>CM070067.1:13084334-14288757 GCA_036320875.1 Cotoneaster glaucophyllus
ACATTTTCCCGTCGAAATATAATCATTCGTCGGCGGAACGTAGTTGATCGACGAAATAAAGTCGTCCAGTAAAAAATTGTTGACCAACCTGGCCCAACGAATGCAGCTTGCTCGACGAGTTTTTGAAAATAAAATAATTATAAAAATTCACAAATTATTCGTTGGGCAACTATTTTAAAGATAAAAAATAAAAATACGATAAAATTTTGCTCGACAAATATATTCGTCAGGCAAAACTTTTAAATATTTTTTAAAATTTTGAAATAAAAATTAATATTTAATTTTAATAATATTAATCTAAAAAGCTAACATAAGTCACAACTTTATAGAAATTTATTAATTATATTAAAAATAAAATATTTTACCAAAAACTAAACTAAGTAGGACTACTCAGGTGGGTGCTGATCAGGTGGCTAGTCGAATGGCAGTTGAAGGTCTCTCAAAGGATCCTGAATGTGGATGCCTAAAGCTGACATTGCTTGGGCTATCCCAGCAATGTATTGCATAAGGTCGTCCTCTCATTGGCGCACGACTTCTCGCTCACATGCAACTTCTTCTTGCTTGCCCCCAGCTTCTTTTTGTTGGCTCGCTAGCTTCATCTCCAACTGTTACAGTTTAGAAGACGTCGCTCTTGGAGAATGAGAGCTAGATCCCCTGAGGTCCCAAATCCGACTTGCTCCTAGGCCACATCATTCTTTACCATTCCGTCAACCAACCCCATTTATCAACAACTCTAGACAACTCTAGATCAGGTGTCAATTTTTCCATTGCATGTCCAGTTGCTGTTGAGAAAGGTTGGCGAGGTAGTCGTCCTTCTTCTGCGACATAGAAGCCTACAAAAAAAATAAGAGAACTCAATTAAGATTATCAATCATAATTTAAATATTTTTTAGAACAATGAAATTTGAAATCAAAATTTAGAATGAAATACTTAAATAAATATCGTCAACCAATTGGTTACCGTCATTGACATGTGTACCCCCCCAAGCCTCCACTTCCGAGAAATTTGAACCATGCGCACGCCGTTTGTCGACCTGGAAAGATAAGGGCCAAAAACCAGAGTGATGAAGGTATGGCTTGGATCGGTAGAAGCTTCATCAGGAGATGCACAAGTCTTGTAGTGCCAATGCAGCACGTACTTCCACTCCTTGTACTGCTTAGTGCATACCAAATGTATGTACTCTTTCTACCATGGTCTTCATGTCAATGGAGAAGTTGGTCTAAAATAGACAAACAAGTGTATTAGTTTAAAAAAAAAAATTAAATAAGTAAAAGTAAAAAAAAAATGTAATAAGTTTAAAAAATTCTAGACTCACGGAAATCTATCTCATCATCTCGTCATGCACCTCGGGGTCGAGCTTCCTCCACGATTCGACGACCATGGGGCACTTGGTGCAGATAATGGTACCCATGTCATGAGTCAACAAGTTGTTAACTTTCTGACTTGCTCGCTGATATAGTGGGATGTAATTGACGACGATCCGGGCCTTCAATAAGTAGGTGATTTGGTTGGAGGCCAAACCTTTGCAGATTCCCCGCACTTTACTCTTCTTCTCAGTCGGGAGTTTTCCATCTCCCTCCGAGTGAACGGTCGCCCAATCAGCCTCTACAACATCAGCAAGGCCAGCTAGAGCCGCCACATGCTCGTGTCGTCTCTGGCTATGAAGACACTTGGTAGATCGGGGCACTCGCCACGATGCATCAGAAGTACTAGGACCTGTCACCAACTTAGTAGTGATCGACTAGGTGCTGCTAGGTATCATTTTTGTCGAGTCACTCTGACCTGAAGCAGAGATATAGCGGCGACCACTAATGATCAACTACAAATGACATTTGTGAGAAAAAAATACACACACAATAATTTTTTACAATTTTTACATACTTTTTACAAATTTAATTTCTTTCCTAAAAACTTAAATTCTTTTACTACAAACTTCACATATTTCCTGTCACATCCCGACCCGGGGTCCACCACATCTTAGGCCCGCTCCACCACCGTAGCACGATATTGTCCACTTTGGGCCCCGACTACGCCCTCACGGTTTTGTTTATGGGAACTCACACGAGAACTTCCCAGTGGGTCACCCATCATGGGAGTGCTCTCGCGCGCTACTCGCTTAACTTCGGAGTTTCCATGGAACCCGAAGCCAATGAGCTCCCAAAAGGCCTCGTGCTAGGTAGGGATGGGAATATACATATAAGGATCACTCCCCTGGGCGATGTAGGATCTCACAATCCACCCCCCTTGGGGCCCGACGTCCTCTTCGACACACTTCTGGCCAGGGATTGGCTCTGATACCAAATTTTCATATCCCGACCCAGGGTCCACCACATCCCGGGCCCGCTCCACCACCGTAGCACGATATTGTCCGCTTTGAGCCCCGACTACGCCCTCACGGTTTTATTTTTGGGAACTCACACGAGAACTTCCCAGTGGGTCACCCATCATGGGAGTGCTCTCGCGCGCTACTCGCTTAACTTCGGAGTTTCCATGGAACCCGAAGCCAGTGAGCTCCCAAAAAGCCTCACGCTAGGTAGGGATGGGAATATACATATAAGGATCACTCCCCTGGGCGATGTGGGATCTCACAATGGGGCCCGGGCCGGGATGTGACAATTTGGTATCAGAGCCAATCACTGGCCGGAAGTGTGCTGACGAGGACGTCGGGCCCCTATGGGGGGTGGATTGTAACATCCCACATCGCCCAGGGGAGTGGATCATGTAAGCTTTAAATGTATATTTTCATCTCTACCTAGCACGAGGCTTTTTGGGAGCTCACTGGCTTCGAGTTCCGTAGGAATTCGGAAGTTAAGCGAGTAGCGCACGAGAGCAATCCTATGATGGGTGACCCACTGGGAAGTTCTCGTGTGAGTTCCCAGAAACAAAACCGTGAGGGCGTGGTAGGGGCCCAAAACGGACAATATCGTGCTACGGTAGAGTTGAGCCTGGGTTGTCGTGGGGGCCTGGGCCGGGATGTGACATTTCCTACATTTTTTTTTTGGGTAACAATATTTCCTACAATTTTCACATATTTCTACAAACACAATATTTTCATAAATTCAAAATTATTTTCACAAACTCCCAAATTTACAATATTCCTTATTTTCCTATTCCTTATTCTCTATTTTCACAAATTCACAATATTTTCATTATTTACAATATTCGCAATATTTCAATATTTCAATATTTCAATATTTCCACAAATTCATAATATTCACAATACTTTCACAACTTCACAATGTTCACAATATTCCCTGTGTTCACAATATTTTCGCAAATTCACAATTTTTTCACAACTTTACAATATTTTCACAATATTCCCTATTTTCACAATGTTCACAATATTCCCAAATTCACACAGTTCACTATTTTCACAAAGTTTTCACAAATTCAAATATCAAATTTACCATTGATTTTGTAGATGGTGGCTAATAGGAGGACGAAGAAGGATCAGTGATGGTGGGGGTGGTGGCTCACAGACAAAGAAGTGAGGGTGGTGGTGGCTCGGGGAGAGAGTATGGTGGCGGTGGCTCAGAGAGAGAAGTTAGGGAGAGTAGAGAGAGAGTGACTAAGAGACTATAGAGAGACAGAGGGAGATTTCTAGGTTAAGTGGTACAAGGAGGAAGAAGACTCTCGGGTTATAGCCCGACGAAATGGGTTGTCAAACAAAGGTTTAAAAGATATGACACGTGTTCAAAACTGTAAAATTTCTTGGCAAACTTCAAATGTTTGTTGGGCAAAGGTCACTTAAAACAGTTTCATTTTGACGAAAAAATGGTAGGAAATAAAGTTTTTCTCAATGAAATTTTAGAATATTTTGTCGGACAACCTTTTATTTTGGGGGCAAATTTGATTTTTTTGTCCGGCGAATATATGTATGTTTGCCGGACAATTTGCACCTATTTCGTTGGGAAAACATCAAAAAAAATTAATTTCCGTACTTTTTAATTTAATTTCCAACTATTAGAAGGTCATTGAACTTGATGATCAAGTCCCTTTAATCTGTGGTTTTACTCTCAATTATTGTTCTTAAAAAAAATCAAAATCAAAGGTCATATAGCTGTTAAATCATGACTTTTCATTTGTAACCGTCGAAGGATTTCGTTTGGTTACCTAATGGTGTATGCAATCTTGAGTAAATACAAACAAGTTTGACGGTTGGATCGTTGAAACTAATTTCATTAAATGCATACCCCGTCAAAACAATAGATTCAACCAACACTTAGAGTTTATTCTATACTTCCACTAAGTAGAACATAAGATTTTGTCGAGGAGTGTAGTTGTATAAAATCATCAAAATTTGTTAAATTGTGATTTTTCGTTTGTAACCATCAAAGAATTTCGTCTCATTACCTAATCTGCGAACGTTTGTTTTCCATGATTTTTGGCCTATGCGATCTCGAAGTACATACAAACAAGTTTGACGGTTGGATCGTTGAAACTAGTTTTGTGTAATGTGTATCCCATCACAAAATAATAGATTCAACAAACACTTAGAGTTTCTTCCAGACTTCCATTAAGTAGAACATAAGATTTAGTTATATCAGCTAGTGTAAATAATTTAAATTGATGATCCGGTTTGTTCATTGTATTCTTCTAGGGTCAAGGAGTGTAGTTGTAAAAAAAATCATGAAAATCAGAGCTAAATAACCTTTAAATCGTGATTTTTCGTTTGTAATCGTTGAAGGATTTTGTCCCAGTATCTAATCCCTGAAAGTTTTTTTTAGTGGTTTTCGGCGTATGCAATCTTGGAGTATCAACAAACAAGTTCGACAATTGAATTGTTGAAATTAATTTTGCAGACTGTGAAAATGATTGAAGGAATTAAATATGCCAATTATGTCACTCATTTTTGCCCGACAAAATATAGACCCTAAACTACATCTTTGCATGACGAAACCCAGATGGTTTATCGCGTAAAGGTTGCCATTTTACGCTCTTAACGTTTTCCGTTGGCGTAAAAACTTTACCAGAGGGTAGAAGCTTTACCGTCAAACTCTTGTCGTCGAGCAAAAGCCTCTAGAGAAACCAATACGTTGACCGCTTTTGCCCGACGACTATTTTTATTCTGTCGGGTAAAGACTATTTGCCTGCCGAATTTGTCGGGTTGTGAAAAGTTAGAATAATGCACCCCTATACTAAAGAAAAATAAACTTTGTGTGTGTGTGTGTGTGTGTGTGTGACAGACCCAACCCCGATATCTGCAAATATTAGGGTAGACACGTGATGGGCGACATCCGAGGTTGACGAAGCCATTTTAAACATGCATAAGAATAAAATAAGTAATTAGAAAGAAACATGTCGATGCGGAACATGTTCAGAGCATACAACTAATCAAGGTGTACATGAAAGAATTACAATAAAATATATGAATAAAGGAGTGGTTCTACGCTGGAAAGACTCGAAGATACCTACAGAAAAGGTGAGTGGACCAAGTTTATAATAATAGTACTAGTAATAGGAAAACCATTTTCTTTATGAACAGGCTAACCCCCTGTTTTGAAAACATATATTTTATAAAAACCCTAGCATGCCATGAAAAACCTTTGTAAAATCATGCTCAATAATGATGAAAACGTTGCCCGAAGGAAAATTCGTAAATCTCATCAGTGAAGTACTCAACTAGGGGATATCATAATCACCCAAAGGCAGTACCTGTCCATCACCCGAAGGTGAAGCTGAGTACCATGTCCATCACCCGCAGGTGAAGCTGTATAAAATAGCATACATCCACACCGACACTAGTCGTGGCTAGTGAAGCTATTCGACACCGCTTTCGGCAGTAAATCTGGGGGTATAATATATATCGTAACTCACTCATCCATCATCTGTGTCCTATGGCCATACCCACTAGGTAAGTACCAAAACATATCTCAAAACTCGTATTAAATTCGGAGCTCACTAGCTCAAAATCTCATCTCATAAATCCAACATAAATCTCATTCATAAGTCCATGGAATCTCATATTCATAAACCCATTAAATAAATCATATTCGAAATCCATAAAATTTCATAAATGCAAATCCAATAATTCATAACCTTTACTAAAACACAAATTCGATAATTATAAATATTCCATAAAAGCACTTTAAATGAATCATAAATATCTCATCCGTCCATTTCGCATTTCCTTCAATCTGGGTGGTGGTCGGGACTTTCTAATTTGGCGGATCTCGCCCGGACATCTTCGGAACCCACAGGTTCCGTTCTTCCTCAAAACGGGGTTAATCTAGGTGGGTTTTGGCTGGAAATGAATGAGGGGAGGTCGGGTAGGTGTTTGGTAGGGGTCGTAGGCTGTGAATCACCAGAAAAATGGACGGAAAACCCGTCGAAAATTGTTGCAAGTGTGGGTCGGGTCGCAGGTCAAGGGGAACCCGACCGATTCCTTCCATCTCATTTTCCCTCCTTGCTCTTGTCTCCCATTGGTCACCCACTCCTCTCTCATCCGTCCATTTCGCATTTCCTTTAATCTAGCCACACACATGGCTTTCCAGATTTTGCTCCAAAAATCTGGAGCCTTCCAGAAAATGTTCAAATGACCATTTAGTCTCTAACTTCGTTTGTTAATAACTCATTCGTTATAACTCCAATTTACTTTCCGTTCACGCCCACACATTCGTAGAGACGAGTACTATCCAAATACACCAAGAAAATGATTCTTACGTGACATGACAAGGCGGTCTACAAAAGTCAACGTATTTGCCTCAAAGGGCATTTTTCATAAATTCACACTTTAAAATTATAAAAACTATAATTTTTTAGGACGAGTCGTTACAGTGTGTGTGTGTGTGAGAGAGAGAGAGAGAGAGAGAGAGAGAGAGAGAGAGAGAGAGAGAGAGAGAGAGAGAGCTTGCAATAATGGAGGACAGTCATTCAAAGCCCCATGCATTACCTCTACACCGCCAAGGCCATGTAATCCCATTCATCATTTAATTGCCGATACCTTGCTTTATAGTCCAATCCAACCCCTCAATCACTTGCTTAATTGCCGATACCTTCCACACCGGGCTGCGGCCATACCCAACAAGTACAACCTTGTCTGCATGTACATATTTAACAATTTTCTACGCACAATGTTACTTCCAGCTTCTGCAGGCCTCAAGTTTTCTCCAACGTTCACTACAAAATTCATATTAGGCTTTGAATTTCTTTTGTTCTTCTGCTTTTAGTTTGAGAATATAGTGAACGTGACTTACATCTTCCACACAAGTAAACAACAATACTGCTCTGCTTGATCTATTCTTCAACTGCTCAATGCCCTGTGAAAATAAGGCACCACGAAAAGACAGCGGTTTAAATTGGCGAAAGCTGAGTTTCTTTTTTCTGGAACAAAAACTTGGTGGGAACTAGAACTCAGCTTCAGTCTTGTATATATGGTTTCTAAGAATAATAAAAGCCTCAAACAGAGAAAATTTAAGTTAATAAACGACAAGACGAAATCTCGACTGTATCAATAACATGAAAGAACAAACCTAACCTGTAGAGATCGACGAAGATGATGCCATAGCCAATCACAGTAGAACTTCTCCTCTCTGTTGAAAGCTTAACGCTTGTCCTAACAATACGTCGTGGTCCAAAACCAAGCGTGCCTTTTGCAAGAGCAGAAGTTTACTATTTATACTACAAAATAGTCTCACCGATTCATGTAAGGCATTATATGAGAATCAACAAGTTACTAGGATCACAGATGCTAAAGGGTGGGAGAAACAAGGCAGCAATAAGTAAACTTTGCAGAAGACAACACAGATCAAACACTATATGTTTGGAAAATTTGATGTATCAAGTGGAGCTGTAATGAAAGAACAAGCAATTTCCAACACAACACGGTAACGGACTCGAAATCTGCACAAACTTTATGCAGGTTTGATTAGTTAACTTATGTTGATGTCAACTGATATTAATTGCCTAGAAATCCATATGTATAAGTTGTGGGAATAAAATCTGTCTACTCTTCGGAAGCACCCGAGAAAGAAAAAAGAAAATAGTGAAAATGACTTTGCATTAATTAAGGAAAATCCTAAAAATATAGTGTTTTCAATGACTTGCAAATCTAGAGAGAGAGAGAGAGAGAGAGAGAGAGAGAGAGAGAGAGATGGAAGATCGTTCAAAGCCTTATGCAATTATGGTGCCTCTCTCTCCCTCTCCAAGGCTATGTAATCCCATTTACCAATCTGGCCATGAAGCTTGCGTCACAGGGTTTGACCATCAATTTTATCAACACCAAATTTATTCACCACCATATAACAAAATCCCAGCCCAACAAGAACACTGAGGATCATGATCAAACTAACATATTCGCCACGGCACGCAAGTCCAGTCTAGACATACGCTACAAAAACCGTGAGTGATGGTTTTCTGCTGGCCTTCAACCGGTATTAGAACCTCGGCAAATATCTTGAGGGTGTTCTGATGTCTTCCCTGCCTATGTCGATGAACTTGTTGGAGATTTGGTCCAATCAGACCCCTCGATCACTTGCTTGATTGCTGATACCTTCCACATTTGGCCAGCAACCATAGCCCACAAGCACAACCTTGTCCATATTTCCTTCTGGACTGAGCCAGCTTTGGTCTTAAGCCTCTACTATCACTTGGACCTCCTAATAAAAAAAATAGTCATTTTCGTTCTCATGGTACGTAATAACCTTCTCATAAATCTCCTCAAGTTTTAGGTTACACAGCTAGGTTACGATTACCTTATCTTACTATAATATGACATATTATGTTGTCAAACTGTCAATACACAAGTTCACAACTCATGAGTGATTTAAGTTGACAGTTTGGAATAAGAAAATTCGGATCGAGTATATATCACTTTGATAGTTGATTTATCAGAGAATAGCGAGGACACCATCGAATCCGAGTGCCTTTCAGCCTTGCAAGACAAGCAACCCACGTATGCAATTGGCCCCCTCTTCCCCAATCAACCTACGAAGAGTATTGTTGTGGCTACAAACCTTGCGAGTAAGTTTGACTGCACCGAATGGCTCGGTTGCAAGCCTCATGGTTCCATTTTGCACATTTCATTTGGAAGCGTTGCTACAGTTGCTAAGAATGTGATAAAGGAGGGTTGATTGTGCCATGGTGCTTTCAAATCCAGCAACAGGAGGGTTCTTAACACATTGCGGATAGAATTCCATACTCCAAAGTATGCAGTGTGTCGTTTTCATGTGTTTCCCTTTTCTTGGCGGACCAAATCACTAATCGAAAACTAGTGGTTGATGACCGGGGGATTGGACGGAATCTCTGTGATAGGGTTAAACCCGTTCGAAGGGCGGAGATTCAGGCAGGTTGAAAATCGTGAGCAAGAAAGTAAGCCAAACATTGGAGGATGCATGGATCCTCACATAAAAACTTATGCCAATTCACTAGTGATGTAAAGGCCAAAATTCAAACTCGAATGTAAAACTCCACATTGCCAATATGCTTCGGTTTTGTTAACAGTTCCAAAGGACGAAAATACGTCGGTTCCGGAAATAGTCATTTATAAACTGTATCTGTGATAAAAATTCACAGCAAAAGATGATAAACATTGAGTAGGAACGAATGTACAAATAACACTGCCAACCCTAGGGTTTGAGACAACCAGGTTCATCTGGTCAGGTTGCAGTAGGTCGTACAGCAGTTATGAAATACAATTTACAAAAGGAAAAGAGAGTAAAAAATAAAAGTCCAAAATACAAGTTCTCTACATTTGTACAAATTACGACCTTTTTATCAGAGAATTGTACACACAAAAGGTTCGGTTTTCCGTTCCGGCTCGCAGGGGCACCTTTGGCATGCAATCCTCAAGTCAGAGCTAAACTGATAAAACGTTAAAAGTCACTGAACTCCAATTGAAGCCCCGCAATTAGAAGGGTGTTACGCTGTTGTCCGAATTGGCACATATCAAACTCCGTTGCCAATTTTGAAATCTGAAAAGGATGCAGTTTCTCGACCTTCGACTGATGGTGTTGGTTCTTTCTTGTTCACCCCGAAAAAGGAGCAATTTTGAAATGCATCAAGACTGCTGGCAATAAGGCGGTTCAACCCACTAAGGCTATCACTCAGCATGAATTCTTCGTTATTGTACTTGGAGGACGGCATCTCCAAATCTAATGGTCCTAAAGATTCAGGCTGTAAAGATAGGAACACAAAAATCAGATTTATCCCCAAAAATATTACTGAAATGCCATAAATGTATCGCTAAAATAATTCTACATATATACAGATACAATTCCAATAACACTTTTTTGAAAGGACCCCCTGCTTCCTTGATAACAAACAGGGGTAGGTTTCAGCAAGACCCGGCAAGACAGGTCATGAAGCTTCAAAGTTAAAGACAGAAAATGCTGAAAAGGAACATACCCAATATATATCTGCTAATGCGTTAAAATCTTTTACTGAACTCTCAATATGTAGATCCGGCTGACACTGGTCCACACGGTCTTCTTGGGGAGGATCAATGGGCCTGTCAACGACAGTTATGTCCTGCAAAAAAAAGTCACATTACACAATGTGTTTTCACAAAGCAACTCTGCCTATTCCCCATCCACCATGCAGAGTTGAGTAAAAAAATTATGTATTAGGAAATGATACCTCAACCATAAGATCAGATCCCGCTGAGCTTGTACAAACTGTCTGTTTGCAGGGCCCTGGGGGAGCAACCCCAGATAAACTAGGAACCTCTTGACAGAAAACAGGATTCTTTGGAAATGAGAAGCCATCACATGTTTCTTCAGCATCCCAGATAGAAGATACATGGGATTCCATAATAGGTTGACATCCCATCTTGTCCTGTCTAGCAATATGAGCGGCAATCACAGCATCAAAAGAATCACAGCTAAATGGGATCTGCTGTAGGCATTGGGAGGTTTCAGCAGCAGGTGGATCAATGCGGTTAGAATCTAAATCATGAGACACTCCTAAAAGCAAATCTCCAACACTTATGTTCGTTAGGCTATCCGCCCAATCACCGGATGATAGTGAGTTGCCATTAATTAATCTCGTGCCATCCTAGGTTTTTACAGACAAATTAAATGTTCAGAAAAATAGCATAACAAATATAAACAAGAAAAATATGTAAAGAGTTTACGGCACAATCTACTCCATAGGTCACAAAATTAGAGAGGTGAGGAAGGTCAATTGTTAATATGTCTATTCAGGCGTATGAGCCTGGAATGAATAATAAAATTAAATGCTTGAGGTAGAGGAAGGTCAATTACCAGATCTCCCCGATGTACTGAGGTATTCTGATCACCAGCCTCCTTTCTATGCAATGTCCTTATTTCTGTAGGGCCCCCCACATTGTTTGGACTTGAGGAGACGTAGCCACTTATCTCATTGGGCTCATCAGTTGATGTCAAAGCAAGAGAGTTCTTATCCACAGACTGATTGTTAGTTGATAGATGAGATATAGGAGTTGAATCCACAATCTGCTCGTTCCTCTTCTCCACATTCATTTGCTCCCCTTGAATGCTGCAAGATGCTATAGGTGCTTGGAATTCAACAGACCTGAGCTCAGTATTGGAGAACCAACCGTACCTGCAATGATAGTGCAAGTCATTTATGTAATTTAGCGATCCAATATAAGACACTATATTTGAGTTCAAAAGAAAGAAGTAGAAACCTTAAACGAAAAACTGGAGGGCTTCCAATTGTTGAGTATACATCAGCCGCACTGACAACTGAGTCTTGTGCCCATCTAGGATAACCCATCAGGTTCTCTCTCTGAACACTGTAAGGGAAAAGCATTAGCTCTCCTGATGCTACATTTGAATTCCCCCATTTGCGATTTAGGTGTTCCAAAACTGATGATATCTTTTTCCGAGTACTAAGAGTGAGCTCCAAGTGTGGATTATGTTTATCCTGCGAACCGATGAAAACCCAAATTTTGGTTACATCTGTAACGAGTGTTCAGGTGTTTAACCTTTATTACAAATCAAACTCTCAAATTTTAGTTATGCCAGTGCTTACAATTTCCAAGGCTCTCCTAGTAACATCATCAATTGGGAACAACTGGAGTTTAAGTTTCATACAATTGTTCTCTGCATAAATTTTTTGTGGGAAAGTGGGCATAGGGGACGGGACGGTTCCAACAGGAACAGAGCTGCTTTGCCCTGGAAATCAAAACGACAAGAACCATTGCATTAAGAAACTTTGCACAACTTCATTGAGGATAAGCCTTTCAAGAACATATAATGTAACAACAAAAACTGGCCAAAAAATGATTCACCTTCAGTGCTTCTGTCCTGCTGCTGAACTTCTTTATCAGTTGCTGCTCGCTCCAGGTGCTCAGCAGCATCAGCAACCAAAGAAACCCCAGCAATTGCAGCCTTTTCCCACTTTTTATACGCCACTGACGAGACAGCACCTGCTAAAAATACATTAGTAACCAGCAAAATACCAAATTTCCTCAATATGGAACCAGCAGTAAGAATATGTGAGCATATTCACTTGCTTATTTCAAAAACCAGATACTGCTACTTATTTGGAATAGTAATATTATAAAATGAAGCTGATATCATATGAATAGTAATTTTATAACATGAAGCTGTTATCATATAAAACAAGAAGCAATTCCTCACCGTATCCAACACGGGGAAAATCAAATTAAGTAAAACCTTCAAATTATTTTTTCTAATTAAAAGGAAGATAAGTCAATTTTATTCTCGGGAAAAGAAAACAAGAAGAATAAAGCCAGACGTTAAGTTTGAAGGAGGCAAGAACAGCAATCTAAGAGACAGAGTCACAAAGGTACTTGGTAGTTTGAAAACTTAAAGGTAATAAACCAAAATAAATTTAACCATAACCATCCTCAGATTCAAGCAAGTTATATAAAATTAATGAGGGTGAAACCCTAAAATCCAAATGCAATCAGTTATTCCTTCATATTAGGTGGAAGGTGACATCAGATATTTATGCTCATCCTTATAACACTTCGCTGAAAGTATATATGAGCAAAAAGTGCACCAAACAATTTAGAGGCCAATTTGCACAGCTGCGACAACGCAGCAAATAGGAATTAAATTCTAAACTTTACATGAAAAGATTGTCAATGTGACTAATTACCTAAAGGAAGTAACCAGAACAAAATGACCACATAAACTAGCATCTGTTACAAGGAGAGACTGAAAAGTGGTTAGACTAACAAAAAGAATCACCTGGTTTCCGTCGTTGTCTAGCAGGTTTCATGGTACTTGAGTCTCCTTTGTTGCTACGATTAACACCTATATTTACATTGCGCTTCATTGATGCTTTTCCAGGTCCTAACTTCTGAATATTGTGACTGTCAACAAGAACCAGTTTAACTGTGCGATTATCATGTCCTGATGGTCTATTCTGATTGGAAACAGTACTCGGAGCATTAGGAGGGCAGTTTTCCCCCTGAGAAGGCCGTTTCCTAACACTCTTCTTCCGGTCTTTCAGGAGTTGGTGTTCCTTTATGGAAAAGACATGTTAGTCAATCCATGACCAGTATATTATATCAAAATCAAACATAGTGCCCTTCTATGAAACTACATTAACCATGCTACACCATAAACTGCTCCACTCATCATGTACACGAATTACACTATGGTTACCCATGGTTGATGTGTGTAACACAAGGCATGGTCAGCAAAATTGGTGGTCTGCAAAATTCTAATCTATCAAACATAAGAAAGTATATCTTTATCCAATATAGATCTATATATATACATATATTTGTAAGAAAGTATTCATGGATCAATTAGTGTATTTTACTAACCAGTGCTTCTATAAAGATCTTAAACCTTCGGGGCTTCAAGTGAAGCTTTGATGCTTTGCAACTATATTTTTCCAGCAAAGACCACCTGCAACAAAATCATTCAAAACATATAATTCTCTGCAAATTTGTACTATTTATCAAGACAATTTCGGCAGACAAGTAATTGTAAATCATGATGTCCCTAAGCCCTTTGATCAACGATAAATATCAGGTTGAATGCTCCCAACTAGGACTGTTAAAAACTAAGATCCAACTGCAGTTTGTATATTTTTAGAGGAGGTCCACAGGAAATAAAAATGGGGGTAATCTGATTAGTAACTAATCTTACCATCGAAGCATAGCAGCATTCGTATCTTTAGAATTTTTGGAATCCAAATACAATTCTGGACCCAGCAGCTTGTTCATACGCCTCACAAGACGATAGTAATAATGCCTGACCTGGAAACCAAGAAGGGGAAAGAAAACAAAATGAAACAGAAAGAAGATTAAAATCAAGATGTCGAAAGGAGGATCTATGGACCATCGTGAAAACAGTCAAAAGTAACTGTGATCAAATACCTGATCCTTGTTTTTACTTTGAACACGTCGAGTGATCTTTTCAAAATTCTGCAATCAATGTTTGAACAGTTAGGGATTATTATGTCTAAAATAGTAAACTGGCAACAAAAATAACCCAAATAACAAGAACATGCCTTCCCAACTTGTCGTAACGCAGAAAAGAAACTTTCCTCCTCTTGATGTGTCCAAGCAGCCCATTGCCGTGTTGTTTTTTTCACTGCACATTCACAACAATTAGAACGTCAAAATATGTACCTGGGAAACTGACATATTCAGCAGAAGCCCATAATAAATAAATTTAGGCATAAGTTTCGCATTAAGCATACTGGGCTGCTGCTGTGCGACATGAGTTGAGATGGTTGGGGCTACAACTGGACCTCCATCCTGAACCAAGAAGCTCCCCTGATGAGGATGTACCTCAGAGTCCATGATGACTGTTGACCCTATCTGCATGTTCAATGCATAACAAGATATCTATATGCTCTTGCTCTCAGATTCCAGTGCTTCGAGTTATACTTTGTTTGACCTTCAACTTGGTGAAAATCCAACTAGTTAATTGTAAGGAGAGGAGTTAAGCTTAGCCTGGAAAAAATCAATTCAGATAAAAAAGACTAAGTTAAATAAATAGAAGGAACCAACCTAACCAGAGTACACCAAATGCACCAAGGATTCACATTAATACACCCCAAATTCAATTTCTCCGTATATTTCATAATATTTTCTGGTTGAGTCATCAAACTCATTTACATAAGGATCTAAAATTTCAGATCTGCTAATTTCAAATGGTCCAATTTGAAATGCACCCCTTCATTGGGTAGAATTTTATATGGGTAACAAACAAGTAATTTCACATTCAATACCAAAACTCACAAAAAGAACTCCGTAAAACAAGCACTGAAGCTCACAAGTTCTTTCAAACTGCTTATGTGATTATTAGATTCAAAATTAGCACTTAGAGACCCAACACCATAGTTTGCCGAATACGGAAAGAGCATCTGAATTCCGTATGGTAGGGATGAACCGATTCGTTGGCAATTCGGTGGTTGTTCATCTATTCATCTCTAATTTCAAGGTTTTTCAAGGCTGAAAGCACGTGGCTTTTCCGGGTAGTTTGAGCAGAGGAAGACATGGACAGGGCAGACAGAGTGAGACCCAGGTGGGAGTCTGCAGATAGGTTTGGGTGGGGTTGAAGAAAGAGGGTAGGGGTGGGTTCAGTTTCAATCAGTTCGGTTTTTTGCCAAAACCAAAAACGAACCAAAATTACTGTTCAGTTCGATTTTGTCGGGTTCTGTATGGGTTCATTCGGTTTTTTTTTTTTTTTACCTGAAAAATGTTTTTAAGGTTGCCATTATCGGGGATCTTAACATCGGAAGTGATTCTTGAGTCTTCTAAAACATGAGCCTTCTGATGCTTTAATTTCCAAAGAAATTTGAATGCCAATTATAATCAAAATGAAATAAGTATCAACAAATATTTTCACATGATCATGCCAATTATAATCAGAATGAAATTTGGAATGCTTTATTTTGTGATCGTTTATTGGTACAGAGTATCAACAAATATTTTCACATGATCATGCATGAATTATAATCTCTAAATTCATAATCTATTTATGAATATCTCAAGAAACAAATCATTTACATTATATATCTATTTATTCAGCATATACAAACGAGGATTCGATACAAAACCGAACCCTCGAAGATCTGAAACGCAGCTCAATCAAAACCAATAATGGTAAAATTGCACACCCAAATCATTCAAATCTACCAGAAATCAAGCGAATTCCAGAACGAAGACTAAAATTGGAAAAAATATATACAATTTACATACATTTGGAAACCCTAATTTCGCAACATTTGGTATCTGAAACTAAAAGTAGCAGCCCAAACAGGTATAAAGATAAAATTGGAAGTACCAGGGAGGGGGAATACGTTACCATTGAGCGACGGCAAGGAGGCAGCTAGCTGTGAGACAGGGAGGAGAAGGCGACGGCGTGATTCAGGAAGGGTATTCGCCGGTGATTCAGAAAGGGAATTCGCGAATTGCGAGTGATTCAGAAGACTGAGAGTCTGAGTGAGAAATTCGCGAGGGTTGGGAGGACAGGGTTTGGTTTCAAGGTCTGAGGCTCAAGGTCTGAGGAATTCGCAGGGGTCTGAGAGAGAGACTCTAGAGCTCTGGGGGAGGAATTGCCGATAAGGGGTAAACGACGTCGTGTACGAAAGGTCTGACGGGGTCAAGTAAAACGACCCCGTTTTAAACTTCGGTTTGGTTCGGGTCGGTTTCCGAATCATTGAAACCCAAAAACATATTTTGGTTCAGTTCGGTTTGCCAAATTCGGTTCTTTTTTTACGCGGTTTTTTTGGCTTCGGTTCAGTAAAGCGAAACCAAACAAACATATTTCGATTTGCCAAATTCGATTTGGTTTTTTTTTCTTCGATTCAATTTGTTTTCGGTTTTCGAATCCACCCCATATGTGGGAAAGCACCGAGAGAGTTTTTGGTTTCAAGGAGGAGACCATGTTAGTTAACAGATAAGTAACCATGTTAGCTGAACAGATAAGTCATTGAATATCAGTGTTTATGCCCAGAGCGACGATATTACAGAAAAATTGAAGAAAAGAAAAGAAAATGCACCTATAAATTTATAGGTTCATCTTCATCAATTCCTCATCTGACATCTTTACTGAGTTTATCCTTCCATCTTTTTATCACCCCTGATTGGGAGACTCAAGATAATTGTGAGCTTGTCCCTTTTAGATTTGTGTGACATTATAATTTTCCAGGGACAGAGTAAGGCAGATCGAAATATACGAATACCTTAGAGGTCCGGTTATGGACTTAGCAGCCTTCACTGCGGAGCCGACTAAACAAAGCAGTGATGCCATCATCATCCTGTTCTGGAATCAGTGCACGAAGTCCAACGACTTCGCTGAAATTGACCATACTTGTTCCACAAGATATGAAAACCTAATCCAGTAAGGAATCAGCAAGTTTCCTACAATATTGGAGTCCTTATAACCTAAGGATTAGCGTGGGCTGCAAGTAATCACACTCGTAAGAGAATGCAATTTAACAAGGATTCCACTATCCTGAAAGGTCCTTTCCTCAACTAGTATAAATACAACATTTTAGGTTTATCTTGGGAACGCAATTCTTGCACACTTATTTTCTTGCCTATTGCTTAAATGTTAATATTGTTTACTAACTTGACCATCAGAGAACCTTTAACTGACACACCTCATCCCTCCGATCTTTGGCTTACTCATGGTTGTGTGTTCTTTTACAGGTGAACGAGTATGAGCATCTCCACCTCTTACGTCGATGCGCAAATTTGGTTCCAACAATTTGGTTTGGTGTTTGCTGTTCTGATTTGTCGTTTGTGCCTTTGCGGTAAGTGTTTGAATATATAACATAAGAATGTAACATTTGTTTTATCAAATTTGAGAATATTTTTATTATTTTGATTGAACAATTAAGTGAATTAATTGACTTTGATGTGTTTTCATCTTCCAATCACATGTAGAAGCGGAAGTAACAAAACTTGAAGAACTAAACTTTAAAATTAATCTAATGAATATTGTAAAGACAATACTTAATACCACAAAATATTCAAACAAGATTTAAAAAGTAGCTAAAATTTGAAAGTATGGAAACAAAAAACAAATAACTTGAAGGACCAGCATCATGCATGTCATTTCCCCTGAGCCCTCGAATTGTTGCTTGAACTGCTTCCAACGGCAGTCTGATCTTCCTCCTCCAATGATTGGCGCCTCAAACCTCCCAACATGATCTTCTAGATTCTTCTCTTTTAGATTAACATCTCATTTTTTATAAGCTCCATCTTCATAAATTTTGCAAAAATGTGATATATAATGGATGTTCGAATGAACAAAAACAAATTATCTACTCTCAAGCAATTCAACTTATTTCTCTTAACATTATGGAATATGGATATGTGCTCCAAACTCTTTCTGTTGATGAGCTTGATATTGATTGTGACAACATCTTTCTAGTTGTGTCTCCTGATGCCATTTCTAATAGATACTCTGTCACGCCCCGATCCCGACATACGTTCAGGATCGACACTTGACGTCAACAAATACCCGTATCTCTAACATACCCCGCCTCCGGGAAATGGTAAAACACAACTTAAGAATCAATTCAAATAGAAATTTTTTTCTTAAACTTTATAGCTGCATCTAACATCCTCGTTAGACTACCTACGTACCCTCAAAAGGGCTCAAGCCATTCGTAGTTCAACTTTTTATTACACTCGGAACATTCATCACATAGATGGCTAGGTCTCAGCATAACATAATACCACGATTCAAATATGTAGCACCTCAAGGAACATTTAACAAAGCACAATAATAATCTCTAGTCATAACGTCATTCATCCTCACATATGCATTCCAACACCATCCAATTATCACATCAATCAATAATGCCAATCACCATATCATCAATAACACATACAATTCATCGGAATGCCGAACTAGAGAGACACAGTTCGGCCGAAGCCTACATTTCTGAAGCTGTCAAAAATGAATCAAATGATGCAATTTCAGACCACTCAACGAAATCCATCAACATAGGGTTCTGGACCTCTCAACGGAACCAAGTAAAATATGATCACCCATCAAATGTACCGAGTACAACTAATCCTCCTCACTTCTAGAATGCATATGGTCCCCCAATGCGGATATACCAAGCAGAACCATATGCATAATTTAGGGTAAATTACACAAAACTACCTCAATTATTGGGGTTACGACAGTTTCATACCTCATTTTTTAAAATTGACAATGTCATACCACATCTTACGAATTTGTGACAATGTCATACCTCCGTCAATTTTTCTGTTAGTTTTTCTGTTAAGTGCTGACGTGGCTAGAGACGGGGACCACTCACTAATTCAGCTGGATAAAAAAATAAAAAAATATATTTTTAATAATTAAATATTAAAAACTTAAGAATAAAAAAAACAAAAAAAAAAAAATTCCTAGGGGTGCTTGCGGCACCCCTCCCACCCGCACATTTTCTTTCTCTCTTCTTCTTCTTCTTCTCTTTCTTCTTCTGGGCAAACTGATTTGCCAAATTTTTTTTTTTTCTTCTTCTTCTTTTCTTCTTCGTCTTCTTCTTCTTCTTCTTCTTCTTCTTCGTCTTCTTCTTCTCTTCTTCTTGGGCCGAAACTGGGTTTGATTTTTTTTTTTTTTTTTTTTTTTTTTTTTTTGGTTTCTGGGTTGCAGGTAGAGGGAAAAGGGGACGAAGATGAAGATGGGGAGGAGACATGGGTGCGCGGACTGGGTTTTGATTTTGATTTTGATTTTTTTTTTTTTTTGGCCGTTTCGTTTCTGGGTTGCAGCAGGGAAGAAGATGGGGGAGGAGGGAGGAGGGAGAGAGGGGTGGGGTGGGGTGAGGTGCGGACGAACTGGGTTTTGTTTTTTTTTTTTTTTTTGTCGTCGTTTCATTTCTAGGTTGCAGCAGGGGAAGAAGATGGGGGAGGAGGGAGAGGGGGGTGGGGTGCGGACGGGTTTTGATTTTTTTTTTTTTTTTTTTTTTTTACTTTTTTTTTGTTATTTTGATATTTAATATATATTAAATGATTTTTTTTAATATTTTATTAATTTTTTAATGAAAAGTGAGGTCTGGATCAAGCCACGTCAGTATTTAACTGACAAATTAACGGTCAAACTAACTGAAGGTATAAAATTGACCAAATTTTAAAGATGAGGTATGACATTGTCAATTTTAAAAGATGAGGTATGAAAGTGTCGTGAGACCAATAGTTGAGGTAGTTTTGTGTAATTTACCCCATAATTTAATATCATAGGCAGTGATCACCCAACGCGGATATACCAAGCATGATCACTCCTAAGCAAACATGGACATAAGGATCGCCCAACGCAGATTAACCAAGCGCGATCCATATATAGTATGGTCCCCCCAATGCGGATTAACCAAGCAGGACCACTTGTGACCCCCCCCCCAATGCAGATTAACCAAGCAGGGTCAAGATAATCAGGTAGGTAGTGATCACCCAATGCGGATATACCAAGCATGATCACCCCTAACAGTCCCCCAACGCGGATATACCAAGTAGGACTGTATCCGATAGCTCTAGGTAGTGATCACCCAATGCGGATTAACGAAGCATGATTACTCCTAGAATACGTATGGTCCCCCAACGTGGATATACCAAGCAGGACCATCCATGTGCTTCTGTTACATGGTGCAGTAACTTTAACACATAACTTATCCACATCTCAACCCCTGTGAGTTACCACGTAATCACCTACACCATCAACTTCTCAAGGTCACCACTAATATGTCACACAAGCATATAAGTGCTACAACATACTTCTAATAGGATTCTAGGATCACATCGTTATAAAAATAATCATACACATCATTCACATTACTGAAAAGATAATTTAACTCACATAAGTCACAACCAACATCAGTACCAAGCCAAATCATGCTAATAAACATATGTCTACGGCTAAATACATACAAATCACATTTCAAAAGAAATCACCTTTATAAGACCAAGACAAAATCACATATGTTACTAATATAAGAATCAATGTAATAGTTATATCACATATACTTAAGTCATTCTCTAACCAATGTGGACTCACTAGACTTCACTTAATCTTCCGTAGTACTAATTTTAGTAATTAGGACGTTTCATGACATGTTGATCAAAAGTCAACTCTCGATCAACAGTAGAGTCCACAAGCTTACGTAATTTGATCCGGAAGATCCGCCCCTCGGATTACCGATCCGTAACTTTCCAAAGTCCACATTATGCTCAAATAACAACATACTAAAATCTCAACACGATCCGACGGTCGGATCTCCGCCAATTTCAAAACTCAAGTGGCGGTCGACATTTAATTTTACAAACTTAGAAATCCAATTAGGGGAGATCCATATGTCGGATTCCAAATCCGTAAGTTTCTATGATCCACAAAAATTATGTTCTATCTTGCATTAAGGTTTGGTGACGATCCAACGGTCGGATCATCGATTCATATTTTGACCAAGTAAGGTATCGTAACGAAACTAAGTCCAAACAATCAAATTTCGTCATACGGATAACAAACATGAACTCAGAGCATCTAATAGTACTTAAAAGACATCGTCGGCCCACTGGCCAGGCCGCCGCCGCACGAACCGCTGCGGGTGGCTGTCGGCCGCCCCGACTGGCCGGAAAATTCAACTATTTTTAAAAATTACCAAAATTTACAGAAATGAAGATCTCAAAGAGGGGAGCAATTTTCATACATGTGACCAAGGCCAATTTGGCCAATAAAAGCCTCAAATCCACCAAAAACGTGCGGAACCCTAAGTATGGGTGTGTTCAATTTGACCTCCAAAACAACTCCGATGCTCCAACCAATGTTTGGGCTTTGTTCCTGGGTTCTAGTGGATGCTATGGGTGGTGGTAATTGGAAGAAATCGTTTCAGAAATGGGAGAATCGAAAACACACACCCACCGCACCCACCGGTGTTTTTTCTTAATTTCAAGCTCAAATCTCTCCAAATTTGGGATGTAATAGGTAGAGAGAAGGTCAAGGAGGTGATTCTAGGTAGTTGGATGATGCAATTTGACGGAAAAATGGGTGAAAAGTCGACGGATTTCACAGGATGTTACGGGTCGACCGCTGGTCAAGAGGGAGACCCGGTCGTTCCCCCGTGTCTCTCCCCAACTCTCTTTTCCCTCCTTTCTTCTCTTCCTAATTGGTCTTTCTTTTTCTCTCTCTTCTCCTTATTCCTCCCCTTATCTTCTTTCTTTCTTCTAACTTTCACATCTCCACCATCCATTCTCCCTTTGATTCAATCCGAGCGACACATGTGGCACCCCAAATTAAATCCCAAAACTGAAATTCTACAACAAATAATTAAATTACTAAAAGTCACAAACTTCAAACGTCAATAACTTCTTCGTTATAACTCTGTTTCACGAACGGTTTGTGCCCATGCGTTCGTGAGATCGAGCTCTATTCAAAAATATAATTTGTGACCTCAAAAGATCTTCAGATTTCAACTAATTAATTCCCAAACTTCGAACTTCGTAACTAATTTAATTAAAATCCAAATTCAAGCAATTTAAAATAAATTCTTTAAAAATAACATAAAATCTCAATAATAGAAATATGTAGGAGATAACAGTGAAATCCAGGAACGGGATTTCACATATTCTACATTATAAAATTGTGGGGTTAAAGCTAATGCTATGTGATCTTTATGATGGAATCTACTTCATCCTAAAAACAATCACTTTGCACGAGCTCAACAACTTTTGCACATTGATTCCATGCTCTAAGAACAACTGAAAAATCATTTGCATACAAGAACATACATTCTCAATTGTTTGCTGCAACAATATTTTTGAGTGGATTGTGTTTTATGTTTGACCATGTATCTAACATGATGGATACCTCGTGTGTGCGCCATATCTGTTTAACAGGTTTCAACTCATTTTTAATACTAGTTTTACATGTATCCAGCATAGTAGTTCTAGCTCATTTACCCTTTAGGTTTATTATTTATGGTAGTGACCATCTCATGTGTGGGACCATGATTTTCTAGGGTCGGAGTAAGGCTGATCGGAATACAGTTACCTCAGAAGTTCACTCATGAACTCGACAGCTCTGAGCAGAGCGGGATCAGATGGAGCAATGGTGCCACCATCACCCTGTTCTGGGGCAATAGGCTAAGCCCAAGCGATGCCTTGGTATGACCATGCTTGTTCTGCAAGTCACATGATCTAATCTGGATATGAAATCAATCAAATCCTTCATATGACTTGAAGTTCCTACAATCTAGGAACTAGCATGCGCCGAAAGTAATCATAACTCCTAAAAGGGTGCAATATTTACTTTTAGATATCCTTTAGGATTCTTTTGGCTTAGAACAAGGATTTTATCCTAAAAAGGTCTCTCTCCCAATATAGATACATTCATCTAGAGTTCGTCTCTGATAACGCAATCTCGATACTTTAATTCTCTTGCCCACTAGTTGAGTTTAAAACTGCTTATTAACTTGACCGTCGGAGAGTCTTTGACTGGCACACCCGTTGGTTTCAAGGTTGCTCATGGTTTTGCAGGTTACTCAAATTTGTGCCTTCACCATCTGCAACTTTATGCAAATTTGATTCCAACAATTGGTGCTTTCTTTGAGAATGAACTCCTATTCATCTCGACCAATCCTAGTGGTTATGATTTTACCTTAAATATACATACAATACATAAGGTTTTTTTTACAGTTTCTGCAACCCTTCTAAGTTAGGATTGACTATTCTCTTGATGACAACTTGAGCAAAATTTGAACAATTGGCAACTTCCCCTCGAAACTCAAAAAGATTCACAATAAGAATAATATCTCCTTTCTTAAAGTCTTCCATCTTTGATACCATGTTACATGAAATACATTGTACAGAACAACATTGTAATAAACAATAGATGACAGGAAATTCAAAATATACCATTAAGCAATAAACCAATTATTAAAATGTTGAATTGTCATGAAGCATAGCCTCATCATGCTAAAACAATACAATGTCAACTGTAATCGGACATCAGAATCTCCTAAATGTCGTTCATAAATTTAAACTAACATTACCAAGAAGCATTATGTACCTGCAAAAGCCTATGCAATAAATAGTTGTCCTAAGGCTATTGGGAAATATAGTCTTAGAGGATTAAATTATTTTCCAATTGCAATTGTTTCTCGATTGGAGTGGTTTTCCCAATTGGAGTTAGTTTTTCAATTGGAATAGTTTTCCTAATTGGAGTTATTTACCCAATTGAAGTTTGTTTACCCAATTTAAAATGTTTACCTACTTTAAATTGCTTACCCAATTTAAATTGTTTTCACAATTGGAGAAAGATTCATAACGAGATTCCAATTAGAAGTGGTAATCCTTATTGAAGAAAACCTTTATCATGTCTATATAAAGGGGCTATTGTATTAGTTTTGAATTTGGAGAAAAATAATAATTTATAAACCATTCAAGGAGTTAGAGTGAGAGAAGAGTAAAATGTGTGCGAGAAAAAAGAAATTAGATAAGAGTGTAATCCTTGTTCTTGTTCTTTCAGGTTTTTCGTCAAGTCTTAATCCTAGAGGCTTGGCAAGATTATTCGTTGTACTCATTATTGATATAGTGAGATTGCTGTTGCTTCCCCGTGGACGTAGGTACATATAGTCGAACCACGTTAATTCTTGGTGTTGTTAATCTTAGTTACTTTGTTTTTTGATTTCCAAGTTTGTCCTTTTTTCCCATCCTTAATGTGATATTCTCAACAAGTGGTATTAGAGTCTGGTTTAGCTGATATCTGTTTAGAAAGGGGTGCAACCCGCTTTAACTAGGTTATGCGAAAATCAAGAATAGAGGACATGCTTTACTAAAGATGTTAAGAGCAAGCCATCAAATATATCTGATGATAATTGGACCATATGAAGGTGAGCGATGTTTTTTTTGGGGCAAATAAGTCTATAACTGCATTTGCCTATGACGATGGTAGTTCTAATCAAGGGGAGCGGAAGCCTAATCAAAAGAAGTTTGATCAAGAAGAGCTTAATCAAAAGATGTTCATCAGGGGAGTCTGGTCATGGATATTGTGATTGGGAGAGCCTGGTTATGAGAAGTCTGATCCAAATGAGCTTGGTCAAGAGAAGTTTGATCAAGGAAAGTCTAATCATGAGTAGTTCAATCAGGATGAGCCTGGTTACAAATAGTTCAACTCGGGGAACTTGGCTATGAGTAGTTCGATCAGAAGGAGCCTAGTTATGAGTAGTTCGATCAAGGGGAGTCTGGTCATGAGTAATTCAATCAAGGGAAGCCTAATTATGAGAAGTTTAATCAAGATGAACAATCCTGTTTTGGTATGCCTTGCTCATGGTCTGTAGGGGAGATTGTTGGGTTTTTCTAGCCCATGATGAGTTGTCCTAAGGCTATTGGGAAATATAGTCTTAGAGGATTAAATTGTTTTCCCAATTGAAGTTGTTTCTCAATTGGTGTGGTTTTCCCAATTGGAGTTGGTTTCCCAATTGGAATGGTTTTCCCAGTTGGAGTTGTTTACCCAAACGAAGTTTATTTACCAAATTTAAATTGTTTACCTCATTTAAATTGCTTACCCAATTTAAGTTGTTTTCCTAATTGGGGTTAGTCTCTCAATTGGAGAAAGATTTATAACTAGATTCCATTTACAATTAGTAATCCTTATTGAAGAAGACTTTTATTATGTTTATATAAAGGGGCTATTGTACTAGTTTTGAATTTGGAGCAAAACAATAATTTGTATACCACTCAAGGACATAGAGTGAGAGAAGAACTAAGTGTGTGCAAGAGGAAAAAAAACGAGAGAAGAGTATATTTCTTGCTCTTGTTCTTTTAGGTTTTTGTGAAGTCTTAATCCTAGAGGTTTGGTTAGATTATTCGCTGTACTCATTATTGATATACTATAAAAGATTATTGTTGTAGCTGCCCCGTGGAAGAGGCACATATAGCCGAACCACATTAATTATTGGTGTTGTTTATCTTGGTTATTTTGTTTCGATTTCTCAAATTTGTTCTGTTTTCCCCGTTCTTAAATGTAATATTCACAACAACACTCCAATCAGTAGCAAGAACTACTCTAGCCCAGCCCCGGATTGGCGTAAATACTTAATTGTTAATATCGCATCGGATTGGAATCTCTGTTATTCCACTTTTGTAGCAAACTCCTCCCTTTGGAAATTTTCTCAGAGTCTGCAAGCGAGGCAAGGAACTCAATTCTCCTCCATTGGCCTAAAACTGCAAAATCCTATTGTAAAAATTGAAAAATAATCACATTAAACAAAAAAAGAAGTGAAATTTATCTGGTGGATTAGGGTTTTGAGTAAATTACCTTACACTTTACTGTTCTAAAAATCCCCACCTAGCACCGCCTAGGCGCTAGGCGGCTGGCCACCTTCCCGATTAATGCCTAGGTGTTCGAAAATTAAGAAATGGCGCCTAGACCTACTGAGGCACCGCCTAGACCGCCTAGGCACCCGCCTAGCCCGCCTAAACACCTGCCTAGGTCCCAACTCACTTACATAGAAAATAGATAACTTTCATTTTGCATTTTATTTTTTTCCAATAAATTGTAAGAGACTTGTTGCATACTTAAATGAACATATTATATCTTTATTTCACATGTTTTCATTATGTTCCAATACTTCATAATATATATGCATTCTATTTTGTAGTTTATGATGAAATTATATATATTTCAAGTATAAACAGACACTTATTTACACGAAATATGATAGATTTACTTAAATCCGCCCAGTCCGCCTAGGCGCCCGCCTAAGCCCCTCCTAGCTGCCTAAGCTCTAGGCCCCAGCTCGCCGCCCGACTAGCGCCTAGCGACTTTTAGAACATGCTAAATTAGTGGCAAGGAAATTTGAAGCAATGACGGGAGGAGTGTTTTTGGTTTGTTGGGGGTTGGTGGCGGCGTTGGAGAGAGGGTTGCATGAAACGGGATAAACGACGTGTCGTAAAGAATGAAACGGTTCGTAGTAATAACTGATACATAAGACGGCATGTAGTTTCCCAAGTATTAATTCGCAGCTTCTACAAAGCGAAGCAAAACGGGGAAGAAGCTCTCAGCGTGGACTGGAGAAGAAAAGCCAAATAACAATTCGTGCTTGCATCGTTAACGACGTCGTTTAGGGCCGATACCGGAGTTCTAGCCTGCTCGAGATCGCAGCCAAAATGGCGATGAGTTTGGGCTTCGTTGTTGGCATCTTGGGCGTTGTAATTCTCTCTCATGCTGCTTATTCAACCGTTCAATGTAAGCCCTAATCTTCTGTATATCTAGATGTCTATATGTGTTTGTGTGTGTGTGTGTGTGTGTGTATGTATTTATAGATCGATTTGCAGTAGTGAGTAATTTCTTTTTAGGGTTTTTGTGTGATTGAAATTGGACTGGTTGATTGATTTGATTGCAGACAGAGGATTGTTGAAGATTATGGAGGAAGAGTTTCCAGGACCTCCATTGACTGTAAGATTTAGCAAAAACAAATTCTGAAAATTGTTCTGATTGTGTTTTAGGTGTTTATTTGTCTAAAAGGGTTTGGTGGGGATGCAGGTGGTGGCTGAATTGCTTCTAGGGTTAGTGTTCTGTATGTGGGCGGCACTTACTGTCCCGGGCACGTTTCTTTCCATTCATCCCCATTCTGAAGAGAATCGGTATGTTTATGCGTTTTATTATGTTCAACATCTGACTTAGATTTGAGTTCAGGGTGTGATTGGACATATTTTCGATTGAATTGAAAGTTGAAGTAAACTGTAGTCATTGTGTTATGCTTATGCACTTTGCATATAATACGGTCTAGAATATCATGTTTGCGAATTTGTGATTCGGCAAGGACTGGATCAAAAGAAGACGTCAACAATTTCAAAATTTATGTTTGATTATAGTCAGATTGAGAAAATAGAGACCATAAAGAAAATAACAGGAACTTTGAATATTCCCTTGTGCTTGGTTAAGGTGAAATAAAGAGAATATGTTAATACTTTGGGAACTTTATTAAATCTTAACTTAATTGGAAGATAGACTTTGAGAAGAAAACCCTGGAGTTAAATCCTTTTCCTTTATATTTTCACTAATAACAGGATAATGGAAAGATAAAGGCTGATTGGATTGAAATAAAGAGAATGTGCGTTGAATGAAGAAATGGATGCCAACTCCAAATTTTGTCCGAGTATTATCTTCTTCCACCAACTTGGACAGATTTGGAGGTTGACATCCATTTCTTCAAGCGCAGAGAGTAGTTCTTTGCTTTCTCGATTAACGGTAAACCCAACATAGGCTAAGAGCGGAATTTGTATATCTCCTTGTAGTGGGGCTTATGGATAAGGTTATTAGCTGTTGTTCACATGTCCTTCTGAAGATTATGGAGCAAAGGTCCCTTACAGGTTGAAAACGGAACTTTCTTTCTTTAAATTTATTATAAAGTAAGAATATTCTGCAGTTTTTTGGTGATTCAGTACATAGTTTCACATTCTTAGTTAACTGAGAAGTTGAATGCTATTCAAATGGGAATGCACTGACATGCTCCCTGATGTTATTGGTGAAACATGTTGCAAAAATGCAAATGGGAGTTATCTGAAAAAAAAGTCGACCACATAACAAAAAACTTATTATCGAGATAAAAATGGGATGTGAGAGTAGTGGGATAAAGGGAGGGAAGTTTGTAAAGAGTTACAAAACGTAGGGATTAAAATCTTGAGTTTAGAGACAAAAAAAGGGCGAGTGCAATATAGCTTTTGACTTTCTTTAATATAAGATGACCATCAATTTACGTAATGCATATAGAAGCTGCCCTTAATAATTTTGGGCAACTATTGTCTCTGACTCTCTTATAAAAGATAATAGTTAAAGGCAACCTACAAATGAGCCTGATATCGGACTTCACTTGTAAACTATCTGGGTTTGTTTAGTAATTGGGCAATATATTGTAACCCTCTTTGCATGGCCAGATATGGTTGACCTTAATTTGTCTCCCATCAGTTATCAAGTTCATTTTTCCTTGCATAAATAACTTTTAATGCATCAGTAAGACTGAGGGCTAATCCTTGATGCATATTCATAGTGATGAGTGGATAACAAATGCGTACTCTTCAACATGGAAAGAACCAGCTATGTTTGCGCATTTTAGGCATAAAATTTGCAAGAGAAAACTGCGTGAATGAAATATCTCAGTTGCTATTTATTCCACGGTTTCAGCACTGGAAATTCAGAGTTGTGTTCAGAGTTGTGGAGTGATAGCCAATTTGACATTGGAATTGCTATATGCAAGATGTTTGATCAGATATTGGACATTCGTTTATTTTTGAATGCAGGATTGTTTCTCTACCAGACAACCTTGACTTTATGATTTTCAACCATCGTGCCAGAGTGTTACCTGTGGAGATGGATTTGAAGTTCAAACACTGAGGTTTTTGCAATCAAGCGAACTGGGACGGATTTCAGTTTCTTTCTTGGCCTTTAAAAGGGTAGAATGGCAGCATTTGGCAGATCAGTTGGCATATGTTTCTTTACATTTTATAGTTGTCTTGGACTGTGCTTTTGTATTTTCTCGTAACATCTGTAGCCCCATACCAAAGACAGATACCTGCCGACTTTCTCGTTGCCTTGGCTAGTCCTTTAAAGTAAGTTCAACTTGGAGATTTTCCAGCTTTCTAATTATAATTCCATGAGAATTGTTTGGGGGCCCAGCACCTCAAAGTAGCTATTGCCTGCTTCTCAAACTCGAGTTCAAAGACAGATAACTTAGCAACTTGTGTGGAAGTGGTTTACTGTCACGTGATGTTGCCACAGTAGCGGTGAACCTCTTGCAAGCAAGTCGTTGCTCATTTGAATCTCATCCTTCTGTCTACAAGGGACACCAGTCATAGATAAATCAAGCGTTGTCTTTGAATTTCCAATCTAAAAGCAGCATGGGAAGTAATTTTCGGACATCTCTTTTCTCCTACGCCTCGTCTCAATTTATCCTTTTACTTGCATGGCGAGAAAAGACTTTAAATGACTGGCCAAAAAGGAAATAAAAGTTGAAGACCATGGAGGAGCACATGATTTGGTATATGATCAACTCAATATTAGAATTCAATTTGTCAATACAAATATCAAATGGTGGAGAAAAAACCCCAAAAAACAACTTCAACCTAGAAAAATTGGTTCACAAGAAAGCATGGAAATTCAAAGGAAAAACAAAAAAAATACATTTACATTACCTCTAACAAAAAAATATGTGAGAGTGGGACTACTAACAGTAACAGCTAGACTTACTTGTTGAACAGCAAAGTACACAAAAGCCCCCACTTCTAAAATCCCTAGAAAACCAGTCAGTCAAATTAATCTACAACTGAGTGAGTTCCTGTGGGTTTTCCATCGACTGTCTAAGAATAAACTCTGCTCTCCTCTTCTTGTCATCCCTCTCCTCCTCTCGCCCCAACCAATATGCCGGTCTTCCCGAACCCTTCTTTTGCAGCCTCAGATCCCAAGATTGCCCCAAAAACTTCTTCCCGCTTCTCAACTTGAAATTCACTGCGGGTCTGGTTTCGGGAAGAAGCTGCCCCCTTTCGTCCTCGCCATCCATCCATGCTCCGCCTTTCACTGCTTCAATGGCGGGCGCAAACGCATCCAAAAGGGAAGAACCATCATTGTTGTTCCCTTTTGCCAATTCATCTGAAAACCGGGATGGCAAAACCAGTTGGGATACTGATACATCTTTCTCCCCCTGCCCCGGCTGGATTGGCGGTTCAAGGAATGGATTACTTTGATCAGTCTCATTCCCCTGTAATAATAACATTCCCTTTCCATCATTACCGCCATTGCCACCAGCCAATGCCACTGCTGCAGAGGCTCCTCCTGAACTAGAAGTCTCTCCATTGCACAATAACCTCTGCTGCAGACTCAACAGAGACCTCTCAGCCTTCCTCCTCTGCCGAGCCTGCTCGATCTTATCTTCTCGAGGATCAGTCTTCCTCTCATTCCACATTGGTGTTTGAATGTAAGTGTGTGGATCAGGGAAAGCCGGTAACCAATTGGGCAAATGCTTACTCGGTGGTGCCTCCCCAATCTGCTCAAAATTCGGGATCAATTTTCGTTGCTTGATCACTGGAAACCGAGGCAACGGCTGTGCAAACGGGATCTCCTCAGCCGAACCTACATACTCCACAATGCCTCTTACAATCCCGGACTCTGCAAGACAATGACCCACCTCCGCCGCACCCAAAAACCCTTGCGATGACTCCAAATCCTCCAGCGCCCTAATAATATCAAACACATTGGACTCGGTTCTGCCAGCCAAATTGGCGTAAAAACTCGACATCTTCCCTAAGTCACGGAGGTATCGGATGGCAATGTCGGCCATGGCGTCCATCGCAGACTCTTTGAAGCTCTGAAACCCAACGCTCTCACATATCTGCGCCACCGCAACTGTCGACACTGCCCGGCCAAACTCATCGGCTCCTCCTCCTGCTGCTCTCCTCGGCACATCGCTACTGGGTTGATTCACTCTGCTGCTACTGTCCGCATCTCCATGGCTCATATTCAAACCCTCATATCACTCAGCTTTTTCTTCAACTCTCATATTAATCGACCAGTGAGCGCATTCCGGCAAGAACCCACACATATAACGGGGGAGAGAAAAATCGAGCTGGACACTCAGAAACCCTAGAAAAAACCCAGAACGCAAAGCTCAAAGATTCAAAAATTGAAGTGAAAGAGACGCATTTCTCGGAGTCTTGCAGCGAATTGAAGACTCCGGAACACGAATCAGAAGCCAAATTACAGAGTTCGAATTCAGATTTTGAGAAACATCGCAAACCCTCGAGGAAGGAAGGGAAATTGGGTAGGGTTAGGGTTTGCGAGAGGGAAGAAGGTTCGGAATATGGCGGGAATTTATGAATTTTTTAAAAAAAAAATTGAAATTCGATAAATTTCTGGTAAGACCCTACAGCAAAATTGGCATCAAAATTCAATAGGGAAGGAGATTTGGGGAAACGAAGAGAGAGAAGAAGGCGAGGGAGGTCGATGATGAGAGAACGGGGGGTTTGGGTTTACTTTTTATAGAGATTTCACTAAACTCGGAGGCCGTATATGGGCCTTTTGGTGGGCCTTCTGCTGTGCGGGTTAGAATGATTTATTATTATATTTTTGTTAATGATATTACTACTCTTGCTCTGAGTAATGTTTTTTTTCTTTTTTTTTTTCTTTTTTTTTTGGGGAAAACTTGCTCTGAGTAATGTTAAGATTCCCACTATAATGTGTATTACGAGGAGGGGAGAATGCCCTCCAGCTATTCTTATCTGTGGAGGCCCTTCATGCTATTTGTGACATCCACATAGGTGATCTGGGGGGAGGTGGTAGGCTCATTTGGTCAGCTACTAAGAATGGTACGTACTCGGTGAAGTCTCGATATTACTGGCTGCAATCCCGATATCGCCACCCGTCTTTGCTAAATCCTGCTTCATCCAGAGTTCCAACAAGCCGCGTTTGGAAATTAATATGAAAGCTACATACTCCACCAAAAATCAATTATTTTATGTGGCGGACCCTCCATGATGTTTTGGCTACGATGGAGGCTTTGTATATGTGACGCTCAGCTCCTCTTCCGACTTGTCCAATATGCCATAATTAGGTGGAGTCCATTGAACATTTATTTCTTCAATGCCTATGGGCGGAAGATATTTAGTTTGGGGGGATACTTAACCTTAGAATTAACAGGTATGAAATCTCTACTTGGGTAGAATGGCTCTACTATTTTTCCAATTTGCATGTTGGTTCTAATGGTGACCGCATGTACATACTATCGTATGTTGCTTTCACCTGTTGGCATATTTGGAAAGCTAGGTGTAATTTTGTGTATGATCAAAGTTCTATTCATCATTCAACGGTTCTTTATGCTATTAATACATCAATGGGAGCTTTCTCTGAAGCTGTCCGTAGGCCTTCATAGGCCTATGGAACTCCGCTGCTCAGTGATCGAATGTCCAGTTGGTTCCCTCTTACCGTGCCCTATTCAAAAGTCAAGGTCGATGCTAGTTGGTCAACTCGGACATGCTCTGGTTTTGTGGGGATTGTCATTCGGGATGCTGAGGGTTCTTTTGTGGCTACACGTAGGCATGTTATTCGCACTCTATCAGTGGATGCTGCTGAAGTTGTTGCAATCCTTAAAGGATGCAAGTTTGGTCTAGCATTGGGACTTACACAGGTTGTTGTTGAATCATATTCTCATGACTCTATTAGTGCTCTGTCAAACTTGATTGAGAATGGCAGCTGGGAGGCTTACCCTTCTTTAATGCATGCTAAAAGGTTAGGGGAGTCTTTTCAGGATTGTCGCTAGTCTTAGATTCCAAGATTAGCCAACATGGCGGTGGATTTGTTGGCGTCGCAGCTGTCCACAGAGATGTGCGACATTTCTTGGGTCAATACACCCCCATCGTCGCTAGTTTTTGTGCTTCAACATGATGGTTTACCCTGTTCTCCGTGAAGGACTAAGGGTAGCGGAGGTGGCAACAAAGTAGTGTGGCTATGATGTCTTCCTTGTAACTCCCTCTGCTGTCCGGTTTCTCTTTTGATGTGTTGTTTGCTTGCCTCGCGGTAGGCTCTCTTTGTATGTTTGGCTTCTTAGCCTAGGTTATGTTATTCCCATTTTCTCAAAAAAAAAAAAAAAAAGGAGGGGAGATTATTTGAACTTGAAATATAGTGGGCTGAGTCATATTAAAAAAAAAAACTATGTAAAAGGGAAGGGAGATTGTTTGAACTCGAAATGTTGTGGATTGAAAAGTAACGCGACAAAACAATTTTTTTTTCCTTTTAATTTATTATTATTAAGAGGAAGGGGAGAGCTCGAAACTATTATAATAAGTTATAGGTGAAGAGAGCATATGGGTGGCACCCAACACCCTAATCTACTAGAATATTGAATCGCATATCAACCATAGCCTAGCATCTTAAACTTAAAACACACCAACAATAGGATTTCTGGAATCCACAAGATAAAATAAAATACGAAGTTTAATTGATTTAATCTGAAATTTGCTAAATACCGCAGAGAACTAGGCTTTATATAGCATTGTCTCCTAATTCTTTCAGGGAAAACATAAACAACACAGAAAAAAAGACAAACTAAATTATATCTTATTGCCGGTAAATAAATAATTCCTAATCAAGATGGCTACACTGAATCAGTTCCCTCCACTTGAAAAAAAAAATATTCATCCTCAAGTTGTCTTTGGATACAACGGCTCTTCATTAGCATAGTACTCATAGATATCAACCACGTTACAAGTCCTTGAAATTTATTTCACGCCCCAATCCTGAAATATGTCCAGAATCAATGCATGTTGCTTGGAGGTACAGGTACAAGGAAAGACAAATAAAATACACGAAAGAATATTGATATTGAAATTCACAATAAAGTAAGTTGGGGTGTCTCTACCCCAGAATTTATAACAATTGTACAACAAAAGCTCATAACCCTCACTAGGGCAGTATACCCTTAGGCTCCCAAAAAGATAGTTAAAAAATAATGCAAGGAAGATATGAAGGCATAGTCACTCCAAACTCTGAACTTTTCACTGCTACCCTGGAAGTACCCCGTATCTACTGCACCTTGTCACCTGTACAATCGCCTCATACACCTTGGGAATGGTGCATCTGCCAAAGCAACAACCCAGATAAGCTGCAAAGCTTGTGTAAGTGAAATAATCCAACACATGTGATAACCATAAAACAAGTCCATTGATCTCAGTATATAAATACCAATCATAAAAATATCAACAATTCGATGAAAATACTGAATGAGTGACCCAAATGTCCATTTCATAAATATGTTGAAAACTAGGTCTAGAGCAACATAATTCGGCTGAAGCCTATAACTCCTAAATTTTCATATTCTAGACCAACGGAATCCAACGAAGATAGGGTTATGGACCACTCAACGGGATCCAAGCAGAAGAGGGTTCCAGACCAAATCAACGGAATCAAGTAGGAAGCGGGATTTGGACCACTCAACGGAACCGGCTAGGAAGAGGAATTTCGGACCACTTAATGGAACACAAGTAGAACACTATTTGTAACCACTCAACATAACCGAGTAGAATTTTAGGAACCTAGTTCAGAACAACTTAATGGAACTAGACATGATACGAGTTCTACTAACCCTCACATTTCACAGACATTTCAAATATGTATAGCAAACCACATTTCATAGAAATAGAACAATGATTGAATTTAAAAGCAATAATTAATATAAAAATACATTTTGTAAATCCATGCCATATCCACTAAATATACCTACTAGCATGAGAATTTTTAGAGTAATAATCAATAGGGGTTATATCACAAATGGTCCCTGAAATTGACCCCATCAATCATGATGGTCCCTGAAATTGAAAATCGACCAATGTAGTCCCTGAATTTTAACTCGCGAATCAATGTGATCCTTCTGTTAGTGTTCCGTCCAAATTAACTTTAAAAAAAGGTTAGAGAACCAATTTTTCATGGTAAAATGATCAAAAATAACCCTGTTACTTATAATTTTACTTACTACCTCTCTTTTCTTTTTTCCATCTTCACTTTTCTCTCCATTTTTTCATGGATTTGGTGCTAAAACTAAAATAAAAACAAAAAAAAAGTGGTTCTCTAACCTTTTTTTGGTCATTTTACCATGAAAAATTGGTTCTCTAACCTTTTTTAGTGTTAATTTGGACGGAACACTAACAGAAGAACCACATTGATTCGCGAGTTAAAATTCAGGGACTACATTGATCGATTTTCAATTTCAGGGACCATCATGATTGATGGGGTCAATTTCAGGGACCATTTGTGATATAAACCCTAACCAATAACACATATATTAAAGTTGGAGTTCACGCTACAATGCCCCTAGCACAACGATCGAGGCGCTCAAGTACGATCGTCGCCTAAACAAATCACAAGTCCCCTCTTAGAATTCTAGTGATAAAACACATAATTCTAGGTTGTACACGTCAATTACAAAAGTCAACCCTTGTTCAAAGTTCAATGGTAGAGTCAATAACTGTAGTAATTCAATTCGGAAGATCTGCACATCAAATATTCGATCCGGAACTTTTCAAGTGTCCCATTATAGTAAACTAGGTAAAGAGTAGAGATTTTTTACGGTGGTCAAGATTATATGATATTCCAAACAATTAAACTATTAGATTTTTATTTAAACACACAAAATTGAAAGGGGAAATTTTGAAAAGTAACCATATTTTAGATCTTATATAGAATTATAGCCACCATTTTAGTTTTATGATAATTCTAATCAAAACTTGATGTAAAAGTACTAATATACCCTTAATATTAGGGTTTCTCACAACAAAAACAAAACCTTCTTTAAACTCTCTCGCAACCTTCTAGTTTCTCACCTTAAACCAGAAGAGCACTCTTTGCCGATTTTGCATAATTAAGCAGCATAGATGTTTTGACCAAAAAAAGGCAGCTGGACACAATAGCCCTTTCAAATTGTCCAAGAAACATTGGTATGTTTGGTCAATTGTAGATTCCAATTCCTAAATCAACTTCTTGATATTTCATATCATGGTTTTAGTCAAAATTTTAATGATTTTCATGTTCCAATGCAGGTGAATATATTATGAATCCTTCGACAAATCAACAAGTTGATTTAAGAATTAGAAGCTCCAATAAAGCAACCATATCAGTGTTTCTTTGGCACCTTGCATAAGCAGGTTAGTTATATGTGCTAATTAATTTTTCTCTAAAACTTTTTCCTAATTTTAATATATTTGCAGGTTAGTTAGACGCGATAATTAATTTTTTTTTTCCTTCAGAATATGACTCAATTTGTGACCGTGGTCCACTACGGATGGATGAGGGTTGATAGCCAATACACAGATGGTCAAGCGAAAGCAATAGTAGTGTCAACAAACGTTACTCATCAAGATCTTATACATGGTATATATAAACGTCTTCATGTTAGTCTGAGTGAATTTAGAATCTCAGTATATTATCAATGCATGAGCAACTTAGGGATGCAAAATATGATGGAGAGTGTAGACAATGACGATGTGACTAGTTAGGTATGTGAAAGTCTTTCTGCAAAACCAACAAGATTCCAATATATGTCACAAGACTCACAGCATATCCTCTAAATGAACCTGAAAATGAACACCCAATTGCATGCAGTTCCCCATCACCAAAAGTGGCAATTCAAGAGAATGATGACATTTTGGGTGATGAACAACCAAGTCAAGTTCTTCAAGACAATGCCCAGATTAGTGAGACTTCAATAGATGTGAGTTTTGAGTTAGACATATTCTCGGTTTTGGTGTTTCTTCAAGGTATTGTGTATGCATTTTTTAATTTTTTTTTCTTCACATGGTTGACAACTATGCAGGTATCTTCCATTAATCACTATGCATTGCAAGTACGTGAGACAGACTTATATCATATAGTTGACCTAAATGCCAAGACATGCACATGTAGAAGGTTTGATCTCAACCAACTTCCATGTGTCCATGCAACTGCTGCATGTCGAATTCGCAACACATCGATGCACAACATGTGCTCCAAATTCTACATAGCCAATGCAATTGTGCTAGTGTATGCATAGCCCATTTGGCCAGTTGGAAACAAGAGTGAATGGAGTGTGCCGGAAGAGGTGCAGAATAAAGTTGTGTTACCTCCCATTAGACAAGTAGTATCTGGAAGATGCAAGACAAACAGAATCCCATCTCAAGGGAGGAAAGGATAGTGAAAAAGTGCAGTCGTTGTGGTGGGATAGACCACAATTGCCAAACTTGCAAGAATCCAATTAGACTCCATTCTAGCGCATGATGTGAATGTTTTTCTTGAGAATTTATTACATTATTGGCTTTTATATTTTCAATCACCAGTTTAGCAGAAAAACCTCAAACAGATTTTAGCTTAAAAGGATTTTTGTTCCTTTATTTTTAGATTCAAATTTTGCTTCGAAGATTCAGTTTTTGATTAATTTTTATGTTTAGTTTACTGGGTTATCTTCAATTTTCATGTTCTTTGATTACATTTGAATATCTATATCTACTCTTTATATATATATATATATATATATAAAGAGTGTAAGAATATATATATATATATATATATATATATATATATATATATATATATAAAGAGTGTAAGAATATATATATATATATATATATATATATATATATATATATATATATATATATATAAAGAGTGTAAGAAATGTAGGGGTTCCAGAGTAGGGGTACTTGCTAGTATTCAAAAGGTTACCTCTTTTATGCTTCAAGATCTCAAATAATTTTTGTTTTTTCATGGTTAAGAGCAATGAGGAATTTTTTGTCATTAAGAGTATATTTGTCACATCCCGGCCCGGGCCCCCACCACAACCCAGGCTCGACTCAACCGTAGCACGATATTGTCCGCTTTGGGCCCCGACCACGCCCTCACGGTTTTGTTTCTGGGAACTCACACGAGAACTTCCCATTGGGTCACCCATCATGGGATTGCTCTCGCGCACTACTCGCTTAACTTCGGAGTTCCAACGGAACCCGAAACCAATGAGCTCCCAAAAGGCCTCGTGCTAGGTAGAGATGGGAATATACATATAAGGCTTAGAGGATCCACTCCCCTGGGCGATGTGGGATCTTACAATATTAGTACTCTTAATATAACTATCATAAAACTAAAATAATAGCTATAATTCTATATAGAGTCTAAAATATGGTTACTTCTCCAAATTTCTCAAACTAAAATCTTACACTATGTTTGGATTGAGGAAATAAACATGGAATTTTGGTAAAAGTCAGAATTTATAAATTGACAGACACCAATTCCCTTGTTTGGATTCATAAACATAGAAATTTAGAATTTCCGCGTGGAAAAAAAAACTTGGAATTTAGGACCTTCAAATCCCAAGTTCAAATTTCATGTAAATAGGTGTCATTTATCAATTTCTATGATTGAGAGTTTAAAATAACAAATTCCGTATTCAATTTCATTATTTTTTTAGGTTAACCAAACAAGAAAATTTACAAATTCTAGAAAATAGAACCTCGTCATTTCAATTTCCATCATTTTTAAATTCCTTAGTAATCTTAAATTTCTTCATCCAAACATAGTGTTACAGTCAAAAGTCCGAAATATTCTATATTCTTAAGTACCCTAGGGCCTCGTTTGGTAGCTCGGATTGTACTGACTATTTCTGTCGGATAGGATAAATAGCCACCGGATAGTACTGACTAAATTAGTCGGGCGTTTGGTGCAGTATCGGAATAATGACCGTATTATTTATAATGTGTTTGGTACTGAACCAGATAAGACAAGGGAAAAAAAATTGACAAGTCTTTGTTTGGTTGTTGAACTTTTCTCATATTTATACTTGTTGAAAACCACACAAATTTTCAAAAAACAAATAAAAATAGTAAATTTCATACATCAAATTCAAAATATTTTCCAATAACATAAAAGAAGGTTCACAAAATATTTTCCAACCATATATCTAAGTTCATAAAATATACAAATACAAGTTGGTTTTAGTAAGAAACAGTTTGTCTAGATAGCCAACATATATGCATGCTGCTGCTTTGCCTTCAATAAGACATTTCTCACACTATCTACTATGGTAACTCTTTTCCCTTCCTCTTGCTCGAAAGCTTTATGACACTGATCATTGAATTGCCGGTATGCGCGAAGTGGAGGGTCTACATCTCCAGGTGCAGTCAAACCAACAGTCCTATCAATACCATTACCCTGCATCTGCAAGTCATTAACCAGTTTATTTGATTGACTACTACACAAAGCCTCACCCAAAGACCTAATTCTACAAACTTGATTTCGTTGAGGCATTCTATCAAACAACTTAGGCGCACCAAAACTCTGCCCACCAATCCCCTCCAAAGTCTCTAACTGTCTTGATAGGATCTGTCTATATTTGAAGGCAATAGATTTGTGCTGGTTCACATTTGTTTGTGCTGAATTCTATAATTGATGGTTCATAAATTCTTAAAACAGAATTTTGCACTTTTGAATTATACTTCTGTCTAATGTTTAGTAATAGCACAACGGTTATATGAACTGCCAACCATTTAGCCCAAATCAAATTAAACTGAGATCCCATATGATACCAAGAGATGCTACCAATGAAATTTTCAAATGACAGAAAATCTAGGAAATTGGGTCAGCTAAAAAACCAAAATGCTATATTTGGTTGTTCAGAAAATAAGCAAAAGAAAGTACAACACAGTCATAAGAAATGAAAACCCATTTATCTCTATCTAATATCTGTGCATGCCCAACCAACCCAGGAACAATCATTTTCCTTTTATTTGAGTATTCCCCTTCAACATTCCCTTTCAGTATTCTCATTTATCTCTATCTAGATTGACGGTAAATATGGAAAGATAAACTGCAGCATTCATGTGCAAAGAAAAATGGAAGGAGGGGGAAGACAATAACTAGATTCATCAGAAAAATTCGAAATTTGTAATTAAAAGACAAAATTACATAATCAATTGCATAATTACAGAGAAAACAATAATTAGATTGATCAATTAAAAGAAATCGCAAGAAAAATGGAAGGAGGAGGAAGAACAGAGAGAGGAGTGCGAAAAAGAAGAAGAAAACTGGTAGGATTCAAACGAAGAAGAAGACGAAGACGAAGCTGGACTTCAGCCGAGACAGGAGAGCGTCTGGAGAGGACCTTGACCGAGCGCAAGAGGACACTGCGTCTGGCGAGGAAAGAGACAGCGAGAGGGTTTGCTCCGACTAAATTGTACAAAGGTTTTGAACGGTATAAGCAGTCGGGTAAGAAGCGTATTAAGTAGGTGGGCCCGAATTGTTTAATCCGGTGACTATCTAATACGAACGGACACCAAACACCGTATTCCGTATCATTAATCCTATCCGGTGTACCAAACACCGCCTAGAACTTTTGGTCAAGACTCGTGAGTCCGTAATCAAAATCCAACTCCCCTCTTTAATTCTTAGTACAGATTAGCGGGGCCCATATTTGGGGTTTGGGCTCGCGATTTGTACGGGCCTGTTTTACCGGTCAGGCCCAAATATCAAAACTCAGTGTGTGTGTGTGTGTGTATATCTGCTCATTGTGTTCATCGGAGGTGGAGGATAAGAGAGCGCAGAGAGCAACAGGGAGACTGAGAAATGGAGAAGTACTTCGGTAACGCATACAGAGGCGACCCGGGTGTCCCACACGCCGATCCGGAACGATTTGTGAACATATGGATCGGGTCCGCCGCCTTCTCAGCCCTCACCTGGGTCAATCCCTACATGTGGCAGCTCTCCAATCAGTTCAAGTATGTCACCATTTATTGAGTTTTGACGATTATCCAGTTTGTGATCTGGTTGTAATTTTGTGTTTATTGAATTTCTGAATTTTTTTTCTTCCCAATTTTGAAAAAATGGTTGCAGTTGGCATGACAAAGCAATGCTGTTTGAGCAGTACCACTGGAAGAAGGCCATGAAGAAAGGGGAGCCCTACAAATTTAAGGTATGTTTGGTTGGTTGTGTCCCAAATTTTGAAAAAAAAGCTGAAATTTTGAAGCTTTCTACCGATTTTTATGAAACCCAATTGGTAATTTTGTGGGTTTTGAAAATTTTGGAGCCCTATAATTTAAGGGAATTTTTTTTGTTGCTGTTGCAGTGGAACGAGTACATGGACAGGGACCACAGGGAGTCCTACTATTTCAACTGGCCTGTTTACTTCCCTTAGCTGTTTTTATTTGTATGTTGAAATGGGCATGCTCTTGTTTCGAATTCGACTTAAGCTGAAACTCTCATAGCATGAAGGGTTATAAGGTTTATTATGCTTCTTCATTGTAATCATATTCTGTATTGAATCGACTGCCTAAATCCGAATTTTATCCTTTAACATTGCTAGTGCCATTGTGTTGTGTGACGTGATCATTTTTTCTGCAGATGATTGGGTTTGAAAATGATTTCCGCACGCCCATTTCCTACCCGTGCACGCCCCTATTTTTAACAGCCTTGGAATCCAGGAACATAAATAAACACGGGCGTGCGGAAAAGTGGTTTGCAAAAACCATTTCCTTTGAATCTCTGCATTTGTAACGATATTTGACAAGCATCGTAACATATTTTGTCATTCTTATTCAGACATGATGCTGGCCTTTTCGGGATAAAAGTTGCATAAGCTAAATGCAAAACTATCTTGATTGCTAGCACATTGCAAGCTTTTTGGTACATTTTGTGAATTGGTAGGTGGGGGAAAAATTGTTTAGGTTGAAAAGCATTATTTTGGCTAATTAGCTGCACGATTAAGACGGTATATGAGAACTTTTCTGCTAAAGATTTACTTGGAGAACTCTCGTAGCTGCGTTACTACAGGATTCAGCTTCGTTCTCTTCTGTACAAGTGAATGATGTAAGTCTTGTAAGGGTTCTTAATAGTGTTTTGATTGAGAAGATTGCCACTTAACCTCAGACTTCCTGTTTGCATAATGTGCTAATAGAAAGGATTATTGTCCTAACGTTTAAGGGAATGAACCCCTCCCTTAACTTCCCCAAGGACAAAAGTCCTTAGAGTGTCATTGAAGTGCTCTAGCTTAGGTCCTAAGATTAAATGCACTTGGTAAAAAGGGACTGGGATTGGATTGCTACTCAGTACTATTCCTCTCACTTGTAAGTGAGAGGTCTTAGGTTCAAATCTCATGGATGACGAATTCGATACCAAATTAGGTTGCCTAGTGTGTGGTTTAACCAAACTCTCCATTTCCCTTGGTGTAAAAATATATCGTCGTACTAAAAAAAAGAATAGAAAAAAAGGGACTGGGATTTGCTTTACAGAGGTCGTGATCAAAGGTTAGTGGAGCTAGGTTATTCACCTTGAGGCTTTTGAGCTTTCTCATTCTATTGCCCAGCAGTTCTGCAGGGCCGGCCTTGAGGGGGTGTGAGGAGTACGATCGCACAGGGCTTCCGTTTTTTGGGGGCCCCTAAATTGAATAACCTTTGTAATATACTACATATATACTATAAACGTGAGCATATTAAACAAAGTTGTCATAGTCCATTTGGCAAGCGCTGTTTTTCCAATCTAACTTCGCACGGGTTCGAGTCCGCGCCTCTACGCTTTTAATTATTAATTTTTTCAGCTATGTTTAGTTCATATTGGGCATTTTCTGGAGTTTTTTTTTCCCTTTATTTCTTTCTTTCTTTCTCCAAAGCTAGATAAGTATTATTAAATACGAACGGATACATTTATTTTTAATTATGAAATTTTTTTTTTCAGCTGTGTTTATTTCATATCGGGCATGTTTTGGGGTAATTTTTTTTTCCTCCATAGGTAGATAGGTATTATTAGATACAAATTGATACATTTACATCCTCAGCAAGAGTATTAAACAAGAATTGAGGACCAATACAGGCCCAAATATACTTCCCTCCATTTTTGAATGCAAAAGATGCCACATAGTGTGCCTACCTTCTCTAGGCTTTTTTAGCTACACTATGGTTTTCTTGTTTGAAATATATGTAGTTATTTTCTTTCATTATAAAAGATAACTTTTGCTAATAAATCTATAATTAGGAATATCATAATAAATTAAAATTTAAAAGTTTGAAGATATAATCTTTAAAAGCCTCATTTTCTTTTCTTATATGATATCATTTAACCATTTATTTTCTTGTGATAATAAAGAGCAAGAATGGTTCTAATTATAATATTTGAACGGTGATATGATAAGTACATATCCACTATACCATGCTTTTTCTATTTAAAAGCAAGGAGTTTCGAACCCAAAAACATATGGGATGCATATAGATACACAAACCCAACACACCATATTTCATTTTTATTTATTTTCTTGTGCGTTTTATCAATTTGTACACATAAAAAATAAAAAGTATAAAAGAAAATATAGCAACCAAAATTTTAGGCCATGTAAGGGCCCCCGTTTGGATCTTGCACAAGGGCCTCTAAAATCTCAGGACCGGCCTTGCAGTTCTGAACTTCTAGTTCAAATAGATACCTCATTGTATCCTTTCCATGGAATCCACGACTTCATTGAAATTATTACATTTAATTTAGAAGAGGTGGAGTTTTGAACTCGAGATGCATGGCAGAAACATAACACTTATCCACTAAGATATTGAATCATATGCAAAAACCCATAAAATTTTGGACAAATGAATCACTTACAAATCATATAAAATAAGTAAATATAGCCGGTCTACTAGTCTAGCTGTTCTCAGTCTCCAATTTATTTAAATAAGCTGTTTTTCAGCTCAAATCTCGTGCACAAGAAATTTGTTTTTTCTCAATTTATTACTATTAAGGGAGAGGAAAGGCTTGAAATTATTACACTATTTTGGAAAGGAAGAGTTTCAAACATGAGACGCATGAGTAGAAATTCAATATCCTATCCACGATATTGGACCACATGCGATCTTGTGGACAAAATTATTAATAAATAAATAAATGAAAAACATAGTAATGCCCCATGAATTTGATGTTATTTCACTCCTCTTCGAACCTTGAAATAGATTTTGAGGCCCCTAAATTTTCACGTTTCCGTTAATTCATCACATGGTGCAATGCATATGACAAACTTATGAGGGCATATTATGTTAAAAAATGTTACACTCACAAGTTTAATTAGTCTTTTTTTTAGAAATTTATTAAAGCTTACAACCTCTAATACAACCTTTTTTTATACAATCAAAATTAAAAGTCTCTATAGCTGAAATCGGAAGACAAAAATCCTAAAAATGTGGATTGGCAACATTGAGGCCCACATGAGCTAATGTGTCCGCCACGAAATTAGTCTGCTTCCAACTGATATGCTGAAATTCAGAAGCCAACCATTTGATGTCCTCTATGATAGGTTTAAGATGCCAAGGGGGCATCCAAACATCTTGCACCACCGGGATGACAAACTTAGAATCCCCTTCCATCAGCTTTTTCACACCTTTATGCCTAGCGAACAAAGGTCCTTCCTTTAAAGCAACGGCCTCCACAACTGAAATGATGGCGTCATCAAGGGAAAATTTTTAGTTGTGACGGGAACATGGATGGTACACCACGTGTTTTTATGTAAGTGGTGGAAAATTTTAATTTTTAAGTTATTAATCTTTTAACACACATATCCAAGCATTTACATAGAGACACGTGGTGTACCTCCTCGTGTGACGGGAACATTGAAAAATCTCTCGTCATCAAGGTTCAGTGCCCCAACACCAACAGGTTGCCCCTCCTCATTTTGTTAGATTAGATTTTAGATTATCCACTGATAGGGTTCGAACCCACGCCGTCATACAAAGGCTCAACATATTTCTACATATTGTGGTAAAGAACCACTTGCAATGAATTGAGACTTTTAAGCAGTGTTCTAAAAATCGCCCTAGGCGTTCGACAATGGTCTCCCGATGCGATTTGGGGGAAATCGTTACAAAAGTCGGTGGTTATCTAAGCGGCCGCCTAAGCGCTCTAGGCGGTGTTCAAAATGGTTTGAAATTCTTGCCAGCATTGAAGGCTCTGCAACTCTTGCCGTCTCGAACTCTCATCGGATTTACAACTCCAACTCTCGCATCTGCATCGAAACTCCCATCTGCGTCCGCATTTGAATATAGCCATGGCTGCTTTGCTAGAGGTTTCTGGAAAAAGAACGAGAGAGAGAGAGAGATTTTTGGGATTTTGTGTTATGGTTCACGGGCTAATAAGAAGTTAAAGTGAGAAGAGAGTTGTGGGAAGAGAAATGTGGTTGTCTATTTGCCATGTCTATGTCATTAGGGTTTTATATAAAGAAACAAGGTTGTTTATTAAATGAAAAGCAAAGTCCAATTTTGATCAAGAAAAGAAGCAAAGCCCAATAATAATTAAAATATGTGGGCTGATTAAATGTCATAAAACTAACATAAAAACTCTAAAATTTTACAAATATACTCATATTTTATAATATATAAAATAAATATATGTAAATCCGTCTAGGCTTCCTCCTAGGCGCTTAGACGCGAGGTTCCAGCTCACCGTCCGACTAGCTCATATCTTTTTTTAGAAAATAGAAAATCTAAACAATTAAATAAACTAATTCTAACGGCTAAGCCAACAATAATATTAAATCATACGTAACATTGAAACCAGATCCAAATTCAAAATTAAAGGAACTTGCAATTTCCATGTGAAAATTACACTAAAAATAAAAGAAAAGGATTAACATCCCCATTATCCACAACCTTTTCAGCTGCCACGGTGCCAGAACAGAACCAGGAAACAATGGCATATCTCCATCCGCCATGTCCGTCGCCCACTTCCCACCCAACCTCACGTCCTGCATTCAAACCATCCATCACTGTCACTACGTCGTCTCGTCATCTCCCTTCAACCCAAATGCCCACAGCCAATTCCAACAACTGGGTCTCGGAGTTCCGGTCCAAGTCTTTAAATTTAGTGCTCTCAGGGGCTCTCACTCTCGGACTCTCTCTCTCAGGTCAGGCAAGCTTTTCCATGTTTTTGTTATCCTTTTCTGCTATTCCATATAATATAACATAGAACACCAGAAATGTAAAAACTCCTTTCATATTTGTGTAGCAGCAGGAATTGCAGAGGCAAAAGTTGGAGTGAACAAACCAGAATTGCTTCCCAAAGAGTTTAGCCCTGTAATTGATGTAGCTGGCTTCCTCTCTGATGGCCAGGTCTTTATTCATATCCTTAAGTTTCCAGTTTTCGGTTTGTATTCTTTGGTTTCTGTTGACTCACTTATGTCCTTGATTCAATGACCATGAATGTAGTAGTGTTCTGAGTAGTTCGTTTGAGTTCATTGAATTCTTGTGCGTTTAAATGTTCTTAACTAACTAGGTATTCTGTCTTGCCAATTTAGAACATATTCATATGTAACCATTGTTGCCAATTTAACAAATTTATACATTCAACCATTGTTACATCTGAATCTGTAAAAGCTGGGTCTTGATCAATGTCTTTGTGTAAGTTGGGTCTGGACAGAGACTCTAAGAACAAACTTGGACTACTTGGATCTAACGGAAGACATGACACAAAACCGAGTGCAATAGCGTTCTAGGATTCATATAGCCAATCCCACTTAGTGGGATAAGGTCTTGTTGTTGTTGCTGCACATTTACCCCTTGCCTCGCTATAGAGTATTTTTATTACACGTCGAATTTTGTATGGCTTGGGACAATCAGTTGGTTATTCCGTTATTTTAATAGGAGGTAGAGCCGGTGAGGGTTTTAGCGAGAATGTACTGTGGGTTGAAGAGATTGTGTGAGGGTTTGGTTACTGTTGATGAGGGTGTATTGATAAATTTTAAATTTAATTTTAGTTGCATCTTGTCCTTGACGGTAATTGTAAAATAGAGTAGAAAAAGTCACTTCACTTAAAATTTTAAGTTGGGTGTAGAGATACAAAACATGTATTCAAATAGAATTTTCCTTTCGGGTTTTCAATTGTTTTTCTTAGATTTTAGGGTTGGAAAAATGGAAAACTTGCATGTAAGTTATATTGGGAAATGGAATTTTTTTTATATATTTTTAAAACCTTCGGAATGAAATCAGAGAATTAAATTGAGCTCAAGTATGTTATGTATGGTAAATTTTTTCCAGGAGAAAAGACTAGCCGAAGAGATTGCTGATATAGAGAAGTATACTGGATACAAGCTGAGGGTTCTTGCCCAGAACTATCCTGACACACCAGGTTTGCTCAATGTTTTGTAAGGCTTTGGCATTCACCAAGCAGAGTGGTTTGCTTTTGTTTTCTTGTTTCAAATATGGATTGACGCGAGAAAGTGTTCTCTTGTCATGCAGTCTAACACGTCAGGTTGCCAGATCGTAAATCAGATTATGTTTGAGATACTGTCTGAGAATATCACATTTACATGGTTTTTACAGTTTTGTTTTCCAACTTTTTGCAGGTTTAGCGATTAAAGATTTCTGGCAAGTGGATGATAGAACTATTGTCTTTGTTGCTGATCCGACCTTTGGTATTGAACTCATACTCACTGATCTGTTATATTTACGCTTTTCTTTCCTAGGTTAATTAATGTGTCTCTTTATCTCTTTGAGCAGGCAATATACTAAACTTCAACGTGGGAGCTTCAGTTGATCTAGATGTTCCACGCAGCTTTTGGAGCCGCTTGGCAGGGAAGTATGGAAATATGTTTTACTGGAAAGAGAAGGTGAAGTTAGGGCCCTATTCTTTTGATAACTGAAGCTGTTATGTTGTTGTTGCATTGCAATGCACAACATTTTCTTGAGAAAATAATAAGATTGTACCTGCTGGATGGAACAGGGAGAAGATGGAGCGATTGAATCTGCGGTGATGGCAATATCTAGCTGCTTGAAAGAACCCGTAGACGCAAATAATTGCTCTGAGGTAAAATAGTAGTGCAATGAGTACTTACACTGATTCCTTCATTTGCACCCTGTCAATCTTGTAAAGTAGGATTGTAAATGTCAAAACATGTATGACGACGTTCAAGGGAAGGTATATTGATTCTAAACGAGTTGCTTCTCAATTTGGTCTGCTTTTTTTTCGAAGCAATGGAGAAATTAGTGACTATTCTTGTGTCATCTGTTCGTGTGATTGTAATGAAATGTAAATCGAACCTAATTATATGTATTTCAGTTCTCACTCGAAATTTTCCATCTCGCGTTCTTGTTTTTCCGACCTAATTATATTTATTTTACGGTTTACAATGTCGATGCCACTGGTGACAAGATGAGTTGCCATGAACCAAACTATGAATCACATTTTAGCTTCTGTATAACTGTGAACATTTTACCATACAGTTCACTAGAGATCTTACTTCTAGATACAAAGGTTTGGAATTAATACAACCACTACGTTTACTAGTTAAGTGTTAATCTCGAGAAAAACTTCCATGCATCTTATTCTTCGTCATTCTTTCATGGGATAGAGAAATCTGTTGTTTTTTTTTGTTTATCTCGGATTGAACTTTCTAGTTCAAAATCTTGAGTTGGTGGTGGAATAAACTCAAGGGTAGTACTATCAACTTCATAGTATTCACCAAAATGTACGTTCTCTTACGTAAGGTAGCTAGGGTTCCACCCTAAAACGTATTTGTAATAAAAGACTAACCCAATTTTTTATAAGTTTACGCAAGGTTTTTTAACTTTCTGACGTTAGACAACTCTCATAGATTCCTCGCATTCCCGAGGTCCAAATAGATAGGGTCCCATCAATACCACTTAAATATTGAAAGAACCTAATTATGAAAAGGAAATGAACAAACCTGTAATTAAGAAGTAATAATATGAAGACAATTAGAATATTCCTTCCTAATAAAAAAAAGTTAACACAGAGCAACGAAACAAGTGCAAACGGAGCATTTGGCTGGAATTTTCCACCGCCATGACCATTTGTCCATTTCCATGTTCAATTGTTCATTAAAAAAATAAAACGAAAAGGAAGAAGAAAAGCTCCAAATTTGTTTGGTCCTAACCTGGCCAAACACGGTATAAATCATGCCAGTGCGTTTATAAGTACAGATTCGTATTACTATATTAAAGAATTCTCCAATGCCGGTGCTACCGAGTTTAGGATAATTTGCTTATCTGGGCGAGCTTTCTACCTTATGTTGTCAATGGGACCATGCATTAAAAAGTTAGGGTTAATCTCATTTTATTACTCTGAAGTTTCTTGGTTTTCAATATTTCATGCATTAAGTTTTTTTCGTCTTAATTTGGCACCTAAACTTATAATTCTGGGACACTTTCCTACATCTGTTAAGTTTTCCATCAGAATCTCCGTTAACTAATGACATAGTACCCACGTGGACATGTTGCTCGATCTATAGTTCGACACAATATTTGTCTTTCAATACTTTATAATCTTTATAGTCTATTCAAGTGTCCCAATATATCTACTCTTGCAAAAGGTTTAGTATGTTGCAACCATATCATAATAAAAGTATTCACTACGACAATTTATATCATCTATTGGTGTTGAGTATATAATTTGTGCTTTACCCTTACAGGGCTTGCTTTTGAATCCTTCAAAATTTTCTACACTTCATGACACATTATCCTTTGGAATTTATACAGAGCAATTTGCTTTAATGCATACTATATGGAATTACTTATGGATATATGCTTCCATCATTTCATAACTGTTCGTATCATATATAACTCTCCGTTCATATGAAATGAAGTGAACTCGTTTCATAAATGGGAAATCATGTTTACTGGAGTATATCACTATTTTAGGTTTCAACTAGAAACCTATCATGCGAGTGCATTTCATTGTATCACAATTGCCTATATATAACCTTCTGGGTTTAACATCTTTAAAGATTTGTACTATAGGTCCATTTCTCCACGTTCATATTAAATTGTAATAGAATTGCCTCTTTCCGTTTTGGCCAGTAATTTTTCATCGATGTTTAACACAAGAACGTGACTCTATGTCAACACTACTCATTGATGAATCTAGTAACTACTGTAAAACCAGAATTAATATTGATTATCATTAATTCATGATCCCACAATTCTCATGTGCATAGGCATGAATGGTTTATAAGCATTTCATTGCTTTGGATATCCTTGCCTCTTCAAGGGCTTACATTGTCTCTTATAGAATCATCTCTTATAAGATGAATTGGTTAGAGAATGTGGATCATAACCTCCTCTAGAGTGTTATAAAGCTTGAATTTTTAATCTCCACTTCTGGGGAGTTGAAGTGTTGAACCATTAGAACCTATACGTCTATCATTCTTTAGGCATGAAACATATGAAAATTTCCGTATCTATAAATTGTCCTTTTGGGACTGGTATCAATGCACCATCTTTCTTTTAACTTGTTAAAGCATTTAGTAGTTAACTAGTAATTGTCAAGATTTGATTACCATTTTGTACATCATTTGAATGATATAAATTGGTGAGACAAAATAATAGTTGAAGCCGTGCTTATTCTGTAGTTGTCATAAACTGAGGTAAAGTTTGCCAGAATTTTGACGCATTAAATGTTTTCTCCTTAGAAGTCCTTGACCATTAGCACAAGTAAGGTGATCGTGTGAATGTGAATACACTTTTTACTTAGGGTTGATTCCCATCATTAAACTTTGGTCCTCCATTTACTTAGTCAACCACTTAGTTTTTCCTTTTGAACTTCTATAGGTTCATTGTTGATCCTTCTGCTTCAGCCTTTTGCACAACAGAAGTGGTGCGCAACCTTTGCCTTTGAATGGCCTTTCAAATGACCATTTTTCGGTGACTCATCCATGATTAGGAGCTTCAAGCATTTTCCCAAAACATTGCAGTTCTCTAGGACAATTAGACTCATTTGCAGTTTATTTTTGCCTTCCAAGTACTTGATGTGTGGCAACCCTTTCCTTGGAAGAAAAAGACTTTTATGAGATTTTAAAAAACCATTTCCTAAGATTACATCATGCTTTATTACATAAAAGGTGGTGGGTGCTAATGTGCAGGTCTTAATCATCCCTATCTAGAGATAAAAGCTGACGAAAAATGACATCAATTGTTGTGTGTTAATTGTATGATTTTCAGGTTGAAAGCATATTTCATGAATGAGTTTGTATGCAATTAACACACAACAATTGATGTCATTTTCCGTCAACTTTTGTCTTTAGATAGGGATGATTAAGACTGCACATTAGCACCCACCACCTCTTATGTAATAAAACATGCTGCAAACCTAGGAAATGGTTGCTTAAAATCTCATAAGTCTTTTTCTTCCAAGACTTGTATACCATGCATCAAGTACTTGGAAGACTGAAATAAACTGCCAATGAGTCTACATTATCCTAGAGAACTACAATGTTTAGGCAAAATGTTAAATTTTCAAAATTTCACCAAATGAAAGAGGCCCTTAATGTAGAACAAGAAGTGAGACCACAACAGAAAGATACTTGCACGAATTCGATAGATTCAAATTCTTATCTCAGTCATAAACATTCAAGATTGCAACAAAATATAATGGATGAACAAAATGGAAATGAAAATAAGATTGTTTTATTATCTTTTAACTAGATGCATTCTTCTTACATTTGTTTAAATAATAGCCTTCATGTATAACATGATGAAATTGGGGTTCCACCATAAAACCAATTGGCAATATAGAGAGTACCCAATACCATAGAAGCACATAGCAAACCTTGTTCCTCACCATTGTGGGACAACTCTTAACACGCCCCCGCACGTGTGGCGGATTTTCAAGCCTACACGTGGACAACAACTGGGTGACGTGGAGTGCATGTGGCCGTTGCGCTTCACACGTGGACAACCTTGCTATGATAACATGATGAAATTGAGGTTCCACCATAAAACCAATTGGCAATATAAGGAGTAGCCCAAGATCATATAAGCACATAGCAAACCTTGTCCCTCACCAATGTAGGACAACAAATCCTGGCCTGGGCCCCCACCACACCCCGGGTTCGACTCCGCCGTAGCACGATATTGTCCGCTTTGGGCCCCAACCACATCCTCATGGTTTTGTTTCTGGGAACTCAGACGAGAACTTCTCAGTGGGTCACCCATCATGGAATTGCTCTCGCGCGAACTCGCTTAACTTCGGAGTTCTTACGAAACCCTGAAGCCAGTGAGCTCCCAAAAGGCCTCGTGCTAGGTAGAGATGGGAATATACATATAAGGCTTACATGATCCAGGGATTGGCTCTGATTCCATGATGAAATTGAGGTTCCACCATAAAACCAATTGGCAATATGAGGAGTAGCCCAAGATCATATAAGCACATAACAAACCTTATCCCTCACCAACGTGGGACAACTCTCAACACGACCCTACACATGTGGCAGATTTTCAAGCCTACTCGTGGACAACAATTGGGTGACGTGGAGCGCGTGTGGCCGTTGAGCTTCACACGTGGACAACCTTGCTTTGATACCATGATGAAATTGAGGTTCCATCATAAAACCAATTGGCAATATGAGGAGTAGCCCAAGATCATATAAGCACATAGCAAACCTTATCCCTCACCAACATGGGACAACTCTCAAAATAACATGCATTGTTGCTTCTTTTTACCCTTTAATCAATCTGGAAGTTTCGAATGTATTTTTACATTGACAGTTTGATGTGCATTTCATCTTTTACTTGATTTAATTCACATTGCATGTTTTCAACCTAAAGAAGCATCATAATTAGTACATTGTCCACTATCCACAACTCATTCATGAAACATGTTTTCAACCTGAAAACCATACAATTAACACACATCAATTGATGTCATTTTTCGCCAACTTTTGTCTCTAGATTGGGATGATTAAGACCTACACATTAGCACCCACCACCTCTTATGTAATAAATCATGTTGAATCTTAGGAAAGTGTTGCTTAAAATCTCATAAAAATATCTTTCTTCCAAGGCATGTATGCCACGTATCAAATACTTGGAGGACTGAAATAAACTGCAAATGAGTCTCAATTGTCCTAAAAAACTACAATGTTAGGAAAAACATTGTGAAGCAAATTTTTAAAATTTCATCAAATGAAAAAGGACATTAATCATTCAATATTACAACAAAATATTATGGATGAACAACATAGAAAGAAAATAAAATTGTTTTTATTATTATTATTATTATTATTATTATTATTATTATTATTATTATTATTATCTTTTAACTTGATGTATTCTTCTTACTTTTGTTCAAATAGTAGGCTTTGTGGCATGCAATGTTGCTTCTTTTTACCCTTTCATCAATCTGGAAGTTTTGAATGAATTTTTGCGTTGACAGTCTAATGTGCATTTCACCTTTTACTTGATTTAATTCACATTGCATGTTTTCAATCTGAAGAAGCATCCTAATTAGTCCCTTGTCCACTGCATACAAACTCATTCATGAAATATGTTTTCAAAGAGAAAAACAGTAGAAGAATTTGATGTTGATGTAAAACTTCTTGATTAAAAATATTTTCTTGTTGAAGAATGAGTTTGGCATTTTGAGAGATATAGTTGAAGGTTGAGTATTTTGAAAGGCTTGGTTGAAAATGCATTCTTAGCAAGGAAGGGGAGTTAGGCATATTTGCAGGTTTGTCTTGTCATGGAGGACGGAGGTTGACATATATAGTGTTTTTTTCAATAGCAGATAGTGGTGTCGTTGGGGCCATGTCATCCAAACTTGTCGACAACAGTAGTGTAGCTAGAACCGTAAAATTCATGCGTTTCAACTTTTTCAGAGATATTTGAGCAGAGTTGCCCATGGTATCCTGAAATCTGAGATATGATTATGAAAATACCAATGAACTTTATTCAGGAAAATCTCTACTTTTGAAATTCGAAGAGGGGCAACCCTTTGATTTTTGGGCAAGTAGCCATGTTGCCTCTCCTTTTATAAAGGCATTAATTGTATCCAAAATGCACGCTCGAAAAATTGTCCGTCTGTTAAAATTGACTATGTTGTATTTTCGAGACTTCAATTTTTCTAACTTCTTTTTCTTTCATTAGCTGTTTTGATTTGAATATTACAAAAGATGCACACGTGTCTATTTAGGACAATATATGACACTGATCTTTCTTATCCTCCAAATGTCCTCTTATTAGGATCAATCATTAATAGGTATATAATATATAACAATTGCATAGTTTATTTCGAATGAAAAATTCAACAACAAATACAATATATCAAAATATAAACAATTAATAAAATTGCATATAAAATCACAAATCGCTGACTTGGTTATGAAGATAGAGGCTTGCACTAGCAATCTCCTAAGACAGAAATTCGCCCCTATACAGTGCAGTAGTTCAACGGACGTCTACCTTGCAGGATACAACTATTTAACCCAAGTTCGTGCACTCGAACTTGGATTCTTGGCGAATTGGTTGTGGTATTTCTCTGTGAAAGATGAAAAGGAAGCGATGGAATTGATATCTATGTTTCTGATTTTACTACCATATATATATATATATATATATATATATATATATTATGGCGTAATTGAACAGATGTAACCGTTCATGCTTATCAACGGAAGTAATCGTTCAATCAGTTTTATCCTTTCGAAAAAACTAAATCCAAAAAATAAAAAAACGTAACTTGTGTTTTTCGTCAATCCGAGCCCAAGAGCCGTAAGGCCGAAGGCCAATCTTTGACATTTAATATATACACCATAACCCTCCAAGTGTAAGGCTCAAGGTCCATGGCTTTGGCCCCAATTCTTTTCAAACTATAAGTGAGTGATCTCACTTATAAAGGAGACCTTGAAAAAAGGTTTGGGCGATGTGGGACTGCGAGTCCCTCACAAGGTCACAAGTTCCAACAATACCCCATATTTTCTATTCAAACTCTAGCAATACCCCACATTTGAATAGAAAATAAGATACTAACTAAATTAGTAATGTTGTTCCAGAGAAATTAGATATGATACACATCGGGATAGGTGCCTTTTGGACTTGAACCTTCTTTAGTGAATACTTATCGGATCTACCTAATGAAGAAGTGAATTTCATATCTTGAGTTGATCATTCTAAGTAGTAAATCGAAAAAATAAGTATCAAACATATCATATCTTGACACACTTCAATTCATACGGTTGTGTTCATTTTGGTCTTGAACATATCCTAATTTCATGAGACCTTTAGAGAATTGTAGTCATATCGATTCTCAAAGATGCGACCCCACATCAATCTCAATAGGTAATGCTAATTTAAGAATAGCATGTTCTATTCATCTTAACTATAAGATATTAGCTTTATTAAGAATATCGATTCACCCTCTACGTCTTACAGGCAACACACTATTTTCCATCATAGGAATGAGTAAGGATTGTGTGTTTCATACTTTGAGTTTTCCTCAACTAGTTTGCCTATTGAACCTAGACCATGGGATCTCCAATTAGCTAGATTAGGTTTCCGTCAAGTTATAACTCATTGAGTTGGCTTTAAACTCATTCCCCTCGATGTAAATGCTACTTGATCCTTGGATAGGCCTTTAGTCAAAGGATCGGCAATATTCTCCTTAGATTTAACATAATAAATAGAAATAGTTCCATTCTTGAGTAGTTGTCTAATGGTTCTATGTCATCACCTTATATGTCTCGACTTCCCATTTTATTCAGCGTTTTTGGCTCAACCTTGTGCAGCCATGCTGTCACAATGTATACATACTGCAGTCACAAGCTTGGGTCATAATGGAATATCTTCTAGAAAATGTTTAAGCCATTCAGCTTCATCAGCAGCTGTATCTAAGGCTATAAACTCTGATTCCAGTGTCGAACGAGCTATACACGTTTGCTTAGACGATTTCCATGACACAGCTGCTCCACCAAGTGTAAATACGTATCCACTTGTGGATTTACTGTCTGTGCTCCCTGAAATCCAATTTGCATCACTATATCATTCTAATACTAGGGGATATTGAGTGTAATGCAAACCATAGTTCATTGTATGCTTTAAATATCTTAATACCCTTATCAAAGCATTCCAATGATCTCTTCCAGGATTACTTGAATACCTACTTAATCGACTTATTGAATAAGCGAGATCAGGTCTTGTACAATTCATAATGTACATCAAGCAGCCTATAACTTGGGTATACTCCAATTGAGATACGGTCTTTTCTATGTTTTTAGTGAGTTTATGAATGAGATCAAAAGGAGTTACTGCAAGTTTACAATCATAATGTCCAAACCTTTTGAGAACCTTTTCAACATAATGTGATTGAGTTAGAACATATCCATCTGAATTCCTTAGAATTCGAACTCCAAGAATCACATCAGCTATTCCCATATCTTTCATATCAAAGCTAGAATTTAGCATTTTCTTTGTGGAGTTAATCACATCTTTGTTTGTTCCCAATATAAGCATGTCATCAACATATAGACATACAATAACACAAGCATTTTTCGTTTGCTTAACATAAATGCATTTATCACTTTCATTGATTACAAATCCATTTGTGATCATATTATGGTCGAATTTTTCATGCCATTGCTTAGGAGCTTGTTTAAGTCCGTATAATGACTTAACCAATTTGCAAACTTTCTTTTCTTGACCTTTGACAATGAAACCTTCAAGTTGTTCCATATATATTTCTTCCAATAATTCACCATTTAGAAATGCAGTCTTGACATCTATTTGATGTATCTCGAGATTGTACACAGACGTTATAGCTATTAATAACCTTATAGATGTTATTCTAGCTATGGGTGAATAAGTGTCAAAGTAGTCAAGTCCTTCTTTTTGAAGATACCCTTTGGCAACTAGATGAGCTTTATATTTGTCTATGGTACCATCTGGTCTCAATTTCCTCTTGAAAATCTATTTGTGTCTTATTGGTTTATTTCCAGGAGACAAATTAACCAATTCCCATGTATTATTTTGCATAATGGATTCCATTTCGCTTTGAATAGATTTTTTTTCAATAAGGTGCTTCAGAGGATTCTAATGCAGCCTTATAAGTTTGAGGCTCGTCTTCGGTTATAAAAGTGAGGAAATCAGGACCAAAATCCTTTGCAATCTTTGCTCTTTTACTCTTCCATGGTTCCAAATCTTGGCTTTGAACTCTAGAAGTCGAAGTATGATTCTCGTCATCATTTCTCGTAGTATCATCATGTACTCTTTTGTGCAAAACATATGACCTACCTTTATAAGGAAAATTTTCCTCAAAGAACTCAGCTTCTGCAGATTCAAGTATTGTATTTACATCTACAATTTCATATTTATGAACCAAAAATCTGTATGCTGAACTATTATTGGCATGACCAATAAATATACAATCCACTATTTTTGGTCCAAGTTTTTGTCTCTTCGGAAGAGATACTTGTACTTTCGCAAGAAAACCTCACACTTTCATCGTTTTATATGTAGGTAATCTACCTTTCCAGATTTCATAAGGAGATTGATTTCTTATGTGAAATTCGGTTCAAAATCGTGTTTGTAGCAAGGAGTGCCTCACCCCATAAATTATGTGGTGCACCAGAACTGTTCAACATGGAATTAATCATATCTTTCAATGTACGATTTTTTCATTCAGCCACTCTGTTTTGTTGAGGAGTATATGGTGTTGTCGTTTGATGTATTATTCCATGTGTTGAACATTCATATTCACCACCTCTATCCATACTTAAGACTTTTATTCTTTTGTCTAGTTGATTTTCGACATTGGCTTTAAATGTCTTAAACATGTTTAAAGCTTCATCTTTACTATGAATCAAATAGACATAATTGTACTTGCTGCAATCATCAATGAAAGAAATATAGTAGTTCTTTTCTCCACGAGTTGGTGTGGATTTGAAGTCACAAAGATCACTATGGATCAAACCAAGTATTTCGTTGGATTTTCCACTGATTTATATGAGTGTCTTGCATATTTAGATTCTGTGCATATTTCACATCTAGATACTTTGTTCATGGAACATTTGGGCAATAGGCTTAAGTTAACCATTCTTTGAAGAGAATGAAAATTAACATGACCTAATCCTACATGCCATAATGTAGAGGACTCAATCAAGTAAGCAGAAGAAGTACTAGGCTTGTGATTATTATTAATAGCATCAGTAGAAAGTACATTCAGTATGAAGAGCCCCTTAAATAGGTAGCCATTTCCCACATACACCCCACCCATGGTGATTACAAACTTATCAAATTCAAAGACTATTTTGAAACCTTTGTTACTCAGAAGCGATCCAGAAATCAGATTCTTGCGAATATTAGGTACATGCAGAACATTGGTGAGTGAAAGCTTTTTTCTAGAAGTGAGTTTGAGCGTCACTTTTCCCTTCCCTGCAACGGCAAATGCACTTGTATTTCCCATGTACATATTTTCTCCACCATCAACTGATTGGTAAGAAACAAATAAATTTCAATCAGCACAAACATACCTTGTTGCACTTGTATCAACCCATTAGTAATTGGAATTAGTCATTAAATTGACTTCAGATACAACTTCAACAAACTTATCTTCTGCAATGTTTAGTTGATTGGAATTCTCAGAATTCTGATCCTTCCTGTGGCGGCAATCCTTTGCCCTATGACCTATCTTTCCACAAACCCAGCAACCTCCTTTGATTTTCTTGAAGGTTTTCCCTTTCACAACAGTCAGTGTTTTCTTTGCAGCATCCTTACCTTTGTTTTTCAGATGGAGCCTTGCCTTGTGTGAGTCTCCTTCCACAACATTGGCTTTTGCCTCCAGCGATGAGACATCATACTTCTCATTTTTTAGATGATCCTCTTCCACACGCCGTTTGAGAATCAATTGATCCATGCTCATGTCCTCAGTTAGATGCTTCAGATAAATCTTAAAGTCCTTCCAATTCGAAGGCAGTTTCTCTATAATAGAGCCAACCACAAAACCTTTTTTCAGACCAAGATTTTCTTCATCTAACTCATGAACAATCACTTGAAGTTCTTCAACTTGCTTAACAACAGACTTGGTATCACTCATCTTGTGATTCAGGAATTTTCCAATCACAAACTTCTTGGAACTAGCCACTTCTGACTTATACTTCTTGTCTAGAGACTCCCACCGTTTTTTCGCTGTCTTATATGATGAATAAGCATCATACAGAGAGTCATCTAAAGCATTTAGAATGTAGTTCCTGCATAGAAATTCATTGTGTATCTAGGCTTCTATAGCTTGCAGAATTTTGGCAGGAATATCTCCCTCTTTTGGTGCTTTAAAGGGCTTCCGAAGTAATGACATGACTCACATTCAAAGTTGTCAAATAGAACAACATCTTCTGTTGCCAACATTTGAAATCAACTCCCTTGAACTTCTCAGGTTTCTCAACGTGTTGCTTGACGACACCAACATTTGATTGATCCATGGTTTTACAGAATTTATGTCTTAGATTGTTAGGATCAATCATTAACAGGTATATAATATATAACAATTGCACAGTTTATTTCAAATTAAAAATTCAACAACAAATACAATATATCAAAATATAAACAATTAATAAAATTGCATATAAAATCACAAATCACTGACTTGGTTATGAAGATAAAGGCTTGCAGTAGCAATATCCTAAGGCAGAAATTCACCCCTACACAGTGTAGTAGTTCAACGGACGTCTATCTTGCAAGATACAACTATCTAACCCAAGTTCTTGCACTCGAACTTGGATTCTTGGCGAAGTGGTTGTGGTATTTCTCTGTGAAAGATGAAAAGAAAGCGATGGAATTGATATCTAAGTTTCTGATTTTACTGCCATATATATAATGGCGTAATTGTACAGACGTAACCATTCATGCTTATCAACAGACGTAACTGTTCAATCAGTTTTATCCTTTCGGAAAAACTGAATCCAAAAAATCAAAAACGTAACTTGTGTTTTTCGTCAATCTGAGCCCAAAAGCCCCAAGGCCCAAGGCCAATATTTGACATTTAATATATACACCCTAACCCTCCAAGTGTAAGGCCCAAGGTCCATGGCTTTGGCCTAATTATTTTCAAACTATAAGTGAGTGATCTCACTTATAAAGGAGACTTTGAAAAAAGGTTTGGGCGATGTGGGACTGGGAGTCCCTCCCAAGTCACAAGTTCCAACACCTCTTACGATAGGAGCCTCTATAATGAAGAATGATATAACTACCACAGTAGTAGTTATGAACTTTCTCACTCTTAAAGATAAAAGGATCTTGTAAAAAGGGTTTGATGAATTGGATGTTAAAGACTATTTGGCTTTCAGTATTAACTGTGCAAGTTTTGTATCTAACATGTGCTAATGTCTACTTGCTCAAACTCACCAAGTTGAATCATTAACGGCTGATGTGGCGAGTCTTAGACAAGAGATTAGAGGACTCAAGCACAAGAATAGAGAGTTGCATAGACTTGTAACTAATACTCGACGAACTTGAGAAGAACGTTCGATCAGCTGTAGGAATCCAAAAATCGAATTCAAAATGACCATTAGAGGTTCGTGGCTAGATTCTGAATGCATTCGGTGCCTCCCCTTCTTAGAATTTTGCTAAGTATTGGGGGTCCACATTATCAACCTTCATGAAAACCCTTGTTATTTACTTATTTATACATGCCTAAAACTTCTGGTTCGACTTCTTAGTTGTAGGAAACCATGAAAATTTCTAGTTCCGACTAAAATGTACAAATGAGTTTTTAAGTCAAGATCAAAGTATACGGATTAGGAACCTCAAGTAATCCTATGAGGTCTCTCCTAATATATCTTCCACTTAATTATATGAATTCTTTTGGAAGTTGGAATTCATGATAGGTATTCCATGCCTAAGATGTCGACAGTAACAAAATCAAGTTTTCCTAAGTGCACCATTTTCTTATTCCCAAAAGGAAGAAAGTGGGGTATGATGGAACTTGTGATAATTAATTCATTCCATATAAACATATGTTCACACAAAGTGTTAAAACTTCAAGTTCTCAGTATTATGTATATTTTAAGCTTCAGGTCAAGACATTAAACATATGTACTCGAAATTTATTCTCGTTATCGACAATATTAGAGCCTTTAGGTTCATATTTTTGAACTTTATGCTCATACTTAATTGTACATGGATTAAGAAACTTATGATCGTCGTTTACATAATTCAAGGAACTTTTGGCCTTCATGTAATAAAGCTTATGGCTTTCATTTAATTTAGTTGAGGAAATGTAGCTCTCTCAATTGATTCAGAAAAAATATTTCAGGTTTTAATTTTGATCAAAGAACTTCGGGTCCGATCTTCTTATATGATTAGAATCAAGGAACTTTAGGTTCTGATATATGCTTATCCTAACAAAATATTGTACAATAAATAAATCATTGCAAAGGGCAATAATTTCACTTACTGGAAACAATTACAACTTGTCACAAGGGATTTAATTCAACACTATTCACGTAAATATCAAAACTTAAAAATAATGATTGTCATATGAGAAGGGCGATAATGCTGCACCATTCATATATATGTATGTTAATATAGGAAGAGCAATAAATATAAAATATAAGATGGGGAATAATACCACACTCATCATAATAATTAATATATATATATATATATATATATGTATAATAAAACAAAGACAGAGTAGGACATTGTCTCTCTTTTTTTCATTCTCCTGACCGTACAATCATTAAACACATTTTTTTATATAGGAAAACTAATGAAAAAGGGCTTCAAATCTTTACATTTTAATAAAAAAAAACCACTCACTAACTTTATTTAATGATAAGGGACAAAACAATAAGGGTAAATTACACAAAATTACCTCAACTATTGGTCTCACGACACTTTCATACCTCATCTTTTAAAATTGACAATGTCATACCTCATCTTTAGAATTTAGTCAATTTTATACCTTCCGTTAGTCTGGCCGTTAATTTGTCAGTTAAATGCTGACGTGGCTTGATCCAGATCCGACTTTATATTAAAAAATTAAAAAAATATTTAAAAAAATCATTTAATATTTTTTAAATATTAAAAAAAATAAAAACAAAAAACAAAAAACAAAAAAATCAAAACTGAGTTCGTCCTCCCCCCCATCCCCCCTCTCTCTCCTCCCCATCTTCATCTTCTTCCCCTCTTCCCACACAGAAAAAAAAAAAAAAAAAAAAAACCAATTTGTCTTCCCCCCGCACCCACGCTCAGTTTGTCTTCTCCCCGCACCACCCCACCCTGTCTTCTCCACCACCCCGTCGTCTCCTCCACATGAGCCCAACCTTCAACCCAAAAAATAAAAATAAAAATAAAAAATCATCTTCCCCGACCCCCCATCCCTGCAACCTACCCCTTTCTTCCCCCCTCCCGTCTTCCCTAAACCCTCCGCACCCACCCTCACACCCATTACCTACAACCCAAAAAAAAAAAAAAAAAAAAAAAAAAAAAATACCCCAGACCCCTGTCTACCCCCGCGAGGGTCAATCCCGCGGGTGGAGAACCTGGGTGTGGAGAAAATGGGAGGAATGGGTGTGGATTTAAGGAGTGGGGTGTGTGGGTGTGAGGTTGGGAGCGGATAAAGTTTGGGCTTTTTTTTTTTTTTTTTTTTGTTCTGGGTTACAGGTAAGGGAAGAGGGAAGAGGGAAGAAGGAAGAGGGAAGATGAAGATGGGGGATGGGGAGAGAAGAGAGAGAGACAGGGAAGGAAGGGGGACATGTAAGGGAAGAGGGGAGGGGAAGAAGATGAAGATGAGGGAGGGGGAGAGAAGAGAGAGAGACAGGGAGGGGAGTGGGGGGACGGTTTTGGCTTCTTTATTTATTTTTTTAATTTATCTTTCTTTATTATTTTAATATTTAAAAAATATTCAATGATTTTTTTTTAGTTTTTTTAATATTTTTTTAATTTTTTAATATAAAGTGGGCTCTAGATCAAGCTACGTCAGCATTTAACTGACAAATTAACGGTCAGACTAACGGAAGGTATAAAATTGACCAAATTCTAAAGATGAGGTATGAAAGTGTCGTGAGACCAATAATTGATGTAGTTTTGTGTAATTTACCCAAACAATAAAGTTACAGCATGATTTTTTATTAAAATAAATTTAATCCAAGTTCTTTTTATGAAAGTTTCCTTTTTTTTCTCTTTTTTTTTTTTATCTTTCTAGTTGGTGAACTAATACCAACTCCCCTTTTTCCTCCTTTTGCCGACACTTTAATTCACAATTGTTGTAGGCATAATTTACTGAAGCAATTATGGAGGCCAAAAGAGAGAGAGAGGTGCGGCAAGATTGAGAGAGAAGAGAGAGATGTGTAATTGTGGGTGTGTGTTATCTCACCCCATTGTGCCTTTATTTATAGTAGTAGGGAAGGGTTAATTACTTACCCTTTAGGATTACAACATTTAATAGGTAATATACTCCTAATAGGAATATAAGATATATTCCCATATTTACTAGGATTTACACAATCACATTCCTATTCCAATATGACTGCAACACTCCCCCTTGAGTGTGTAAATACTCAAGTAAATGGCGCATCAGGTCTTCAGTGATGAAGCAGGTATAGTTGATGAAGTCATCGGCACAACGGGTGATCGCGAGTCTCAAATTTACTTTGAAGTATGCATGTGTAAAAACTCACAAAACCCTTGCTATGGTAAAACCCAAGGAATGGGGAAAACCCATAGACTAAGGGAAAAGTAAGAAAATATGCATAATGTCTTAAACAAACGTCAAACTGGACGAGTGTAGTGAACTCAACGGAGTATGATCATCCCAGGATGGGTGCCTCATTAAAACCTCGTTAGGTAGCAAAAACCCAGTGGGAAAAATGCTCCTAATCGTAGGAAAAAGAGTACATTAAGACCATGTGAGTATGCTTCTGGATACTCCCCCTGAGTTAGACATAACTTCTAAATAAGAGAACTACAAGCGATTCAATTCAGATAATTTGCGCATACCGATTCCTTGGACAAACTTCTGGAAGGTTGACTTCGGCAGTGACGTCGTGTAGAGGTCGGCAAGGTTGTCTGGGATCGGCTTGCATGACTTCAAATCTCCTGATGCTTTGCTGATGTAGATGTAGACGCAATATGTCTTGGCGTTGGCTTCGTTGATGTATCATGGCTTGGTCGGGTTGATACATATGGCATAGTCTTCATGGATCGTCGTTGGGACTCAACGATGGATGAAAACACAGCAAGTACTTCGAATATGCTCAACAAGAACTCCTAACCATGTCTCACGTGTGGCGTAGTGAAGTGAGGTGAGTCTTGGAACGATTCGAAGATTTCGCAACGAAGGTCATATCGTGGACCTCCAAGATATTGCGATATCCCTAATGGTAAAGACATAACCATTCGGGGATTTTGCCTTGTGCAGGTTTGATAAGTAACTTGCGTCAGCATAACAAACAAGGCAAGCATCATTTCGAGGATCAGCGGGGTTGGATCCGCTCGAGATGCGTTGGGATTTGCTTTGCCCAAATTCGTAGTACCTTCAGGGAACGTCTTTAATACCAATTCAGTGGTTGCGTGTAGGCGCGGTGCTGCATCTTTACCAAGATCAACAGCGAAGGAGATGTCCTGTCTAAATGCAATGAGCTAAGTACAACGAAGCGCAAAGTTGAACTTAGATATGGAATTTCGGATCTCATAGCCTCTTCAAGAGTCTCATTTGCATATAACGTATGGATGATCAAAGGTATACTCAAAGGTAACACATTCGGGGTGTAGTTCGACTGGTAGACCAAAATACCGTCAGAACAATGCTTCAACTTCAGGTCAAGGCATAAACGAGTTTTCCTAAGATCCTTCATCTCTAATTCCATCTTCAGGTGCGAGGCAGTTTTCTCATGCTCTTCCAGAGTCTTAGTGAGATTCGTGTTAACGAGATAAACTGTAACTCTAGCAATTTGGAATAAGACTTCATAGTTTAACACGCAAGGGCATAATTCATATCCTTGACTGATCAAATTATCACGTAGACGGGTATACCACATCCGTCGGATTTTTCAATCCATAAGTGAACGCCTCAAAACGAGTTAAGAGGGTGTTCCGTAGTTCTGGAACTATTTGAGTCAGTCCATGTAATTCTTACATGTCAATCTCCGTATCTTATATCCCCATGGAGAAATACTAACCACTTTTCATAATGCTGCTATCAATCACAGGGCGTTTGAGAGAAACCTTGCGCCGTAAGGCGTGCATCATATCACACTATTTCATTCATCTCATAACGCTTCCTTTCCCACTCGTAACACAATAAGGTTACCTTGGGCAGTGTAGGAACTACGGGTCCAATACACACTTTGGTAAGGAATTTGACCAAGATTGTAGTTTCCGTTGTCCAATCAATTCTACGTTGTCACTTAATCAACGGAACACGGTTCGATATCGTCGCTTTTCATTTATGTCGGTAGCTACCATATAAGTGAAAACATCATCGATGATAATCTCATTTCAATTCCATTTAGCTCACCCAAACTAGTATACTGGACCAAGAACTTCATGTCTTGGGAGTAATCCGGATTAATCTCATGAGATGGAAATGATTTGAGACAGCGATCGAGTTCAGATTCAATGTTGTGCCGTGTCTTCCTCTTCCAGGGAAGTGAATCCTACGAACCGAATGATCTGTCGTGCTCCAGGCCAAGACAGATTGATTGGCTATTCGCCGGTGTACCGGACCGTCCAACAGGGGCGTCCAAACCGTCCAACAGGGGCGGCACACCCTCCAGGGATGTTGACTCGACGTCCGTTAAGTATGTCTATCCTTGCAGGCATGTTTGCAGCTGGTATATGATCTCGTCACTTTAGCTAGATCAGAGGAATGCGTCTGGAGCAACATTCTGAAATCTAGAATTCATCGTACTTGCTTATCACACTTGTGTGGTATGGGGATCGAGATGAGACATAGTGGGCAACGTCCACGTAAATTCGCGCCGTTCTACAGGAACGTTGACGTTCTTATCTCCCCCTAACGGCGGGAAGACTGTCGCATTAAAGTGACAACCCGCAAATGAGCGGTAAAGAGATCGCGTGCAAGGGCTCGAAGAGAGCTAGTGTGAAGGAGAATCATGATCGACAAAAGATACACATCCTTCTTTGAGGACCCATGGTGGTACGTTGCGGCGGCGCAACTTGGCACATGGAATGCACACCCAAATGCGTAAATACGAAAAGCGTCAGGTTCGTACCCAGTAACCAACTGTAACGTCATATAGGTTGGGTGGCAATGGGCCTCAAGGCGGACCAATCATCACTGCGTACAAGGATTGCATAGCCCTAGGCAGAAACCGAAAACTTGGTACGTTTACCAAAATTCGGGCGATCATTTAAATTGCGCTTTATGATCACTTAGGCGAGGCTATTTGGGGTGAACATGGGAATTCGATGTTCAATTATAAACCCAAAACGACATGCAATACTTTATCGAAAACTGTCGATGTAAACTCTCCGACATTATCCAGTCTCTCGGACCTTAAGGGATAAGTAGGGTGGTGAGCCCTTAATCGGCCAGAGGGTTTAGCAGTAATGTGTGTGGACAAACATGTGACCAGTTTGTCGATTCATCAACCAAAACCATAAGTCTTTATATGGTCCGCATTTTGGTTGGATTAGTCCACGTATATTCCCTTGAATCCACTGTGAAAAGATATTCGTTTCGTATCTTTGCAAGGGATGATTTATAAAATCGAATTTCCCTAATGAGCATGCTTGGCAAAGTGTGCTTGTAGGCACAATATCCTTACTTCGGGTAAGGAGATGCATCAGAGCATCGTTGGTCGACCTAAGTGTCCCAAAAGGTCGTGCCAAAGCAAGTAAACTGCTCAATCACCTAGCCCTAGGCCGGCCACATATGGCATGTGCCCCAGTTGGGGGACAACCCATTAGCCCCAAATCAAAACTTCAGGCTCATTTTTGGTGGTGGTGCAAAGATATTTCACTCTATTTTCTTCAGTGGTTTCATTTATGATCATTGTCAACTCGAATATCCTTAAAAACTCAACGTCAGGGAGAATTTAAGGTCCCTTAAATGGTGATTCAGTACCATTCATACAACGAGGAGCGTGCCATTGCTCTTAATCAGGTTGGATAGACCTGAAGTCGTTGTTAGAGATGTGATTTAGGTGTAAAGTTAGTGTGCGTAGTACGCATTCATCCAGACAACTAACTTTCCCACATTCCAACCTAATCACGTGTTTAATTGAATCGGTCACATGTACTAAGAAACATGATTCAATTAACTCATATTCGAGGACAATATCAATAAGATTATCCATAAGTAAAACATACACCAAACTTGAATCCAAGAACATGGAAAAATGTTCACAAAGTAAGCAAAGCTACTAGGTGGATTCGGCCAAAAAGGCCATCCATGTCAAAATTTTGGTCTTCCAACGATGTTTGGTGGAGCAAAATCAGTCTCACATATTGACTACTAGAATGGTACTCCTTAACAATATTGGTAGGGGCACGAACAAGTGCATAACCAATAATCTATTCCATCGGGACGGAAATAGATTCTGCATGGTTAAGGTTGGGAATACTATCCCTTATTCTTGAAGTTTTAGGTCTTAGGTACCAAGGATCATGCTTCGGGCATGATGCCACACCTTGGCAGGCCCTGATTCTACCATATGTTTGTAAAAACAAACTCAAAATTGGATTATGAGATGGACAGACCCAAACTTGGGTTCAGTAGGCTTTGACCGAACTGGGTTGAGCTATATGGTAGACTCCAGTCAAACTGGGTCCATACCTTTCTCTCATGTTTGTGGTAGTAATCAGATCCGAGAATTTGGTAAACTTCCGCTTTCTACACTGCTATTTCAAGAGCGAGTTAGAAACATGGAAGGACGAGAAAAGTATTCTCCAGTCAAAATTCAATCGAATTTATAAACTTCAGAATTGTACTCATTCATGGACGTAATCATGGTGTGCTTCAGGCAATGTCTTTCATGATTAGACAGTCCGTAGGAGCGAGCCAAAGAGCCATGGAATCCTCGATCGGGAGGTCTTTCCATTTGTAATGCTTCGGGCATAAGTCTTTGAGTGAAGATCATGGCGGAGGCTTATTCAGCTCTTCCATGCCATTGTTGGCTTCAATGGTTTCTCAGCTTCTTGATAGTCAATGGGAGATTAACGTCTTGTACCCCACATTAAGTGGTTTCTACGGGAAACATCCAAATCAGGAAAATCGAACTTGTGACAGTTCAACAATCCACTGAATTGGAGGGAACAAGATTGTGATGGGTGCTATGGGAATGAAACATCCATAGGCATCAACATTCGATGTCTAAGACATGGTTTTCATGAAAATCGTCGGGTTTTCATGGGTGTATTGTTTTATGAAAACTTCGGGTTTCAAAGGCACTAAATTCGAAACTACAGGTTCGATTTAGTTTATGAACATGTAGTTCATAAAAGAGAGGTTCCTGCAAGAAACACATAATGCAATATACTAACTTAGTGTAGTGGATTTGAGTTGTCTTCGGGAACTCAAGTGTGAGAGCTTCGTTACTACGAAAGTATGTGACGGTTCAAAGTATAAAGAGAAATTATTGAATCGTTAATGTCCAAAAGTGATCTTCAGGTCAATAATTTTGGATTCATTATCAGATTAATGGACTGTAGGTCACTTTTAATTAATTCAATAAATCGGGACCATACAGGGTCGATTGTAGAAGCAAAATAATATTAGCATAATATTATTGGATCGAAATTGGAGCCCCAAAATAATTTGGGCTTGTGCCGTGGGGTGTGGGAAGGCACGGGGTGCCTTAAGGGTCACGGCAGGGCCTGGGAAAGGGCCAGGAACCATGGCAGCAGGTCACGGGGGAAGAAGGGCTTCCAGCCGAAGCTGGGTTGGGTCCATATGGACCGAGGGGATTGCACGGGGGAGCCCAAGATAGTGGGCTGGCGTGTGGAGGCTGCGGGCCTCGCGTGAATGAGCCCAGCCAAAAAAAAGGCTGGCGTTTGTGCGAGCAGTGCCCAGCCGAAGGCTGGCAAATGGATGCGGGCCAGGTGTGGCCGAGGGCTGCGGGCCCAAGTCCAGAAACAAAGCAGGCGAGGCCTGATGTTTCTTGCTGCGCAGGGAGGGTGCAGTGCACCCAATCCCGATCCCTTGGTTTCCCATTTTTTTTTTTTTCAATTCCCTTAGGGTTTTAGGAAAACCCTAACTTGCTTCTAATTTATTTTTATACTTTGACTCACAAATTCCACATAGCAATTATTGCGTGATGCATGAAACAAATATATATATGAATTTGTGAATATATATATCGGAAGGAAAATGTAAACATAGGGGGTTCATGCATCATGGGGAATGTTTTCATGCTTCATGGGTCGTTTCAAATATCTTACTTTATTTTAAGCGTACCTGAGTAGCAGAAAACAACAAAAGCCTTTGAATTTGTAGAATTTCCTTCGCAGAAAGCCGGAATAGCATCTCCAATGCGTTGTATCACGTTCAACATAGAAAAATTAAATTGAATCAATAGCATGTAGATCAATTTAATAAAACAATAAATTAATCATGAAAAGAATGATTAAAACGTAATACTCCCCTGATTGAAGAATAAACTCTCTTTAGCGCAGCGTCAAGAGCGTGCTGATAACGTGTTGTAGGCATAATTTACTGAAGCAATTATGGAGGCCAAAAGAGAGAGAGAGGTGCGGCAAGATTGAGAGAGAAGAGAGAGATGTGTAATTGTGGGTGTGTGTTATCTCACCCCATTGTGCCTTTATTTATAGTAGTAGGGAAGGGTTAATTACTTACCCTTTAGGATTACAACATTTAATAGGTAATATACTCCTAATAGGAATATAAGATACATTCCCATATTTACTAGGATTTACACAATCACATTCCTATTCCAATATGACTGCAACAACAATCTTATTTTCCCTTTTTTGTCTTTTTCTTTTTTATATGTTTGGACCCGATTTTACATTATGGACCTGTGCAATTAAAGTCATTGAATAAACAGAATTTTAGATCATTAAATGAGAAAATTGATGAGATAATTTTAATTAGTGTTTGGATATAATATTGTGAGTTTACAGATGGATGAATGATTACCCTTTGACAAGTCAAATATGAGCTGATGACAGCTTAGCAATAAGCACGTAGTGACAGCACCACAAAGTGCTTGTGGGTTTTTGGATGGTGGTGATGACAGTTAAAGCCCACGCGAACAATTGAATGGTTTGAAAAAAAATGAGATGGTGATGTGATGAGGGTAGATTGGTTGAAGGGATAAGCGTGCAGAGGTTAACGGGTACCTTAAACTTTAGTATATGATTATCATATACTTAATTATTTATCACGTATTATTTTATTTAATTTTGATTAACTTTTTTAAAATTAAAAAATAATATTTAATAGGATAAATTACATAGTAGCCTCTCAAGTTTAAGTTCTATTACAATCTCATACAACATCTTTAAAACATTTTACTTTCATACCTCAGGTACTATTTTTATTTCAAAATAATACATCTATCGATCCATTAAATGTTGACGTGGCTGCCAAATGTGTGCCACGTGGCAAAAATATTAATTTTTTAATTTTTTTTTAACCTGAATCTTCTATTTAAAAAATAAATATATAAAAAAAAAAGTTGAAACAAAACCCCACCCCCGTGAACCCCCCAACCCCCCCCCCCCCCTCGGGCGACCCTCCCTTCCCCCACGACCCACCTTTCTTCCCACCTCACGAACCCGCATCTGGGTTTTTTTTTTTCCTTTTTTTTCTTCTGGGTTGCTGGTTTGCAGGTAGGGGGAAGAAGATGAAGATGGGGAAGAATACAGGGGAAGAGGAGGGGGAAGACGAACCCTCCCTCCCCCACGACCCACCTTTCTTCTCACCTCACGAACCCGCATCTGGGTTTTTTTTCCTGCTTTTTCTTCTGGGTTGCTAGGTTGCAGGTAGGGGGAAGAAGATGAAGATGAAGATGGGGAAGTTGCTGGTAGGGGGGAAGAAGTGAAGATGGGGAAGAAGGACGAACCGAATGTGGGGGAAGGGAGGGTCGCGGGGGGGGGGTGGGTTTTTTTTTCTGGGTTTCTGGTTTGGGGGGTTCACGGGGGTGGGGTTTTGTTTCAACTTTTGTGTTTTTTTTTATATTTTTTTTAAATAGAAGATTCAGGTTAAAAAGAATTAAAAAATTAATATTTTTGCCACGTCAGCACTTAACGGATCAATGGATGGAAAATGTAACGGATGTATTATTTTGAAATAAAAATAGTACGTGAGGTATGAAAGTGAAATGTTTTAAAGATGTTGTATGAAATTGTAATAGACCTTAAACCTAAGAGGTTACTATGTAATTTACCCTATTTAATATGAAAATTATTTATAATTAAGTGAAATGATACATAACAAATAATTAAATAATTAAATATATAATCAACATATATTGGTGAGCTAAAATGCTCCCGAGGTAATATGCAGGCATACAAAGTGAAGAATGATGTGATAAAGTCACGTGGAAGGCATCTGAGCCTATATTTCCATCTTTTAAGGAAAAGCCTAAAGATAAGTTTTGTCCTATCTTAGAGATTTTCAAACGGCTGAAGGATTTGGTATCCAGGGTGATTGGTTACTTCCAAGCAGGTGATCTCCCACAAAATTAGAGTTGAAATTGGATTCTATAAGATAGGCAGGCCATGCCAAGCAAAAATATGACTACCATAAAGGGTTATGTAACAGAGAAAGACCTCCAACACAACACATAAATCTATTCTGCACAATTTATCGCTTTACGTGAACTCTCTCGTCTTTAAGAAAACATTGACCTTTCTAACTTTGTCAAACATATCTTCCTGTTCGAATAAACGGCTCGAACTTTAGCTGACTATCTATCCAAGTCTCTATCAGCAAGGGATCTTTGAGTCCTTGTCGAAAAGGGTCATCTCAACAGTCTCTCGGCGAGTGAGGTATTACCAGATTACGTTGTTCGACACATTGAAAATCGAACCCATTTTATTATTGAATATTCACAAGTGTATTTTAGAGTTCGGCACTCTGATGGCTGAACCACATTTACAATCAAGATACTTATCTCTTTTGAGTATTTGTGTGCATATAGTCCGCTATCGATTCGGCAGACTTATATTTTCATAAGTATAATTGAAGCAGCCAAGCCCGGTGCAGCGATTCGTAAACTTCACAATGACTAGCAGCCGTGTCTATGGGCTCTAGAACCCAAAGGCTGAAATGAGTTCCTTCCTCGGCCGCGATCGCTTGGATAAGAAGTCAGTAGCGCGTTCGACACCACCACCACATTTCATTCACTCACCGATCGGGCTCGGTCGTCGAGTTGGCACGCCCCGCATCAACCTAAGGACGTAGTTAGCTCATTACCTATTCGGCTTGTACATTACGTATGCTTGGTAGTTTTTAGAGTCAACACCATTATTTTCTTCTTTATCATTGAATGTTGCATTATCTTCTTCAAGTTGAGGTTGCATTGTTATCTTCATTCATTCTCTTTATGTCTGTGCTTTTTGCTTCTGCCAATGATAATATATAGGCTTACAACAAGATACATACTTGTTTTAAGAAAATTAGTCATATTGGGGGTTGAAGATAAAATATTAAAATAAGAAGATTTTCTTATATGTGAGATTCCCGCCGATAGAGGTTAGAAGTAGGTAGTGCTTCATCATATCCATGTCATTTTGCTTACCGCTGACACGAGAGATTGTAGTGTTGATAACGTGTTGTAAAATAAACAATATATATCTACACTACTACAAAAGAGGCTATCACTGGCGGTGTTAAACCGACAATAAAACCCATTATTGTCGGACTTTTACCAAAAATCCGACATAAAGTCGTGCAATGTCGCATAGGTGAAGCGACACCATTGCTACCGTCACCAAAAGGGTATTGACGTCGCTTAACCTCCTTAATCCGCCACCAAGAAGAAAAGTAATATAAAATAAAAAGAACAACAGCGTCGCTTAAAGGTGACATCGGTGCTTACGTCGCTTATAAGCGACATGGAAATCTATTATGATGGCGGTCCAAACCGACATTAAGTAACAAGTAAAAATATAAAATATCACACTTACTGTCGCTCCAAACCGACATCACGTAATTTTAATATATAAATTAGTAAAGCTACTGTCGGTTACTGTCGGTCGTAACCGACATTACCTAACATTTCGATAAATAAAATAATTAAGTTGGTGTCGTTCATAAGCGGCACCAGATATATTAAAAATAATTTTTTTTTATTAAATTTTCCAGCTACAGTCAGTTTTTACGATGATGTCGTCCATATGAAAATAATTCCAACCATCAACAAAAACAGTTGTTTCACACACTAACAATTATCCATGTCAACATCTAATATAGCTTGAAATTAGCTTCTTCCTTCCTTCTCAATTCATTGTTCTCAGTCATCAACACTGCTACTGAACTCTTGGATGATCTTTCGGAAGAATTAGAACTAGAAGCTGAAGAAGATGCATACGACACCATATCCGGAGTCACCCCATGTCCATACCCTCGTACTCTATTATGACGCTCAGGACCCATCGTCATATCTTCTTCTTGAAAAATAATAGTTTCCTACACACATCAAAAAATTTAAGCAAATTAATTATTACCAAAAACATTGACTTATTTTACTCTCTTCAAGTAACAAAAAATACTTATACCTTTATTCTATTCCAGAAAGCTTCCCTGCATTCTTCCTTGATCATACGTCGATCTCTCACCAACGGAATATTTCTATAATCTCTAACCTCTGCCGCTAATTGTTTTGAAAAAACACTAGAATTTTCACTAATGCATGTTCCAGAAGCATCAAAAGAACAAGGTTGTTGCTTCCAACTGGGAATTGAGGGTCCCCTTCTTCGTTGAGTTGATCCTTATAAATACTGAAAAAACAATTAAAAACCAAGGAACAAAAATCATATTTTCAATTTAGGCATCATACTAGTTGGAATACAAAACAAAAAACTAAAATTAATAACCATAATAAATTAAAAATGGACCACCTTCCTCTTCGAATTGGACTTCGTCAGCATGTTCATCTTCAAAATGATGATCCATAGCAAAAGTTTATGGAAGGAGAAGTACAAAAACAGAAAAAGGGAGAAGAAATGGAAGGTATGGACAAAATTAGGAAGGAGAAGGAGAGACTGAAATTAGGCAACAAACGAAAGCACAGATGAAATGGGGAAAGAAGGGGTTTAAATATAGATACGGAGTTGGCGTCGGTTAAAACCGACATTAAGTAACTGACGTCGTATTAAAACCCATTGGTGTCGAAATAAGTAAGGGTTAGTGTCGATTAAAACCGACACCAAATTCTGACACATTACGTCGAATTGAATCCAACTACTTTCTGACCAAATTTATTGAACTAAACGTGGCGTCGCTTTAGTTAAACTTGGTGTTAGTTTCAACCGACACAAACTTCTGACACAACCTACTGATATACACGTCCCATTAAATCAAACAACTACTTTCTGACACAGTTTCTTGAAAATCACGTGGCGTCGGTTTGGTTAACCTTGGTGTCGCTTAAAACCGACACCATATTCTGACAAGCTTTACTGAAATGCATGTTGAGTCAGTTATAAAAACTCGCGTCGAATTAAAAGGTAATAGCGTCGGTTAAAACCGACCTTAAGTCTCTCCATCCATTTCCTCGTGCAAAACAAGCGGGAAATTCCCCGCCTAATATTTCAAATTATCCGACCAATGCCGTCGGCTAAAACCGACAGCAGACTAGTTTAAAAAAAAATGTTTAACCCAAAGAAAAAATATAACCAGCTCTTTGTTTTTGTGTTATCTCATATAACATTTTAAGATTTTAATAAATAAAATTTAACTTGATTAAAATGTAATAGAAAACATAAATATAATTTTATTATAAAATATCATCACATACTAATTGAAACATAGTCTAATTAATATTTAAAATACATAAAATAATTAATATATTTATTCCAAGTCATCATCTGTTAGGTCGTCGTCGGTATTGGCATAATTAACGAACTCAGTAGGCAACGGTAATGATTCATGAAAATGAGTCTCTTCCACGCCAGCCCTTGTATGGAAATTTTCATTATCAAGAATTCGATCATCCAAAATATTAATTTTATAATTTTATAACACTAAAAAATACTATAATATATATATATATATTAATTTAACAATTTTATACCCCTAAAAACTATAATTATATATATATATATATATTGAATTAAATTTTAAAAATTGGTGACCATTAGATCGGCTTAAATATACATACCATTCAATTTCTTAAGTGTTATACGTACAAAATAAATAAATTTAAATTTACTTAATAAATATATATTTGATGGGATACGAATTCTGCGAAACTAATTTCAACGATCCAACCGTCAAACTTGTTTGTATATGCTTCAAGATCGCATCAGCAAAAAATTGCAAAAAACAAACATTCAGAGATCAAGTAACGGGACAAAACTTTTCAAAGGTTATAAAACGAAAAATTACGATTTAACGGTTATTTTAACTCCGATTTTGATGATTTTTTTACTGCTACACTCCTTGATCTTATATGAATACAAGGAATGAATTCGATTTTCAATTTAAAATATTTACACTAGTGGATACTTAATGAAAGTATAAATAAACTCTAAGTGTTAGTGAATCTATCGTTTTGATGGGATACTCATCCTACGAAACTAATTTCAATGATCCAACCATCAAACTTGTTTGTATATGCTTCGAGATCGCATACAACAAAAATTGCAAAAAAAAAAAAACATTCAGAGATCAAGTAACGGGACAAAACTTTTCGACGGTTATCAACGAAAAATCATGATTTAACGATGATTTTAACTCTAATTTTGATGATTTTTACAGCTACACTCCTTGACCCTATATGAATACAATGAATGAGCTCGATCTTCAATTTAAAATATTTACACTAGTGGATACCACAAATTCTTATGTTATACTTAATGAAAGTATAAATAAACTCTTAAGTGTAGTGAATATATTGTTTTGATGGGATACGCATTTTACAAAACTAATTTCAACAATCCAACCGCCAAACTTGTTTATATATGCTTCGAGATCGCATACGCCAAAAATTGCAAAAAACAAACATTCAGAGATCAAGTAACGAGACAAACTTTTTGACGGTTATAAAAGAAAAATCATGATTTAACGGTTATTTTAACTCCATTTTTGATGATTTTTTACAGCTACACTCCTTGATCCTATATGAATACAATGAACTAGTTTGATCGTCAATTTAAAATATTTACAGAAGTGGATACCACAAAATCTTATGTCATGATGATCGATGAAAATTGAGGATTTTGTAAAAGGAGTAACATGCAAGCTTTGAGTTCCATTGGCAAGGTTTAAACTTTTGAGAAAGGCTTCACAACCTTGAAAACAAAAACTCTTTCATTTTGCATATCCTTGCACATTTAACATTTTGTAATAGACTAGTAGTGTATGGATGATTGTTTATTAGGCTCTTATTTTTTAGTGTAGATGTAGTACTTAAACAACAAATGTGTTTTAATATTTTGAAGTAATATTTTATGTGGCAATGTGTGGTATGTGCGGTATGTGCGAATTTAAGAAAAAAAAAATATTTTTCTTAACGGGTCAGGTCACTTTACCCAACCCGTTAAGATAATGGATGAGACACGACACAACTCGTTAAGATAACAGGTGTTACACGAAAACGACAGACACGACTCATTTGCCAGGCCTAGTTGCGTGCCACCACATAAACTCATCCTTAAGAAAGATGCAAGAGAGGAAGAAGAAAGCACAGGGAAGAGTATATATCAATCTGTCACTTACAACCGACATCGGGTTTCAAAATATTAAAAAAAACTAAAATCTATGTCGCTCAGAACCGACACAGGCTTTAAAATATTTAAAAACAATAATTAATGTCGGTTAGAAGCGACACCAATACTTTATGTCGTTTAAAATCGACACTATTTTTTTTTAAAGCGACACCATTATTTAAAAATTATTAAAATGTATGTCGGTTAAAAGCGACATTAAATGTTTACGTCGGTTAAAAGCGACATAGACAGTTTACGACGCTTACAAGCGACAGTAAATCCGACGTCATGTTCAGTAGGTGTCGCAAATGTCTTATCCGCTCCTATATTATATTAAAGCGACATCACCCAGTGACACAATCAGTCCATTTTGTAGTAGTGCTATAGTGGCATAAAAAGTAAATAAGAGTACAAAGATAACTTTCACTATTTATGTCTCCTTTGTAGCCTTGGTATACTTTATCTGAATTTCTCTGTTGTGATGTGTTATATCTAGAACATTTAATTGAGTTGGTTTTATAGGCAAATGGATGAGTTATATGATTCAAAACCCATTGTCCCATACTTTAGTGTTTTCCACACTCATGCCTTGGTGTTTTTCATGGACGAATACAAGTAGACCTGGTATTCGTGTCGTGTTTTCCGTGTTCGTGTCGTTTTCGTGTCATATCTGATATTTTAACGGGTCTTGTCGTGTAACACCCGTTAAAATAAACAGGGTAAAATGACCTGACCCGAAATCGATCCGATAATATTAACAGGTAATATGACCCGACTCGTTACCCGTTAAAGAAAATATATTTTAAACCAATAAATAATCAAATGAAAAACATAATACTAAATAAGTATATACATACCATATTGTCACATCCAAAACATAAAAATTCATTTTTCTTTTAAGTATATTTTCTCTTACCTAAAGTCTTTAATAGTTTTTTAATTAATGTAGAAGTGTAAAAAAATATAGAAAAATATATAAACGCTCGTAATGACAAGCTTTACAACTTTCATGAAAAGCTTAACTTCGCAATTCGCCACTATAATCATATAAATCATAGATCAAAATTTAACCGTTGATTGTTGTTTACATTTACGCTTCATTGTTCTCATCAAATTTTGTTTTTTGAAAACATGATCTATTAGAGGATGTAGGAAGATGAACGGTTTGGATCGTTGATATTATATTCAAAGTTTTTACGGTTAGTGAAAATATTGCTTGATGTTTATAAAGTTTCTACAAACTATATGACATCGACTCATATTTCAGTTAACCGTAAATATCGAAACGTGATATCAAAGATCTGAACCGTTCATCTTCTTACATCCGCCAGATGATCATGTTTTCAAAAAAGAAAATTTAAAAAATGAAATTCAGTAAGAAGAATAAAACGTAAATGACAATCAATCGCTAAATATAAATTTAAGGTTTATGGATTATAGTGTTGGATTTCGAAGCTGATCCCTTTTTGAAAGTTGTAAAGCTTGTCACTATGAGTGATTGTATATTTTTTTTATAACATTTTTTACACTTCTCCAATAATTATTATTAATTTTATTAATTTTTCCCTCAAATAAAAAACATTATTCATGAGGGTTTGGAGGATTTTAAAAATCTAAACGATAATGTAAGTGTAACATTATCTACTCGTGGAGGAATAATGATGAATCATGAGTGTTTATATATTCTTTCGCATTTTTCATACTTGTATGTATGTCTTCTTAATTCTTGCCTATACAAATACTATGCTAGTTTATTTTAATTTTGGACAACAACATGTTAAGTAAAATTTATCCTAGTAATGATAATAAAGAACTCTCATAATAAAAATAAATAATGACTAAAACCTTTTCTTTTTTTTTTTTAACTTATATAGAATAATAATACAAAACTATATATTTAATATAGAATATATTGTATATATTAATATGGCTATTGTATTTTATAACAAATCTTTTAGTAATTAAACTTTAAAATTATTAAAATAATTTTTTTCTTAACGGGTCGAAACGTGTTACCCACGTTGTCACGCCCCGCCCCGAAATATATTTATTTCGGGAGTTAATTTCGATGATAGGCCCAATTCACAATCATGGTTAATTTATTACCACTTATTAACATTGTAATTACTTCGACCAAATTTAATTGTGTACAAGACTACCATATCTTTAAAGTAACAATTTAATATACCAACATCAGTCATCTTTTTCCAATTATTTTCCTCTACTTCACGTATAACCTTAACCCTTTTTCTTTTACCAAAACAAACAATTACACATCCGATTTAGAACCATTTCCTTCTCTTAAATTAACTTTACTATCTGAATATTAGTTCTCGAATAATTAAGGCTGCATCTAAACTCTGTTAGACTGCCTACGTACCCTTGAGCGGGATCAAGCCTTTTGTAGTTCACATCCACATAACTAAACAAATCGAAGTTTATTGATGTAATCTCAACTCCCCCACATCCTCACTTGGCACAAAAAAAATCACATGAACTAGGTACTCAAAATTAAAGTTGGCAGCTTTGAATCCAAGAATATAGTTCCCTAATTCACAATTGAATACCCAAACCCCATGCCAAAATCAATTGATATCCAAATTTACAACCCCACTGCACAAACCCACGTCCCCATTTTACAATTACAGCACTTAAATGGTAAACAAACCATCTCGTGTAAAAACAGTTGCCACATCATGGTTTCTCCAAGAAACCCTCAAATTTCACATCGGAAAATCTTCCATAGACTATGGCGCAGCATATAAAGCACGACCACATGAACCTGACATAACCCGCATGCGTTCCGGCATATCTCAACTGTATTTCTAATACAATTAGCTAACATTGAAAAATGCTAAAAAACAGGGAATTTGCGTGTTGTTCCTTACCTATAATTGCTAAGGGAGGCCCCTTAAAGCATCGGTTTCGACACAAAAGTTTACAAAAAATTGAGAGATAACCAGAGACAAACATAGCAAAAGAAATGTTCCCAATCCATCACCCAAAAACCCGTTAAACACACAGCAAATTATAAACTCCAACAGATGGAAGGCCTGGATACATATATCACGTTAAAGTACAATTGTTTCTTTCAGATAACATGGTAGGATGCAATTCCAACCCAGAAATTGAAAAACATGAATTGGGATATTAGGGCTTACTTTTTGCGTGGAGAATCTGCCATTTTCAGAGGGCAAAGGCGAATGACTCTAGAGAGAGAGAAAGAAGAGAGAAAGTACTGACTGCAAGAGATCTTCAAGCTGCTGAGTTCCATTCGTCCCCACCTCCCCTGATTCCTTCTTCCTTTTTCTCCCCGCTCTCTCTAACCTTCTTCCCCCTTCCTCACAGCCGTCCGTTTTCTTGTTTTTATCTTTCTTGGCCGTGCCACACACATGGCACAACACATTGGCTCCAATTTTCTGGAACCTTCTAAAATTGAATAAAGTTACTAAAATATCCAAGACTTTAAATGTTAATAACTCTTTCATAACTCCGTTTCACAAACGGTTTGCGCCTACGCGTTCGTGAGATCGAGCTCTATTCAAAACTATCAATTGTGACCTCAAAAGGTCTACGAATTTTAAATAATTAATTTCCAAACTTCCACCTTCATAACTAGTTTAATTTAAAACTAAACTCAAGTAAATGAATATAATTTCTCGAAAAATAGCATAAAATCTCAATAATCCAAATACGTAAATTATAATAATTTTTGGAAATAAAACTTTAAAATTTCCCTTTCTCTCTTTCCATAACCATAAATCGATATATTTTCAATTTTCTTCACATATACATATTTTTAAATTTTCAGGGTATTACACACGTGTTACCCGCGTGTATACCAGTTAAGAACCCGTTATTAATAGGTCACCCGATAAGTTATCGTGTTGATCCGAAACCCGTTATTTTCGTGTCGTGTCAGAAACTGCCGGGTCTAAATACAAGGAGAAGGACCAAGTACACTTGAAGTGGGTGTGGGAAACACATGTGTTTAAGGTGAAGGCATTTGTTTGGGAGCAAATGGCCTCGAGTTGTTGTGATATTTTCCTCTACCTCTATTTTTATTGCCATTGTAAGACCGAAAACCTCCATTAACAAAATTGGATTGACTATATCCCCGAGACCCATTTGACTGATTTGTAGCCACCAGTGCAGTCATTAATGGAATAGATGCAGAGTTTTCAACAATGATCTCTTCAGCAAGCAATTGAGATCTAAATTCCTTAAGCGTAATGACACTCTCACGACCTCTGATCACCGTTCGAAATGTATTGTATTCTGGAGGTAACCCATTTAAAGCAAGAATAACAATGTCCTCATCAAGAAAGTAAACCCCAGCAGCAGACAGGTAATCTCTAGCTTCTTTAATGCGATGTAAATACTGAGAAACAGAATCGGCACCCTTCTTAATATTCTGAATATTCGATTTCATTTGAAAAATACTAGTTTTGGAAACAGTTGAGAATTGTTCTTTTAACCGAATCCACAAATCTCTCGAACTAGTACTTCCGATTGCACAAGATAAAGCAACAGGTAAGAGAGTAGCAGTAATTAATTGCATAATGGCCCTATCATGCATTCTCCAGACAATAAAATCATCAGTTTCAGTAATTGGGGATGAAGTAGAGGAATCAGTACCAGAATCGCCTGAAGCGGGTGAATGTTGAGGCGGTCGAGGCGTCGTACCATCAACAAAACCAAGAATGCCATTGCTTTCCAGAAGGAGCGGCATCTGGAATTGCCAATTCAGATAATTGGAATCATCAAGTTTGACATTAATCGACGTTGAGATCGTCGAGACAAGAGCGGTGATCGGAGATTGAAGGAGCTGTAGTTGCGAAGCAGTCACCATATTTCACCAAGATTAGAGCTTGCAGAAAACCCTAGAATTTACCGAGAATGATTCTTTCGAAGAAATCGAAGACAAAATTCAAGAAATTGCAGAAGATCAAAGAGTTGCAGAAGATCGCAGAGGAAAACGAAGATGAGAGGAGCAGAAACATCGGAAGAATCAGAATCGAAGAAGCTTCGGTGAAGCGATCATGGCGATTGATACCATGTTAAGTATTGAGAATCAGAAACTTAGAGAGAGAGTCTTGGAGAGAAAGAATGAGATAGAAACTAACTTCTGTTATATTTTCTTAATAACCAAGTAATACAATCTTAGGCTATTTATACATGCATGCATGAGTAGTAACTAACTAACTATCTGGGCCTCTAATCTACATACACTTGGCTCAATCCTATACATCAATTTCTACACTCTATAAAGGACTGCATTAATTTGCGAAAATCCATTTTCAGGGACTAAATTGATTAATTTTTAATTTCAAAGACCATCTTGACAAGGTGGATCAATTTCAAAGACCATCTTGATAAGTGGATCAATTTCACATACCATTTGTGATAAAAACTCTTATAATTTACATGACCATCCACATTTACAGCAATATTTTAAATATCATTATCAATTATTGTCATCCCCAAACCCACCATTATTGCCGGCAGAAATCACATAATATAGCATCAATTTCTCATTATTTCCATGTAGAAGATTGTTCTACATTCAGTGCAAAACATACAGAAAAGTAGGGAATAATTAGATAAATAACACAAATTTCTGCAAAAGAAGCTAGCTAGTATCCTTGTATAACTGTAAAATTAATATTGTTAGATGTTCTACTACTCTTCTTCCTCCGGCATGTTTGTAAGATTTTCTGCAATTCTTGAGGCCTGCAAGGAACTGCAAGAGCACCTTTCTGCTCAAATCCGTACTCTTCCTTGGCCTCTTCCAATAACCTCAAAAATTCAGGGTTACTCAACGACTCCAGTTTAACGACAAACCTCTCTGCTTCATTATCCTTCACTGCAAAAACTGTAAAGTGACCTTCTTTTACGTCTTTCGGCACCACCGTCGCCACTTCTGAATCTTCGTCGAAATCATTGTGACGATGGTGGTGATCGTGAGGGCCTCTTGATGCCAAGATTGAGAGACCCTTGTGCACTAGCTTCCCAATGAGCAGCCTCAGCATCAGCAAACCTCGATCCTCAGCTTTCTTCGATCCGCAGCTCTTCTCCGTAGACATTTTTAGGGTTAAGTAGTAGACCTCAGGCTGCTGGATAGGTTTTGGTTTTTTGGATGAGTGATGTCGATTTCTATGGAGGATGGGGATTTATAGTAGGTTTTGTGAAGGAAACTCGAATGGGAAAAGAACGAAGTTTCTGTTTCAGTGTGACGACATGTTAGTTAACGCAAACGCAGGCTCGGTCGCTTCCACGTGTCCTTCGCAGAAGGGTTTTGATCTGAGGTGAAAGTTTAAGAATGACACGAAATTGACACGGATACGTGTTGGTGGACTTTTAGTTTGACCATCGTATTCCCCAGCATCAAATATGAAACATAAAATTGACACGAATATTGGACCAAAATACATGACAAATAATAAACAAAGAAGTGAATTAAACGTGCTAGATAATATGGAATGACTAATGTTTGGAAGATTAAATTGTAGGTAAAATTTTAGAAATTAAAAGATAGGGTGAAGTGCCGATTTAGTCCCTGAACTATCACCTCGGTGAAAATTAGGTCCCTGAATTAGTTTTTTGATAAAATAAGTCCCTAAATTAATTAGAAATTGCTAATTTCATCTCTACTATTATATTCAAAGCTATTTTATCTAATTTTTCGTCAACTTAAGTCACTTGATACACTTTAGAGTGTAATACCATCATTTTATCGTCTATAAGTGCTTAACATTTCATATAGGTTGTGAATTTAATGTCTAATTTACCCTCAAAAGTTAACTTACACTATTTTTTTTATGAAAAACTACCAATTTCTCCTCCAAAGTTAACTCCATACACTATTTCTTTATGAAAAACTACCAATCTACCCTCCAATGTGTATCACATGCAAGTAACGTGACTTAAATTGACGGAAAATTGAATATAGTATAACATTATGGATGTAAATGGCAGATTTTTACAATTCAGGGACTAATTTTTCTGAAAAAAAATAGTTTAGGGACCTAATTTTCACTAAGGTGATAATTCAAGGACTAAATTAGTAGTTTACCCTAAAAGATATGAAAGTTGATGATTGGTTTATTACTAAGCATTGATAAACGTACTCATTTCTATTGACGACACATCATTTATTTTGTAAATTTTGTCTATAAATATAGTCTCCCTAGTATTACCTATATGGTACTAACTGCATTTGACTCGAAATTAGCGAAGGTTCTCAAATTGCTTTGTGATTGGTCAATAATATTTTACATTTGAGTAATGTGAAGAAGACTAAATTTATAGACTAAATTTTGTAAACTAAATGACATGAAAATTGTTGATTCGATTATTACTTAAACGTTGATAAACGTGCTCATTGTCTATTGATGACATATTGTTTAGTTTATAAATTTAGTCTACAAATTTAATCTCCTTAGCATTACTTTTTAATAGTTTATTTAAAAAAAAAAAAGAAAAAAAATTCCCACGTTAACGGGTGGTTTCTTGGTTTGCTTCATTTCTTTTTTTTTTTTATATTAACTTTTCTTTGGACAACTACGATAATTTAGTATACTATATTGTCAGACTTTGAATTAGTTCATGACCATACAAGGAAAACGGACTTTTTAGGGATGGAAGACTGAAGAATAGTGACAAATTAATTTTAAATATTATAGAAACATTTAAGGACGGAAGACCTAATTATAGTGGCATTTGTATCTTTTGCCACACATTAGCTACTGTTAGTTATTGGTAGCTAGTGGCCGTCCTTGTAGTGTGGATCAAATGAATTCTGTTTGAGTGTGATCCGATTACAGAGATTCTTTGCTTGCCCTGTGGATGTTTCCCTTATGACATTTCTTCATACTTCTTGATGAGCTATACAAAAATACTGGGTATATATCCGGTTGTATACTATATAAGTCCCCTCTACGGAAAGACATTGCTAGTATAACAAACACCCAACTCACATATCATCTACATAATCATTACCAAGATTGTCTCCAAATTCTAGTAGCAAGAAACTATATGATTGGGCAGATGCATGTGTATTGCAATCGACTTGTCAATGTCATTGCACTCCTTTTTTATGGGGTCGATCGAATTTAGTTTGATCTTTGATGTTGCATTCTTCTGCCAGTTATTGATGGGGCCTGAGAAGCACTTTATACGACTCGTAGGGAGGAAAGTACTTTCTCCAGAAAGAAGGCCTACCGTTCTTCCTTCCAGCCATTGCTTATCTGCTCAGGGATCTCATATGCATTTGGTAGGCAACACAGCCATGTGCATGTTTAATTGTCCAATGAGAGGTTGAGATTTAGCTTTCACTCTTCTGGCATATCATATTTTTCTCCACTCCATTAAGAAAATGAATAGAGTGATTAATAAATTTGGCAGCAGAACCAGCTTTAGATAGTTCAAGAAATATGAACAGAAATAGACACTACCTCCCCTTTTCAACAGAAAATTAAGAATGATAAGAGCCCGGTCTTTTTGATCTAACTATACTTTATATGGAATTGATTTGTACCCAAGAACGAAAGGAAAGTTTTTCTCATCTAGCCATGTATTAAAACGGGCCTTGTCTTCTTTTACCCATTGTTCTTGTAAGGTAACATGAGCTTTCGGGGTTAACATTTGGGAGAAGGATTTTCTCATCTCTTCATATGTATCAAGAATCTTCTTCACCTCCATGCCCTTTTATCCTCCTCACCCTTTTGAATGAGTTTGTTGAGCTTGGATCTCGTCCCATCGGCTGATTAAGAAGGATTGAAATATTGAAATATCATACAGGCTTCACAGATTTGCACAAAGGGTCCTACCGGGCGTGTTCAAATGTTGATCCTAAAAATTATAAAGTCTACGTGTCATGCGAGCCAAGTAACTAAGAGCTAACTACATCTTTCATGGCTTGAATGTTGATGCAAGCGTGCCAATTCATTGTCGAGATAGGCCGGGCGAATAACTTGAAAATGGTGATGTGGTGAAATGCACGACTCTTCTAAATCGAGCGACTCCGGCTGAGGAAGGAACACTCTCAGCCTTGAGTTCTAAAACTTGAAGATAAGGTTATGCAAATCACTGTGAAATTTTGGAACCTGTGTACCGAGTTTAGCAACTTCAACTATATTGGTAAAAATATAGGTCCGTCGAATTGGTATCAAATTGTATGGACAATAATACTCAAAGGAGATGCGTGTCTTAATCATAAAAATTGTTCAGGCTGTCTGTGTGCTGAACTCTGAATGTGACATGAGAGTAACCAATTATAGAACACTTCACTTTGCTTAGAAGTCTAATGAAGTGACCTCTTTTAGCGAAAAAATCAAAGATTCTTCGTCGGCTGAGACTTAGGATAAATAGCCAGCCACAGACTCAGAGAGAATCGTCGCTTATCCAATCGGTTGAGACTCCTAAGGCGAACTAACTCTAAAGCTCCAGCCCCGCCTATCTAGTTCGCCGCCTTCACTGATTGCTTATGGAAAAGCCCGTCTATTCAGTCGTCATTCGGCTGCCAACCTAAACCAGTCTATCCAGTTAGAATTTGTGTTGACGGTTAGTGAGTCAATTTCACAAAAAAAAAAATTGTGCAAAGTTTTCGCATAGAACATTGATTTGTGTGTTGAGTTGAAAGTCCTCTGGCTTTGCAACTCCTTGGAATATCATGTTGATATACTTGAAATTATCTTCGATTTCCTCATGGCCAATCCATCCTCCTTATCTCCTTTGAACTCATCAAGTATAAACTCTATTTAACTCATAATCAAGTCCAAACCTCAAACGTGATTATGTCCAGACTATTAGAGATAATTGCATGCACCACATATCTAGCCATCACCAAATGAGTCCTTATTGCATGAAACATTAGACTCCTTAATTAGCCCTATTCTTAAGCTCTTTCAAGATAATTTCCAATAGCATCTCAAATTACACTATGATTATTAAAACCATAATAATATCTAGAAAAGTTATTAAAAATCATCTTGGTCTTCTTTTAATCTAACGGCTCAAAGCATATGGGATATAGGCCGATAGTGCAAAATCGGGTATAAAACGAATGAGACTAATAAGGATATAATGATAAAAATTAGAGATGAGTCATGAGGGTAATCAAATGTAATTGAACTGTGGTTACTTTTTCCTGTTCTTAACTATTCTTTAGAGACATGTTTGAACATTTGTTTATATCTAGAAATTGAATTGCTGGAACTTTTTGGCAAGATTCTGATGCAATGCAGGTATTGAATTTTGCCGATATCACTCCCAGATGCATCAAAACGAGGCTCATGAACTTAGATTATATTTTATCACTAAAACTTTGCTTACGAGCGACAGAATTAATGTCTTGTTTTTTAAAATAGTATCTGTTCAAATTCAATTCAATTCAATCATGTTACGATGCTAACTGATCTTATACACTAACTCGCCATTGCACGTTCAACAGCTTTGGAAGAGGATATACCAGCAACAACTGTAGCTTGCTTGACTAAGGATGTTTTAAGTATTGGGGAAATATGGTTTCATTGATTAAAGAGATAAGATTACATCTTGATTATATATACAACTCATTTACGCGCACTGGTAATAAAAACTCACTCTACCAGCCAAAACTAACATAACCCAAAATAACAAATTTAACAATATGTAAGTATCATTAACAGAATCTTTTACAATATTCGCCTTAATATCCCTCCTCAAACTGAGCTGAGGTTTTTAAAGAGAAAATTTGTCTCGAAGAAGATTGAACCTCAACTTGGATAGAGCTCTAATACCATATTGGGAAAATATGATTTCGTGATTAAAGAAATAAAAAGAGTAGAATTGATCTAGATGAGAATATTCTGATCATTTTTGAATTAGGCCATGTATTCTGGATTCAGTGTTGAGGTGCGATTTCCAGATGCATCAAGAAGAAATTTAGGTAGAACAACCGTCGATCCATCGATGATTCCGATGAGATTGTAGTGGTGGAAAATCGGAGCAAACAAGGCACTCCAGGTCAAGTAATTTGTAGTCGTGAGCTTGATGGGAACCATAGATCCAATATTCTAAATCGTAATAGAAGAGATTGAAGCAGGGTTAGAGGTGTTAGGGCTTGGATTCATGGTTGGAGAAGGATGAATCTGAGATGCAGAATCAGACGAAGGAGAAGCAGAGGTGGCCATTTCCAAGACCTAGGGTTTGCAGAGGCAAGCGAAGGATGAAGATCCAATCGAAGAGGATGAAAATTCAAACTAGAGGAGGAGGGAAGCGTGATTTGGATCGGGTCGCTAGAGAGAGGCGGGTGATACCATGTTAGAAATATATGATTTCATTGATTAAAGAAATAAGATTACATTTTTGAGTATATATAGACCCCATTTACACACAGTAGTAATGACAATTTCTAAGTCTTTATCTTTAACAGAATAATTTACAGTACTCCCCTTAGTATTAAGAAGCCCTTAAAGCCTAAGATTCCTCCAAACTAAGGAGCATAAAGCAAGCAAGATTGTCAACCTCGACCCCTGTGACTACTGCAGATGGAGGACCACGGCGACGAGATCAAATCTTCTGCACCCAAATTTGGGATGGCCTCTCTGCGACGCCTCTGCTCCATCTCTTTAACTGCATCAGGGTTCCCAGAAAGCAGTGTTCCAAGGATTTCAAGCCTAATTCAGTTGCATTCCCCACAGTGCTCTCTCCCCTTTATCACCAGCCTCACCTGACATCCAAAACCAGAAACCGATTACTTAATAAATAAAAATTCCATTCACAACTGTAAATTAAGAATAAAAATACTAGAGATCAAAATTTTACATTGAGAATAAGTAACCATTAAATCAAAGATGAAAGAGGAGGTGGACGAGGTCTGCGCAGAGAAAAAAGATGAGGACGAGGAAGAGGAGGAGGATAGCAAAGCGAAACAGGAGAAGGAAGAGGATGACGGAGAGGATTATGGCGATTGGGGACGACGAGTCTAAGAGTAGGAATACCGGCATCTGATCTGATGGATGGTTGTGGCTCCGACTTGGAGATGTGACGAATGTCAATGGCCTCCCTCAGATTGCTTGCTGATGCCATTAAATTTTCTTTGCGTTGAATATTCATCCATGTCAACATCTACAGTATGCGTGTGTTTCTTCAGGAGGTTTCCTAATAACAAGTGGAGATCTTGGGTCGTTTTGCATTTGCAAATGATGATGCCTCCGATTCTGAGGGACCATCAAGTTTGATTTCAATGCAGTATTTGTTACTTCAGGGTTCAGGCCCAGTTCAGTACCTCCGACTAAAAGAAAATTGAAAGGTAAAATACTTCAGCACTTTCCTTTATTTTTTATTTTTCTTGTTTCCCTTTATTTCATTTTGTTTGGTCAAGGGGGTTACTTTATTAACAAAGCACAACAATTACATAAACCATAACAGCACAAGCAAAAGAGTGGACCTTCAAAGTAACCCAAGAGCCCAAACACATAGTTTTGAGCCCAAAACAAAACAACACTGAAATCAAATGAAGGTAAGGATGTAGGACAAGCAGATGGAAGGTAGATATGCAGATGGATGGATAGGGAAAAGGAAGATCGGATCTGAGGCAGCAAGAGGCAATTAGGGCGGAAAGGCAAACATGAAGGAAAGCAGGGAAAAAGTAACAGAAAGTCAAAAAAGAGAAGGCAAAGAGGAAAAGAAGGGATTGCCACCGATCCTAAACTGAAATAGCGCCGGCAGTTGAAGGAGAAACCTTAGTTTTGTTGCTGCTCTCGCTCAAGGAGAGACCTTAGTTTCCTTATGCACTCATTCTTTTGTTTTTGTGGTTGTCTTTTCCATTAACTTATTCAATCAATTGGCTAGAAAATGTTCTAGAAAATGTTCTGTGAAATTTTCACTTGATGTAGACAACTTATTCGGTCCTGCTTTCCTAAGATCCTCATTTTTAGAACATCTGAGGTTCAAATGAAAATTAATCACAAGATTATATTAGTTTAAATTCATAATCTTAAAATATTTGACAACTTAATAAAGAAAAATCAACTTAAAATCCATGAACCATTGGAAAACTCATTGTCTTGTTTTGTTTTATTAAGTTGTCAAACATTTTAAGACTTTGGATCGAAGGCCTAAAGAGATCTTGTAGCTAACATGACTGATTTAGACCTCACAAGTCTTCAAAATAAGGACCTTAGGAGAGCAGGATTCTTCAATCAATTGGCTAGAAAATGTTCTGTGGAATTTCCACCGAATGTATACAAGTGTGTTGATATTTCTCAACAAATGAGCACATGATAACAACAATGTGATAATAGAGATAGACACATTGTTGTATAAAGAAATTCTTTTTATATTTACATTTAGTAGAGCAATGCTTAAACCATTATTACTATAGTCTAGTGATATTTATTTCTATTTGGGAGATTTTTTGAAATGTCATATGAACTTGTACACCTTTTTCAGTTTGTCATATATACTAAAATTTTAAGCAATTTGTCATATCAACTTTCCGAAAATCATCAATTTGTCATCTTATCCTAACTCTATTATGTTTTCCATCCAAAATAATTCATGTGCCTTGCACATGATTTGTGTTCAGGGTTATTTCTATTATTTTAAGATCTTATTACAAGTTCTTTATTTTTCTTTAGTAAAACCCTTTAAATTTTGTGTTCGATGGTATTCATGCGGATCGTTGTGTTCGAGCAACGTATATGCATCTACAACTCCAATTTTGACACCAAACCTCAACCCGTTTCTCATATAACAAATTCCATATAAAATTCGATTTCATGACATACTGTTCCATACGAGAATGCAATGCATATGATCATTTCATTGTTACCATATAAAAATATTGTTCCATTGCTTGATTATGTTTCAAAATCAAAAACACCAAATACTGAGGAAAGATTGCTTAAAGTTCACAACCTTGTCTTAAAAAAAAATGACATTAACAAAATGTCTAAATGAAGAAACCCTAGAATTGTTTTGATCAAATGCAACTTACTAGGAGGATGTGGAGTCTCAAAATGACAGAAATAACCCTGAACACAAGTCATCTACGTGTACATGACTTATTTTGGATGGAGAACTTAACGGAGTTAGGATAAGATGACAAATTGCAAAATTTTAGTTTGTATAACAAATTGAAAAATATGTATAAGTTCATATGACATTTCAAAAAAAATTTCGTTTCTATTTTTAATTGAGAAATTTCAAGTTCGGCTCTTACAAGTTGATATGACTCATTGTGACCTAGCCTTGTATAAAAAATAAAAAATAAAATTTAATTCGGGTGGCCTTCTTCCTAGAAAATAAAAAGGTCTATATGAAGCCCAAAGGTAAAAAGGCCTGGCCCAAAAAGTTTGGAATGAGCTCATGTTTTAGACTTTTGCAGCCCATCTCACTCCACCTCCACCTCCGGCCTCACCTCCCGAACTTTAATGAAATCATCTTGTAATTTTATTTAATGAAAATAACTTAAATTTATTTGAACAAAAAGATCATCCTTTAGCGTATTTCATGAAAATAGTTTAAATTTTAATAAAAAAAATTAAAATTTTAATGAAATAGACAAAAGTTTAATATAATAATAAAAATAATAATAAACATGAGACGCAGGACCCTGCGTCATTCACACACACTATTTATGAAACTGACCGGTACTATATTATTTATGAAACTGAACGTTATTACAGTATTTATGGAACTGAACGGTACTACATTATTTCTTAAACTGAACGGTACTACACTATTTCTGAAACTAAATACTATTTTTGAAAACTCAACACTAATTATTTCTGAAACTAAACACGAATATTACCCTATTTCTGAAATTGAACACGGTAACTACACTATTCTTAAAACTAAACACGTATTCATGCACACGTATGGGGCGTTCTTCATTGTAAATACAATTATACATTTGCTTTTTCTTCCCATTTTTTGGGTGCTTATTGAATTGCATCTCATATACATGCACAGATATATGTATATGTATTGGGGATTAGTGCATATAAATTTGCTGATTTGTTCACTAATTATTATTTGGTGTAGGGAATGGATACTTTGACTCTCTTTGCATCAGTTCCTGCATTGAAGCCTTCGGGATGTGTGGATTCGGTATGTCCTTCCGTTTCTCAGCACCACATGGAGTGTTCTTCTTTGGACTCCATCCGATTGCTCTGGGAACACTCCATGTGTTTCCGTTTTATCTGTCAAGTCATGTGTTTCCGTTTTTGGAGTAGGATTATCTCCTCTCCTAATATTTCTTCCCTTCTCTCCCTTCCTATTTGAACGGTTACAATTAAGCCACGTTAACGTTTTGTGTTAATTTTTTAATATCCAGAAAAAGACAAAAAATAATTTGTGAGATGAAAGGAAAAGAGGGAAAATGATGGAAATAGAATAAGAGAGAATCCTACTCTTTCGTCTTTTAGTGCGGATCAGTTTGATGATACAGATAAACCGGAAAGGATCCTTCTTCAACTGGTTTTACTTTTCTATCAACATCGGTGCTCTAATATCGAGTTCTCTGCTAGTCTGGGTTCAAGACAATGCTGGAAGGCGTTTAGGATTTGGTATACCCACTTGTTTTTCACGCACTTTTAATTGGATTTTTCTTTTGTATTTTTTTTTCTTTTATCCTTATCATTAAATAAAGTTATAGGATGACTTCTGATTAAAATTCAAAGTTTTGAAATCCTTTTTATTAGTTTTGATAAATACAAATGGGTGTGTGCATAGCACTATCTTATACCTGTAGACATTTACGATATCTTAACTGACATGAAATGAATATTGAAATTATTTCAAGTTTTGGCTTTATTGTGTTTACTAAAGTATGAGCACTGAAATTATTCCAATTTCATACTACACATGCATTTACTAACACAACAACAATAACAAAGCTTTATCCTACTAAAGGGGGTCGGGTATATGACAGAACGTCTTGTTTTGCGTCAAGTTTTGCGTTAACTCCAAGTACTCTGGGTCTTTCGTTAAAGTCTCATTTCTTCATAGGTCTTCCTCTTCCCCTTTAATTCTAAGCCTCTATCTCATAATCGCATTTTCTAACCACATCATTTGTAGATCTTCGTTTCACATGTCCAAACCACCTTAACTAATTTTCTCCCAATTCGTCTTCAATCAGCCACTCCTACTTTGCCTCGTATATCTTCGTTCTTAATCATGTATTTCTCGTGTGTCCGCACACTCAACGAAGCATTCTCATCTCCGCTACACTCATTTTTTGCATGTGCTGAAGCTTGACTGGCCAACATTTTGTGTCGTAAATCAGTGCTGGCCTTATTTTCGTCCTATAAAAATTTTCCTTGAGTTTTAGTGGCATAAAACGGTTGCACAACACATCTGATACAATCTTTCACTTCATCCATCCAGCTTGTATTCTATGGTTGAAATCTTCATACAATTTTAAGGTCTTTTTTGCAAGATAGGTCAAAGATAACAAAAGCGTTCACTCTTTGGTACTTCCTAATCTCCAATCCTCGTCCCTATCTCACTTGGACCCCCATCCGCATTGTATTGGCAGTCCATATACTTTGTCTTTGACCTATTTAGACAAAAACCTTTATATTCCAACACTTTCTGCCAAAGATTCGAAGTGCATTTACTAACACAAATCGAGTAAAAATTGTGGGTCCCAAACTAAACTCCGTAATACCGGATGTAAAATCTGAATAATTTGGTGGGGGTGGGGGTTATATATTTACATCTTGATAGGGGAAACCTGGGAGATAAACGTTCATTGAACTTCAAGCACACAGAAAGGCAAAATTATGTCTGACATTGTCAACGATTTCATTGTTATAACATATTGTATCTGGTATATTGGAATAGTTGTTATATAGTAATATAACTACTGTTATATCATTGTTTTCGTTAGTCTGTTGATATCAGTCTATTGCATATTGAATATATTTTCCATAGCATTGTTTTCTTTTTGTCTTAATTATTTTATGGGTTTATATCACAAATGGTCCCTGAAATTGACCCTATCAATCATGATGGTCCCTGAAATTGAAAATCGATCAATGTAGTCCCTGAATTTTAACTCGCGAATCAATGTGGTCCTTCTGTTAGTGTTCCGTCCAAATTAACTTTAAAAAAAAGTTAGAGAACCAATTTTTCATGGTAAAATGATAAAAAATAACCCTGTTACTTATAATTTTACTTACTACCTCTCTTTTCTTTTTTCCATCTTCACTTTTCTCTCCATTTTTTCATGGATTTGGTGCTAAAACTAAAATAAAAACAGAAAAAAAGTGGTTCTCTAACCTTTTTTTGGTCATTTTACCATGAAAAATTGGTTCTCTAACCTTTTTTTAGTTTTAATTTGGACGGAACACTAACAGAAGGACCACATTGATTCGCAAGTTAAAATTCAGGGACTACATTGATCCATTTTCAATTTCAAGGACCATCATGATTGATGAGGTCAATTTCAGGGACCATTTGTGATATAAACCCTTATTTTATTCATACATATAAAGGTTGGTAGAATTCATTCATGCTTTTGCGAACTTTGACCAATAAAACTAGTATTTTCTCATCTTTAGGGTTTGGTAATATGATCTAGATCTTGTGGTTTTGTCCTGCTGTCGTAAGAAAGTTCATGAATTTTGAATTCAACAGGATGCATGGGAAGGTTGAAGACAAAGTTACCTGCGCAGATGATGAAGATTATGACTGCAAATGTTTAAAACTTGCAGGTATTGTCCGATTATCTGTGGAGGGATTAGTTGCATGTGAGAATTTATTTGCTAATATTTGAAGGAATGGTGAATAAATTTAGCAAATACTTTGCAATGATCGGTTTAAATAAAGGAAAACTAATGAAAAGTCTAAAAAAACTTCTCTTTTAACGAAAAGTCATTTTTAAATGTATAGTTAATAGTATCAGGTAAAAGTAAAAAAGTAATTTTTCGTTAAAAGTGAACAGTACCAGAAATGTTTCTTTAAAACACCCTTTAAATAATTGTAGGTTCATAATTGCTTTTAGTTCTATCAATGTTCAAATCAGTCATATTAATACTTTTATGGCCATTTTTTCAACATTTCAGACTTGATTTATTAAAAAGGTCACATTTAAAGCGACTTAAGTGCAATGATGGGCTTCTTATAGTGTTAAGGAATCTTATATGCTTACCTGCAACTCACTTAAAAAGAAGAATTTTGCACACATGAATGGAAATTGTGATTTGTATGAAAGGAGTGATATCACCTACATGCATGCATAAGCACTTACTTATGATTAAATTTTGACTTCCAAAGGCGGAAAGCATTAAGCTTGCAAGTTGCTGCACATTCATGTAAAGTTCATAAATATACACACACACACACACACACACACACACACACACACACATATATATACACATACTACCCTCTTATCACATGCCTATACGTGTGGCAATTTACTTTTTTACATTTTATTTTATTAATTAAAAAACTGAACTTACATTTTAAAAGAATAAAATAAAAATTAAAATAAAAATAGACATGTGTTTGTAACTAGTACCTCCTCTACGTGAAGGCGTTTTATTTTGTATTTTAACAGTTTTTTTTTCCTTTTTAATTTAATTGTATTCTTTAAAACATTAAAAATATAAGACATTTTACGAGTTTTGAATGCTTCATCATTTTTGTCTTCTCACTTTATAGGTATAGACAAACTAGCAATTCAAAACATGCAAACATATGGAGAAGATAGAAAATTGAAACAAATGGGAAAAAAAGTTTAATTTATTTTAATATTATGCTAAATTATTATTTTCTCTTTATTATGTAAATGTTATTTGTTAATAATATAGGAAAGAAATTAGATTATTTCACATCAGTGAAATTTAAGAAGGAAGCGTGAGCAATAAAAAAAGGTGATTCAAAAATTGGTAATTCACGTGTTAATAGGTTATTTGTGTTGGAGCAATATTAGAAAATATGAAAATACACAAGAATTCCAATAATAATAATCATAAAGAAATTCACAACATCAATTATATATATGAGATTAATATAAACAACTAGAGATAAAGTTAGAAAAACTGACAAACTTGGAGATTGAGGCTTGCATAAATGCAATGTCCTAAAGATAGAATTTCGCCCCTCCTCTTGTGCTTGTAGTTCAATAGGCGTCCATCTCCCAGGATTCAACAATCTATAATCCGAAGTCAAAGCACTTCAATCTTCGGACTCTGGCGAACTTATATATTCTGTACTCTCAAGACAAGACTCGGAATTTGACACACGAAGCATGAGAAACAAAGTGGGGAAACCCTATTTCTCAAGAGTAAAATTAATTCTAATTTTCTATCTCTAATGATAATAGTTTCATGGGTTTATATAAACCCAAGTACTACTTGTTGAAGAGATGTATTTTTTCATCTATAAGTATATATCATTTATCAAGAGAATACACGTAAACAACATAACCTTTCTAAGAAATTGGTTAACACTATTTTTCATTCAATTATTAAAATTATATATTACAATATTTAATATATTATAATATATAATTTCCAACAATCCCCCACATGAATGAAAAATTAGGAATAATTTGAGAGTACAGGCGGATAAGAGATGCATCGGGAGAGGCGTCTTTTGGACTTGAACCTACCCTAGTGAATACTTATCGGGTTTACTTGGTGACGCAGTGGATGTGGAAGATCTTGAACTGTTCACCGCAGTAGTAAACCGAGACAATAAGTAACACACATCACTTTTCCTAATATATTACGGTTCATACGGTCGTGTTCATTTTGGTCCTGAACAAATCCCGGATTCATGAGAGCTTTAGAGAATTTAGCCATATCATTCTCATAGAAGTGACCCATTTCTACTCTCACATAGGTGACCACTGATTAAGAATAGTCTGCGCTATTCCTCTTATTTATAAGATATCAGTGTCATTAAGTATAAATATACAACCTAAAACTTCTACAGACAACACACTTCTTCCATCATAGGAATGAGGTATATAGTGTGTTAACTTCTTTGAATCATGCCCAACCAGTTTTCCAATTAAACTTAGACCATGGGATCTCCAATCAACTAAGTTAGGTTTCCGCCCGGCTGATTCATTAGTTATGTTGGCTTTAGCCTCATTCCCCTCGATGTTCAACTTACTCTCTAGTCGAACCTTTAATAATTGGATCCACTACTAGGTTGACTATCTTTGATGGTGTGCACAACAATCCATCTTATGAAATTTTATTTCATATCAGAGTAGTTGTTTTCCAATGTTAAGTCCTCGAAACATATGTTCGAACTTACTAATAAGTAATTTGCTAACACTTGGGCATATTCCCCCACATTTAAGGTATTTATCCAAAAGTCTATAACATTTCAATACCTTAAAATGCCATCACAAGAGATAATCTTTATCTCTTTCTAGGAGAAAATTACTTGCCATTCTTCATATTATCCAAAGATAACAATGTTACTCCCCCACAATTCACTCACATTGTGGTTGCTTTTTAATGCTATCAATTACTCCTTCATCATACTTAAGAAGTAGGAAACAATGAAGATATTTTTCTCTTTATCTATCTTCACTTCTAGAATGTGAAGCCTCATTAGCCTTGTTTGTTTAAGCAAGTATTGGCACTTTGCCTTCAACCTTTGAACTTTGATAAGTTTCCATGGATATGATTAATTCCATATTAAATAGTTCTGGGCTTCCACACAGTTTGTGGAGTGAAGCTTTACTTACTGCAAATACCATATTGAATAAGGTTCCTCTAAAGAAGATTGACGAGTCACCTTATGAACTATGGAAAGGACATAAACCCACTTATAAAACCCTCAAAGTGTGGGGTTGCTTAGCAAAGGTGCAAGTTCCTTTACCAAAAAGAACGAAACTAGGACCTAAAACTATTGATTGTGTATTCATTGGATATGCAAATAATAGTGCTGCTTATAGGTTCCTTGTTGTAAAATCTTCAATTTCTGACATACATGTTAACACTATATTAGAATCAGCCGATGCAGAATTCTTTGAGGATATATTTCCTTACAAAGAAAAGGAATCTGGTTCTAATACAAAGAGGGTTCATGATCATAGTCATGAAGAAGCCTCTTCTTCTGGTGTCCAAGAAAATGACGTGGAACCAAGAAGAGGAAAAAGAACCAAAGTTTCTAAAAACTTTGGACCAGATTTCATTGCTTACTTGTCTGAGAATGAGCCTAGGACTTTTAAAGAAGCCATGTCTTCTTCCGAGGCTCCTTTATGGAAGGAAGCAATTAAAAGTGAAATGGAATCCATTATGGAAAATAACACATGGGAATTGGTTGATTTACCTCCTGGTAGTAAACCAATTGGTCATAAATGGATTTTCAAGAAGAAACTTAAGGCGGATGAAACCATTGACAAGTTCAAGGAACGTTTAGTAGCCAAAGGTTATCGCCAAAAGGAAGGGTTGGATTATTTTGACACTTATTCTCCAGTTTCTCGCATAACGTCAATTAGGACGTTAATTGCGATTGCGGCTGTGTACAACTTTGATATACATCAAATGGATGTAAAAACAACATTCTTAAATGGAGAACTTGATGAAGAAATATATATGGAACAACCTGAAGGGTTCGTGCTTAAAGGACAAGAAAGCAAAGTGTGCAAATTAGTTAAGTCATTATATGGACTTAAACAAGCACCTAAACAATGGCACGAGAAATTTGATCATACTTTGTTGACACATGGGTTCAAAATAAATGAATCTGATAAATGTGTCTACATTAAGAGTAATGATAAAACTTGCGTTATTGTCTGCTTGTATGTAGATGATATGCTCATAATGGGAAGCAATAAAGATGTCATAAACAAAACAAAGAAAATGTTGAATTCAAGTTTTCACATGAAAGACTTAGGTCAAGACGATGTCATTTTAGGAATTCAAATTAATAGAAATAGTGAAGGATATGTTCTTACACAATCCCATTATGCAGAAAAAATATTACTAAGATTTGGTCAATTTGACTGCAAACCTGTTGCAACTCCTTTTGATGCTGTATGTAAGTTGGAGAAAAATAAAGGCCATGCCATATCTCAACTTGAATATTCTCAAGTAATTGGAAGTCTAATGTACTTGATGAATTCAACTAGACCCGACTTAGCTTATGCAATAAGTAGGCTTAGTAGATATACAAGTAATCCGGCACAAGAGCATTGGGATGCTTTAGTAAGAGTGTTAAGGTATTTGAAAAATACACTTGACTACGGATTACACTATACAAAGTATCCACCTGTTGTAGAAGGCTTCAGTGATGCCAATTGGATTTCTGACACTACAGAATCCAAGTCGACAAGTGGATATGTTTTTACCTTGGGAGGTGCAGCAATATCTTGGAAATCCTCTAAACAGAAATGTATAGCTCGTTCCTCCATGGAGTAAGAGTTTATAGCTTTAGACTTGGCTGGAGAAGAAGCTGAGTGGCTCAAACATTTTCTGGAGGATATTCCAGTGTGGCCAAAACCTGTAACTGCTATATGTATACATTGTGACAATATGGCCGCGCAATCAAGGGCCAAAAGTCATGTATACAATGGTAAGTCGCGACACATCAGGCGTCGACATAATACTCTTAAGAAGTTGCTCTCTAATGGAGTAATATCCATTGATTATGTGAAGTCAAAGGAAAATATAGCTGATCCTTTGACAAAAGGCCTACCAAGAGAGCAAATATTATTGACATCGAGGGGAATGGGTCTCAAGCCAATTCTATGAATCGAACTGGGCGGAAACCTAACCTAGTTGATTGGAGATCCCATGGTCTAGGTTCAATAGGCAAACTGGTTGAGTTTGATTCAAAAGTTGAACACACAACTTACCCATTCTTATGATAAAATGTGTGTTGTCTGTTGAGTTTGAGGGGTTATGTTTTATACATTTAATGACATTAATATCTTGTTATCAAGAGGAATATGGCAGACTATTCTTAATTAATGTCACCTATATAGGAGTAAATGGGGCCACATTTATGAGAATTGACATGGCTAAATTCTCTAAAGCTCCTACGAATCCGGGATCTGTTAAGGCCAAAATGAACACAACCGTATGAATTGAAGTGTGGCAGACATGATATGTGTGTAGCATATTGTCTCGGTTTACTACTGCGGTGAACAGTTCAAGATCTTCCACATCCACTGCGCCACCAAGTAAACCCGATATGTTTTCACTAGGGTATGTTCAAGTCCAAAAGACACTTCACCCGATGCATATCATGTCTATTCTCTCTCATTTTTAGGCAGCCTAGTCATATATTTGCATTTATTATTTGTTAGCATATATAAGTTTATCACAAGCCTCAATCTCCAAGTTTGTCAGTTTTTCTAACTTTATCTCTAGTTGTTTATATTAATCTCATATATATAATTGATGTTGTGAATTTCTTTATGATTATTATTATTGGAATTCTTGTGTTATTTTCATATTTTCTAATATTGCTCCAACAATCTAAAGATAGAATTTCGCTCCTACTCTTGTGCTTGTAGTTCAATAGGCGTCCATCTCCCAGGATTCAACAATCTATAATCCGAAGTCAAAGCACTTCAATCTTTGGACTCTGGCAAACTTATATATTCTGTACTCTCAAGACACGACTCGGAATTTGACACACGAAGCATGAGAAACAAAGTGGGGAAACCCTATTTCTCAAGAGTAAAATTAATTCTAATTTTCTATCTCTAATGATAATAGTTTCATGGGTTTATATAGGGCCCAAGTACTACTTGTTGAAGAGATGTATTTTTTCATCTATAAGTATACATCATTTATCAAAAGAATACACCTAAACAACATAACCTTTCTAAGAAATTGGTTAACACTATTTTTCATTCAATTATTAAAATTATATATTACAATATTTAATATATTATAATATATAATTTCCAACAATTTGCAGCTATCATATCTCAAAAGTTGAAGTTTTGGACTTTTCGTATTATCTGGATTGACGCAACTTTGGTTTGTTATGTTTGTTTGGGCCACTAATATATGAATTGCAAGAGAAAGACGAGATTTACAAGACTTGTTATACAACAAGGGTGGGTGAATTACGTTGTTTACCATGTTTAATTCGGATTTTAATATTTTAGGTTTTTTTTTTTAATATTTTGTTTTTTCCTTTTATATTTGAATTCCTAGGGTTTCTAAGGTTAAGTTACATTATAAATAGGTTGGCCTTATGTTTTGTAATCTTTCGACTATTACTCAATAAACATGAGTTTTTTCCCCTTTTTCATAGTGAATTCTAGGATGTGTTAGTTGCTTTCTGCCTAAGGATTATCATTCGATTCTCTTTATTATATCCCGCTGCCCCAATTAAGAGTAAAACAAAATGAGAACGTGAATGCTATTTTAGAAATAGGACTGTCAAGGTATGTTCTGTTAATAATAGTGTAGATTAAATACACAAACGTGCAAACCAGGTAATTGAAACTAGGTTGGCAACGTACTAAAGTCTTTGTATTCTTTTTATACAGAAAAAAAAAGGTTGCTAAAAGTCTTTCATGTTTTGTGAAAAAGAAAAGCATGAAAGAATTCAAAGTTTCAGTCTCAATACATACAATGCAATTGAAGAATTCAAAGTTTCAAAAAATTCATCAGGCGAAACTAGTGGCTGCTTGATTAACACAAATAAAACGATGTTTTTCTTTCACTTTTTCTTCAACCAAGCTAAAGAAGAAAGAATGCTTTTAATGATTTGTATTCATCTCAATCAAAGGTATATATACAATCGATACAATCCTATCACAATACAGGAAAGAATAATTACATCATAAATTAGGAAACCAAATATGGTAGGAATCCCACAATCGTAGGAATCTTAATACAAGGCAACACTCCCCCTCAAGTTGGTGCATAGATGTTGCACATGCCCAACTTGTCTAAAAACCTTGAAAACTTGTCACTAGAAACCGCCTTAGTGAGAATATCTGCTACTTGGTCGTCAGTTCCTATAGGAGGAACCTCAATTACTTTGCTTTCCAGCTTCTCTTTAATAAAGAACCTGTCAACCTCTACATGCTTGGTTCGATCATGTTGCACTGGATTATGAGCGATATCACGAGCAGCTTTATTGTCACAAAATAACTTCATTGGCTGACCATGTTCGACCCCCAAGTCTTCTAATAGAAACTTAAGCCATAAGATTTCACAAATACCAAGTGCCATACCTCTAAACTCGGCTTCCGCGCTTGACCTTGCTATGACATTCTGCTTCTTGCTTCTCCACGTTACTAGATTTCCCCCAACAAAGGTGAAATACCCCGATGTCGAGCGCCCATCATCTGCCAGTCAGCATCTGTATAGCACTCAATTCTAAAATGTCCATTTTTCCAAAACAAAATTCCTTTACCGGGGCCTCCTTTCAAGTAACTCAATATTCTCATAACGGCATTCATGTGTTGTTCTCCTGGATTATGCATGTATTGACTAACTACACTTAATGCATGAGCAAGATCCGGCCTAGTATGGGCCAAATACATTAATCTTCCTACTAACCTTTGGTACGTCCCTTTATCAACCGGTACTTGGTTCTGATCGATACCCAACTTCATTCCTTCAGCCAACGGAGTAGTTACCGGCTTACATGCCGACATACTGGTTTCTTCTAACAGGTCAAGAACATACTTCCTTTGTGAAAGAAATATCCCAGACTTGCATCTTGATACTTCGATCCCAAGGAAATATTTTAACGAACCCAGATCTTTCATTTCGAATTCCGCGGACAAATACTTTTTCAAGGCTGCTTGCTCACTGAGGTCGTTACCGGTCACCACCATGTCATCCACATATACAATGAGAGCTGTAACCTTTCCGTTCTGGCGTTTTAGGAATAACGTGTGATCCCAATTACTTTGCCTATAGCCGAATGCTCTCATGGACTTGGTAAATCTACCAAACCAAGCTCTTGGAGACTGCTTCAACCCATACAAAGATTTCCTGAGCTTACACACCTTTTGTTTTCTTATGTCCGGATCATTACACCCTGGTGGAAGGTCCATGTAAATCCCCTCGGTTAGATCTCCATGGAGGAATGCATTTTTTACATCAAACTGTTACAAAGGCCAATCTAGATTTACCGCGATGGACAGTAGAACACGTACTGTATTGATCTTTGCCACTGGTGCGAACGTATCAGTGTAGTCGATGCCATATTTCTGTGTATATCCCTTTGCCACCAATCTTGCTTTAAAGCGATCTACCGTTCCGTCTGCTTTGTATTTCACTGTATAAACCCATTTGCATCCCACATATTTCTTTCCAGCTGGTAAGTCAGTAATTTCCCAGGTAGCATTCTTCTTCAAAGATCTTAATTCCTCGTTCATTGCATCTTTCCAGCGAGAATCTGCTAAGGCCTCCTGTACACTGTTAGGAATAGATACAGTAGATAATTGATATACAAATGACTTATTTGATTCTGACAGGTGACAGGTGACAGGTAGACACATAATTATTTAATAGATATCTCACTCTTGAATCTAAATTTGGTTCACTTACGGAATACTTATGTTTACACTTAGGATCTGCCTCATAAGTGGATTTGGGAATACCTCGGTTAGTACGCTCTGGAAGACGGCGAAGTGGAGGTGCATCCGGTGTAGAAGACGATTGGTTATAAGAATTAACAGAAGACGAGTTCATACTTTGACTTGATATAACATTCGGAGAGACATTCCATGATAATTGCTGCTCGGTGCTATTGACGCTAGTGGGCTCGGTTCCATAAAAAATATTTGGCTGCAACTCACTCTCAAACCCAAACTTTGTATGACCCAAGGGCTGATCCTGCATAATCCTTTCAAGCCCAATACTCGTGGGAACCGTGGGCTAGACCTGCTTATTCCTTTCGAGCCCAACACTCGTGGGACCCGTGGGCTGAACCATATCTTGTTGGTCGCCTACAATTGTACGCTGCTGCTCATCCTTTGGCGTGGACTCTTCATGTGCCGTGGGCTCCAATTGTGAATGCTGACATTGCTGCTCCTTACGTAGCTCACTGTTAGCCACGGGAAAATAATCAAGGGTCAGAACTTCACTATCTCGGTACTCCCCCTGAAGTGAGGACGCGGATGATTCAAAAAACATGTCATTCTCATGGAAAATTACATCTTGAGTGATAAACTTTTTCTTACTCGAAGGATGATAACAACGATATCCTTTTTGAGTAGTGGCATAACCCAAAAACACACAACGGAGGGCTCGAGGCTCGAGGCTCAAGTTTATTGTTCCATTGAGGGGGATGAAGGTGAACAAAAGCAACACATCCGAAGACCCGATGGGGAAGATTGGGAGTTGGTGGACAACTCGTTTGAGACATGAGAGCCCGAAACGGCGTATGGAAGTTGATAGTACGAGAAGGAAGACGATTAATAAGATAGGCGGCGGACGTAAGGGCTTCACCCCAATAGTGTAAAGGCAGATGTGCCTTAATGAGCGAAGCACGGACCATCTCTAAAAAGTGTCGATTTTTTCGTTCGGCAACCCCAATTTGTTGAGGAGTATACGGGCATGTGGTCTGATGAACAATACCATGCAGTTCCAGGAAGGAACGAAGTTCCAGGTTAACATATTCGCCGCCATTGTCACTTCTAAGAACCTAGATATTAAAGTGATCCAATTCTTGAAAGATCTTAGTTAGCTCCCCGAAATAGGTAGCCAACGGTCGGCCATTCTGACGAAGACGTGATGCCTTCTGATTCAACGAATAAATTCTAGCCTCATCATTCTCATCAAACTAGGCTGCCTTAAGAGTGTCCCAAATTTCCTTTGAAGTAGACAACCGAATGTACCGTTTCATAATCTCAGGCTTCATTGACGACAGAAGCCAACTCTTAATTTTTTGATCTTCAGAGAACCAATCATCATATTTAGGATCGTCTTCGTTAGGTGCCTTGATAGACCCACGAAGATATCCCATCTTCTTCCTTCTGGCGATATGGATTTGAATGAGAGGAGCCCATAAATCATAGTTCTTCTCATCCAATACCATACCAATATTAAAGCTTGAATTTTCAGATTGCACCATATTGGAGCAGCAGCAGGAACCATCATTGAACTAGCCCCCTTTTCTTCTGCCATTTGTCTTACTGTCGGTATAAATCAACCTGCAGCTTTATGGTGGAATCTGGAACATGGGAACAGTCGGTCAAACAAAAAAAACTGGGCAACAACGACAAGTCGCTCGCTGCTATTGGTAAAACAGCAGATCGCACAGAGAAACTGCGATCGCACAGAGAAACTGTTGTTCTGAGCAAAGTAGACGGCACAGCAGACAGTACAGCAGATAGCACAGCCGACAGCACAGCAGACAACACAGCAGGCACAAAACCTAGTTAGGGTTCGCACAGCAGACAGCACGGCAGACACAAAACCCAGTTAGGGTTCGGGATTTTTTTCCTTTTTTTCTTAACTAGGCTCTGGTGCCAAGAAGAAAGAATGCTTTTCAATGATTTGTTTTCATCTCAATCAAAGGTATATATACAATCAGATACAATCCTATCACAATACAGGAAAGAATAATTACATCATAAATTAGGAAACCAAATATGGTAGGAATCCCACAATCGTTGGAATCCTAATACAAGTCAACAGCTAAGGCTTAATGTACCAACTCAAAAATTTATTCGGAAGTTAATTACGTTGATAGGCCAAACATAACGTCATGGTTAATCTTTACACTATTATCCAAAATAAATTTCCTTATATTACAATCATTCACAATATTTATTTCAATTACTTTATGGCTGCATCTAACCTCCTCATTAGACTGCCTACGTACCCTCAAACGGGATCAAGCCATTTGTAGTTCGGCGTCAAATTTAAACTGTTTACTAAAAATATTCAAGTGGCGGATATGTTCAATACTAGATTCAAACAATTGAATCACATCAAACGAATATGAAATATGTGATCAGAATATCGAATTTAGCTTAAAATGGCAAAGTCGGCCTACTGGCCACATGCCATCGCACGCGGCGGTTTCCGACGAACGGAAACCTAATTTTCCGACTAACTCCAAAAATTACCAAACTTCACATATTTGTAGTACACAACAAGGGGAAGAATTTTCATACCTAGGCCGAAGTCCAACTCGGCCAAGAAACACCTGAAATTGTCCTTGATCCGCTGGAAACCCTAGAATTGGGTGGTTGTCGATTTATCTCCATTGATGCTCTGACGCCCTAACTAGTGTTTGGGCCTTGCTCCTAGGTTCAAGGGGAGTCAACTGGTGGTGGTCGTGAGCATGGTGGTGACCAGAGACGACGAATTCGTCGTCGGGAAACTCAGAACTCTCACATATCCATTTCTCTTTTCTCCTGAAATCGTGATCAAACAGGGCCAAATTTGGGAGGATGATGTTCGTGACGATGAGAGAAGTTCAGGAGTGGTGGTGGCGATGATCAAATCGCCAGGACAACGCTGAAACCGGGTCAGTGAACCGGGTCACGATTTGAAAACGGGTTAAGGGATGACTCGGGTTGGCTGCCCATTCCCCCTATCTCATTTCCCTCATTTTCTCTCCTCCTGATTGGGCAGCACCCCCTCATTTGTCTCATTTCCTTCTTTCTTCCCCAATGCTAGCCACAAACGTAGCTTCCCTCCAAAGGAAACTCCTCCCACATTTTCTGGAGCCTTCCAGAGAATGTGCTTAATTTTACCATTTTACCCTTGCCTTTGCTTGTTAATTTCTCCTTCGTTATAACTCCGATTCGCGAACGGATTTCGTCTACACGCTCATGGGATTTACCTCTATCCAAATATGCCAAGAAATATGGCGAAAATATAAGAATAGAATACGTCCCTGTATAATTCTGTTTAGCAAATTAGGGGCATTTTTGTCTTTTTCGTGCATTTCTAATCTATTAACCTTTTCAAGTTATGTAGATTAGTCTAGAATCACCTATCCATTTGGTATAGTCAATTAGGTCCTCTCCATTCGGTACGGTCGTTTAAGTCCTCCTTAACGGTCAATTAGGTCATCTTCATTCGGTACGGTCAATTAGGTCATCTTCATTCGGTACGGTCAATTAGGTCATCTCCATTGGGTACGGTTAGTTAGGTACACTATATAGTTTCGTTACGGTCATTTTCTCTACATACAAATCAGTTCTTTTCGTTTATCTTTGGACTCAATTTTAATTTATTGAGTCCAAACCTATAAAAAAAAATATAAAAAAAATTAAAAATTAAAAATTGAATTCATTTGAGACAGCGTAAAGATAAATGAGACTGAAACATTGCAAAATTGCAAGTAGAATAGGATGTGAAGCAGGGGGATGAAAGCTCATTGAAAAATAGTATATTGTGCATCTTAGTTGGGAAGGGAATGAGGATATGGCCTAGTCTTTGCTGGCTATTCAATGCCATCTTTTTTTTTCTTTTTTTTTTTGTAATTTTTGTACGGTCATTTAGGTCCAATCAATTTGGTACGGTCAGATAGGTACGTTTTGTATGTTTAGGTCCAATTGATTCGGTATGGTCAATTAGGTTGTGAATTCAATTACTTACGTTATGATGTTTGGGTCTGCTTGATTTGCTAAGCTCAATTTGGGCACACTTTCAAATAATTATGTTCATAGTGTAGGTCTGAACAATTCGGTATGAAAAAGCTGGTACCGTTAGTACTAATTAGGTTTGAATCCACCTGAGGACTTATTTAATCCATCTTGTTGTAATACCTGATGCATTTCAATAATTTTGTAAACCATGATGCGTTTCCATAATGTATGAACCCACAAGTTACATTAATTATGGCACGAAAGAGGAAGAGTGAATATTCATTCCTACAATACAGGTCTAACATAAGGATCTTTGCATTGTGGTTACATCTGCCAATGATAGCCAATTCCATTTCTCCTACAAACAAATAAAACATAAAAAAAGTGAGTGCAATGAACTAACCATGTGTACCTAAGAATGAGACAAAACGGTCAAATCTCCTAAACAAAAAAATTGAAAGCAACGAGTGGAGAAGATAGTCCTCAAGAACGACTTAAAAGGATTATAAGTAGGCAGCTGAACAAACAGAGTATGTCCAACAACTTAATGTATTTCTTATGTTGAACAGATGATTGTTGTTTGAATTTTGTTATTAGTGCCTCACTTGTGGTACTATACATAATATGATTCTGAACTACATTGCTTCTTCAGTTAAGAAAGATACTATTGCTGAAATAACTAAAAAGCGAGAAGGCAAACAAGTTGTATGAATGCATAGGTACACAATTTATTCACACAAGATACGAATGTGTCATCAATCACAATGCCTTCTCTAGTAAAATTATACTATAGAACTTGGTGCACCAGGGACATACAGAGAAGGGATTGTGCACATTTTAGTAAAACTGATGTTATGATATACTAAAGAATTTGGTACAAATTGCCATCAAAACTCTCACTAATGCATAAATTAGTAAAACTATGCCACCAAGTTCGCATGTGTGGGATCATTTAAAAAGAATTCACTTGAGCATTCATCAAACACAATATATGCATTGTGCATTGATCATGTAAACCCCAACACAAATTTGATCAAAGGTAATCCATGCTTCAAATATTTGTAAAAAGTTAAATTGAAACGTTTGAGAGAAATAAAGAACAACATTCTACAGTTTACAGAACTTACCCTAGAATGGATGGACTGCTCGGAATTGGTGTTGAAAATCTGAACAAAAAATAGTCTAGTATGCACGGATCACCAGTCAATAACACAACAACTGCTTCACTTTGATTTTGGACCCAAGAGTTTATATAAGAATTCTGAAAATTAGGATGATTACTATGAATTGATAATGAGACAATCCAACCAATAAAAGGAAACTGATTTTCGGGATCAATATATTGAAATGAAGTACGAACATCATCATCAGCAGAGAAAAAGGGAAAAACTTCATTGACGCCGGAGATGGAAAGTTGAATCGTGACTGAATGCAAAGAGACGGAAGGAATCAATAACTTCAAAATGTTTAAAATTTTATCTGCACATAAGGGCAATATAGGGAAACTAAAAATATAAGAAATTTGTAGAAAAATAATAAAATATGACATGGACTATATAATCTGACATCAACACAAGTCAAATGACTATTTTTAGTTTTTAATCTTCAATACAGTATTATTGAAAAGTTAATCTTATTTAGAGATCAAAATGAAGTTTTCTATATTCTAAATATACTAACTTGCAAACCAGTAACTAACTAGTTAATTAAAACTAGATTGGTAAAAGTCTTGTTTCCTCTTTTTGTCTTTTCCTTTTAGTACAAAGAAAGTTGGTAAAATACCCCAGTGGCTGGAACTTATTATTTATTTTTGGGAAATACCCCAAAATACGATAATTTCTTAATTTTGGGTCAGAAATAGGACAAACCGGTCATGAACAAGCTATGCATACCATGCACAAAACCGACATTACTAAAATACCCACATATAAATAGTAAAAATCATCATTCCCTTACATCACTGTTCTCATTTGGAAAAAAGGGATGTCGAGAGAGCTTTGCGAGCTCTAGGTTGAGCTCAGATCTCTGAGCTCCAATTTCTAAGAGAGGGAAGTCCAAAGAGAGGTGAGAAGAGTAGGCTGGGTTTTGTACCATATTTTATGTTTTGGTCGGAGAGTTCCATTTTTTCTGGTGAATAAAGCTTCGACAGGCATTGTAAGGTAAGGTGTTTAGTTCCAAGTTCCTTCACCAATGATTTATGGAATAAATGGGTTGTTTGTAAGATGAATTAATACTTAGAAGTTAAATTTTCATGTTGGGGCATATGGGTTGTGGAATAAATTTCAAGTTTTGATGTGCTACAAAACTGGGATGGAACAATTTCTGGTTCAAGTGTTCAATTGCAGAAATTTGTGAAATTTTTTCTGCAATGTGAATGTGGTGTCATGGCCACATCTTAATATGAGAAACGGAAATGTTCACTAGTTATGATGTACGTATGATCTGCCTCGAAATTTAGCAAGTATGACCACAACCTAGTTGGCCTCGGCAAAAAACAAAATTAAGAAAAAGCGGCGTGTCCATGAAATAACGACAACGAGTATCATGTTTTCCACATGCACGGTTAAGCGGTGGTTGATATCTTAACTCTATACCACAAACAAGATATAGTTACTCGAATCATAACCGAACAAAATACAAAACACCAATCCATATAAGGTTGAAGTGTACTTACCTAAAGAACTTCCATTCGATGCAGCCATGGTTATTCATGATCAACCTGAATGCACAACAGCTCTTCTTCTCTCTGTCAGGATACTAATTACTCAAACAATATGGCTTAGTTCTTAAATAGCGTAATCTTGTGAGAGGAGAGATCGCTATATATATACATACACATATCCCTTCTCACAATGGAATGAGGATTCCCTATTAGAATCTTTATGGAAAACAACTTATATTTTCCCAATCCATATTAGTTCATAATTGCAACAAAATCCTCTATTGACAAAAACTAGTATACATCTTCCTATAAGGCTTTCTTATACCAATTGGTCTCAAATAGCTAATGCCAGTCACCTAATCTCATGCTCATATTCTTATATTTTTCCACTTGAGCATGAGACAAAGATCAGGCATGGCTTTCACTAATTATAAGAAGTGATCACATAGCCTTATTCAAGATTTACCATCATGACTAACATCCCATCACATAGCCTTATCCAAATCAGTTTTTGGACACTGATTTTTCGAGAACTTATCTTCTTTATTAACTGGAACTTGACCATTGTTGCAGCTTTCCATATTAAACCTCACTAATACTCTGTCAATGTAAACTTTTTGACATAAACCAAGAAGCCTCTTCTGTCTATCTCGAACAGTCTCTATTCCCAATACATAATGTGCTTCACCGAGGTCTTTCATCTCAAAATTATCACTTAGCATTCTTTTAGTACTTTGAAGCAATTGTGGACATGAACTACCAAGAAGAAAATCACCAACATAAAGCACTAGGAAGATGAATTTGGATCCTAAGAACTTAATATATATGCAATCATCCATCTTATTCTATACAAAACCTTGTGCAAAGACAATTTGATCAAATTTCAAATACCATTGCATTGATGCCTGTTTCAAGCCATATATTGACTTATTGAGCTTGCATTCCATATTTTCCTTCCTTCTTTCAACAAATCTAACAGGTTGTTTCATATAGATGTCTTCTTGTAGGTCTCCATTAAGAAAAGTTGTCTTTACATCCATTTGATGTAACTTAAGATCAAAATAGGCAGCTAAAGACATGATAACTCGCATGGAATCTTTAGAGGAAACTGTAGAGAAAGTATCATTATAATCGATTCCCTCTCTCTGAGTGAACCCCTTAGCAACCAACTTTGCTTTATATCTCTCAATTCTACCATTAGCATCCCTTTTTGTTTTATACACCCACTTGCAACCTATTGGCCTATTTTCAGAATTTGATTCCACCAATGTCCAAACTTGATTTTTGAACATTGAATCTAACTCATTCTTCATAGCATTGTGCCATAGAACTGATTAAGGACTTTCAATTGCCTGAGTGTATGTAAGAGGATCATCAATGTCACCTATATCAAACTCACTTCCTTGTAAGTACACATAGTCACTTATTGTAGTAGATTTTCAAGCTTTTGTATATTTTCTTAGTTCAATTGAAGGTGGGATTGATGTTTCAGGCAGTGATAATTGTTCAACCTCCATAGTGTTAACAACATGAGTCTCTAATTCTTCACTTAAATCAATTACATGTGATAATTGTTGAGGAAATAATGGAACCTGAGTGTAATCCATTGCTATAGGGTTGTCATGAATCTGATGCATCTCTTCAAATACAAAATTTTCCCTTGACACTGAAACATCTTGATCTTCTAGAAAGGATGCATTATGTGTTTCTTGGATCCGAGTATGGTTTTAAGGAATATAGAACCTGAAACCCTTTTACTTCTCAGAGTAGCCAACAACGTAACTTGATTGTGTTCTGGGATCTAACTTCTTTTCATTAGGATTGTAAAATCTAGCCTCTGCCTTACATCCCCAAACATGAAAATAGACAAAACTTGGGACTCTTCCATGCCACAACTCAAAAGGTGTTATTGAAACTGCCTTACTGGGAACTCGGTTCAATATATAATTTGCTGTTTTCAAAGTTTTGTCCCCATAAGAAACCTGATAGTCTAGATCTTGTCATCATACTCCTAACCATGCTAATGAAAGTCCTATTTCTTCTCTCTGACACACCATTCTATTGAGGTGTTCCAGGTGTGGTGTATTGTTCCACAATCTCGTTCTTCTCAACATTAAGAGCAAATGGACCCTTTTGCTGCCCTGATTCAATGTACCTTCCAAAGTATTCTCCTCCCCTATCTGATCTAACAATTTTAATAACCTTCCCTAACTGTTTTTCAACTTCAGTTCTATAAATAATAAAACAATTAAATGCATCTGACTTTTCACCAATGAGAAAAGTATATTCGAGCCTAGAAAAGTCATCAATGAAATTGACAAAATACCTATTCCCATAAATTGTTTTAACTGGAAAGGGACCACATATATCAATGTGTATGATTTGTAATAACCCTTGACTTCTCTTAGCATCCATTTTTCTAAAATTAGTCATTTTGCCCTTTAAACAATCAACATACTCATTCACAATAGTGAAATCTAATCTTGGAATTAATTTAGCCTTTGAAAGTTTAATTACTCTTTCTTTAGAGATGTGCCCTAACCTTTTGTGCCAGAGAATGTAAAAAGTGTCATTTTCTAGCATCCTTTTGGAACCAACATTCAATACTGAGTGATTATTTGACTTCACTAAGCATTCTAGACTCCACAAGTTATTAGATAGAAAAGTAGTTCCCAAAATCGAATCTAAACAATTCTTTTTAAAGATTTTTAAACATTCTTCGTCAGCAAGAAAGGAAAAACCATATTTTACAATTTTGGAAGCAGAAATTAAGTTTCTTCTCATCTTTGGCACTTAGAGCACATCCTTTAATTGTAAAACAAAACCAGAAGCTAGTAAGTTTACAACCCTTATTAAGTGTGTTGCAACTTTAGTCTCGTCCCCCATATAGACATTGTATAAAGTATTTCAATTTCCTTTTGTTTTTTACAACCATTTAAAGAGTTGGCTATATGCACCGAGCATCCAATATCAAACCACCAAGAATCAACAGGTACCTCACACAAATTTGACTCAGCACAAACATGTACATATTCTTTTTCTTTGCTCTTTATCCAATCCTTAAATATTTCACAATTTACTTTCAAATGGCCCTTAGTTTTGCACCAAAAACATTTAAGTTTAGACACATCTTTAGGTTTTTTAAACTTGGTAGATTTTCTAGGGGAGTCAATTACTTTAGCAGAAGTACTGAACCTATTAGAATTCTTACCCGAACCAGAGGAGCCTCCATTTTTTAATAGCTTATTCTCCTTTCCAGTTTGTACAAAATTGACATCCTCAATTTCTTTGCCTTTCTCTTGATTTTAACGAGTTTCTTCTTGTACACATTGTGCAATCAACTGATCAATGTCCCAGTTTTTGTCTTGAGTGTTGTAGGAAACTTTTAACTGGCTATATTTATTGGGAAGTGCTTGAAGAATCATGAATACCAGTTGCTCGATTGAATTGAGTTTTTCCGCAGCATCGGTCATCTTCATAACGTAGTCCCTTATAGAATCAGTACCCTCAATCTTGTATGTAGTCAATAGAGACATGTATTGACTCACTTCAACTTTCTCAGATTCTTTAAACTTTTTTTCAATTGCATTCCGGTAGTCAAAAACCAAATCATGTTTCTTGATTCCTCCTTGAATTGTATTAGTCATACCATTCTCTAGGGATAGACAGTGCCACTTTATTGGCTCTTGTCCATCTCTCAAAATTTGCTTTTTCAGCTTGGGTGCTCTGATCATTGATGATGGGCTTGGGATTGTCAATTGCTATATCAAACTCATTTAGAGTTAATAGCAAACTAATGTCCATTCTCCACTTCTTATAATTTCCCCCCACCAGTGAGGATTCGAATGTTAGCCAAATTGAGGGTCTTCATTGATATTGCAAACACTGAAGAACACAATGAAATTACAAAAGAACTTTTAAGGTTCCAGATTTCTTTCCTTAGTTTATTGCACATCATATAATCAAAACTATTATCCATATACACAATCTTAACAACGAAAGGTTGATAAGCATACATAGAATAAAAGTTTTTTAGAATATTAAGAATCAATTGTTATGTAATCATGGACAACCACCTCAACAATATAAAGGATTTGTCTCAAACAAACAATTCTTCATTAAAATTTTCTGCATAAAACGAGTGATGTCTGCAGAAGGTCCAAGCAAAACTTTCTTCCACGGATAGTTAGAGAAAACGCATAATCATGGGTTTGAAAGGCAGAAATAAGCGTAATCATGATGCTTGTTATTCAAATCATGCTAAAGAAAGGAATATATCCGAGACAAGATAGATCAAAATCCAAATTTCAATCGAATGTTTAGAAGACATACCCTTCGTTCAATGAGTATTAATACCTAGCAGGGGAAGCATTTATAATAAATATTGAAGACTCAACGGCATCTTGAACTGATAAGAACCTGCTCAACCTATACAGTACAGCAATGGAGAATGGAGAATGGAGAATGGAATAGTAGAGAGAGAGACGACGAGTAAAGCACTCGTGCCTATTTTTTTTATTTCATTAATAGACTGACTTTTTCGTTGCTGAAGCAACCAACAATTGCTCCATTTAAGTAGTTTCTCCACTCAAAAATGCCAACTCAGCATTCTTTTACATCACTACTTACTAAAGGACAAACCCTTTTCACAATTGAAATTACAACTAGAAATATTAAAATGCATTTCCTAACATCATTCCCCCCTTAAAATCGACCTTGTCCACAAGGTTCAGAGTTGAAATTCTGGAAACTTGGCATGAAATTCATCATAGTCCTTCCAAGTAGCAATGCTTTCTTCTTGTCCGACCCAATGTACTAGCAGCTGTACACCTGCCATGTCTCCCTTCTTATAAATTCTTCTGGCAAGTATTGCCAATGGTGCATCTGTGGGGTGAGAATCCTGCATTTGAACTGCATCCGTCAAGGGTGGCAAGGTTGTTACTGGTCGATCCATGTTTCCCATGTGCCTCTTGAGGCAGCTGACATGAAAAACCGGATGTATCTTTGTTTCTTCAGGCAGTTTGAGCTTATAAGCAACAGATCTCACTCTCTCTAACACCTCATAAGGGCCATAGTATCGAGGATGCAGCTTGTGATGAACATGTGAAGCCAATGTCTGTAACTGATATGGCAGCAACTTGAGATAGACTAAGTCACCAACAGAAAATTCCCTCTCAGTCCTCTTCTTATTTGCTTGAACTGTTATTCTATTATGAGCCATTGCTAAGTTAGACCTGAGTATAGTAAGCACTTTTATCCCTCTCAATCAACTCTTGCTCCACAGTGTCCAGTTTTGCAGTACCTTGCTCATAAGGAATAACATGAGGAGGAGGATATCCGTATACCAATTCAAATGGAGTGAATTTTGAAGAGGTATGGTAGGAAGTGTTATAATTCCATTCGGCCCATGTTAACCATTTAACCCAGTCCTTAGGCTTAATTCCCACAAAGCACCTCAGATAAGTCTCAACACCTCTATTGACCACCTCAGTTTGCCCATCACTCTGAGGGTGGTACCCCGAGCTCATGCAAAGTTGGGATCCCTGCAACTTAAAGAACTCCTTCCAAAAAGAGCTTAAAAACAATGGATCTCTATCGTTCACAATCGTGGATGGCATGCCATGTAGCTTAAATATGTTGTTAACAAACAATTGCGCAACAGTTAAGGCAGTGTAAGGATGAGCTAGGGCTAGGAAGTGAGCATACTTAGTCAACCTATCCACTACCACTAGGATGACAGTTTTGCCTTTGCAAGGGGGTAATCCCACAATAAAGTCCATACTTATATCAGTCCAAATTTTCTAAGGGATTGGCAGAGGTTGAAGTAAACCCGGAGGAGATAGAGTTTCATACTTGTTTTGTTGGCAAGTATTACACTCTGAGATGTAGGTTTTAATGTCATTCTTCATACCTGGCCAATAAAAACCTCTCTTTAGCCTTTGGTAGGTCTTCAAAACCCCTTGGTGTCCTGCTGCCGGTGTTGAATGGTACTCAACTAAAAGTTTAGCCCTCCAAGTAGAATCGGGGCTGAGAACTACCCTAGATTTGTACCTTAGTAGACCATTGTCAACATGATAATGGGCTGACTTAGAACCACTGCCTGCTTCTTTCCCAAGATCTGTAATCTCTACCACTTTTTGTTTGATCCACGAATCCCCTTCAGTGTACCTTCTTAACTCGTCTAACCACCCAAAATAGGGGTAAGAGACAGCCTGGCAACTCATAGGTGGTTCATTGATTCCCTTAGAACCCTGAGTATCAAGATTTGTGTCATGCCTTCTTGAGAGAGCATCAGCAACTATGTTATCAGCACCCTTCTTAAAGCGAATTTCATAATCAAACCCCATCAATTTAGATACCCATTTATGTTGGAATGTCGTGTGAGCCCTTTGATCCAGGAAATATTTTAAACTACAGTGATCATTCTTGATTATGAAGTGCCTACCTTGCAGATAGGATTGCCATTTCTTGACAGCATGGACAATTGCAATGAGTTCTCGCTCATATGTGGAAAGAGATTGATTCTTAGGTCCCAAGGCGTGACTAGTGAATGCAATAGGTCTCCCTTGTTACTGCAGAACTGCACCAATTCCAGTATCAGAGGCATCACATTCCAATTCAAATGGCAGCGTAAAATCTGGTAAAGCAAGGACCTGTGAGGAGGCTATAGTTTCCTTGAGCTTCTGGAAAGCCTTTTTAGCTTCTGTAGTCCACACAAATCCTTCTTTTTTAGTCATGTGATACAGTGGTTGGCAAATTTTGCCAAAACCAGGCACAAATTTTCTGTAATAACCTGTGAGACCAAGGAAACCTCTCAACACTTTCACTGTATTAGGCTGAGGCCATTCCAATATAGCTTGAATTTTGGAGGGATCGGCTTCTACACCCTTGCTAGATATAACATGACCCAAATACTCCACTATGCTCTGTCCAAAAGCACATTTCTGCTTTTTAACATAGAGTTGGTGCTGCTGTAAAACTGCAAAAGCCATTTTAAGATGCAACAAATGATCTTCCCAAGTCCTACTATAAACTAGTATATCATCAAAGAACACCAAAATGAATTTCCTCAAATAAGGCCTGAATATATCATTCATAAGGCTTTGAAAAGTTGCTGGTGCGTTAGTGAGCCCAAAAGGCATTACCAAGAACTCATAGTGACCTTCATGGGTTCTGAATGCAGTCTTTTCAATGTCTTGAGGATGCATCAAAATCTGATGATAGCCGGACCTTAAATCAAGCTTAGAGAAAAACCTAGCACCATGTAATTCATCTAAGAGGTCATCAATCAAGGGAATAGGATATTTGTCCTTGATTGTTATTGTATTAAGTTCCCTGTAGTCCATACACAATCTCCAGGTTCCTTCTTTTTTCTTCACAAGGAGAACTGGACAAGAGAAATGACTGTGGCTTGGCCTGATAAAACCTGCACTGAGTAGTTCTTGAACTGCCTTCTCAATTTCAGTCTTTTGCAAAGGGCCATAGTGGTAGGGTCTTATGTTAGGAGGTTTGGATCCAAGAATTAGTGGAATCTGATGATTGTGAACCCTACTAGGTGGTAGTGCAGTAGGTAAGGCAAAGATAGTCTCAAACTGCCCTAAGACTTCTTGTAGTTGTTTGAGCTGCAAGGGATTCAAATCACAGGCTTCAACCATTCTTCCCTCCACGGCATAAAGGAATAGTCCCAAATTTGAGTTGAAAATCTCCTTGTCAAGATGTTGGAGAGACACTTCTTGAATGAGTGGAGCAGTTGTATCAATGTGGCTAAGTTTGTACTGAGAACCATTCTTGGCAAATTCCATAGTTAATAACTGGAAATCCCAAAGAACCGGACTAACTGAAGAAAGCCATTGAACCCCCAATACTATGTCACACCCTCCCAATGGCAAAGAATACAAATCCGCAACACAGTTATAGCCTCCAATTGACAAAACAGCATTGGTGCATCAGCCTGAACTACTAACCATACCCCCATCTGCAATCATTACTTCAAATGGTCTAGTGGGTTGAGTGTGCCAAGCAAATTTCTTAAGGAGTCTAAAATCCACGAAATTATGTGTACTACCCGAATCCAAAAGTATTGTAACTTGTTGACCATTCACCGAGCCCAAGACCTTCATTGTTTTCACTTTAGTCTTAGCTAGTGTGCCATAAAATGCACATTCACTAAGTTCCATCTTTAATAGTTCAGGAGGTGGTTCCTCAACTAGAGTAGTGTCAAGCTCATCTTCAGGGTTCACTAAGTCAAGCATGAGAAGTTGCTTGTTAGTACATTTATGCCCCTTGCTCCATTTTTCGTCACAAAACCAGCAATCACCCCTCTCTCGTTTTTTGTGAATCTCCTCCGGAGATAACCTCTTTACAGGAAAATGAAAGGGTTTAACATTAGAAGTGGTGAGTGATGCAGGAGATGGGTGCACAAAGCGAAACTGGGTGGGAGGCCTAACAGAATTATTCTTCAGATCACACAATTTTGCATCTACTTGTAAGGCAATTGAAATAGCATCATGCACATCAGAAGGTCTCAACAGTTTAACATCATATCTAAGTTCACGTTTCAAGCCACCCAAGAAGCAACTCTTCAACAAAATAGGCCCTAAATCATGAGTTCTATTCGCCAAACGCCTAAACTCAGTGATATAATCCTTGAGAGTACCTGATTGTTTCAATTTGAAGAGGGCCTCAACACTATCTTCAAATTCGGAGGGACTAAATTCTCTGCAAAAGGTGTGGGTAAACGCCTTCCAACGAGGAGTGGTCTGCAAACAATCATGCCATCGGAACCACTGGAGTGCCTCTCCTGCCAAATGGAATGAGACTGCCAAGACCTGCTGAAGCTCGGGAATGGAGTAGTAAATGAAAAACTGCTCCGCCTTGTAGATCCAAGCAAGTGGATCGTCGCCGGGGATGAAGAGGATCGAGATCGCCGGAATCAGGAGAGTCCGCGATGACAGGTTGGGGAGGAGGATCGGCATCAGAAGAGGAACCCCCCGCCCCCACGAGAAACAGCCATCTCGCGACGGAATTGCTCCAAGAACATCGACATTTTTAAATCAATGGATTCAGAGAGTGCAGCAAAAGAAGACTCCAAAGCAGCAACTCGAGCGTCCATGTGAGATAAACGAGTGGTATGATTGGAGCGGGGCATGCACAGAGGGACCAGGATCGAAATTGGGTGATACCAATGATAAGAACCTGCTCAACCTATACAGTACAGCAATGGAGAATGGAGAATGGAATAGAAGAGAGAGAGACGACGAGCAAAGCACTCGTGCCTATTTTTTCATTTCATTAATAGACTGACTTTTTCGTTGCTGAAGCAACCAGCAATTGCTCCATTTAAGTAGTTTCTCCACTCAGAAATGCCAACTCAGCATTCTTTTACATCACTACTTACTAAAGGACAAACCCTTTTCACAATTGAAATTACAACTAGAAATATTAAAATGCATTTCCTAACATGAACAACCCAGATCAACAAAACTCGAAATCGAAAAGGTAAATTGTTGTATTCCTAATCCGAGAAAAACCCCAAAAGTAGATAGGTTTCAAGTTCTAACAGTCAAAAAATTAAACAATCATATTTTATTAAAACGCACCGTTTTTTTCCTAGACCTTGTTTTTAAGTTTAGAACCTATTTCGAAACCTGAAGACATCGATTTTTTTTTTTTTTTTTTTATTTATTTATTTGGATTCTATCGATTTTGTTGATTGAATTTAAGAACATGAATCTAAGGCTCTGATACCATATGTTAACTCTAAACCACAAACAAGATTCAGTTACTCGAATCACAACCGAACAAAATACAAAACACCAATCCATATAAGGTTAATGTATACTAACCTGAAGAACTTCCATTGGATGCAGCCATGGTTATCCACGATCAACTTGAATGAACAACAGCTCTTCTTTTCTCTGTCAGGATACTAATTACTCAAACTAAGAATAAGGTTTAGTTCTTAAAGAGCGTAATCCTGTGAGAGGAGAGGTCGCTATATATATACATACACATATCCATTCTCACAATGGAATGAGGATGCCCTATTAGAATCCTTATGGAAAACAACTTATGTTTTCCCAATCCATATCAGTTAATAACTGCAACAGAATCCTCTATTGACAAAAACTAGTATACATATTCCTATAAGGCTTTCTTATACCAATTGGTCTCAAATAGCTAATGCCAGATCACCTAATCTCATGTTCATATTCATACATGATATACGTAACAAGACTTTTCAAATTGTCATTGTAACCTTATATACATAACAATTATGTTTTAATTGTATCCACTATATCAATATGTTGCCGTTAAAGTTTCTCCAGTTCTGTGCTTATCATGTGCATGTACTGTACATATTATGTGTATGTGGTGTGCATATAGTGTATATGGTGGGAATTTAAATCTTTGATACTCTTCGCATTAACGTAGCTTACTACTTTTTTCTTTGATTTAGAGGCAGGCCCTGTAAATATGAAAAAAAGCGAATGAGTTCGTGAAATAATTTCCTTTGATTTAATTGGGTTCTTTCGTGCCCATTCAAACTGCAATTTTCAAATCCTTGAAATATTTGAACCCAATCAAATTTGATACCAAATTCAAATTAATGGATCTTCAATTCTTCATATAAAGTTTAGGGTCATTTATTTGTTTGCGTCATTTTTTTTTATTTCGAAGAGAAAGCTATGAACTATGGGTTTTTGGGTTGAGCTCATATCTGTGAGCATAACATGTACATGTCGTGTACATGTTGTGTACATATAGTGTATGAGCAAGCTTAATACGAAGAGAGCGAATGAGTATGCAACAATTTCATCCATATTCTTGTTTCTTCTTTCCACTCAGATTTCTCTCTTTTCCCTCAAATTTATCTCTTCTCCAAAAGGCAACTGACCTTTAATAAAAAAAATTCATTTAATTGAAGCAAAAACCAAACCATATTTTAGTGCTTGTAAATTTAGATCGAGAAAGGAAGCAGAAGGAGGGAGAGGACAGAAGAAATGAAAACCACATGTAAATAAGAGAAAGGATAAAAAAATAAAAAATCAAAGTTGAAGAATTTGGGTCTCCTCCAAGAAACACCAAACCAATCACTTCAACTCCAAAAATTCATCAATCAAAAAGCAAATTTAAGCAAACCCAGTTCACAAAACCTACAAATGAAAAGGTAAAAATCGAAGAAGATGGGTGGGTTAGAGAGAGCTCTTGTGCATATTTGAGAGAGAGAGAGAGAGAGAGAGAGAACGCTTGGATGAAGAAGATTGGTGGGTTCGAGAATGAAGAAGATGGGTAGGGTTCTTCGAACTGGAATTAGGCGAGAGATTTTTTCTCTATCTCCTCTCTGTTTCTCTCTCTACAAAATGAGAAATAAGGTCTGAAATTTATGGATAACCCATTTATATGGGAAGACAATTTGGTCATTTCAAGGTGTAGGAAAAATCATATTTCTGTCTGATTATTGTGCAAGCCATGTGCATATTTGAAATGTCCTATTTCTGTCTCAAGATTAAGAAATTGTCCTATTTCTAGGTATTTCCTTTTTTTTTATGTAATAGTTAAATGATAATGTAAGGCATAATTATTTTATTTTTGCTCATTGCTTTTGCAATATGTTGTTTAAAGTGTGTTTGATTTTTTATTTATTTATTGTTTTTTTTTTTATGAACAAGTGTGTTTGATCTTCATAATTGCTCTGTAGGCAGTGGCGGATCCACTGTGGGGTCAATGGGGTCGGACGACCCCTTGGAAGCCATGAAAATAGGCTTGGAGCTCCATCTGCGACCCCTTGGAGCTGGTGGTGCGACCTCTTGGAGGTGCACACCACCTGTTCGACAGAAGGCGCTCGGCGCAGGGAAGAAGAAGAAGAAGACGGGTCCTGGAGAGTGGATGTGTGTGTGCGAGTTCACGACGAGAGAGGAATATGGGGTTTCGAGAGAGAGAGCTACGGGAGAGGGAGAGTTGCAGAGCTTCGGGGAGAGAAAGAAAGAGAGCTGCGAGAGTGAGAGATGAGGAAGAGAGAGCTGAGAGGGAAAGAGAGAGACACGGAGGACAAGAAATAAAAGGGTGGGCCCCTTGGGCTCACCAATTAAGGTTCAAAAACCATTTTAAAATAAGAAATGGGGGATGAGGTGTTTCACCTATTGTTCTGTAGACTCTTGCTGAAATTTTGTGGGATTTATCAGTTTGGTGTAATAGGCAATCTTGTCCACTCATCCCCACACATCAAGAAATTAGTACTTCTTGTCGTTTTCCCCTTTCTTCCTCCAATCAGATTTCAGCTTTTTTCCTCCAGTGCAGCCGCATAGTATTCATATGTTCTTCATCTAAATAAAATGAGGCAGTTGAGCAGCTTACAACAAGCAGCATGAAGAAAAAAAATACATAACAAACAGAAAATAAGCTATTACCAGCCTAACATTGCAGTGATACAGATCAAATATAAAACTGATTGGGAAGATGCCACTGAAAATTAAAGCATGTTTTGTTGTTTCATTCTTTTCTTCGAACTTTCTGCAAGGAAGGATCTTCGTTTAAATAGCCTCCATTTTTATTCGAGTTAGATCATCTTCAGATTTTGGTTAAACATCTAGCATTTTTCTTTAGCCAAATATAGTTCGCATAAGCAATTCAAGCTATCACCAGCCATAGTTGATAGTTTCACCATTCAAGTTTACAATAGCCCTCCAAAGTTCATGAGAAAAACAGTGCTTTAGAAGTAGTTGTGTTGTGTTTGAGTAACAGTGTAGCTGTTCAATTATATAGTTATATATTTAAATGCGTTGTTTTCCTAGGTGCTCTCCCCTTTTAGGTACAATTGCATGTTTTAGTTTGATTTTAGGCTCTTGCAATGGACTCTTCCCCTTTTGAGAAAAGATCGATGATTGTAGCTTGTAATATTATTTTTATCTTGAATTATGATTTATGAATGTACTATCGTTTAACTTTTCATTGTTATTTCTGTTTAAAAAAAAAAAAATCGACATTTTTACATCTTGACCCCATGAGGTCAAAATCCTGGATCCGCCACTGTCTGTAGGGTTTGGTAATTTGATCTTGATCTTGATCTTGTAGTTTGGTCCCAGTTATCATCATGAAAAATGGAATCGGTTATTATTCTACAGAAAAAAAAAACTATTATTTTCCTTTATTATTAGATAAGAGGAAGAGAAAATAAGCAGTATCGAATTCAAATGTCAAAAACAGCTCAAGTATGCGCACGTTGGTGTCTCCCCAAATTGGGGTTCTACAGTCATCATCTACTCAAAAATCAAACAAACTTTATCTTCTTTGTAAATTGTTTTTTTTTTAAAAACATATCTCACGCTCGGACTTTTTTCATTAGCATGTTTGCGTACAGATAATAAGACAATTGCAATGCCGGCTGCTGCAGCTAAAACATTTATATTGATTAGAAGTAAGGAGTTCAAAGTTTCAACCAAATGACTGAGATAACAATTTATCAGGCGAAACTAGTGGCTGCCAAGACAAATAAAACAATGTTTTACTCACTTTTCATTGAGCATGCACAATCATTAAGAAAAGTACGTAGATTTCAAATTTTCAAGTCTAATGGTCTAGAGGTTTTCTACTTAGTTGAAGGTTGAAAGTCATAGATCTTGGTTTTATATTAAAGTATTCAAGGTTTTTGGTCTGGCTTGATACCATTTTCAAAGCCATTATCAGCAAACAGGTTATAAGCGGGTAAATCTTAGCGAACGTCAAGTCAAAATATTACATTTTTGCATTACGTTTTAATCGAATGACTTTAAAAGATGATTCCGTCTCAAAATGTAAAACAACTAATGTACCAATTGACAAAATGATATCTACTCTTAAAGATTTTGCACACAAATGTTCTAAACTTAAAACATGAATAGGGAATTTATGGTATCTTTACAACAAGGTCAACAATTAAATTCTTCCCTCGTGCTAAGAAATTTTGAGAAATGGGGTTTGAGAACATGCAAGAGACGTATTGGAATGGAGCAAATAAGCCCACACTCTCTCCTCTCCTAGGCGTGCAAATTCAAACTCCAACACGGCGCTTTGTGCAGCTGACGCGGAGGGGACCCACAGGACGCGTCTTGTCCGGAGGCTAGACTCCATAATTCTGATGATGAATCGATACCAAACTCATTAATTTTATTTCTACCCAAAGTGAAATTCCAATAGCTTTTATTGTTTATAAATACCGTTATGTGTAGGATTCTTTCTCTTCTTTTTTTTCTTCTTCATTCTTCTCATATTTGAACAGAATTAAATCAGGTCAATACTTTATATTAATTTTTTTTATAAAAGAGATAAAGACAAAAACAATGTGAGAAAAAAGAAGAAAAGAATAGAAGGAGAGAGAATCCGACTCTAAATGTTTTTCACGTGAAATTTAACCATGGCTCTTGGGTTTTTCTGGTTGTAAATTTTTATTAATCAAATAAATCTTAAACCAAATTTGCGTTGATTATTTTATTTAATTTTCATGGATAATTTGATTGTTTCAAAAGTTTGTCACTTTGACAGTCGAAGAACCCGAGAGAGTGATGTAACAATGAAGTAATTATATGTAGGTTTGTGACCCAAGTTATATGAATGTCTGTTACAAATCAATTGGGTAAAAACGAACCAATGAGAGCAAAGAGGGAACTTATCTTATACGTAGAAAGGAAGGCCCTATGAACACAAGGTATTTAGAGTTCTTAATTATAAGAAGATAAATGATTTAGATAATTGTTTAAGTGGGACTAAAATTCATGTTTGTAATCTCAAGCTTTGCCATCCCCACTTTCCCCCTCTGTTCCAAGTTTCTGGAAATTAAATTGTAAAAAAAAAAAACAAAACAAAAAAATGGGGTAAAGAAAAGATTAGATAGTTTAGTAGGTTTTTTTATTTTTTTTATTTTTATATGAATGAGATAGTTTAGGAACTAATGTTAACCTACAAAAATGGATCCATGAGAGTTTAAGTACTGAACAACTTACCAATAATATGTATCTTCTAAAATCACTTAAATAACAAAAAAAAACTATAGTTTATCTCTGTAAAAGATTGCTCATAGTTTTATGCGTATACTACTAGGAAACTAAAAGTTCAGGTAAGTCTTATGAATCAACCAAAGTATGATTCCATGCAGAGAGTCAATTGGGTATAAAATAAATAGTACGATTTGCAATAAAATATTAAAATTTCCTTGAATATGCCCAGCGCCCACCCGATATCAAAAACCCTAAACCCTTTTCAAACTATTCAGGACCCACCACATCCACATCATCATAAGTATGCCCATGTATGCCATGACCATGCATGTATGCATTGCATGCATGCCATCTATCGCATCATCATGTATGTATGGGTAGGAAGAAGCAGGAAAATGGCAACATCTAGAAAGGAAAGTGGGCAAGCAATTCCGAGTCGTGGTCATGGCTGAGTCAGAGATTTAGGACCTCATTCATGACTCACCCATCCATTCCTCCATCAACTTTTCATTTTTCTTTTTCCAGATTTTGTCTTTGTAGTAATGTGATGAAATTGCTGACAAATGGCAAATGCATTCTCAAATTAAATTTTATTATCTTCTATTATTGCTAAATTAGGTAAATTCCATATCAATTTTTAAATTGATTTTGGATGTGTCACAAGATGGAGGGAGCTTATTGCTACCTCAACCATGATATATAAAAATTCGGCACACCTTAAACAATATGTGGTGTGATTCGTAGCTTAGTTTTGAGCATAATATTAATAGACCTAGCAATTTTTTACACGATTCGTTAACACGATACGAAATTAACGGGTTTTGCATCAACACGATAATTAATCGGGTCGTTATCAGGTCATCCGTTAATAACTTATTAATAACGGGTTTACACGTGAGTAACCCGTGGATAGCCAATTTCGACCAATTAAAAAAAATTATGTTGATGATTCAATTAAACTACTAAATAAAATTACTATAAAATACAATCGCTATATTGTATACTTTATATTATGTATTACTATATTATTATTCTATACAAGTTATAAAGTTAAGTTTTACTTATTTATTTTTATTATGAGAGATTTAATTATCATTACTAGGATAAATTTCACTTGACCTGTTGTCCAAAATTCAAATCAACTAATATAGTATTAGTACAGGCAAAAAGACAGACTTCTAATTTTTGAGCAAGTACCTAACAAAGCTTTTTACTTTCTCTCATACAGTTATACTCATAAATATTTTATCCTTTTAAAAGTGAGATTAAACATTATAACAAATTAATTTATTAGTGCGAAAAATGTCAAAAAATATGCAAACGCTCGTGATAGCTCATCTACTCTTTGAGATTGGTACATCGTTGTTTGAATTTTTAAAACCCTACAAACCCTCGTGAATAGTATTTTAGGGGAGTTCAAAATAGATAAAAATTCATTAATGTACAAGTGTGAAAATTGTGGGAAAAATATATAAACGCCTGTGATGACATCCTCCACAAGTATATGATAGTTACATCGTCGTTTAGGTTTTTAAAACCCTCCAAACCCCCATAGTTATTGTAGAAGTGTGAAAAACATTATAAAAAAATATAAATATACAATCATTGGTAATGACAAGCTTTACAACTTTCGTAAAGGGGTCAACTCTGAAATCTGACACCATAATCCATAAACCTTGGATTTATATTTAACCCATCGATTGTTGTTTATGCTTTATTCTTCTCACCGAATTTCGTTTTTTAGAATTATCTTTAGCAGATATAGAAAAATGAATTGTTCAAATCATTGATATCACGTTCCAAAATTTACGGTTAACTGAAATATGAGCCGATGTTAATAGTTTCTAGAGACTTTATAAACTTCGAGCAGTATGTTCACTAATGGTAAAACTCTAAAGGTAATATCAAATATATGAACCATTCATCTTCTTGCTTCCTCTAAAACATCATGTTTTCAAAAAAGAAAATATGAGAAGAAAAAAATTTGGTGAGAATAATGGAGCGTAAATGTAAACGACAATCAACGATTAAATTTCGATATACAATTTATGTGATATAGTGTCGAATTTCAAAGTTGAGCCCTTCACAAAAGTTTTAAAACTTTTCGCTTGTACATTAATTAATATTTATGTGATACGCGAAAGATAAATGTGTTTTTATGTTTTGAAGTCATATTTATGTGATAATGTGGTATGTATATACTGTGGAGCCAAAAATAATCACAAGGCGACACGTGGATCTTTGGATAAAAAAGACAAAGATACCCTTGAGGCACATCAGGATTCCTACGCGCGAGCAGGGGGTAATCATCTTTCAGCCAAGTCAAAAGTGCCCAAAATAGGTAATAATTCAAAACCTATTTCATCCATCCACATCAAATCCTTCCTACAAGGTAATTCCCAAAAACATTCCTTTTAAATTATATTAATTGGCTAATTAATGGGTTTATTACCTAAATAATCCATTAATTGTCAATTAAACTATCCATTACTACCAAAAAATACCCAAAAGGCCGGTCACCTTCTCTCCCAAATGGACCGGCTATGCCTTATATATTCTACCACATTTTCCCCTTTTATCATATTAATTAGCTAGTTAATTAGGCAATTATTCTATTTGCTAATTAATTAGCTAATTATTTCCAAAACTCCCAAATTAACACAAATCATGTCACATCCCGACCCGGGGTCCACCACATCCCGGGCCCGCTCCACCACCGTAGCATGATATTGTCCGCTTTGGGCCCCGACTACGCCCTCCCGGTTTTGTTTCTGGGAACTCACACGAGAACTTCCTAGTGGGTCACCCATCATGGGAGTGACCTAGAGCGCTACTCGCTTAACTTCAGAGTTCCCATGGAACTCGAAGCCAGTGAGCTCCCAAAAGGCCTCGTGCTAGGTAGGGATGGGAATATGCATATAAGGATCACTCCCCTAGGTGATGTGGGATCTCACAATCCACCCCCCTTAGGGGCCCGACGTTCTCGTCGGCACATCACGGCCAGGGTTAGGCTCTGATACCAAATTGTCACATCCCGACCCGGGGTCCACCACATCTGGGGCCCGCTCTACCGCCGTAGCACGATATTGTCCGCTTTGGGCCCCGACTACGCCCTCACGGTTTTGTTTCTGGGAACTCACACGAGCACTTCCATGATGGGTGACCCACTGGGAAGTTCTCGTGTGAGTTCCCAGAAACAAAACCGTGAGGGCGTAGTCGGGGCCCAAAGCGGACAATATCGTGCTACGGTGGTAGAGCGGGCCCGGGATGTGGTGGACCCCGGGTCGGGATGTGACAAATCAAGAACATAGCCCACAATGGGAGTTAGGTGGCCTGTCCTCTCTCACCCAAGGAGGCCGGCCACACCCCTATAAAAGGCCTCACATTCTCTCCAAAACACACTTCCAATTCTCTTGCTAAAATTCTCAAACACTTTTCCCTCAAAATTCTAACTTTGGCATCGGAGGTTCTTCGGCCAAAACTCCCCCCATTCATCATGGGCGCGTAAGGCTCTTGGCCTTGACCTTAGGTGTTATTTGTTTTATAGGTGCAATTTTGTCCAAGAAGAGGGAGGAAGAAATTTTCATCCACATATACTAATTTAGTATTATGTTTTTCATTTGATTATTTATTGATTTAAAATATTTTTTCTTTAATGGGCAACGGGTCAGGTCGTATTACCCGTTAATATTAGCGGGTCGAGTTTAGATCGAATCATATTACCCGTCCATTGTAATGGGTGTTACACGACACGACCCGTTAAAATATCATCTATGACACCAAACCGACGCGAGCACCGAAAGCACGACACGAATGTCAGGTTAATATATATTCGTGTTGATGGGATTTAAGGTTTTAAAGATTTTGACTATTCCTTTCGATGATCCTTAATTATTAGAAACGAATCTTTTTTGTAAAAGTGCTTTCAACAAAAAAAAGTTGTGTTTGACTGTTTGATGAACTTTTATATAAAATTGACATGATTATGTTAAATGACTAAAAAGGGTATTGATGTTGGATGTATTATATGTTATAATTCTGACTTTCCTTTGGATCTTGCTTTTTGATGTATTTGACAATAGACTAAACTTAACAAATTAGATAATAGCTAGAAATACATAAGATTTATGCTAGTTCGGTAGAACATTTGCCTACGTACTGTTGTGATTTTTCTGGGTAGAGAAACCACGACTTCTTTGATTAATAATAAAGTGTACAATATTTTTGCGAACCCTATATCTAATCCCTTCTTTCTTGTGGTTGTCTCTCTCTTTCCAGCGGGTATCTCTAGTTTTTCTCACATTTTCCCTAACCTCGCCGCACCCTATATATAAGTATAGGGTGTGGTTTACATGCCTATTTTTTATTTATTAAGTTTCCTATTTTATATGGAATTGAAATGTACACTTTCTTACCTATTTTAATTTAACTTCTAGGATTCCTAATCTAATTGTACAAGGAAACTTTGATTCTTTCCTAGTCATTTTAGGAAAAGAATCGGTACACCTTTACTTTCCCTAATACAATCCTAATTAAACAAAATAGAACACTAACTTTGATGAGCCAAAATCCTAACAATATAATAATTTATTTTATTTGTTATTTATAACTTTTTTATTTATAATCTTTCTCTAGAATTTCCAGAGTCATTCAGATAATTTTTTTTCGTCTAACCTCTATCGTCTCTCATTTCTCCGTCTAACCTCTCATCTCACTTACTAAGTTTTGAAATGCTTTTCAGGGAGTGGGAGAGAGAAAGGAGTGTATCTGTAGTTTGATGTGATTTTCAAGGAACAAATCTGCAGTGTGAAAAGTTGGGGGTCCTGGAAGACTAGTTCGGCAAGAAGAAGAAGACAAAGATCAGATTAGTCACTTGAGTACAGGTCGAAGCTTTAAATTTGGGGCAAATCAGATGTATAGAATAGCACTTATTGGCGATGCAATCTGGGCGAGTCCATGCTGCCAAAACCGAATCTGAATTCGAATATGGTTTTGCCAAAAAAGATGTGTTTCTCGGCTTGGTTTTGTCAGCGTGGGAGCGAGAAGGGACGGACGAGGGATGAGAGGAAGGCCAGAGGTAGAAACAACATCATAGGGTATGTAATCAAGGGCCAAGAACGGTGATTGTTGAAGCTGGGAGTACTGAACGACATCGTGGAGGGTTCGGCGACGATGTCCTTCCAGTTGAGGCCGGCGACGTCCTTCCAGTTGGTATGATGTGTAAATTATTTATTTTCTGAAGGTCATTTTGGGTATTTGAAAGTTTCATTAAAGGCCTTAGCGCTTCTTGGAAAATAGGTTTGCACATAAGGCCATCTCCAACCTAATGAGACCAAAGGGCTATGTTTAGACCTATAACCATGCAAGAAATTATATTTTAATGAACAATGTCAGGTCATATTTTATACCATCTCTAACCGAGGGGGCCATAGGCCAAACATAGCCCTTTAACAAAAAAACTCATCTCCAACCGTGGGACCAAAGGGCCATAGGCCAAACATAATTTATTATTTTAATTGAATTAATATGGTTAATTAAATTAAACTACCATATTAAAATAAGGTTTTCAGACATATTTTGAGTGTCATTTGTCGCCAAATGAATAAGCATCCGGATTCTTATCTTTATATAATCTCAATAATTTTCCAGATAGAATTTCGAGTGACACATGTCGCTAACATGAGTAGCTCTCTAACTTGATTGAAGATGTTTTTTCCATTTTGAAGAACAACTCTCGTGGTTTCGAGGATTCGATGGAGTGGTGCCTTCGTAGAACTCACAGTACTTTTTGGACATAAGAGTCCAAACACCTTCACTTGTTTGAGAACTACCCTTGACACTATCTTCCGAGACCCATCTATAAGCCTTGCAAAGAGCTTCATCTTCTTTTTTGGGTCCAAGCCCTTCCTTTCATTGCAGATGTGGCTATTTGAAAATAATTTAAAAAATTAAAGGAAACATTATTGGAATAGGTAAGATAGTGTGGAATGATGAAAAGGTTGTGAGAAATGGTGTAGGAATGGCTTAGGTATTTATAGGAAAAAATAATCGTCCAAAAAAAAAATCCAAATTCCAACGATAACCTGACGTCAATTAGCCATTGCTAGCTAGCGTCATACTGACGCAAGGTAGTCGTTGGCTGTCAAGTGGGCTGGGCTGGAGGGTTAGCTGGAAATGGCCAGCCCTAATTTTGGTTTTTTGGCCCGATGGGGTCCACAAACTCCTTGGCCTAGCCCTCGGTTGGAGAAGGTTTTTATGTTATTTCGAGTTATTTTTAGTCGTATGGACCTTTGGCTGGGTTGGTTGGAGATGACCAACGCAGTTAAGAAAGCACCAATTCCCAGTTTCAAAACTAGCTTTGTTACCTTGTCTTTTTGGATATTTTCACCGAAAATTATGAAAAAGCTGATTTTGGATGTTCAGTTTTTTTTTTTTATACCCCTTTAAAAAAAATATTCAATAGTGTCCCATTCCGTATATTATTAACGATCCATCCCTATTTCATTAATCAATTACAAATTTTGTCTTAAAAAATAAGTAAAATTTAAAACTCATGAAAATATATATCCAATTGTAATGCATAAACTAATATGTTGCTTTTAATAAATACTAAAATGATTTTAACTTCTAGTGATTTTTTACAAAAATAATTTATAAGAAAAGAACTAAATATTAGACGTTTCGCCATTACAATTGTCACTACAACCACCGTCACCACTACCACCGCCACCATGAATCTCACCACCCCTCGGACTACCAAATGCGTTTTCTATGTTTTGTATTCAAAACATTGATAATAGACAGTTTTCACCGTTTCGTTCTAAGTACATCGCTCAGATTAATTAATTTACTAGACGACTTCTTAGGTCTTAAAATTGTGAAATCATATTTTCGTTTCCATTTTTCAAAACAGTTTACAAAAACTATTTTAGATATTCATCCCTCCCCGATCTGTCGGCATACATTCGCAGGATTTGGCACCGCACGCCAGTTGCTCGACTAAAGTTGATCCATGTCATGTATTCACGTTGTGTTGCATTGTCCAGCCATATACAGTCGAGGAATGTTTCTAACAATCTTATCACAAGAGCAAAGAACTCAAAAGTGACAAGGACAGTATATTTTTCTAGTATGCTTTACAGTGATAAATTTACTTGAGTTAGTGGTTCCTAATTAACACCACTTTTTTAAGTATACTCCAACAACCAGAATACCACACATGACCTTTACATGGCAGTTGCTCTTGATTAAATACCACTAACTGATAATTAAATAAAGATTTATGTAGTAAATCATAAGTGTGGTGGTTTTTTTATTTTATGTTTAAAAGAAATCAGCTGGTGGCTTCACCACGATTGTCCATCTTTCAGAGGTCAGAAAGACTCATAAAGACATTTTTATCCAATTATCCTCTCTCAACGGTTGTGTGTGTTTTTAGTGGCTAATGATTTCAGGACTTGGCTATGTTCTTTTTGCTTCTTCTCAAGACTCGACTCTTGGTTTGGACAAGTTGGACTTTTCTATTACGTTAAAGTCCTTTTGGTTTGAAGACCGCCCTAATTTTATCCATGGAGTTCTCTTTGAAGTTTCTCTTATTTTTAATTGGCTTACGTTTAGCTACGCCTCAACTTCATTTTGATCTTATCTTACCTCATATAACTCAAAAGTCATCACTTTACACCTTAAAACTCAAAATTCAGTTCACTTTGACATGTGGACTCTCTTCTACCTAAAACCTATAGTCGTCTCTTAAAACATATATGGGACCCAACACCCATAAGACTAAGTCACATGTGCAATGAATTTGAAGAGATGAAAAAAAAAATTGATTAACGTGGCGCACCCAAATAAGAAATTAACAGATCTAAGGCAATGTGGAGCGAATTTTGAGTTTTGTAGAGGCGACTTTCAAGTTTCATGGGGCAAAATGGGACTAAAATTGAGTTCCAGGAACTGTAGCTGTGTTCTTTTGCTTCTTCTCAAGACTTGACTCTTAGTTTGGACAATTTGCACTTTTCTATAAAGTCACTTTGGTTTAAGGACCTCTCAAATTTTATCCATAGTGTTCTTGTAGACATCGAAATTCCGATGAAATAAGTGTTCAGTACAACATTAAATTTTGACATACCAAGGCTTACATGGCATGCACCATGTGTCTCACAAATTGTACACATGGCATGAAGACTCATCAAAGCTGGACATGTCATTAAGAGGAACACGTGTCAACACTTGGCGGAAATGAATGATTTGATTTTAATTTTAAATTAAACAAATTAATTAATTCAAATTATATGGAGTCAAATCACGAACCAAGCCACAAATCAAGTCTTGGTTCTCTCGTCAATGAATCAAGTCTACAATCAAGGTCAAATTCAGGCACAGGCAAGACTTGGAGGCCTATAAATATGAGGCTCCAAGACAAAGAAAGCAGTCAGAGAAAATCATTCATACATCCAAACGATGAAGCTCTCAAGCCCCGAACTCTCAAATTCTTTAACACTCAGAAGATTCAGAAAACTCTCTACATTATTCTTCATTCTTGAGAAGAACCACCAAGCACCCTACACATGTCGGTTCCTCCATCTCCACAAGACAAAACCTTGAGGCATTCGTTCATTCGAGATTAAGTCTTCGCGATCCTTGGATCAACAACACACATAATTTCCCCCCACAAATTGAATCAAAGAATTCAAGTTTGTGAAGAGATTGTAACCTATATTTACATTAATACAAATTAATCATTTATTTGGTATACGTGTTCTTGTCTCATTTGTTACAAGAATTTCTCGTTTACAGTTTTCTTTGAAATATCTCTTATTTTTAATACTATAATGAAATTGCTATTGTTGTGTCTCGAAAAAGGGTGTAGTATGTGTAATACATATGTGTGGTAGTGTTATTGTGGTTAAAGTATGTGACATTAGACCTGTCATTCTTGTCGTGTTTTCTGTGATCGCGTCGTTTTCATGTCATACCTGATATCTTAACGGGTTATGTAACACCCGTTAAAATGAGCTGGTAATATGACTCAACCCTAACTCGACCTATTAATATTAACGGGTAATATGACCCGACCAGTTACCTATTGTTGAGCCTAAAAACTACCAAGTCTACGTGGCGTGCATGCCGAGTAACTAATAAGCTAACTACGTCCTTCGGTTGAATGCGGGGCGTGCCAACTTGACGGCCGAGTAATGTTGATGTTGAGTTGTGTGCGCGGCTGACTTCTGAATCTTGCGACTGCGGCCGAGGAAGGAACACGCCTCGGCCTTTGGGTTCTAGAGCCTGAAGACAAGGCTGCTAGTCTTGCAAAGTTCACGAATCGTCGACGCCGGATTCGGTCACAGTGATTATATTCGTAAAGGTATAAGCACGCCGAATCGACACCAAAGTATAAGGGCACAGATACTCAAAACAGATATATGTCTTGACGGTGAAAGTGGTTCGGCCGTCGGAATGCCGAACTCTGAAGCTAACCTGTGAGTATCCAATCATAAAACAACTCGGCGTTCGATGTGCAGAGCTCGGTAATTCGTAACACCTCACTTCGCCGAGAAGGCTGATGAGATGACCTCTGTCGATAAGAACTCGAAAGCCCTTCTCGACCAAGACTTAGATAGGTAACCAGTCGGCCTCGACGTAGTGCTGTTTATCCAAACTAAAGGTGCTCCGCGATCGGCTGGTTCTACGATGATAGTGTTGTTTATCCAAACTGAAGATACCACCGGTTGCCTTCACAGTGCTGTTTATCCAAACTGAAGATGTGTTGGCGAAAGAAAATAAAAATCTCAAAGTTGAGAGGTTTCGCGTAGAGCGAGAATTTGCGCAGGGCAGTTTTGTGTGTTGAGTTCCACTTGAATGTTATGCTCCCCCCTCTATTTATAGTAGCGCAAATACTTCAAACCGTCCTTGGATAGAAATCCTCTTCCTAGTCTAACTCTACCTCAGCCGATACTAATCCAATTCTATCTCGGCCGATCCCAATCCAACTAGGACTCTGAACCTGCCTCCAATCGCGGGTTTGATTCGCTTTTATCTTTCAGCTTACCCGGGACTTCTTCTCCTAATGGGTCTCAGCCTCTATCATATTCTTATTCTTATCTGCCTCATCCCACTCCGGCTAATACTCGGCTTATCCTGAACCCTCTCGGCCCATGACATTAATCCTCAGCGCCTTTGAGTAGACATTGGGCCGAACATGGTCCTAATTCGGCCCACTATTATTTTGGGCCCAAACACCTATTAAACAAAATTAATTTTAAACTAATAAATAATCAAATGAAAAATATAATACTAAATTATTATATAATACCACATTGGCACATTGTCACATAAATATATATATATATATAGACTAGAACTTAATCGTCGATTGTCGTTTACATTTACGCTCCATTTTTCTTACCAAATTTTGTTTTTTCAAATTTTGTTTTTCGAAAACATGATCTTTTAGAGGATGTAGGGATATGAACGGTTCAAATCGTTGATTTTATGTTCAGAGTTTTACCATTAAGCGTTGTATGTATCCCTTTCTATTGAGGTATCTCTAATTAATATTATTTGAAGGATACCTTGTTAGGCCCCTTCTGGAATGTTGTTTCAATTATTCAAACTGTTTATTTTTTTAGTTCTTCATTAAGACAAATTTAAAATGTTAAAACGCCTAATTGTAATTAAGAACATATGTTAACACATTACTTCAACAAAAAGACTATTAAAATATAATGCGAAGTAGGTCTAAGAATGTCTATCATATAAACTTATTTGAGAGATTCTTTAAACGTAAACCAGTTAGTATATAATATGTTATTTAATATGTTGCTAGCTAACTAGAATACGTATGCATGCAGACAACATATATAAGATGTCAAAGTATTAGTAAGTAAACATCTTATATACACATGTAGTAAAATGTTTACTTACTAATTGTTTGGCATGTTATATATGTAATCATTGTGATTGTGTTATTTGTGAATAAGAACGGCTTATAAGGAAGAGCCATCAGCTATGTGTGAACGTGCAGTATTGATTCGCATCTAACTAAATAAGAAATTATCAGATAATCCAACTTGGATCATTCTAAGATGGTTATATATGTGTATATTAATTTGATTTCTATTTCCTCCTCCAAAGGTCTAACCTTTGGTGAAACAAAACATATATAAATTCCAAAAGTCGTGATATACACTACTAGAAAATAGTACTTGCCCTACGAAATCTTGCCTGACGGAAGGAAATTCATCGGTTAACAATCTTTAAATTTACCCGACGAAACGGCCCGTTCGAATGGAGAATTTGGTCAACATTGTTGGTTTACTGAAATTTTTTAGGAAACAGAACAATGTGGTAAGGCAAGAATGAATTCGTCGAGCAAGTTTTTGGCGCCAAGAGAAAAAATTGGCGCGAAATGCATTGAAGCTTGTCGGACGAAACCACGATTCGTCTGCTAAGTACTATTTTCCTGATGGACAAATTTTGTCGACAAACTGTTCTGTTTGTTGGGTAAAGGACTTTGTTGATGTGTTGTAAACGAGCGGAAAGGTTTTTACTCGACAGCATCGGAGCAGTTGCCCGACAAGTACTTTCGTCGAGCAAATCCTATTTACCATTTAGGTCCGTGCCCATTTTCTTTCTCCCAATTTTTCATTTCTCTGCTTCCTCGACCTCTCCCCTCTTCCCCCGCCGTTGCTTCTCCCCGCATCTCTCTTTCTCTCTCTCTCTCTCACACACACACACACACACACACACACTCACTTTCCTCCATCTCTTGCTCTCCGAATTAATTGAAGTCTAATTTATTTTTTTTTTTTTTTTTGTTTTTTGGACAAAGGAGAACTTCAATTCAAGTAAACACAACAAACAACAAAGCCCAACCCCAAACAAATATACAACAAAAGAGGCCTAAAACAAACCAAAAAAGAAAAAAAAAAAAGCCCAGCGGCCTAGAAACCAACAGCTTCCGCCAGAAGCTTCCACCACCATCGTCCCGCTCGGAAAACAGGTCCTTCGGCCGAAGCCCATCCGCCTTCCAGTAGCGCCTCCATAGATGCCATCTCCAATCCACCAGAGCACAGCCACAAAGTTTTTGAAGGAATAATCGACAACCAAGAGCTGATTAACAGAAGGAAGTTCGTGAAAATCCACGAACGACACTGTCGGAACCGAGGAACAACTCGGATCCGCCAGACGAAGCGGAGAAAGTGGTGGTGGTAGAACCACCCGAACCGGTGAAGACACCTGAGCTCTACACACAATCTCCCAGATAAACTTGGCTGGCGAGCGGATCAAGGATGAGCAACGAAGAGGGTTACCTGCAAGAGAAAAGAACAGGGGAAGGCCAGAGAGAAAATTGTGGATCGATAGCAGTAAAAGCAGGGAGAGGAGAAGTAGAAGAGAAAAGAAAAAGCACAGCAACCAACCCCGGCCGAAGCCAGGGCCGGTGCCACCGGAAAAACCCAAAATCAGAAACTCACAAACAGTGAGAAACACTCTCAGTCAGAGAGAAGGCACTCTCACCAAGGAGAGAAAGTTGAATTTTGTGGGTCGCGCGACTCGCAGTCTAATTTAATTTTGTTTGTTGATTAATTTTGTCTTCGATGTGTGGTTAATTAATTTTGGTTTATGTAGGTTTGCGATTGGATTGGGAGTAAATTAAAGAAAATTAATGTATTTGTCTCTTAATTATAAATAGTAAGTTTGAGTTTATTTAATTGTGATATTGATAAATGTGGAAACTATGTATGATGTGAAATTTTGAGTTTGTGTTATTGAATATATGTAGATTAGATGAATTTAATTTGTGCAGCATTAGTGCAGGAATTCGTGGTGTGAAATTTGTTAAACTTTCATAACCGTTTATATGAAATTAATTATGTTGATTAAATACGTGTAATAAATTCGAAAGGGTTGGTAGTACACACTTTACTCCGATTGGAATTATCATTGAGAATCGCCCATTATAGCATTAGTCTTCTGGGAGTGAAATAGTTAGGCATGAACCCTTTTTATTTGGCCTTGTTAATGATGACCAAGTGATGGACATATTGAATGATGTTTTCCCTAATGCTTCGATCAATATGGACAAAGAGCCGTTCACAAACCCCAAGAAGTACGATAAATTGTTGAAGGAAGTTGAGAGAGAATCGAACCCCTGTTATGAAGATTTTTTATGTCCTAACAGCCATCGTAGACTTGATGAACATGAAATTAGAGTGTAATACGACCAATCGGAACTACAATATGTTGATGGGGATTTTTAAACGTTTGCTTACGAAATCAAATGCATTTCCTGCAAAGCATTCTGACTCGAAAAAGGTCTTGAAAGATCTTGTGTTGGGAGAAGACAAGATCTGTACATGCTTACCATGAATTCGAGAAGTTAGATAAATGTCCCAAGTGCAATGAGTTGAGATATCAAAAGAACAAGATTCCGAATAAGGTGTTGCGTTATGTTCCCCTTACACCAAGATCACTAAGATTGTACATGTTGACCCATACTGCACGTGATATGAGCTGGCATAAGGAGGAACCGGTTGATGATGGTGATGATGATGTGTTGCGGTATTTGGCTGACGGCGAAGCGTGGAAACAATTTGATAGAATCTACCCCGATTTTTCCACAAAGCAAAGAAATGTCAAACTTGGACTTGCTTCTGGCGGCTTCAATCTGTTTGGAAAATTTTCAAATGAGCACATTATTTGGCTGGTGGTCGTTATTCCTTATAACTTGCTCCCCTAGAGGAAATGTTCACTCTATGAGCCATTGTTATGTGGACAATTAATGATTTCCCAGCTTATGGTATGTTGTCGCGCTGGAGCACCAAAAGGTATATGGCATTGCCCAACATGCAACGAGTGGAAAGGTATGCTACTTGGGTCATCGAAGATGGCTCCCCTGGGATCACGAGTGGCTTGCCAAGCCTGAAACATTTGATGGGACAACAAATTATCGAACTAGACCAAGAGAATTATCTGGAGATGAGATGTTGACCAAGTTAAATACGCTCCAATTTGAGGAAGGCTAGGGACCAATGGAATAACTGAATTGGACGAAAAAATAGTATATTCTTTGACTTTGATAATTTTGTTGAAGGACGGTAATTGAGAGTAAAATCACACATTGAAGACATAATCATCAAATTCTATAATCTTTTGACTGTTCCAAACTAAATTAAGATAGCTCCCCTGAGATCATGAGTGGCTTAACAAGCCTGAAACATTTGATGGGACAACATATTGTCAAACTAGACCAAGATAATTATCTGGAGATGAGATGTTGCCCAAGTTGAATACGCTCCAATTTGAGGAAGGCTAGGGACCAATGGAATAATTGTATTGGACGAAAAATAGTATATTCTTTGACTTTGATGATTTTGTTGAAGGAAGGTAATTGAGAGTAAAATCACACATTGAATTGGCATGATCATCAAATTCTATTATCTTTTTACCGTTCGAAACTAAATTAAAAAAGTAAGGGAAAAAAAATCAACTTTGGCCAATGAATTAGGTGCAGATCGTTGGCCAAACTTAAATAGATTCGTCGGGCTACATTTCTAAATCCGTCGGACAAACCTCAAAAGTTCTCCCCAATTTTTTTCCAAAAAAATCGAATTTGTACCCAAAAAAAAAAGGTTGCCTCGCAAAATATTCCAAAACTCGTCAGGCAAACTTTATTTTCCCACCAATTTTTCGTAAAAATTAAATATTTCTGGCAACCTTCGCCCAATAAATACCTTCGTTTGACCGAGGTTTTTAACGCATGTCAAGATTTTAAAAACCTTTGCCCGTGAACCATCCCGTCGAGGAAAGGTCTCTCTCTTGATCTATGTCTCTCTGCACTTTGTCTCTCTACTCTCTCTCTCTCTCTCTCTGCATCACTCTTTCTTAAATCTCTCTCGACTAACCTCCACTGTAAGTCCTCTCTCTTATTTATTTTTTATTTTGACATCAATTTTCAAGATATGATAGGATTGTGATTTTTGTGAATATTGTGAGATTTTTGGGAAATTTGTAGGATTTGATATTTCTGAATTTGTTAGGATTGTGATTTTTGTGAAATTTGTTGTGATTGGTGGGTGGTGGGTACAGGGACGGAGTGGGTGGGTACGGTGTAGTGGGGTAAGATTTTGATCCACGGCTTTTGTGTGACAAACTTTTCCTGACGAATTTTCGTCGCCTAAAGTTTTACCCCATTTGACCAGACAAAAATTTTCATCAGGCAAGTTGTTTTTTATTCTTTACTTTTTTGTAGTGAAAGATCACATACCATTAAATGGTATGGCAAATTGTCAATTTAGTCCCTAAATTATCACCTCAGTGAAATTAGGTCTCTAAACTATTTTTTCAGAAAAATCAGTCATTGAATTATAAAAATTTACCAATTACATCCCTAATATTATATTCGAAGCTACTATATTCAATTTTCAGTCAATTTAAATCACGTTACTTGCATGTGATACACATTTGAGGGTAGATTGATAGTTTTTCATAAAGAAATAGTGTATGGAGTTAACTTTGGAGGGTAAATTGGTAGTTTTTCATAAGAAATAGTGTAAGTTAGTTTCGGATGGTAAATTAGACGTTAGATTCGTAACTTATATGAAATGTTAAGGGCTTATAGGCAAGAAAATAACGGTATTACACTCTAAAATGTGTCAAGTGACTTAAGTTGATGAAAAATTGGATAAAATAGCTTTGAATATAATAGGAGGGATGAAATTAGCAATTTTTAATGAATATAAAGACTTATTTTACCGAAAAAATAATTCAATGACCTAATTTTCACTAAGGTGATAGTTCATGGACTAAATCGGCACTTCATCCTAAATGGTATGTAATATTAAAGCCACACCCTTTTTTCTTTGTTGATTAAAAATCAATTTCATACGTTGCTTAGTATTATGTATCTATTAATGGTATTATTTTTTACTTGTAAATGAAAGATGTTAAGTTCGATTTTCGTCAAAATAAATTCAAACCAAATTATTACATCTATTCCCAAATTGAAGCTTAACTCAACCTTCACCCTTCAATATAATATAATATCATATGTACCGAAGAAAATCGTTATCATACACTTTAACAGCGCAATTGGATCACTGGCAAGGAGCGTGCGTGATGATGCATGCAGATGCGTAATGGAAACCTCCTTATCCTCAGAATGTTTCGCTGTTCCCCTCGTTCAACTAAGAAATTAAGTATACACCTAATTTCACGTCTCCTATAGTTTTCTTACAAATAAATTTTGTCTTTTTTGAATGATAGTCTTTCGTTCAATCATCCATGTTTTACAATCAACCAGAAAATGATTTGGAAATGCTTTTAACATACGATTATGATATTTCTAGAGAATGTATGAGAGGATTACTTTCTAAAACTTTAATTAAGAAATTACTCTAATAAAGATAGTTGTAATCGTGGTTAGATGGCTTTTGGTGACATGGGTCTTGTCAAACCCCAAAGTGGTATAGCCCTTTGACCTATTATTTCCCCACTAGCAGAACTACAGATTTAACCAATATTCCACAAACTTTGTTTTCAAGTTACAAACCAACTTGATATAGTCCTTGTATCTATCAATGAAAATGTTTCTATCTTTGAAACTAATTCTATCTTTGAAAAAGGGCATGAAGGAGTGTTGAAAAATAGGATTTGATTGCTCTAATTCTAGTGTTGAAAAACTAATGCACTGAAATTAAAAGAAGAGCTTGCCTCCTTAAGATTAAGGATGAGTTTTTCCTCAAAATACTTAGTGGCCTATTCACAGAATTTTGTGTTTATAATCGGAACCGTTTGTAGTATAAATCAATATATAAAGATCGAAAAATGAATTCAGACTAAGATTGTTTAGCCAATCAGTTATAGTAAATAGATAGACGTTCATAATGCTTTTACCAAATCCGTTGACATATTTTTATATACAATGATTTATAATGTCAACAGTTCCAATTACAGATATGAAGTTATGTGATAGGTCACTGTGACAACCCGTCCCTAAATTTACATTTTTATTTATTTTAATCGAGGGAATTGACGAAAATGCCCTAGAGGCAAGGATTTTGACTTCTGTTGACCATTGTCCACAAGAACGTATGATTTATTCTTTTGGCGTATTTGTGTAGTACTTGTTGGTACGAACGCATAGGCGAAAGCCATTTGCGAGTCCGGATTATAACAGTATAGTTACGGACGTTTAAAATTGGTTACTTACATTTTAGATTACTAAATTATTTGAACTCCCACCTTGTGGGAAAGAAGCCAATCAACTTCAAGGATAGAAAATAGGGACCCATCAGATGAGAGAAAAAGAACCAATCAGCCAATTAGGAGAGGAGAGAGGGAAGCTCTCAGCTTCCCTTCCCGTGGCCTTTCAAACGTAGAAAACCGGTTTCGACCTGGGTAGATTCCAGCCAATCTCCAACATTTTTCAGTTGAATTTCACATATCCATCACCTAAATTCTACTCCACCACCTTCCCTCTACCATCTCCATCCAAATTTGAGGGTTTTTAAGTCCTAACCCTCGAGGAACTTCATCGGAGCACCGAAGGTGCAATACGGCGATTCCTCCATTCCGGCGAGTTTCACCACCCACTACCACCCTTAATCAACTCCCCTTGGACCTAGGAACAAGACCCAACCAGTTGTAGGGATGTTGGAACGCTGAGGAAGTCGAATCGAATAACACCCATTCTAGGGTTTCTGGCGGTTTGAGTGAAATTGGATCCTTTCCCAGCCAAGTTGGACTTGGCCACAGGTATAAAACTTGCTCTACTTATTGAGATCTTCACTTCTGCAAAGTTTAGGAATTTTTGAAGATAGTTAAATTTTCCGGCCAATCGGGGCGACCGACCACCTTGTGCGGCAGCGCGTGGCGACGGCGCGTGAGCTGACTCACCCCTGACCTTTCTAAGCTAAGTTTGACACTCCAATTCTATAGGTGAAATCCGATTGATGAGATCTCATCGTTTGATCATAGTTTTGTTTAAGACCGCTACTTGAACATTATGTGAATTGACGATCCAATCGTTGGATCGTCACCAAACTTTAATATATTATAGTACGTAATATTTGAGGATATTAGAAACTTACGGATTGGGAATCCGACTAACGGATCTTCTCAAATTGGATTTATAAATTATTGTGAGATCCCACATCGCCTAGGGGTGTGGATCTTCTATGCCTTATATGTATATTCTCATCTCTACCTAGCATGAAGCCTTTTGGGAGCTCACTGGCTTCGGTTTCCATCGGAACTCCAAAGTTAAGCGAGTTCGCGCGAGAGCAATCTCATGATGGGTGACCCATTGGGAAGTTCTCGTGTGAGTTCCCAGAAACAAAACCGTGAGGGTGTGGCCGGGGCCCAAAGTGGACAATATCATGCTACGGCGGAGTCGAGCCAGGGATGTGGTGGGAGCCCGGGCCGGGATGTGACAATTATTGTGACAACCCGTCCCTAAATTTACGTTTTTATTTATTTTAATCGAGGGAATTTACGAAAATGCCCTAGAGGTAAAGATTTTGACTTATGTTGACCATCGTTTGGAGGAACGTATGATTTATTCTTTTGGCGTATTTGTGTAGCCAATCTCCATCATTTTTCAGTTGAATTTCACACATCCATCACCTGAAATCTACTAATTGTCACACCCTGGCTCGGGCCCCCACCACATCCCAAGCTCGACTTCGCCGTAGCACGATATTATCTGCTTTGGGCCCCGGCCACGCCCTCACGGCTTTGTTTCTGAGAACTCACACGAGAACTTCCCAGTGGGTATCCCATCATGGGATTTCTCTCGCACGAACTCGCTTAACTTCGGAGTTCCGATGGAATCCAAAGCCAGTGAGCTCCCAAAAGGCCTCGTGCTAGGTAGAGATGGAAATATACATATAAAGCATAGAGGATCCACACCTCTGGACGATGTGGGATCTCACAATCCACCCCCCTTAGGGGCTCGACGTCCTCGTCGGCACACATCTGGCCAGGGATTGGCTCTGATACCAAATTGTCACATCCCGGCCCGGGCCCCCACCACATCCTGGACTTGACTCCGTCGTAGCACGATATTGTCCGCTTTGGGCCCCGGCCACGCCCTCACGGTTTTGTTTCTGGGAACTCACATGAGAACTTCCTAGTGGGTCACCCATCATGGGATTGCTCTCGCGCGAACTCGCTTAACTTCGGAGTTCCGATGGAACCCGAAGCCAGTGAGCTCCCAAAAAGCCTCATGCTAGGTAGAGATGGGAATATACATATAAGGCATAGAGGATCCAATCCCCTGGGCGATGTGGGATCTCACATCACGATGTATTTAAGTAGGAGTTTCTCCTCAATCCTTAAGGAACCAAATATTTTATTTTTATTTTTATTTTCTGAACATACGATATCTATAATAGGCCAACATCCATTAAAATGGATTAGAGTGTAATATATATATATATATATATATATATATATATATATATATATATATATATTATATATAATGGGATAGGATCAAGGGACAAAGATTTTGACAAACACTTTTACACTACTTTGTAGCCTTTGATTCCTATAACATTCAACGGTCTAGATTAAGAATGATGTGGAGATTGTTCAACATTAAATGACTTGGATGATTTTGTGGATTATAACTAATAAGGAAAACACAAATTTAAATCCCATAGAATTATCTAATACAATAAAATTGAAAAAAAAAAAATCAAAATTTGACTGATAAAAAAGAATGTAAAACCCATAGTGAAGAACACCCAAGAAAGGTGAGGAGACAGATCGATGTTATCGTGCCTCACTACCTGTGATACTCTAATTCGATTGATACGAAATTTTGATGCACACTACAAAGAATCAAGCTATCAGTCTCTTGAATCTTCTCAGAACAAACCCTAAATTCTAAATCTTCAATCTTGACTCCTAGATTTCACTTCTTTTTTTTTTGTTTTTTAATTTTTAATACAGTGCAAATGAATGGTTGATTTGTGGCTGCAGAAATCTCAAACATGCTTGACTCGATAGGGTTTTGCTATGAAGGCGGCAAAGTGATATAAGTTGCCAGCCTAGGATTAGGGTGCTAAAACTCAAATCACTCTTAATCAAGACCTTGGATCTTATAAGATATAAAGGCTACAAAGGAGTGTAAAATTATTATACAAAATCTTTGTCTCTTGATTCTATCCATTATATATATGATTATATAATGTATAATATATTAAAATATATAATATATATTTAATTAATTAAAGGGCTGTAAAATTGTTTGTATGAGGGCTAATTATATTTTACTCCTCCTAAGTTTGGAATGATTTTTAAGATATGCTATAAGATTGATATAGGCTATTTAATTTTGTATGTGAACATTTATTAATATGAAATGAAAAGAACACCACCACGCAGAGTAGATGCCACTAGGGGTGGGTTCAAAAAACCGAAAATCTAAAAAAATCGAAAACCGAACCGAACCGAACCGAAACTGAAAAAACTGAACCGAACAAAAAAACCGAACCGAACCGAACCGAATTCTTTTGGTTCGGTTTGGTTTTAGTGGTCTAGAAACCGAACCGAACCGAATTAATTAAATTAATATCTTTTAATTTTATTTATTTAATTATTTGTTTTGGGTATTAATTTTTAAACCCAAGTTGTAAGCCTAATGCTCTCATTGTACATACTATCATGATAAAATAATTCATCTCACGTCCACCAATCTATACTAGCTCTTTATATTATTCATAGTTAAGAGTTGAGGTGTGAAGAAAATGGTAGAAAAATTTTACTTTTCTAAAAAAAATCTATTTACAGTTAAACTTTAAACCCAAAATATTATTAAAAAAAAAACCTTTATGTTATAATTCTAGTTGAACTTTAAATGTTTACTTTCATTGTCGTTGATTCTAGTTGGAATATTTATATTATGATTGTGTTGGAGATGTTAAAATTTAAGATTTCAATTTTTTTCATTTTTTGAAAAAAAAAACCAAAACCGAATCGAAAAAAAACTGAACCGAAAAAAACCGACAAAAAAAATGAACTGAACCGAACCGAACCAAAATTTCGGTTTGGTTTCGATTTTGGCAAAAAACCGAACCGATTAGAACCGAACCCACCCCTAGATGCCACATAAAAAGGTGTTCCTATTGAGACTTAAAGTATCCAAACTGTAGCAATGCCATCAACAATAATGTTTGTGTTGGCCGACATTACACCTATATCATATTTATAACCTTACTTTTTTTTCTTTCTATAATTTAGATTGCTATCTTCTCCGGGTTTGCACTTCCCAAGTTCCCAACACTTCATCAGTTCTATCGTCCGGGGTCTAAAATAATTGGGGGCACCAAAATTATTAAAGCAGTATATTTATATATATTTTCATAAGAGTATAAATTTATAAAATTTGGTTCAATGACAAAGAAATTTAACTAGAACTGGTGGTTTTATTGTTTAAAATTAATGAGGAGGTCTTGGGTTCAAAACACCATGTGTGCATATTTATATTACAATTTTTACGAATTTTTGTTTGGTTGTTAATTTATTTTTAATTAGTAGCTAATAGCTATATGAGTTGTTATTTTTAAATTATTTGTTCCAATTCAAGTCTAATCTTCAATAAAGAGTAATGTGTTGACCAAATTTATAAATCATATGATGTGTCATAAAAAAGTTTAATTTAGTACCCATTTATTACTTATACATATCAACTACAGACTCAAAAACATCATTATTTTTTTAGTCCCATATTGACAAGGTTAGTAAATAAGAAAAAACACTCACGATTCATACAAAAACACTTTAAAAGTTCATATGGAAAAAAAACTCATATCTATCCACTTGTAAACCAGGAATTTTTTTTGTTTCCTTCTCACGATATAAAATAAATTAGTTTTTCCGTGTTTCTAAATTATTAAGTTTGAAGTGTTTTTCTAAGTATAATTGTATCGATGTCTTATGTGTGAAAACAAATAATTTTCTTATATTTAATAAGGGCACATTTTGTGGCATCGACCCGGATCTCAAAAAACTCTAGACCGATCCTGTCCTTGACTATTATAATGCTCGAGTCGACCAAAATATCGAGCTCCTAATTTTTTATATTTTTGTTGACAATAAAGAATTAAGTTAATCCTTCATTATGTGAATACAGAGAGTTGCTTAGCCTTTTTTTTTTTTTTTTTTTTTTTTTTGGACAAATTTGCTCAGCTTTTTATTGCAACGAAAAGGCAGTGCCAGGGGATCTTGACTTGGTACCTGTGCATCAATATATTCAAGGCCAAGGTGCCTCCTGCGCATCTCTCTTAATGGGTGATCTCTCTACTCTCCAAACCGAGATTTTTTATGATAAAATTTCATACCTGACGGATTGAACATGTGGTATTGTGGTAATGACCAGGTTAGGGACATTATCAGCCATTTAGTATTCTGATTTAGTGATATTTATCTTCACTTTGTAAGTGAGAGATCTTAGGTTTGATTCTAGCCATAGACGAATTTGAACCACATTATTAAGGTTCGCCCATTGTGAGACTTAGCCAACTCTTTCACCTCTTTAGTGTAGATAATATCGTTTGTTAAAAAATATACATATAGCCAAGGTGGAGTTCATTCATATATAGCCGTTCAAAGTTTAAAAGGCCGGAAAAAAAAAAAGGCCAACCAAGGTAATTATTATTTTATTGCAAAAAGAAAAAGAAGATATTATCTAAAATAGGATAATGTTAGGGAGATCAAATTTTTAAATTTTTGCAAACCATATGATATGTTACCAATAGAAAATAAGCACGTTAATCAACACTTAAGTAATAATTCAATCGTTAATATTCACATTATTTGATTTATAAAATTTAATTTAGAAATTTGATCTCCCTTTACCCCTTTCAAGAACGATAATGAAAAGCCATGTGTTGACCTTATGGCTTCCGACTTGTTCAGTAACAACATGACATAATTTTGTGTATAAACGTCATAATCAAAAACTGATTATTTTTTATTATCATTTAAATATTATCTTTAAAAATATTTGAATTGAAAACCGTCTAGTCATCTATAGAAATCAAACAAGTTAATGGCTCATTATGAGAATGTTTATTTTGATCATAATCGTCGATTGTTTGGGACATCTTTATGAATAAGTGTTTTTCATTGATTGAATTAATAATCTAGAGATGATGTTTTATTTATTTTTTTTTGAAAGGAGACCAGCTGTTGATTTCATCACGGTAGTCCATCATTCTAGAGATCTAAAAATAATGTTTAGATACTAACAAATTGATTCTCTTTCGATTATAACATTTATACACGGCGTCATTCAAGAAGGAATTATTTGAGCAAAGTATTTTCCCTCCCACCTAATCCAACTTAAAGTTTTGAATATGTGACCAAAAAGGGGAATACATTTAAGATATGCAATTCAACTACGTGTACATTTTTGGCCTTTTCATTTCTGCATGCCACCAAGAAAGAAATGTTAAACCTATAAAGTGATGTAAAGTTTAAAGACTTTATAATTGGAACATAGGTAGGGAAGATAATGATATTCATCTGCACAACTTTTTCTTTGTCAAAATATTTCACCACAAGACAATTTTCATCTCAGTATTTTGAAGTAATTAGTCTGTAGATAAATATTATGCTACGTAATTATTTTTATTTTGTCTCGCATAGTCCTTTAACACTTTCCATTTCATTTTTCCCTCTGAGTTTGAATATATCAAATAATAATATCGATTCTATTAAAATATTATGTATTAATGATGTGAAACAAAATATGATAATTCTGATGATTAAACGAGGACACAAACTTATAAACGACCGATTATTAAATAATTAAATTATAATTAATCCAACGAAATCAACAAGAGCACCAAGTGGCCTCGTCTGTGCCACAAAGCTAAACCATCGACCGACCCAGTGCAATATAATAAAGAATTAGCAGAATATTTAATCATATTAAACCCCACCAATAACCAAACCCAACAATCTGAACGGCTTCCACATCTGGCCGGCAAGCCTTACGACATCGTGTGATTAAGGCCAAAATTCCCATCAATTCCTACTCAAAATTAAACCTTGTATTTACTTCTATTAAACTTTACTTAATATTTACAGTTCTTTGTGAAATTCCGGTTTGACCATCTATTTAATATCTTTCTTGACAAATAATCTTAATCGACCAACCAACGCTCGATCGGTTCAGCACCCTACATCACCGAACAACCGTTTGGATTTTCGTCGCTGAACATCTGCGGCGCAGGGTAGTGTTCCATCGGCACCGAATAGCCGTGGCTAGACGACCCTTGGCTAATGTGCGCTTCGTGCGCTTGAGCCTCCATTACAAACTTGTTGTGGTTGTAAACGTGCCCTTCGTCGTACCAATAGTAAGAAGGAGGTGGGTAAGGGTACCCACTATATTCCATCTTGCTCATCTCCATCTTCGGGGCGCCTCCTCCTTTTTCTCCGTCGCCTGCTGCGACTGCTTTATCCTTCTTCTCACCACCACCGTCTTTCTCTTTCTTATCACCTCCTGCAGCTTCTTTTTCCTTTTTGTCCCCGCCGCCGTCTTTTGGTTTTTTGTCGGCGGCTCCGCTGTCATCTTTCTTGGGTGGGACCACTTCCACGGCCCTCCGGAACTTCTCCTTGAGGTAGGGTACTAGTTCCTTTACGTCCATGAAGCCCTTCACCGTTACTAGGTCTTTGGATGCGTCAAAGCTCACATTGTTAACACCTGCCAACACCATGTTAGATACTAGAATGACAAATTTGCCCTGATTATTTACATTTTTTGGTAAGGAAATAATAAGCTCTGGCACAAGTTTTTTTAAAATTTATCACAAAGTCTTGCTGAAATTTTTAAAACGCCGAGCAAGTGCATATGAAACTCTAATGTTGTAAACAAAATACTTAAATATTTCAGCTAGTTTCATGCTAACTTTTACGAATAAAAAGCGACTTGGTTTTCGATTAATTTTGACTAAGACTAGTCTTTTAACGAAACGAACTAAAATAATATTGAAATTTAATAGCGTGGTGCCTTGCATCATTCTTTATTAAATTAATGTAATCCCAATTCTATATTTTATTATTCAAGTCATGAAAAGTTTGACAAGTGATTGGAATCTGGCTCACCTTTAAACTTGGATATTTTACTCTTCATCTTCTGCATGCAACCCTCGCAATGCAATCTGATCTTCAACACCACAGCACTCTGAAACCACCCAACAAAAAATAAACAAAATTAATATATAAAACCTGCGTTTCCGCCAAAATCAAACATTAACGCACCCGAAAATTCACTATTTTGACTGAACAATTCCCAGTCAACCAAAATGCGCCACGTGCACCAGTTAGATCTAAAGTGATTTTTTCTCTAAAGTGATTTTGCACCTCTTTGGGTGCCTCTTTGGCCTTTTTGTCTTCAGCTGCCTTCTTGTCTTCCGCTGGCTTTTTCTCTTCAACCTTTTTCTCAGCCTTCCCATCTGCGGCAGGTTTCTTGTCTCCACCACCGCCACCGCCGCCATCTTTTTTGGGCTGTGGAGAAACCAGGTCGACCTTCTTCTTGATCTTCTGCTCTAGTTTCTCCTTGAGCCCGACGGGGTCAACTTTCCCAGTCACAGTCAGTTTGTTGGCTGCACTATCCGTCTTCACTTGTTCAACGCCTGAACAAATTAAAAAATTAATACCTAATTAGCCAAAATCAATTAACAAAAATAAAGTCGTGTTTGTTACGTAAAGAGTTGTTAGACCAACAAATTCAAGCTTAAAATTAATGGGAAAATGCGTGTACACCATTAAAGTCAAATTTGTGTGAACTGTTTCCTTTTGCTTCAACGCCTAAAAAAGACTCCATTTTTATTTTTTATTTTTTATTTTTTAAAAACAAAGGCTCAAATCTTATCCAAAACTTAATACATATTTATTTATTTTTGGTCCCTTTTAATTTCCATTAAACTCAGAGACGAACCATTCAATGCAGCCTGAATTCTGGTGAACTTGGTAAACTCCGAACTCTTTTTTTTTTTTTTTTTGGGACAATACAATGTTCTAAACTAAGAAGGCAGAAATGACAAGAACACAGAAGCTCAATTTATCATTGTGATCAAAACTTGTCAAGTGAAATCGATACAATTGCGGGTAATTCGTGATTGACATACCTTCAAAATTCTTGACGGCCCGTTTGATTTTCTTAGCACATCCCTCGCAATGGATGTCGGTCTTGAAAACGACGATGTTCAGACCGTCGTCCTTCTTGGGGGCGGCGTCTGTGGGCTTCTTCTCACCGTCATTCTTGGGGGATTCCTTTTTCTGCAAGGACAAATAAATCCGCCGTTAGAAGATACAATACAATTTAGTGGAAGCAAACTATTAGTGACAGAAGAATGACAAAGTTTGATTACTTATACTACTAACCTCACCCATTTGTAGTAGTTGTTGGTGTGGGTGTGTGGGTGTTTGGGTGTGTGGGTGTGTGGGTGTGGGTGTGTGGGTGTAAGATGAACAAACAAGAAGGTGTATGTTATTTTTGGAGGATGAGAATATATAGGAAGAGGGGAGGGAGGTGGGTAGATTGAGAAATCGTGGGATTTTCTGAGATGTTTATGTATGTTTATGTATGGGGTATGTGATATGTGATATGTATGCATGTGAGATGTGTGGTTGGGTATGATTATGGTTGTTTCGGGGTGTAATATTTAATTTGATTAATGATGATGTGGGGTGCAGTCAGCAGAGACGGGCCTGGGCACTACCGACTCGGTAGATTGCCGCCGCGTTGGACTAATGGTTGTCGAGAAACGATGGCATCGTCACAAGTCAGCTATTATGACTAGACCCTGACGTGTCCCAATCAACCTCCCTCCTTTTCTTGCTCAACTAAATGGAATTAAAGGTGAATTAAATAGAACTAAGGTGAATCAAATAGGTTTTGGACAAAAAAGAAAAAGAAAAAGTGAACTAAACAGTTTCACTAACCCAATTCTTATGAAAAACGATGGTAAACCGTTTATGTTTAACCAGGGGACCAAGAACCTGGGTTTCTATTTCATCTTCGTCCTAATACTTGAAGATTTTGGTGGTGAGAGGCGCTCGATGTTCTTCTTAACGCACTCGAGCTCACATGAGAGTTGTTGACAGAATGACATTGGAAATTGATTGTTTTTTTTATTGTTTTTTTTGAAAAAAAGAAACATAAGTTGGGGAGTTTTTTGAAATTGAAGAAAGAAGAGAATGGGATTTTGAAAATAGGAATGGCGAAGTTGTGGAGCCAAAAATAATCACTAGGCGATACGTGAATTTTTTTACAAAAAATGACAAAAATACCCTTGAGGCATAATGAGATTCCTACGTGCGAGTAGCGAACAATCATCCATCAACAAAGTCAAAAGTGCCCAAAATAGGTAACAATTTAAAACCTATTTCATTCCATATATTTTCTACTTCATTATTTAGCTAATCAATTAGCTATATATTTTATTCATTTCATAACTTCTAAAACATTCCTTCTAAAATCATGATAATTGGTTAATTAATGGGTTAATTGCCTAATTAATCCATTAATTGTCAATTAAACCATCCATTATACCCAAAAAACACCACAAAGGCCGGTTATCCTCCACCCCAAGGAAATCAACCATGCCTTTAACCTTTTCTACCACATCTTTCCCTTTTTTATGATAATAATTAGCCAATTAATTAGAGAATTATTTTAATTGATTAGCTAATTATTCCATAACTCCCAAATTGAAACAAATCAAGAACTTAGCCCACAAACAAAGCTAGGTGGCCGGTCCTCTCTCACCCAAAGAGGCCGGCCACTCCCCTATAAAAAGCCACACATTTTCTCCAAAACGCACTTCCAATTCTCTTGCTAAAATTCTCTAAAATTCCCAAACACTTTCTCTCTAAATTCTAACTTTGACATCGGAGGTTCTTAGGCCAAAGCCCCCCATTCATCGTGGGCGCGTGAGGCTCTTGGCCTTGACCAAGGTGTTAATTGTTTTGTAGGTGCAATTTTGTCCAAGATCAAGGAGGAAGAAATTTGCATCCACAAATTGGTGCTTTCATTGAGAGGAAGAAATCCACACTCGTAGAAGACTCTCGTTTTCTCTATTTTCTAGTCCACTTGTATTTTTTCATACGTTCTTATTATTAGAATTTTTTATTTGCAAAGATTCTTTGATAAAATGTAAAAGAGAAGTACAATGGCTAGAAATTTAGAAAATTCAACAAGCAAAAATTCCAATATTCAAGAGATGGGACCGCGGCGATCCACGAGGCTAAACATGACAATAAGTGGAACGACACCACCACACGAGGCTCCACCATGGCAACCACCGCAGTGGCTACCACGGTAGCTACGCACGGCGAGGTCCATGGTGCCATCACCACGACCCGAGCTGTGAGATCCCACATCGCCCAGGGGAGTGATCCTTATATGTATATTCTCATCCTTACCTAGAGCGAGGCCTTTTGGGAGCCCACTGGCTTCGGGTCCCGTAGGAACTCCGAAGTTAAGCGAGTAGCGTGCGAGAGCACTCCCATGATGGGTGACCCACTGGGAAGTTCTCGTGTGAGTTCCCAGAAACAAAACCGTGAAGGCGTGGTCTGGGCCCAAAGCGGACAATATCGTGCTACGGTGGTGGAGCGGGCCCGAGATGTGGTGGACCCCGGGTTGGGATGTGACACGAGCCGTGCCATCCAAGGCCCATGGCACCAAGGCCACGGCCCAAGCTATGTCACTCCAAGACCAACGCGAGCCCAATGCGTTGCCTAGCCGAGCCCAAGCCTCGCACCCACGTGTGCCACACGCCGAGCAGCCTACTCCCGTGGCCTAGCCTACTTCCGTCGAGCAGCCCACCCTCGTGGCCAAGTCTGCTCTCACTAAGCAGTCCACTCACGTGGCCCAGCCTGCTGCCGCCGAGCAGCCTGCTCCCACTGCCCACCCCACTCCTGTGGCCTTTCAAGCAGCCCAAGTCGGTCAAATGCTATCCCAACCATCCGGACCTACCATCGAGCCGGGGGCATTCTCACCACATTTCTCCGCAGATTTGACATTTCCCAACTCAAATCTCGCGCCCGGAGTCTACCACCCTTCCACTGCTCAAGGAGGCACATTTCTTCCAAGCTCTTCCAATCCAAATGGCGAACAACACTTGTCTTGACAAGTCATAGAGTTGACAAGCGCCCTTGCACAACAGACAACCTTGGTGAATCGACTCTTACAACGTACCGAGATCCAACGTGCCCCGGACGAGGTGTCCCGAAGTAGGACAAGGGTAGACTGTAAGATCCCGTATTTTGAAAATATATTTATCTAAATATTATTTTACTAGGATGAACCCTAGATGCTTAGTAAACATTATTTTTTTTACCTAGCTGGTGACGTATGCTTGTAGCTATGAATTTTCAAAACTATGACTAAGCTTATTATAGCTAATCATAAGTTGACAACGCAAAGCTGGAGGTGGTATTGAAATCAGCTAAATTGGACATGTGTGTGTGTGACTAATGAGTTTTAGTAGGAGCTGTCATTTACAAATCATACAAGCAGAAGGTGGTTGTGAGTATTTAGCAGGATGTATCGAATTAGGAAGAGTGCACAGGTTTCTTTGATTAGTGGCGTTATAGACAAGCATGAGGTGACTCATGCCAAGCCGACTTTAGATGCCTATAAATAAAGGGCTTTCATTTCATTCTTTCATTCAAAACTTTAGGAAACATATGTTGGCTGCTGGGAAGCCATGCATGTATGTCCGTGTATACGTGTGTGTGTGTGTGTATATGTATATATGTGTGTGTGTATATATTATATATGTTTAGAGAGAGATTAGAAAAGAAAATAGAGTGGAAGAAATACATGGCATTAGGAGTGATCAAGGAGCTTGCTCAAGTACGTAGAGTCTATCTACTGCAGTAGTGACATTGATCTTCGTTTTAGCTTTGGATTTGAGGTAAGGGTTTCTTGGGAAACTTATCACCATTGGGGTATTTGTCTTGTTTAAGCTTTGTGAAATATGTGTTATATTTGATATATCTCTGTAATTGATATAATTATGTGTTTTGGAATATGATTTATATTATTGTTGATAATGTGGATATTGTGATGATGATGGTAATTATATGCATATGTCATTGCATATTGGAGGGGATGGGTTTTATTGGTTATTCGAGATTGGGAAATGGAAATGGAAATATTCTTTTGTGTGGTTGAGTTCGACTCTCGTAGGGACCAGCAAAGGTGGTAAAAGTGAAATTATAGGAATGGTATGAAGTAGTGGGGACTCTGGCGATCGAGAGGAGAACAAGATGACCAACAAAATGGAAAATTCGGCATGATTATGTTACGGGGGTTAGTTTATATAATAGAGCATTCGTACCACCGCTGCAGTGGTAAAATGCATGGTATGGGACATGCAGGTCCGCGTGTTTTATTATATGAATTAATGGGTTGGGTAATTGAAGTTAAGTTGCATTCATGGAATATAATATATATTTGATAACATGATATAATTTATTTATATGAGCATGACACTTGGCTTAGCTTTGATAATTATCCTTGATAAGACTTATGTCCCTACTGAGTTGTGTTTTCGCTCACCCTATACATTTTAGACCTTGCTGGTTCGAGACAAGATTAACAAATGGTAGACGAGTTGAGTTTGTGTTAGACGAGAAATTTAAGGATTTTTAATTTATTACTTTTGTACATCCTGTAAGGATTTGGAATTATTTTAATAAGAGGAGTTTATTTTTCAACCTGTGTTAATTTTCTTTTATTTATTAAGCTTTTAACTCACGTTTCGGATTCGGGTTCGAGTTTTTATTACCGACCCCAGGTCTGGGGCGTGACATAGACGAACCTCTCCACCAGCGCCCCGGCAAGCAGCCTATCAACCAGCCACGATCCGAGCGTTCTGGCAGCTTACGCTCCCTCCTGGGTTCTTGGGATAGCGTATACTCTCGTCTTAGCGCGTGGAGGAGCGTGCATTCCTGATCAAGCCCACGGACGAGCATACGTTCACGGTTGAGGTCACACTCCGATTATTAACATGGACAACCTTCCAAGCGAAGTGTTCATTCACAACTAGGCTCACAAGGAGTATTCTCCTCCTCAAATAGAAGTAGGCAGCACGACAGAATGAGAGAAACAGTCACTCAATCCAACTCAAGTTCAACCAGCAGCCTGCAAGCAGCCCGTTCGCCTGTTAAGTACATGCCACATGCACCGCAGCCGCGACATAGACGAGTCGAGCATAGGGCAAAGTGGCCTAGACCCATAAGTCACGACTGAGGGCAGCCGAAAGTTCCACTGCCCCAGCAGAGGCAAATTCAAGAAGAAGTTGAGAGGCTCCTAATCGAATAATTGCACAATTTCCAACGTAACGGGGTTGCTGACGATGCGCTTCGATGAGACATGACCAACATAAGCATGTCGCCATTCACGAATGAGATCGAGCGGACAGATCCACCTCGCGGGTTCACTATGCCTCACTTCACTCTGTGCAAGGGAAACGAAGATCCGGATCGACATCTCAAGCACTACCGCAGTACCATGATACTCTACATGAACAACGACGTGCTTATGTGCAAAAATTTTGCCACAACTTTGCAAGGCAAAGCGCAAGACTGGTTTCACACTCTACCACCGCAGTCGATCAGAAGTTTCAATGAACTTTCCTTTGTTTTCACTAAGGAGTATTCGTCTAACCGCTCAATCAAAAAGACACCTGACCATCTCTTCAGCATCGTAAAAGACCCTTGGGAGACAATTCACGACTATGTCAAGAGGTTCAACGTGGAGAAGGCCAAGATTGTTGGTTGCAACGAGGACATAGAACGACAGCATTCAGAAATGGGCTTCTCACCGAACACCCTTTATTCAGAAAACTAATCATGGGAGAAGAACTGACCCTAGCAGCTTCTTATGCTCTGGCAGAAAAGCATGCACTATGGGACGAAGCCAAGCAGTCTAACAAAAACGAGTCGAAAAAGATCCCAACCAGAGAAGACTCAGCACCTGAAACATTCAGCAAGTTCACAATTCAAATCGGCCAAATTCTTCGCAAGCTCAAGAATGAACCTTGGTTCGAACTACCGCCACCCATGAAAGGCGATCTTACCAGGCTGGATCATACAAAGTATTGCGTATTCCATCAAGGACCGGGCCACACTACCAACAGCTGCCTAAAGTGGAAGCAGTACCTTGAGAAGCTGACAAATGAGGGCCGATGCGACGAGTATCTTGACAGATCAACGAAACGACCTACACAAGCAGGATAAGTCTCTATCATCCCCTAAACCTCGTTTGGGCTTTTCCAAATAAGTTTGAAATCTCTAGCAACTCAACGAACAAGGCCTCGCAAGTCGAAGATATCCAGTTTGTTTTGCAGTTTATACTTTCCAGCATAGTTGATTTATTTCTTTATTCTCAATGAAGATTCAAGAAGTTATTCATAAGCCTGGCTTAACTGCTGTACACAACAACTGCTCAAAACCCTTTATGGGTCTGCTCTCCAGTGCGAGAGGATAAACTAATTGCTCTCCAGTACGAGAGGGTAAACCAATTCCCCAACATACATACGGGTCTGCTCTCCAGTGCGAGATGATAAACTAATTGCTCTCTAGTGCGAGTGCGAGAGGGTAAACCAATTCCCCGACACCCATATGAGTCTGCTCTCTAGTGCGAGAGGATAAACTAATTGCTCTCCAGTGCGAGAGGGTAAACCAATTCCCCGACACCCATATGGGTCTGCTCTCCAATGCAAGATGATAAACTAATTGCTCTCCAGTGCGAGAGGGTAAACCAATTCCCGACACCCATATGGGTCTGTTCTCCAGTGCGAGAGGGTAAACTAAACTCATTTGGGTAAGCTCTCCAATGCGAGAAAGCCACATAGCTCAAAAGATCGAATGCTTGAAGATCAACTAGGCAGCAAATGGTCAGGGGGCAGTATCCACTTTTGCACTTAACAGTTTGCTCATTCGACACTTCTTCTTCAGCAGCTCCGATCTTGGCTGCTCCACCTACAATACCTGAGAAATCAAACTCAAGCAGATTCCTTATTTTTGGCAAGCAGCCCAAACATGGCAGCTCAAACCGTTGTCCAAGCTATGCCACTTCCTCGGCCTATGCCGAGCCAATCCTTGGCTTCAATTAAGCCGAGCAGCACAAGCAATGACCCCTGCCACACCACCTCCTTGGCCCATGCCAAGCCGACTTTTGGCCTCTCTCAGCCGACGTGCCGTACCATCTCGACGGCTGCCCCATGGCAGCACCTCCCAAGAAAAATACAAGGAGAATTAAGTTTTTCTTACATCGGTGCGGCGCGAAGAAGACAAAGAAATCAACGAAAAATGGTTCTTTGCACGGGCAAGCAAAAAAGAGTGCTAGGGGAGGGGGAACAAATATTTTCTGGCTTTCTCTCTTTCTTGTAGAGATAAATAATTGCCTTCTGAAGTTGATTTAATTCCCTACTTAAGGTGGGCTTAAATAGGCTTTGGAGGCGATTTATTTCCCTTTCCTAGAAGAATCTAATTCCAAGTTCAAGAGAGAACCTGCATCAAAGTTGGAGATCTCTACACCTGCTGCCCTTTCCTGCAAGCAGCCCAGCAGGTGTGGGGGCATTTGTGGAGCCAAAATTAATCACTATGCGACATGTGGATTTTTGGACAAAAGAGGACAAAAATACCCTTGAGGCATAATGGGATTCCTACGCTGCGAGCAGCGGGCAATCATCCCTCAACAAAGTCAAAAGTGCCCAAAATAGGTAACAATTTAAAACCTATGTCATCAAATTCCTTCTACAAGGTAACTCCCAAAACCTATTTCATTCCATATATTTTCTACTTCATTATTTAGCTAATCAATTAGTTATATATTTTATTCATTCCATAACTTCTAAAACATTCCTTCTAAAATCATGATAATTGGCTAATTAATGGGTTAATTGCCTAATTAATCCATTAATTGTCAATTAAACCATCCATTATACCCAAAAAACACCACAAAGGCCGGTTATCCTCCACCCCAAGGAAATCAGCCATGCCCTTTACCTTTTCTACCACATCTTCCCATTTTTATGATAATAATTAGCCAATTAATTAGAGAATTATTTTAATTGATTAGCTAATTATTCCATAACTCCCAAATTGAAACAAATCAAGAAACTTGCCCACAAACAAAGCTAGGTGGCCGGTCCTCTCTCACCCAAAGAGGCCGCCACTCCCCTATAAAAAGCCACACATTTTCTCCAAAACACACTTCCAATTCTCTTTCTAAAATTCTCCAAAATTCCCAAACACTTTCTCTCTAAATTCTAACTTTAGCATCGGAGGTTCTTCGGCCAAAGCCCCCACATTCATCGTGGGCGTGTGAGACTCTTGGCCTTGACCAAAGGTGTTAATTGTTTTATAGGTGCAATTTTGTCCAAGATCAAGGAGGAAGAAATTTGCATCCACAAAAGTGTTCTAAGAAATTGAGGGCGTAAAGAAGAAGGAAAAGGCCTAGGGGTTTCATAGACAAAAGAGGGGGAAGATTAAAACTCTAATCATTAATTTTGAATTTCAAAATCAAGAAAATCTCGGGACATACTTTCAATCATAATAGTCATGGGGAATCGAAGCAATCTAAATTGATTAATTTGATTTGAAAGCTTGCTGTTGGTATTAGTTTAAGGAGTAATGCTAAGGAGACTAAGTTTAGAAACTAAATGATGTGTCACTAATAGGAATAAATACGTTTATCAATGTTTAAGTAATAAACCAATCATCAACTTCCATATCTTTTAGCTTTCAAAACTTTGTCTCCAAATTTTATCTTCATAGCATTACCCTTAGTTTAAGTGTTTCGAGAAGAGACTTTACGACGGTTCAATTGTCTGAATAAGTAAGGCGCGTGAGATGACCGAAAAAAGAAGAAGATGCAGTATAGAAATCTGAAGCGTGGCAAAAGAAAAGAAAAAGAAAAGTGTGTCAGTTGAGGCTAGCATGTTAACTGGGATTGAGGTATTTAATGCTAGATATTGGGCAATTTAAAGAATGTTCGCTTCTCGAAAACCTTCAGGCCAACTGTCGATGGCCTAGAGTTTTAAAAGCGAGGGGGCAATTTTGGACGTGAAATAACAGTTTGGGCTGAGATGGGTGGACCTGAGGACCACAGTTCTCGACCCAATATGCATCATTTAAGTCAACGGGTTGTTAGCCCATAAATAGGGCCGACCAAGTCCATATGAAAAAAGGACTATGAAGAGATCAAGTGTGGGTGGTCTGGTTGAGTACTATATGAATTAAAATTTCTAGGGGATCAAATTGGTCCTTGGATAAATGCAAATTATCCAAACGATCAGAATGCATCCGTGATCTGATAAAGATGAATACATCCTGTAACAGAGCTAGGTTCAGAGCCTTGGCGAGAATCAAAGAAGCTGAGACTAGATGAAGATGAAGTTTCGAGTTAGAAGGGATAAAGGAATATTCGAGCGAATGCCAAGCCAGCACAGTCCCACCAGAACTTTACCTCGGCATGTTTGTTTATCACATAGGCTTCATCTATAAATAAAAAAGCCTCTACAACATTGAACCTTTCTTCAATTCAATAGTTAACTCAAAACGCTCTACACATCAACCCTCGCTCTACGCGAAACCCTTCTCACAACCCTGAGAAACACTAATTATCCTAACTTTCCCTTTAATACTTCAGTTTGGACTAACAACACTATTTTGACAACTAGCAACATCTTCAATTTGAACTAACAGTACTAAAGTCGTAGAACCAAGTTATCAAGAAGCACCTTTAGTTTGGACTAACAGCATTACTTCTAATCGGTTGGTTATATATCCTAGTCTCGGCGGGTTAAGGGTTTTCAACTTACTCATCGAAATAGGTCACTTCATTAGCTTCCCAGCAAAGTTGAGTGTTCTATTATTGGTCACTCTCAAGTGCATTTTTCAGTTTGACATTCGGACGACCAAACTACCTTCATTATAAAAACGTTCATTTCCTTTGAGTGCTTGTGTCCTTACAGCTTGATACTGATTCGGCGAACCTATATCCTTATGAATATAGTCAAGGCAGCCAAACCTGGTCCGGGAGATCTAGAACTTCGCAGTAATTTAGGCAATCTTTGTCTTTAGGTTCTAAAACCAAAGGTCGAGATGTGTTTCTTCCTTGGTTGCTTCGATGCAGAAGTTAGCTACGTATTTGACACCACCATCATATTTATTCTACTCGCCTTACCGAGCTCGATTGCGAGTTGACACGCCCGCATTCACAAGAAGAATATGGTTAGCTCATAGTTACTCGGTATTGTGCACCACATAAGTTTTGTAATTTTTAAGATCAACCGTAAAACGTCATGAAAAGGAAAGGTGAAGAAAAATGGATAGAGGGAGCAATTTAAGTAATCATGTGAAATGGAATACTATCAGTAGCTTAATTTCGACGTTATAGTCTTATAGATGCTTGAGTAGGAATAAAAAAAATGATGAGCAGCTCAATCTAAGATTTAGGCGCGAGGAGGAATCGAAGAAATAAATCAAGTTGGGTTATAATCTGGAATGTTACTTAAGTATTTATCCAAAAGGATCAATATAATAACAGAAAGAAAAAAAAAACACAATTTTTTTTTTGTGCATTCTACTTTTGCATGTCACTAGCACTAATTTTAGTGTATTTTTCGTTACTTGTAAGCGAAAGTTTCAAGTTTCAGTTTTACTAATGGTGGGTATCATACGTACTCATAAGTAATTATTGTGTGATTTAGCTGAAATATAGGTGACCTCCAATCGTGGTACACATTTATCTTTGTATTTCCTCAAATCCAAACAAGAAAAGGAAAAGAAAAAAAAATGAAAGGGGAAAGACAACTTCGAGTCTGCGATCAGAAAAGCCTGCGTTGAAATGTCAATCTCACATCGCTGTTTTGTCTAGCTAGTCATGGGCGTTTACGATTTTCCCACGTTGTGCAATGTTTCACGTTTTTCCAAATTCCTATATAGTTATTTTGGACTTGCTTCCTTTATAATTTTATGGGGCAAATGCAATGCCTATATCCTGGGAAGGTTCATGCAGAATTTGACCACTCTCAATCAGCCATTGGAATTCGATTTAAGTAAAACTTTAACAAGATATTCGATCTCAATATCTCTTCCCAATAAAATCCAAAGTTGAAAAACTATATATATATATGTTATATATAATATAATCCAATTATGGTTGCATTGACCAAACCCTAAATAATGGATGCTCCAATTGCGTATTATGGTCGCATTTGGTTTCGGCTACAACATCAACACCAAAGCCATATATTTTGTTATCAAAGTTCAGTCCAAAACACAATACCCCAATTATGAGTTCTAAAGTGCGAACCAAAAAGAAAAAAAAAAAGGAAAAAAACTCCATATAATATTTACAGGGCCGTCCCTGAGTATTTAGGGGCCCTGTGCAAAAATTAAATGGAGGCCCTTCATTTTTTTTTTTAATGTTATATTTATTTCTTATTGTTTTTTTTCAATTTTTTCATCTATAAAACTAAAATATTACAAGTTACTACAACAAAAATAAGTTGTTTGATCAGCCAGGTTTTTTTCCTTACTTTCAAAGGTCCTGAGTTTGTTGGATGCCTTTTTGTTATCTCATTTTTAAGTTTACAAATTTGCAAAAACTTAAAATATAACAAAACAATATCACAAGGATTCGAACCCAGCACATGGGCTATAAGAAAAAAGAGCTCAACCGCTAACGCTAGAACCACATATAAGATTATCTTTTGCATCTAATCTATTTTATATGCATCTGTATACATGTAATGAAAATTTGGGGGCCCTGTGCGGTGGCACCTGTTGCACACCCTCAGGACGGACTCTGAATATTTAGAACGTATAATTATAATGAGGAACGACGATCAGACAAGTTAAAGTCGAATTTTTATAACACATGTCTTGATTATAGTTGTACATGTTACGATGAATGGAAAGACATAAATCATATTTAAGCGTCAACAAGTCACACTTCAACCGTTAACCACAAATTGGTAAAGGAAGAAGTGTTTGACTTTGTGAGAATGCCAACAATAGCTGGCAGTGATGTTGTGTTGGGCATGGTCTGTTAGCTTCAAATCTAACCTGTCTTGACTCTCTAGTCTCTGTCCCGTTGCAAGGAATCCTCAAGAAGTCCTCAACTTGATGACAGCATGAGCTTCGGTGCTACTACTTATCATGATAGGAAGGTCCACTCAAAGTAAATATACAGATTTAATTTCAATGCAGCTTCAAGGGATTAGGTTAACGGAACACCTCTGCTTTCGTCTCCCTTTCCACCTTCATCAGAGCGCTTTTTTACTCCATTTCAATCTATTTTGCCCTCTCAACATGTTTTAAAATTGTTAATTTGCTATGCTTGAAAAGATCCAAAAGGCCACTAAAAGTTCAAATATCTTTAGAAGGACATTTGGTAGGGGTGAAACTTGATGAGCAAGGTTGGCTCGATAAGCTAGGGAGAAGGTTTGGCTCTTTTGTGAGTTATCGTATTTAAGGAGGTGGGATATATTTGGGCATCTTTTGTTAGCTGTGAAGAAAAACAATGGGACACTTGACACCAATGCCAAAGAAAATGATGTTTCTTTGGGACATCCGACCTAATTGAACTGATAATATAGAGAAAATAGCATGCATAAATGACAATTAAGGAAATACTCTTGTTTGGTATCCTATTTGAAATTTTTTATCATTTCTCAAAACATGTCTTGAAAATAATTTTCTTTAAGACTCAAAAACTTGATTGGTTTACGATTTAAAATTTTTAAATCTTACGACTTAAACTAAGAAAGTAAGAGATGATTGAAAAAAAAAAGAGAGGATCGAACGAGATAGAGAGGAAGAAGTGAGAGAAAGAACTGAAAGAATGAAGAGAGCGGATTGAAAAAAAAAAGAGGAGTGAGAAAGAAGAAAAGAGAGAGAGAGAGAGAGAGAGAGAGAGAGAGAGAGAGAGAGAGAGAGAGAGAGATTTGGTGAGTGAGAGGGGAAGATGGAGAGAAAAAAAAAGAGTTTAAGTTTAAAAACTCTAAAAACTCACTTTTTATATTTTTAGATAATAGACTATATTTTTTTAGTTTGGTCTTGAGTTCAGTTTTTAAAAATAGTTATACCAAACAAGTTTTTAAGGCCTAAAACTTAAAAATTGTTTTTAAGTTTAAGAAGTTAGATTCAAGTAGAATAACAAATAGACCCTAAATTGCTAGATGATACTCTAAAGAAGTGAATACTAAAAGCATCTCCAATACTATTAGTCATTAATTTGTTAATTCAGAATGAAACACTACTAACTATTTTAATCTATACGGGATACTATAGCGAATAACTTTTCATCACATTTGAATAGCTACCATATTGAAGTTGCATTTCTTTCTCGTTTTCACTAATATACAGCCCAAAGAGGTTTCATTCAACTAGCCTGTTGTAGATGCTCACTAAACCGAATAAGAATACCTAATTTCTACTAAGTAGGTCAAGCTAATTTCTTACAAAATGTTTTTTTTTTCTTAGAAGCATGCCAGAAGGGAGTACTGTAGTGCCTGTTGGGGAAATGTTGAAAATAATACTAAAATAATATGAAATATGGGTCAGTGCGTATGTATGCAGTTGGAGAAATTTGGATGCACATGTGTGTTTCAAGAACAATCGACATAAAAAAATAAAAAGGATGCGTGATAATCATGATGATATTGATGTATACATATAAATAGATAAGTATTAAAATAGTACATGCTTATCAACAAATAAAAAATATATAGGGGGTCATTTGATATTATAATTTTCATTTGTAAGTTAAAAATTATAAATTTGAATCTCAAATTGAATTGAATTTATTAGGGTTTATATCACAAATGGTCCCTGAAATTGACCCCATCAATCATGATGGTCCCTGAAATTGAAAATCGATCAATGTAGTCCCTGAATTTTTCGTCCAAATTAACTTTAAAAAAAATGTTAGAGAACCAATTTTTCATGGTAAAATGATAAAAAATAATCATGTTACTTATAATTTTACTTACTACCTCTCTTTTCCTTTTTCCATCTTCACTTTTCTCTCCATTTTTTCATGGATTTGGTGCTAAAACTAAAATAAAAACAAAAAAAAGTGGTTCTCTAACCTTTTTTTGGTCATTTTACCATGAAAAATTGGTTCTCTAACCTATTTGTAGTGTTAATTTGGAAGGAACACTAACAGAAAGACGACATTGATTCGCGAGTTAAAATTCAGGGACTACATTGATCGATTTTCAATTTTAGGAACCATCATGATTGATGGGGTCAATTTCAAGGACCATTTGTGATATAAACCCAATTTATTATTATTGTGCCCCTAGATGTCGTTTAATAAAAATAAATCTTGTCAATAACATTCGTGGACTTATTTTATTTTTCATTTTTTTTGCTTTTATCAATGAGCATGATTGACTGAAGAATAGAGGGCTAGAAACTCAAACGCAGAAGGAACGTTAATATAAATGTTATAATATGCCACATTACGTTATGTGACAAATTAAAAATCGCAAGGAATGTTTATAGAGTGGGCTATTATATCTGAACCATAGAATGATGATTTGGGAAACACACTATGATGATGTTTAAACAAGAAAAATAAGAGATATTTTTATCGATATTGATAATTTGTTTTTATAATATTCGATGACTAAATAATTTCATATTTTTATTAAATTTTATTTTAAAAGTGATCTTTACATAATGATTTATAGTAGAAAATTTTATTTGCACTCATTTTCTCTTACGCTATGTTTGGATGAGGGAAATAAGATTGGAATTTTGATAAAAGTCGGAATTATAAATTGACGTGAACTAATTCTCTTGTTTGGATTTATAAACATAAAAATTTAGAATTTCCGCATGGAAAAAAACTTGAAAATTGGGACCTCTAATTCCCAAGTTTAGATTCCATGTAAATAGATACCATTTTCAAATTTATATGAGTAAGAGTTTTTTTTTTTTTTTTAAGCTGGAAATGTTCATTGCCAGGGCCGAAGCCAGAGAAAAACAAGGAAAGCCAAACCAGGCTAACAACATCTGGAACAAAATAAAGAAGTAAGGGAGCAGGAAGAGGTGTGGGAATAAGCATAACCATGACATTCCCTTACAACTATAAAACCTACACTAGGGTGGTGGGCATGGAAGCCCATCTTTGTTTACAATTCGAACGAGCAATGATGGGGGTCTGTTGACCCAGACTAAGTCACACAACTCCGCTCCCAAATGCAACGCCACGTAATCCGCCGCTTCATTTGCCGATATTGGGACCCAAGATCAGTCATACACATGGAAATAGTCTCTTAGTAGTCAGATTTTGCATAGCATAGGAAACATCTCCCAGTTGCCATTATCAATACATATATTCACACACGAGATCACTTCTTTTGAATCAGATTCGATAATGGCCTTCAAAAAACCATGATGAAGAGCAAGGATGGAGCCTTCCAACACACTCATAGCCTCCGCCGCCAAGCAAGACAGAGCACGAATCACCCTTCTACGAACAGCAAGATACACAACATCAGAGTTCTGTACCACCACACCAATAGAACCAACACCACTACAAGCTCTCCCATAAACGTCAATATTAATCTTAACCGTATCCAACGGCGGAGGAGACTAAGTAACGGTGGGAAGCATAACAAGCCCTCATCCAACCCCCGATCGAGAACTCAAGGAATTCGCATTCAAGAAAGAAGCAAAAGCACATAAAATGGCATGAATGGTCCGAGTTGGCGACGGCAACTGGTCGTTGAAAATGGCGTTGCATCGAGCTTTCCAAATATGCCAACAAGTAAAAGCAATGCGGCCCAAGGTTTGCATACACTCAGACTTATTGCCCTGAACCATCGTTAGAAAACTTCTAATCCAGGAATGAAAAAGTGGTAACAGATTTTTAGAAAACTTTGTATCGGTGTACAATCGTTTTAGGTTCTAATTAGCGAGGCAATGAAGTTATTGGTATCAATCCAATTGATTAATACTTATACAATCACTTAGTGAATTAAAACTTTTAATTCTCGTTATTTTTTATGACTACTTATTTAATCATCTAGAAGGACCCACAAGCCATGATCAACATCTAACCATGTATCATGGTTACCCAAGCTAATGTAACCTATTCAATTGGAATTACAATGTAACTAGATCATTCTCTAAATCAATACTCTCAATCACATTACTAGGGTATGTATACTTTATGTTAAACCCCTATGTGATTATACTATGTTATAGGATTCAATTGAGTCGTTTAAAAATATCTTCCATCATTACGCTCAAAATTTTGGCCAAAGATTTTCCGATCATATCTTAGAGTATTTTTCCTCTCATACTGAGGATTATAGATTCTTTGTTGAATATTCACATGTCTACATGATTAGACATCTTAACCCCAAGAATACCGGGACACACTCGAATGAAATGCCTTTGACACCATCAAAGATCAAGTACCTAACCACTAGACAACTATGATGTCTCAGGTCAAATGACTACTTACATTATCCTAACCAGAAGAGTTACTTGCTTGACATGTGAGTAAACCTCCATGCAGTACTCTTGTTTGATTGTGTTGAGTGGATTCGTTTCCTTAACAAGCACCTACATACTTGTCTTAATGTCCCTACACAAATGACTTGAGACTTTCCATCCTTCCAATTGAAGCAGACATAGTACGTACTGGTCTATTCGTATTGTCAGCGTCCCTCTGACAATCCTATGACCAGGATCCTTTTGGACATTATAGTTATGTGAAGAAGGTCTCTATAATCTAACATCTTTAGATTACTTCTTCCATCGATCCATTGTCCATGGACTCACTATTTGGACGTTTATCGTTCATTGAGATAGTCCTAATAAGTGACTTTTTCCTTTTGAAATATTAGACTTAACCATACATGAATTTTCTTGACTTGAACACAAAGTATCTCAAAGAGGAGTTCGTCCTTGATCCTTAATGGTTTGTCTGGTATCTTACTAAATCCTTTTGGGCCTTCACTACTGAATTTGGGCCCCCGCCAAATCCATACGTTGGTCTAACGTCTACCTTTCAACTCTCTGCGGTTTTATCAAAACAAACAAAAACCCCAGTAACCAAAAAGACAATCGAGCCCTCACCACCATCGCCATGCTCTCTGCAGTCTCGTCTTCCCTCCGTATCTTCCACAAGCCCTTCACTCGCGCTCTTCGACTCCCCCTCCCCAAACTCCCCATTTCTTCAAACCCTAAACTCCTCTCTTCTCTCTCCCCCGCCACTTCTGCTCTCATCCCCAATGCCACCGGCGGTGGTCGCGCCGGGGCTCTATCTCCGGCCCCGGCCACCGACGACCTCCAGAAGATCGATGTTAACCCTCCCAAGGGCACCAGGGACTTCCCGCCCGAAGATATGCGCCTCCGCAACTGGCTCTTCTACAATTTCCGAGAGGTCTCGCGGCTGTTCGGCTTCGAAGAGGTCGACTATCCGGTTCTCGAGAAGGAGGCTCTGTTTATCAGAAAGGCAGGGGAGGAGATTCGAGACCAGGTATGCTGACTTTTTCAGCATTTCTTTTACTTGCATTGTTTGAATTTGAATTGAATACTGACATACATACATATATGTATATATGTATGCATATATTCATATACCTACATTTGTGCAGCTGTATTGCTTCGAAGATCGGGGAAATCGTCGCGTTGCGCTGAGGCCGGAGCTCACTCCTTCTTTGGCAAGGCTGGTGATACAGAAAGGGTACTGAGATTCTGATTCTGCTGAGCATGTTACTTTGCTATTTAGACTTGGTTGTATAAGTGTATAATGTGTATCTATATATTTATTATTTACTCTTCGATTTTGTTTTTATATCCAGGTGTGGAAGCCGGAAATTTTGATCCTCGTGTTTTTTTTCTGTCCAGAAAATCTCTATCCCTTCCTTTGAAATGGTTTGCCATTGGGCAGTGTTGGCGGTATGAGAGGATGACAAGGGGGCGGCGTCGGGAGCATTACCAGTGGAATATGGATGTTATTGGTGTACCTGAGGTTACGGTATGGAGCTGATTCTGCTGGATTGGTTATATGATCATGAATTTTTTGTGATGCCTCACACTCTTGCATTGATTGAAATCTCATAATGTACGTCACATTGTTGTATTTGTTTAATTATGTAATATACAATTCCCTGACAAGCTCAGGTTTTACTTGTTTTGTTTCTCCTCATGTGCTAGGCTGAAGCAGAACTTATTTCTTCAATTGTCACTTTCTTCAAGCGAGTAGGAATTACAGCATCAGATGTTGGATTCAAGGTTTCTAGCCGTAAGGTGCGGGTGGTTTTTTCTTGCAGGAACTTAGACTGTTAGATTCACAGGTCTTCATCAAATTTTTGTCGTTCTAATATTGTTTGTCTGACCGTGGGATTTCTGTCTCCAGAGGCATTGTATGGCCAAATGATTTTCAAGTTGACTATCGAAAAAGAAACTGATACATCCCAAATTAGTTTAGAAAAGCTTTCCTACTGTTTGTGCCATTGAAATCAGTTTTCAAGTCATTTTGGAGTATATAATTATTTATTTTAAATTATGATTACTAGCCTGACTTTTCTACTTACAGGTTTTACAAGAAGTATTGAGGCGTTATTCCATACCCGAAGCTTTATTTGGCAAAGTTTGCATCATCATAGACAAGGTAAATTTTGAAAGGTTGCAAGTTTTGGGTTGCAGCTAATTATGTTCTTGTTTTCTACTATATTATTCTTTTCAAATAATTTTGATGTGAAAGCCATTATGACATTCTATTTTTGTTTGATTATATATTCTTTAGAAAATAAATTAGATAATTTTTTATATTTTGTAAAGTTGTTCTTTCTTCAAATTTTTGCTAATAATTTTACTGTAAAGTATGTTAGTTGCTAGTTCATGTTGATTTATTTAAGATCATTTAACATGCAATAGTTGTAGTATGATGTTCTGCTTTTATATTTTCTTTTGTATGTGCATATATATATGTATCTACATGTGCCTGTTATGGTTAGAGTCCCTGAACTTTGTACGCATATGGTATCTAGATTCTAGTCGTGCTCTTAGTCTGATAGTAAAATGAATACGATATTTTTTTTATTCAATATTTTCTCCATTTTCTTATGTCTAGCGTATCTATATATACACTAACAAAAAAGATATAGTTTTTTTGCCACAAGTTTCTAATCCTTTCTGGATTTGAATTGTAAACAGATAGAGAAGATTCCAGTGGATGATATAAAAAATGAGTTGAAATCTGCTGGTGTATCTGAAGAGGCTATTGAACAGTTATTGCAAGTTCTTTCCATAAAGTCATTGACAAAGCTGGAAGGTTAGTCTTATCAATACTGATTCAGAAAGTATTTAAACATAAGTTTTTGGCTATAAAAAGTATAAATTAATCGTCTTTCCCCCTCTCCAAGACGTGAAAATGTATCGTATGTTTCCCTGATCAGCATGCATAAATCATATCCAGCTGTTTGCTTATATGTACTTGTAAGAGGGTATTAGATATTTTGGTTTCCTACACGGCTCACCCCCACTGTAGATCAAAAGCTTTCATGCTCCATAAAGGCAGTTTTCCAATTGATTAAAGATTACTTTTGTGTAGTACGTCTTTAAAATGACATCACTTGTAAGTTTGAGGGTAGATTATTAGACTTTATGGTGAGAACCTTTGGCAAGTAGTACTTGTTTTGAAATAATCAAAATAATGTTTTGCAAATTTATGCTGTTATATATGGTGGTTGGTTTTTTTTCACAGCGATGAATGTTACATGAGGCATACCGAAATGATTAATCAGTTCTTTCCTTAGGATCAGTGGACTTTAGTACAAATGATTTTATTTCACTAGCAAGTGAGATGTTTGTTTGTTAAAATGGTAATTACTAGCTTTAACAGATCGAAACTTCTTTTTCCAGTTTAAATGTGTCTTAATACAAGAACTCTATATGGTCAAGCTGTTGTAACCTACTCTCTCTGGATTTTTTTCTCTTTGATGTGTACGGTAATAGACTAAAGTTAGCAAATTAGAGAATAACAATACTGGTTTGGCAGAACTTTTGCCTACTGCACGTTGTCATTTCCCTGGGTAGTGAAACCCAGCTTCTTTGATTAATAATAAAGTTACAGTACTTTTGCAAAACCCTAGAACTAATCACCCTTTATCCCTCTCGGCTGTCTCTGACTTTTTCTCACACTTTCCCTGGCCTTGCCGCACCCTATATATATGTATAAGGTGTGATTTACATGCCTATTTCTGATTAAGTTTCCTATTCTATATGGAATAGGAAAGTACACTTTCTTACCTATTCCAATTAGACTTCTAGGATGCCTAATCTAATTGTACAAGGAAACTTTGATTCTCTCCTAGTCCTTCCAGGAGAAGAATCGGTACACCTTTAATTTCCCTAATACAATCCTAAATAAACTTGACGAGCCAAAATCCTAACACAAGGAACATTAGTGAAGGTGACAAGATAATGCATAGTACCATAGATATTGAAAATGATAAAGACTTTGCTAAGCTTTTGAATCTTAAGTACTGGTGGATAAACACCAATACGTGACAAAAAGGAAATTATTCAAGGTGTACCTCTGTAAGAAATGAACAGAGAAATAAATAGACAATTATTGGGGAATGGTGATGAAGAAATCAAGAGTTAGCAGTTACCCATAGATTAGAGAGACGAGAAAGAATGTTGAGACTTGAAAGTGGCAAGGGATAGTGAGAGGCGGTGGGTTCAAATTTAATTTAATATCAATTGTGGCCACAATAAATTGAACTGTATAACTATTTCAAAAAGCTGTCGGGGAAGTTATTTTTGGCAATCGTTTGTGAGTGGAGCTTCCAAGGTTCTATTTATTGTGTGACCAGAAAAAAAAAAAAAGTTAGTAGATGGGACAATTATTAATATGCGTTCCATGTTTTTCTTATGTAGAGATACTTGGAGAAGCAGGGGAAGCAGTTGCTGATCTGAAACAACTATTCTCTCTTGCTGACAAATTTGGTTACTCTGAATGGATTCAGTTTGATGCTTCTATTGTTCGTGGCCTTGCCTACTACACTGGTATTGTCTTTGAGGTTAGGATTTCCATGTTGTTTTCCCTCCCGCAATTTTGACATTGCAGATATTAGTCATGCTCGTAGAATGAGTTGAGTTCTACCATCTTTTCTATTTTCTTTAGTTGTTTATTGCTCCTGGTAACTGATGATATTCCTTTATAGTGTGGTATTACCTTTTCGTGTGTGAATAATGTCTTGGGGATCATATATTGTACTGCACATCTATTTTAGGCATCAGTCTACGGTGAGAATGTAGTTTGTGGACGTTATCATACTGCCAGTTTATACAATTGTAAATTTTACAGCAGTGAAATGCATTTATCTGACCTGTGAGCTATAGTAGCATTTGTTAAATACTACACTAGAATATTTGGGAGTTCTGTTGGCTGTAAGTGAAAAGTTGTTTGCGATACTGTCTTTACTTATGATCCAACTGACGTGGGACATGTGCTGTCATGTGAAAACTTGTCCCATTTCAGATGTAGAACATACTGGAAAGTCTTCCATATTCTGCCTATGCGTAAGAACAAACTTTTGTGATGATGACAGAAAAAATAAGCAGCCAAATGGCAAACTGATTATGTCTATGCATGATTACTCAATTACAATGATTAGATCTCCCTTGTATGTATATAAAGTTGCTTCTACTTCGTCATTAATGAAGACAATCCCTGACAGATCAATTTTATTTTTCAGGGTTTTGATAGAGGAGGAAAGTTACGAGCCATTTGTGGTGGTGGGCGATATGACCGCTTGCTTTCTACTTTTGGTGGTGATGACATTTCTGCTTGTGGATTTGGGTTTGGTGATGCTGTTATAGTGGAAGTAAGTCAAAACCTATGTAATATATACTTATATATATCCTATGCTTTATGAAGAGGTTTTTTTCCTTAAACTACGTTAAAATATTCTTCATTCTTGGCTTCATTTTTTTTATTTCTTATCTCATTTTTGTTTTGTTTGTCATTTGTTTGATATTTTTGTGTGTGGATTATAGTTGCTTAAGGAGAAGGGTCTTCTGCCGGAACTCAGCCTGCAAGTAGAGAACATTGTGTGTGCTCTTGATCCTGAACTCCAAGGAGCAGCTGCAACAGTTGCCACCATACTCAGGGGAAAAGGTCAAAGTGTTGATTTAGTCTTGGAGAACAAACCGCTTAAATGGTATTTCCTGCCCTCTTATAGGTGCTTGCAGATTTCCATACCAATCACTGTATTTATAATATTTTATCATTCAATGGTTTGATTTTTTTCTATGGCAGGGTATTCAAGCGTGCATCACGGATAAATGCTAACAGGCTGATATTGGTGGGAGATTCGGAGTGGCAAAGGGGTATGGTGAGTGTGAAAGTTCTTTCTTCCGGCGAACAACGTGAGATCAAACTTGATGAACTAGAGTGATAAGAATTTGATTATTTGGAGGTTGTAGTGTTTATTTTTATCTTTATAGGTAGGTTCAGTTTATTATTGTACTTATGTACTTACACAATTTTTTGGTCAGAATGTTAATGGAAATAACTGATTGTCTTGTTGATTGCGATAAAGCTTGTGTAATCATTTTTCGATTGTTCTATCCATTAATTTAATTGTTCTGTAACATTTGTTACGTTTCTTTGAACAAATACTAAGAAATTAATGCAATTAGCATATTCTTATATTCAGTATGAACAAATGATCTGTTCAGAATGGCTGGTTGTAGATAGTACAGTGCTGCATAAACATTTCATCTCAGACAAGACTCGTAGCAATAGTTAATCCTTTAGCAGTGCTGTGTCTGCTGATTGAAACCCTTTTTGATAATTAATGAGTGCAGATATGTGATATTTTGGCAAACAGATATTGCATTTGTAACTGTTTTGAATGGAAATGAGGTAATCTTGTCTTCTGTGTATTTATGTAAGATCTTATTAGCCCTTTCTTTTGCGGTAATGTTTTGGTAGGATGCTGTGCTTGGTGTAGCAATAGTTTTTGTTTGTTGCCTTTTGGTTTGCATTTTACCTTTGTGAAAAATTAAGGTACCTTTCACCTATTCGAGACTGGTTTCTTTGATGCTATGTCTTTAAGTTTATGCTTCATGGTCTTTACAAGCTTCTCAGTGGCCTCTAGATAGAATTCCCGTGAATGCTGCTTTGGTTTGATGGAATGACTTGACATTTTTGAATGATATCCAGAAATGAAGGGACCTGCATCGCACAATGTGCTTTCCTCTAAATTCAAATTTTTGAAATACAAGAAAATTTAGAGAAATTTGATTTATGTGAAAGAATGTCTGCCACCTTGAGAGTGCAGATTGTGTTTAGAATGGTAATGGTTGCTCCGAGTTGAAGAAGAATGTGACCCAGTGTCTTTCTGACGAAACGGTGCAGATGACTTGAAGTCTCTTCCAGATTAATGCTTTGCCGAATCATGAAGGTACTGTGATCTTTCCTTTCTGAAAGTCGGTTTCTATGTACATTCATTTTTTTTAGCTCGGAGGTAATTAACTGATTTAGAGCAATTTCAAAATTCTCATTCCACAAAGAATGGCCTCTTTTGGTCATTTTGCGTAAAGAGATTTGCTGGGATAGGGATAGTGTGGGAGGAATTTTATTTTATTTTTTGGTCTGGAGTGTGGGAGGAATTTGTAAGTTTAGATCTAGAAAAGGTTACTGCAGGCAGCAAAATTATTAGGTCAGACCATTTGCTTACTGCTAAGTTCCTTACAAAGTCAAATCTCCAGACGGATAGGCTAGCACTGAGAGCAGGATCCATATCTTCCACCGTGGTTCGCCCTATCCATCCCCATTGCCCATTTAAAGGGTTGAGTGCTTCATGCACTTGCTGTTGCAGTATATAAGGTGAAACAGTAAATTATTTGTGCAGCATATTATCATCTGTTAAGGAGTGCCGAATATGTTTACAATCTTACAATCCAAGTAATATAAGTGACGCTGCTATTGCTATTTAGCATTTGGGTTTTTTTTTTAAGTAAATTTTAAGGTAGTCGAAGAGGAAACATTGAGCATTTAAGACTAGAATTAAAAGTTCCATAGGGTAAGTGAGGATATTGCTGTTGTCCATTTGTCAAAACAGCAATTTGTTGTGCCAAAGCCCAAATCTGATAGCTGGACGCACGTATAGCCAAATAAAACATTGTTTTCTGAAGTCTTGTAGATGTATAAAACATGATATGTGTGCATCGAAAGTAGATACAAACGTTAACTTCTGACAGATGTTCTGTATTGTTGGTTTCCTGTGAAGGATTCATTGTTTAAAGTTGTCATTGAGATAATAGCATGATTCTCAGTAGACCTGTAAACGGGTCGGGTTTATTGGGTTTGGGTCGGGTTCAATCCGACCCGTTAAGTTAACGGGTCATCCAAACCAGACCCGTTAAGATAACGGGTCACCCGTTTCACCCGTTAAGACCCGTTAACAATTATTATTATTATTTTTTTTTGCATAAAGTCTATTTTTTGTTGTTAAGACTTTATTGAAATTACTAAAACATCCTCCACTAACGGGTTGACCCAAAGTGACCCGTTATTTAACGGGTCCACTCGTTAGCGAACCGACCCGTTAAGCACCCACCCAAATACTAATATTAACGGGTCGGGTCCAAAATGCCAGGTCTAATTCTCAGGTTGTTTTTTTCTTGTGAAATGATCCAAGATTGCTGTATTCTTCTACGAAGAATTCTGCAGTTAAATTTTGCATGCTCCAATTGAATATGTAGAAATTTTTATGAAACACAAATTTGATTAATCTGTGCTTTACTAGTTGTATTTGAGACATTATTGGGCGTCACCAGTTGTATATGACCATGCATTTTCCACTCTCATCACATGACACATGACACATGACACATGACATGACTCATCATGCAACTCACGTGATAAGAGATAGTCTAATGATTATATACCAACGGTGATAGGGCATATTTTCTTATCCTGATTTGCAGCCTAACAAAGAAAACCGGGGTGTTTTGGAATTGTGCATCTAAATCAGCATGAGCGGCCAAATTTGAGGCAGCGGCCAGCAAGCAACGTGCTCGTGAGCAGTCACGTAATGGATTCCAAACTCTTGTACTATCTTCGTTGGAAGTTTGTGATCGACGGAGGATATTTATTTACTTTCAGTTTATTGCCCTCCATGCCTCGTGATTCTGGAAAGAAAGGAAATTGAAAGGAATAGAAGAAAGGTGAAAGTTGCTCCATAATTCATCTCATCTATCTAGCTGCTTCTTTTTTTTCCCCTGCTTTCTTCTGCTGGTTTTGGTCGTTTTCGCCTTTTGTTCATTGTCCTGGTAGTCTCAATCCAGGCAGATCTGTCACCACTGCCGCTGCGACCACGTGTTCGATGGGTTTGCCTCCTCTCAAATCTCAATCAATGATCATGGTTGATTGAGTGAGGGCATGACCGAAGTGGCTCGGTTCTCTTTTTTTTTTTTTTTCTTTTTTTTTTTTGAAATGATAGATTTGTTAGATTATATGTTAGATTAAAAAGTCGACGGAGTTCGAATCTACGCCGTGATGCATGGCAACACTTCTCTCCACCACCACTTGCCACCACTTCTATACTTCTGTGGCATTTTCCTGGCAGCTAGATGCCACTACCCAAAGCAGATTCATGTTTCCCTTTCTTGATTTGATACGCATCCGCCCAAGTTTTGAAAGGTTACGACTCCTCATGGACCAAACGTTTTTTCGCATCCTTACTCAAGTGTGTCTGGGGAAGTTGGTTGAGATGACAGATTTATGAATCTTATTTATTAAACTGGTCGTCATTTAATACTACTGTCTAGTGATATTCTTTTTCACTTATAAGTGAGAGGTCTTAGGTTCAATTCTTGCTAAGACGAATTTGAACCACATTGTTGCTAGCCCATTATGAGGCTTAGTCTTAATGTAGAGAATATCGTTTGTTAAAAAAAAAAAAAAATTTGTTGAAATGGTCAAAATTAGAAGATATATTGATCAAACATTGATGACATATAAAAAGTGACCATTTCAACAATTGAAATTTGTATGTTCATCATTTCAACAAATTTCTCATTATCTAAAACTACATTAATAAAACTCTCTTTGTCAATCAAAAGAGGGTAAAAGGACAATTTTGTCTTCTACAACAAAACAAAATCATGAGCAATAAAGTAAATTCACACAAACTAAATTTTATAGTTTTTTTATTCAAAGTCTCACCCAAAGATGATCTTAACATCCTCTAATTTTGAAAAATAAATTATAAAAAAAGAAAAGGCCAAAAGAAAACTTCTCTCTCTAATCCATATTCATTTTTTCTCCCTTTCTTCTTCCCATTTTAAAATAAAAATAAAAATTATTTTCACACACAAAGTGTGGGGCATATGCTAGTTTCATAGGAAGAAAACCAATGACTTGTCTATTCATCTCATATATATAAAGCCAGAGCCCCAATTTGGGGTCACGACTTCGACAAAAATAATTGGACCAAACTACCCCTTAGCCAAAAATGTGAGATCCCACATCGCCCAGGGGAGTGATCCTTATATGTATATTCTCATCCCTACCTAGCACAAGGCCTTTTGGGAGCTCACTGGCTTCGGGTTCCATGGGAACTCTGAAGTTAAGCGAGTAGCACACGAGAGCAATCCTATGATGGGTAACCTACTGGGAAGTTCTCGTGTGGGTTCCCAGAAACAAAACCGTGAGGGCGTAGTCAGGGGCTCAAAGCGGAAAATATCGTGCTACGGTGGTGGAGCGGGCCTGGGATGTGGTGGACCCCGGGTCGGGATGTGACAATTTGGTATCAGAGCCTAACCCTGGTCGTGGTGTGCCGACGAGGACGTCGGGCCCCTAAGGGGGGTGGATTGTGAGATCCCACATCACCCAGGGGAGTGATCCTTATATGTATATTCCCATCCCTACCTAGCGCGAGACCTTTTGAGAGCTGACTGGCTTCGGGTTCCATGGGAACTCCGAAGTTAAGCGAGTAGCGCACGTGAGCAATCCTATGATGGGTGACCCACTGGGAAGTTCTCGTGTGAGTTCCCAGAAACAAAACTGTGAGGGCGTAGTCGGGGCTCAAAGCGGACAATATCGTGCTACGGTGGTGGAGGGGGCCCGGGATGTGGTGGACGTACTCGCTTAACTTCGGAGTTCCCATGGAACCCGAAGCCAGTGAACTCCCAAAAGGCCTCGCGCTAGGTAGAGATGAGAATATACATAAAAGGATCACTCCCCTGGGCAATGTGGGATCTCATAATCCACCCCCCTTAGGGGCCCGACGTCCTCGTCGGCACACCACGACCATGGTTAGGCTCTGATACCAAATTGTCACATCCTGGCCAGGGGGAGTGATCCTTATATGTATATTCCCATCCCTACCTAGCGCGAGGCCTTTTGGGAGCTCATTGGCTTCGGGTTCCATGGGAACTCCGAAGTTAAGCGAGTAGCGCACGAGAGCACTCCCATGTGGGTGACCCACTGGGAAGTTCTCGTGTAAGTTTCCAAAAACAAAACCGTGAGGGCGTAGTCGAGGCCCAAAGTGGACAATATCGTGCTACGGTGGTGGAGCGGGTCCGGGATGTGGTGGACCCCGGGTCGGGATGCGACAATTATTGTGAGATATAGTGAGATCCCACATCGCCCAGGGGAGTGATCCTTATATGAATATTCCCATCCTTACCTAGCGCGAGGCCTTTTGGGAGCTCACTGGCTTCGGGTTCCGTAGGAACTCCGAAGTTAAGCGAGTAGCGCGCGAGAGCAATCCCATGATGGGTGACCCACTGAGAAGTTCTCGTGTGAGTTCCCAGAAACAAAACAGTGAGGGCGTAGTCGGGGCCCAAATCGGACAATATCGTGCTACGGTGGTGGAGCGAGCCCGTGATGTGGTGGACCCCGGGTCAGGATGTGACAAAAAAAATTCAAAACCTATCTAAAATAATATATCAAATTATGTAAGGGTAATTTGGTAATTTGATCATCATAAAATAAAATATAAATATAAATGGGGAGAGAGAAGAATAAAAAAATGAAAGGGAAGAGAGAAAAGAATAAACAAATGACAAAGTAGACGGTGCCACTACCCAAAGCAGATTCATGTTTCCCTTTCTTCATTTGATACGCATCCGCCCAAGTTTTGAAAGGTTACGACTCCTCATGGACCAAACGTTTTTTCGCATCCTTACTCAAATGTGTCTGGGGAAGTTGGTTGAGATGACAGATTTATGAATCTTATTTATTTATATTGGTCGTCATTTAATACTACTGTCTAGTAATATTCTTTTTCACTTATAAGTGAGAGGTCTTAGGTTCAATTCTTGCTAAGACGAATTTGAACCACATTATTGCTAGCCCATTATGAGGCTTAGTCTTAATGTAGAGAATATCGTTTGTTCAAAATAAATTTTTTTTTGTTGAAATGGTCAAAATTAGAAGATATATTGATCAAACATTGATGACATATAAAAAGTGACAATTTCAACAATTGAAATTTGTATGTTCATCATTTCAACAAATTTCTCATTATCTAAAACTACATTAATAAAACTCTCTTTGTCAATTAAAAGAGGGTAAAAGGACAATTTTGTTTTCTAGAACAAAACAAAATCATGAGCAATAAAGTAAACTCACACAAACTAAATTTTATAGTTTTTTTATTCAAAGTCTCGCCCAAAGATGATCTTAACATCCTCTAATTTTGAAAAATAAATTATAAAAAAAGAAAAGGCCAAAAGAAAACTGCTCTCTCTAATCCATATTCATTTTTTCTCCCTTTCTTCTTCCCATTTTAAAATAAAAATAAAAATTATTTTCACACACAAAGTGTGGGGCATATGCTAGTTTCATAGGAAGAAAACCAATGACTTGTCTATTCATCTCATATATATAAAGCCAGAGCCCCAATTTGGGGTCACGACTTCGACAAAAATAATTGGACCAAACTGCCCCTTAGCCAAAAAAATTCAAAAACTATCTAAAATAATATATCAATTTATGTAAGGGTAATTTGGTAATTTGATCATCATAAAATAAAATATAAATATAAATGGGGAGAGAGAAGAATAAAAAAATGAAAGGGAAGAGAGAAAAGAATAAACAAATGACAAAGTAGACGGTGCCCATGTGATGGGGAAGAAAAATATAAGATAAAAAAAATCATGAATGTTGTGTTCAAAACATCTTAATAGGCGCATACAGGTGATAAAAACAGAATAACAAAATAAAAAAATAATGAAGCAATTCATGCATATAAATACATTTAAAATGTCTAAGTCGCGCGTAGCGCTGTGATTCAAAAAATGTCTTTTGTAAGTGGGAAGAGAGAAAAGAATTAAAAAATGGAAGGATGAGTGAAAGTTGATGGTGCCCACATGAAGGGGAAAGAAAAATATAATAAAAAAAAAAGAAAATCATGAATATTGTGTTCAAAACATCTTAAGAGGTGAGTAGTGCCGGTGATAAATTTGTAAAGTTTTTTTTTTTTTTTAAAAAAAAAAAAAATTAGTACCTTACAATAGGCTAGCAATAATGTGATTTAATCAGTTGTTTATTAAATATTATTTTCTTTATAAAAAAAAAGTCTTTTGCACGCGTATAATAATGTGATTAATTAATTGTCAAATGATTGTTTTTTTTAACAAATGATATTATCTACACTAAGGGGGAGAGTGTGGGCTTAGCCTCACAATGGGCTGGCAATAATGTGATTAAATCAATTGTTTATTAAATATTATTTTCTCTATTCTTAGTGTAAATTCTATAGAAACTAATTTTATTATGTGAATTTAGCTGCTTTAATTGGTTTATGAGGAGTTTTTTCTAGCATGATCTAAAATTATTTATTTACGTCAAATATTTGACTTTCCTTTTGTCAATTTATGCATATAAATATATTTAAAACGTGTAAGTCACACGTAGCATACCGCGATTAAAAAAATGACTTCTGCACGTGCGTGAGCGCATGCATGAAGACTAGTTGGAAATATAAGGGAAGTCATTATGAATCGATCAAAACTAGGAGAAAGAAGGAATGAATCCAGGAAGTTAATTATCTTATAATCAATCAAATTTTCGATTTTGAGGTGTGGAATATGAATTATAAAGCTAGATATTTTGTAATTCCACATGTGGGAGTAAACACATAATAAGTTTTCTTCTCAAAAGACTTAGTTTTTTTTTCTCAAAACGAATAAAAGATGGTGAATGTTGTGGTCTATTTTATCTGACAGGGAGAGAGAGAGTCGGCAGCACAGAGAGAGAATAGAGAGATGTGTTTGTAGGGTTGTGTAAAGGATGTGTTATTCTCTCTACACAATGTCTTTATTTATAGTAAAAAAGAATATAACAGTGAAGTATTTCTTTTTAAAATTTTATAAAGGGGAATTTGCATAAACACCACTTGAACTATTAGGTGTGTGTGCATTTGCCACCCAAACTTAAAGTTTTGTCCAATTACCACCTAGACTTCAATTTTGGTGCCAATGCACACGTTCGATAATTTATGCTAAATTTTTCGTTAAAGATAATGAAATGAAATGTTGAAAAGAGATGAAGAAAGACAATGGGGTTTACCATACCTGACTTGGTGACTTTCCTTTATCCCCACGCCTCTACCTACTGGATATTAACTACCCCCTTCTCCCCGGCACAATCACTTCCACCACTATTCAAATTTCACAACACTTAGGCCATCTCTAACCGAATGAGGGCCAGAGGGCTTCATTTAGCCCTATAGCCCTCCAAAAAATTTAATGAACAGTGTCAGACCATATTTCATACCATCTCTAACCGAGGGGTCAAAGGGTCATAGGCCAAACATAACCATGTGAAAAAAAACCATCTCCAATCGAGGGGGCCAAAGGGCCATAGGCCAAACATAATTTATTATTTTAATTGAATTAATATGGTTTTTCGGATATGATTTCTTGTCAAGATGTAATCTCAATAATTTTTCGGATAGGATTTCGAGTGACACGTGTCGCTAAAGTGAATGACTCTTTATATTTCTTGTCAATACGTAATCTCAATCATTTTTCGGATAAGATTTCGAGGGAAACGTGTCACTAAAGTGAGTAACTCTCCAGATTTCTTGTCGATATGTAATCTCAATAATTTTTCGGATAGGATTTCGAGTGCCGCGCGTCGAGATGTAATTGATTGTGCAAATTTTAGATAGGATTCTTATTTATGTGGCACTTGTTATCTTCAGCTTCTAATGTCCATAAATAGGCTGGATATTAGGGTATAATTCACACACCTTCATCTTTGCCCTCTCCAATATCTCTTTCAATTCAATCTCTCTCAATTCAAGTTTTTAATGAATTCCAACTTTGAATCCTCTTCGCATTCCAGCTAGGGAGTCCTCATCCAATTCAAAATTGGAAGATAAATGGGTGCATATGAGACGAGAAGATGAGGAGTCCGATGAAAAAGATGAAGCATGGCGCAACACAACATATATGACAGTAATGGCTGCGGTCATGACATGTGAGGCAACTGAAGAACAACCTCAATGAGGTGGCTTTGTTGCTGGTCGCTCTTATAAACCATGAAATGAGGTATTACTTGGCAGATGGCATCTAACCCAAAGTGGGCGACACTTGTCCAAGCAATTGCAAACCTTGTGGATGATGCCCAAAGGTGGTTTACCTTACACCAAGAGGCATACCAGAAAGATGTTGAGGGAGCTTTCGGTATTCTACAAGTACTGTGGAAGATCATTAAGGAACCGGCAAGAGGGTGGAGTCGAGATAAATTGAACTCCATCATGATGACATGATTGTGGAGGATGAGCGAGATGTTTGATGGAGAGTCTGATGACGACCAAGATGATCCAAATAGGTCAAGGAGGGCTTGTGCGAAAATATATGATAGGCCTAATTTTCCTTTGGATCCAAGAACTAGTAATATCTCTTTAAATGAGTACATGAGGCGCCATAGGGTGATACGTTCGCATGCCACAAACAAGTACCTACAACATGATCTTGTTGCACATCTTTGGGCCTAAAGAACCATGAAGTAGGCGTTTAAGTTTTATGTTGTTAAATATTTTTTTTAATGTTGTTTAAGTTTGAATAACTCCCCCAAGTAGTACTAGGGTGGAGATTGTGTTGTTTAATGTTGTTTAATGGCTTAGGTAGTTTAAGTTTCATGTTGTTTAATGTTGTTTATAGGAAAAAAAATAGAATTTTTTTATAACAAAATTTGTCCCAAAAAAAAAATATTACATGCAACGGTAACCTGGCGTCAGGTAGCTGTTGCTTTTGAATTTTGGATCGGCCTAGGGCTGGCTCCTTTGGGCCAGCCAGTTGGCCTATTTTCCAATTTTTGGCCCAGTGGGGCCCACGAGTCCTTTGGCCTAACCCTCGGTTGGAGACGGTTTTCATGTCTTTATTTTTAGCCTTATAGCCCTTTGGCCGGGTCGGTTGGAGATAGCCTTGTATCATATCCGACCCAATCTCATAACTCAAAGCCTTCATACCGCAACCCGATTTCGAACCCCGCGACTCATAATCCCATTTCTTCCCCTCCGTTGTGTTTCCTGTAACTTCCTTCCCAACTTGAATTATTTATCCCTCTCCCACCCCATTTTTTTCTCTCCTTTCCTCACTCAATCCCTCTATCTCGGCCTTCTATAGTATATTTCCTTCTCTTCCCTCTTTTTAATTGTTTAAATAAATTTAAATATTTTGATTAAGGGTTTTTAGATATAAATAGACAAAATACCCTTAAACTTAACGACATAGTTGGCAGAACATAACAGAGGTGGCAATTTAGCACCAAATGAAAGTTTATGTGGTTATTGAACAAACATTTAGTATGCATGGTAAATTAGCACACCCTAAAAGTTCAGGTGGTACTTGTGCAAATTCCTCTTTTATAAAAATGAGAATTTTATTCAATACAGATTAGAGTTTTTCTATTTAAGACAAGATGGACCGTCCTCATTCCAAACTTAGGAAACATGTCAGGCTAAATGGTTGTTTGATAACTATTTCGTTGTCACATTTTAGCTTATAGTTTTCACTTTTTTGAAATTTTCAAAAAAAAAAAAGATAACTAAAAGGTAAAAACTCAAGGCCAAATTCTAAAAACTCATGAAAGTTTTATTTTCATTTTTTTTAAAACTGAAAAACTAAAAGTTGTTACTAAACAAGATTTCAGTTTTGGGTCGATAAGTATACCAAAATTGAAAATTAAAAATAAAATAATTATCAAATGGACCCTATGTAAATATATGCCAACTTCTTTTAGACTGAGAAAAAAATTAAGAGGGGTCGATACGCACAAGTGGGGATCTCATCTTCCTATCGCAACTAAAGTTTAAAGTTGATAGAAAACATGCTTAGTTGTTGTTTCAGGAAGAATGCTCACAATCACAATTAGTAAGAAACATGTGACTAAAGTGGTTAAGAGTACTTTTTTATTTGCTCCTCTAAACAAGAAGAAGGCGAAAAATAATTGAAAACTTTTAAAGTAAAATCCACTAAAGTAACTCACATAAAACGAGTTAATCTTCACCTCAGCATTCCTCACATAAAATGTATGTGAGAGACGTTGGTGGGGGGGGGGGGGGGGTAACGACAGATATGAGTGGAGAGTGGAGGGTGTGGTCCGTGGTCCTGCCCAAATCGTTGAAAAAGCCCACGTGACGAAACGCCGTGGACTGATACTACTTTCTCATCACGAGCCTTAAGTGGACGGGCATGAGGATTATTTGTACGTGCTCTCATTTTATTGGCTCACACTTCAACTCCCACGTGCTTCTGTCCATTCCGTCACGTGGTCAGTGGTCTCTCTCCACTCTCCACTCTCTGCGTACTTGACTCTTTTCTGTTCTCATACATACAAAGTCGATACACTTTGCCAAACCCTAGCAAGCAAATTTGCAAAATCCTACCCAGGGCCACCAAGGATCATCAAATTATTGTAGGAAAATGATGCTCTTTTCCTCCTTATGGATATTTGTTTTTGTCAATTAAAATAAGTATAAGTTATGCATTTGAAGAAAAAATTTGTGTAAAAATAGTTACCTTATTATATAATACGAAAATTCAATTAAACTACCGTCTCTCATATTCACTTTCTACCTTCTCTCATATTTTACTTTCTCAATATACTCTTTTCATTTGTAAATTGTGGGTTATCTGGTTAGAGCTTTTCTAGTCGATCCATTACGTCTCGAGTTAAAATTCTCTCCCGCATTTTTTTTTAAACAAACAATATTATTTATAGCAAGGAAGATGAGGTGGCTTAACTGCACAATAGACTAGTAATAATAATAATAATAAATTATTTTTCATTTTCATACTGCAAATAATTTTCCAATTTTTGTCGTTTCATATAATAAAACGATGAGATCTACTTGTATATTGTCCCCCTCTCTCTCTCTCTCTCTCTCTCTCTCTCTCTCTCTCTCTCTCTATATATATATATATATATATATGAATCTCACACAGACCCCATTAATGGAGAAAACTTGTGCCTGTCTTTGCAGGGGGCTGCAGATTATAGTATTCAAATGAAATGTGATGAGCAAGGTGGCTTCATTTATCTGCATTTGCACCTGTACCTCTAATTTGGTCTCTGCAGTGGGTTTTTCCTCACTATCATCATCACATGCACTGCACTGGTGTCTGATGATGATGAACTCGCTTCCTCAGGGATCCATGTAAAGGTGCAGGTGTAACTGCAGACAAATGCCTTCTTGGTTCTCTCGGCTCTCATCAAGTGTTGGAAACAATGGAGACATGTATCTATAAGGTAAGAAATTGATATTTCAGTAGCTCTGTATTCAAAGTTATAATATCTTAATGTGATCAATCTAGATATCCTGCCTTTAAACTAAGATAACCTTTTCATTGAGATACGTACCCTTTTTGTGTAGGAATTTTTTGTGCAGGACGATAGTTGTTTGTTAAATGACAAATTTTGTATCAATAACACATCAATATATATGTTTTATTATTAGCATGTTATCTATTAATTCTATTAACGCTTTACCTACAGTTTGTTTTTAACTAAGAACGGACATGATGTTTAGAGAAGAACTCCCCTTTTGTGTATCTGATGAAATGCGACAAACTTATTAGTGGACTGAAGCAAGTTCTTGTTGGTTTGTGTGTGTTCTCAAAGTTTCTTTTTCCCCTTCTCAATGTTTCTCATTGTCTTGTTAGTTGTTTACTATGAAGTATGGCCAAATTATGACAAGAAAAAAGAGACCAAATATATATGAATTGATCAAGATGAAATGCAGCTAGTGTATCTAGCTAGCTACATGCATTATAGTTCCTAGACAGTAAACTGTAATTGAGATTGTGAGTTTAAAACAGACACAAAATGCGTATGAGAAGGATTAGCTAATTATTATTAGCACTCTAAAACAGTCCTATATGCACATCACTCTTTTTTTTTTACATTAGGAATGATGAGTGCAGAATTAAGAGTGCCATTAATATTGACCCCAAGATTTAACTAAAACATATACAGTATGATCAGTGGCGAAGCCAGGAATTGACGAGGGGAGGGGCGAAATTAAAAGATTGCAAGTGAGGCATTCAATAAAGTACGGTAATTAATACGAGCTTCATCGGTTTGTTTAATCACAAATGTTTCAATGTGTTGTTTTTGTGTCATCAAATCTCTAGCTTGTTGTATAGCTTTATTATGAAGACTTCCAACACCTCCCTCATGGACTAGAAGATTTTCGGGTCCCTTCTTCGAATTTGTAAACCCTATCTCAGTGAAGACATCACTTCCAGTGCTACCCATTTGATCGAAATCATATTTGAAAAGATAGCAATAACGGCAAAATGCAGCATTTTTTTATATACTATACTCCAACCACTTAAACTTATCAAACCAACCGATGATAAAACATCGATTGTCGCTAGCTTTTCTTGGCATGATGTGGTCTCTAGGTTGACAAGGATCATTTTGGAGATAGTGTCTATGAATTGCTTCACGATAATTAGGTGGATAATCAAGCATTCGACGCCTATGTCCAGGGTTTGCAGGAAGATGAGCCAATATTTCATCTAACTCAGTGGCCTCACTTTGTTGTGAACTACTCGGAATATTTGAAGAAGGACTTCTTGGAATATTTGAAGGAGAATTTAAGCATTGTTTCTTATAGTATCGTTCCATTACATTACGTAACTGTAAAATGGAGAGGAACAAAAAATTTTAGACTCTTAATCCTAGAGTTGACTATACTAATATGCATAATAATTAATCCAACCAAAAATTCAATTAATCAATACCAATAAGCATACAAATTATTCAACAAATAAATATTCAATTCAACTAATCATATGAATAATTGTATACATTATGTACTAATTCAATTAATTAATCAATAATCAAGAATTCAAATTTTAATTTTCACCCTAAAAAATAATTTCATATAAATAATCATAGAATCATATCAATAATCAATAAATTATGCAGATCCCCGGACGACAGACAGGGAAGGCTGAACCACTGAACCAGTGGGTTTTCCGGCATGGGGAGGGGCCGACCTAGAGTTCCAGTCCTATTTTCCGGTGAGGGGAGTAGCGGTCGCCACTCCTCGCCCTCACGTGGCTTCGCCACTGAGTATGATGCAAGTTTTAGGGTTTTGATGTGTCTTTGATGATTGTGTATATGTAGTGTGGTTGTGATCCCTTTGTATCCACCGGTTTGGTAAAAGGATTATTCATTAGGTAAGAATATGAGTATATATCTTAGCCAATGGGCAGTAGGATGCAGATATTCACGATTATATAAACTATTAAGGGTTTGGCTTTCATACTTTGATGTGAGATTGTTTAAATTATGCACCTTCAGCCTCACTTCATAATATGGTTATGGCCCGTGGGTTCTCTTCATAAATAATGCATTCCAGGATGTTGCATAATATGGTTATGGCCCGTGGGTTATCTTCGTAAATAATGCATTCCAGGATGTTGCATAGGAAGCCACAAGCAAAAACATAAAAACAACAAAACTGTTACTCTTACTATATATATAGTATGTTTGTTCTATAAATAGAAGGTCCCACAAATGACAAATATCAAAATCTTGTCACCAAATCTTTATTGGCAGTTTGCAACAAAATAGCTAGACAATTATTATTATATATATATATATATATATAGGAGGTATTTAAGGGAAGGAATTTCCATTTTTTAAATAGAAATTAGTTGTGGGGCCTACATCACATCAAAATTTAATTATCCAAACTGTTTATTTTTCAAGTTGCATCTCTTAGATCATTCTTGCAAAGTATTAGCCAAATCAGAAATATTTGAGACACATAATTGAGTTCAAAGAAATTGACGAACACATTGTTCTATAAGAAACAATAAAATTTCATTATGATAATTAAATAGACTATTGGTATCGAATTGAATTAAATTTTTGCAAATGATAATCTATGTAGAACAAGTCTCACAACTAATCCTCAATTTTTGAAAAAAATGAAGCTCGCTTCCCTTAAAGGACCTATAAATATATATTTTGACACACAAACAATTTGGATGAAATGTAGATGGATTGCATGAGAATTTGTGCATTTGTTACTATTATTGTTCGAGTCCTGTTGTAATTCTCCTTAACTTACCCACCAAAAAAGAAGCAAATGAAAACACAAAAAAGGGAATGTTACTGACTTGGTTCTAGGTACTCTTCGGATTGGAGTGGAAGAACGGGAGAAATTCTCGAACGAGCAAAATGATCTAATAACTTTAAAAGAACTGAATGAGAAATCGTATGAAATGAAAATCTCATAGACTCGAACATGAAATAGAAAACGATTCACAACTATCGGATGCTGGTATGCTTGTTACCCATGATTTTATACATACTGCCATAGTACTACTTTTAATGAACTACTTCAATTATACTAAGCTCTGCTGACCTTTTTTTTTACCTTTATTTTGTAAGGACGAATTCAACCAGTAGCTTCCATTTTTGAGATGTATATAAACAAGGTCTTAATTTAATTCCATCTGCATGATAATCTAATGAATGTAGCTAATTAGCTGAAGATTTTGATTTTGGGGTTGTTGTACTTAAAAAAAAAAAAAAGTTTTTGTTGTGCTTTAAGGATAAGCAGCTGCAAAATAAAGCAGTTGAGCGTTTGGTAAATTGTATTTTTTAAAAGTGCTATGAGTATGAAAAGCAGTGTAAATGTGTTTGGTAAATATGTATAAGGACCAAAATAGACATGATAGTGTGTCGAATGACGATGATGATGACAATGACGGCTAGGGAAATGGTTGTGATGGTGGTGGTGGTGCCAATAAAGGGGAGTGGTGGTTGGGCTACAGAGGTAAGAATGGTGGAAGGAGCAGTAGTGGCAGTTGTGTTTATGGCGGTGGCGCCAAAGATGGTAGTGATAATTATGGTTGTGGTAGTAGTGGTGGTGGTGGTAGTGGTCGTTAGGATGACATTCTTAGCCAACCGGATAGCCTGTTTGAGGTGCCCTTTTTTTACTTTTTTTTTTTTTTTTTTTTTCAGGCTGAAATTTAAAAATAAAAATAAAAAAATTAATTCTAATTTTTTTTTCTATAAATACCTAAGTCATTTCTACACAATTTCTCACATCCTTTTCATAAACACCCCTCCTTTACCTCTTCCAATAATCTAAATTTAAAATTTTCAATATTTTTTCAAATGGCCACATCTTCAACCAAAGGATAAGAAATCCAGAGGCTTATTCATTTAGCAACAAGTGGCACTCAAAATATGTCTGAAAACCATATTTTAATATGGTAGTTTAATTCAATTAACCAATAAAATTAAAGAACAAACTTAAAATAATAAGTTATTGAGTGGATGAAAAATAGTCCCCCTCAGTTGGAGATGGTATATAAATATGGTCTGTCACTGTTCATTAAAAAATAATTTCTTGCAGGGTCATAATTTGGACGGGGGCTAAACATAGCTCATTTGGTTGGAGATGGCCTAAGAGATTAGGGTTTGTAGTGGTACGTGGTGGTAGTCACTGAATTTGTAACCCATCTGAATCCTTTTTAGGATCCTCACATCCTAACCGTTCATCGCACATCGTGCGACCAAAAATCATTTTGAATTTTTTATTTAAAATTAAACACAAACAGTAAGTACTTAACAAAAACTGGCAGCATGAAGTACGATGGACGGCAACGATATGAGAATCCCTAGGATCCTCACAAAGAGGATTTGGAGAGGATCCTCATCTGTGGTCACTTTGTTCTCGGAAGAGAAAATATGTCCAGAAGAATAAATAATATCATTTTTTAAAACTAATAAGTGTATTATAGGAATCAAAATATTCATTAAAGGCTCAACTTTGCTTTTTATTAAAGCAGCTTTAAAAAGCAACCTCCAAGCTGCTTTTAAAAGCTATTGTCTAGAGGGCATTTCTTTTTTCAGTGCAAGTATGATATTCATATGTTAAGAAGAAACACGTACAGTCACTTAGTACTACGGTCTAGTAGTATTCGTCTTCACTTGTAAGTGAGAGGTCTTAGGTTCTATTCTCGCCAAAGGTGAATTTGAACCACATTATTGTTAGCCCATTATGAGGCTTAGGCTACTTCTCCACCCCTTAGTATAGAAAATATCATTTGTTCAAAAAAAAAAAAAAGAAGAAGGAACACTTACAACCTATTGAGGGCATTGTTGTCTAGAGGGCATTACTTTTACAATGAGCAAGATATTTTATTTTTACCAAACACTTTTTACAGCTTAACTTTAAAGTGAAGCAGATCTTGATAAAAAAAAAAAAGCAATACCAAACTAGGTCTAAAGGTTATGTTATAGTCTATAATAAATTGTAGTTTCACCAACGCAATAAATTGTTAGGACCCGTCCCTGATTTTATGATATTTTATTACTAAAGGAGTAAATTAACCAAAATGCCCTAGAGGCGAGAATGTTGACTTCCGTTGACCGTCGTGTAGCGACATGTATGATCCATTATTTTATCGTATTCGTGTAGTACTCGTTGCTACGAACGCATGAGCGCAAGCGGAATCGAAATCAGATTACGATGGAGGTTTTATGGAACAACGAAGTCGAGGGGCAAATTAGTCAATTCACCATCTTAGATATTTTCCTTCTTATTATTATTTTTTTTCTAGTTAGTGGGGCCCACACCCATTTCTCCCTCTTTTTCCTCTTGCCCTGTGTTACTCTCTCCCCACACTCTAGGAGCTCTCTCGATCTCTCATCCCTCACTTTCCCCTTACCTCTCTCTTGTATCTCTCCTCTGCAACAACACAATAATAAAAACACCACCACGCCGTTGCCACTCCGGTGAGCATCTTCACCAGCAACCACCACTTTAAGACCCTCCTAGTCACGATCCCAGACCAGGCTGAGGCCTCTCTCCCTCATTCTCTTTCTGCACAGTAGCACCGCCACTGTTCATATTTTCCTCCGGTGAGTTCTCGAGTTTTCAACGATGGTAAGCCTTGTCCTCATGGTTTTATTTTGATCGAGTTTGTGTGTTTTGGACAACGGAGTATCATAGAGACGACGAGTGGAGACTTCCCTAGTTTTCCGGTGAGAATCGCGATTTTTGCAGGCATTTTTCAGCCACGAATTTGGTTTTGATATATTATGGGTCGAATTTGGTTGAGAAATGTGAGAGATATGGCCATTTGAAAATTTCTCAGAAAATCTGGCGAGTTTACCCAGTTTCCTATGAGTTTTCCGATGAACTGGGTCGACCCAAACCCAAATCCAACACTGACCCGTTGACCTAACCCAGTGACTCGTTGACTCGACCCGAATCCAATTGGAATATTCTAAGCGTTGACTTTTATGAAATTTTCCTAGGAATCCTCCTAGACTAATTGTGATGCCCTGAATCAGTTTTTGGCATCCATTTAGTGAAATTTCAAAGTTTTAATGTAGTTGATCAGCTCAGTTTCTCAGTTGACTTTTTTGGATTGACTGTTGACTTTTTACGAAATTTGCCCATGACCCCTCTTAGGGTATTACGACGCACTGATTTCGAATTTGTAGTCCGTTTTTTCAAATTTAGACGTTTTAACTAAGTTTTACTGTCACGCCCCGACTCGCGAATAAAGACTATTCACGAGCTAGGGTGTGAGCCATATCTTAGCTATAAAAATAAATTATACAACCAAGATATGGTGGAAAATAAAATAAAATTATAACGATTACACCATACATCAACAAAATCTTACATAAAATTTATTGAATACGCAGCAGAATAACTATAGTGCACAAATTAATTCACAACAAAAACTACCAATTAGATAATAATTAAATTGTAACAATTCTTTCAAATGCATAAAATATATGCAAATGAGATGGATGAATGTACTCAGTCCCTTCTAATCCTGCTAACACATACCTAAGGCACACAAGCTCGCACGTCTCATACCATGCTTATACCACTTGGCTCCGAATACCTTAGAATATGAGTTAACTCCCGTTCATTCTTAAACCCAATTTTTGTAATTAAATTCTCAATTTTCACTTTATTATATAGGCACTTCCCCCGATGCCCAATTGTATATTCAAGCTCTTCCCCCGACACTTGACATATACAAGATTTCATTATTTTATAACCAACCCGTTGTATGCTCAAGCCCTTCCCCCGAAGCCTGACGTATCCAAGGTTCATTATTTTATATTCAAGGCATTTTTTTCATCCTTAAATATCCTTACAACTAAAACACTTTACACAACTCAACACAACTGAACTCTATTTCTTGCTTTGCAATGCATATAATGTGTCATTTTCACATAGATATCAATAATCACATTTTCTTTAACAAGCATGTAAGCTTAAACATAAATCAAATTAGTTAGTAACAACGGTAATATAATCATAATATTAACAACAAAGTAATAATCTTTAGCATCAACATAAATGATAAACAATACGTTACCATTTCCTCATCTTTTTATTGTTTCAGTTTTATTTCCTTCATCTTGTTCTCTTTCTTCCTTCGCCACTTTCCCTTCCTCTTCTTTAATATAGCTGAAATTTTACATATGTAATAGGAGTCGGATTTCTGAAAAACTTCCTTGAAAGTGAGCAAAAGAAACTAGAGATGTTGGCCATGCAAAGAGATTGGCAGAGAAGGCTAGCTCAACCGAACATCAGCTGTTCGAACTGGGGTACAAGTCAACACATAGATTGGATTGTCGTTGTTTTTGGATATGTTATAGAGGAGATGATAAGGAACAACTTTTGTGAAGGAAGTGTTTCGATCAGAGCTACGAAAAATGGGATTTTGGAACTCATAACATGGCTGTCCAGTTTTCTGCGAGATTAGAAAGGAGTGAGTATATTCATCCATCTCATTTGCATATATTTCATGCATTTGAAAGAATAAAATACATTTTTTCTTGTTTCTCAATTACCCTACTTTATAAGTTTACAACATAATTATTTTCTCGACCCGTTCTAAAAAGAATCAAGCATATTGAAATCAAATGGAATTTTGTTCTCAAATGGTTTGATTAATAAGGGCTTGTTTGGTATCCTATTTGAAATTTTTTTATAATTTCTCAAAACATTTCTTAAGAATTTTTCTTGAAAACAATTTTCTTTGAGACTCAAAAACTTGTTTGGTATGCGATTTAAAATTTTTAAATCTTACAACTTAAACTGGACAAAGAAATCCAAAAAAAGGGGGTTGAGAAAGAAAGAGGAGAGAGGAGGAAAGAAAGTAAGAGATGATTGGAGGAAAGAGAAAGAAGTAAGAGGATCGAAGGAGATAGATAGGAAGATGAATGAGAAAAAGAACTGACAGAATGAAGAGAGTGGATTGGAGGAGAGACGAAAAAGGTAAAAAAAAAAAGAGGAGAGAAGAGGAAAGAAAGAGAGAGATTTGGAGTGAGGGGGGAGGAGGGAGAGAAAAGAAAGGAGTGAGTTTAAATTTAAAAACTCTAAACTCTAAAAACTCATTTTTTTGTGTTTTTAGAGAACATACTATATTTTTGAGTTAGTCTTGAATTCAATTTTTGAAAACAGTCCTACCAAACAAGTTTTTAAGGCCTAAAACTTGAAAATTATTTTTGAGTTTAAAAAGTTGGATTCAAGTAAAGTACCAAACAAGCTCTAAGATTCTTATACGTGTTAAGTTCAGCCATGGAAAGCCTATACAATGTTTGGAATTGTTCAATTATAATGGGAATATAAGAGAATTTTATCACAGTAAATTTTGGTGTGCATTCGTCAGCAGCCACCGCTGCAACAAGAGTTCGAGATTTGCCCAATTCCATGCCTCCATCCGCACTCCAACGGGACAATCAGAGCACCCAACCCCAAGCACCACCTTGTACGCAGCCACCATAGTAGAAATCAAGCAACCAGAAAAGGAATTCCGGCTACCAGAAGAAAGAAGCCCGTGGAGATCCACAAGCAACATTGCCAACAGAGGCAGACATTGAGAAGGTGGCGGTGTTGGGAACACCCGAGCCTGTGCATGCACCGAAGCTCTACACACCATCTTAGAGAAGTGTGACTGCAGATTGGAGTATGGATGACTTAAAAGGAGGGACGCCAGTAGGAGAAGAAGAAAAAGGCAAAACGAAATAGATAGGAGGGGGAAAACTCTACCGAAGGAAGGAAGAGGGGACAAAGAAAGGAAGGAGAGATGGGCTAACAAACCCCAGCCGAAGGTAGGGTCGGCGCTCCTCTGAAGTTTGTATGATTTGGGCCTAACAAATGGGCTTTCTTCCCTCTTTTAACAGGCCAACACAAGGCGACCGACAACAATATCGTCCAGAAAGTTTCGAAACGACACCGCATCCCCGTAGCAACATAAATCCCCAAATTCCTTCCTCTCCATCCCTCTTTTTCGTTTCTAGGGTATGCGAAACCCTAACCCGCAGTTGCAGAAACCAAAACTTCAAATCCAAGAAAAATGGGAGGCAAGTGCCCACACAGAAGCGTCAAGAAACGAAGATACTCTCACAAGACTCACCGCCGCGCCAAATTCGAAATCAAAGATATCCTTTTTTCTTCACCGCAATTATGAATTTCTCGTTTTTTTTTTACAATTTTTTTGGAATTTTGATTTGGTTCCTTGACTGAAAATTTGATCACGCGACGATATGGTGTACGATGGTCTGAAGAAGGCAGAAGACGGGGCGAAGCCATTGCCTCAGGACCAGGACCTTCCTGGGATGGGTCAATACTACTGCGTACACTGCGAGTAAGCTTTTATTTTCTTTTAGTTGTTGATTTTTGATGGAGGAATTTATCTGGGTCTGTTTGGTTGCTGAGAAAAAAAAATGGAAAATTACCCAGCTTTGAGATTCATTGGTGTTACTAGCTTGTGTTAGTTGGGTTTGTTAATTTTGCTTAAGTGAGCAACTTCATTTGAAATTGCAGCCGATACTTTAACAACGCGTCGGTGAGGGACGATCATTTCAAGACGAAGCGTCACAAGAAGCGCGTTAAGATAATGATGGGGGATGCACCTCACACTCAGCTGGACGCTGATTTAGCTGCTGGGATGGGTATGCCGGATAATGGTCCCAAGCTTATGTCATTTTGAGCTTTCTGTATTTTGTTTTATTTTATGTTCCTCGTAGCAGAAGATACATGAAACAGGCCGCTGTTGTAAGAAGGATCTCTTTTTATCTATAATGATATAGGTGTTACTTGGTGAAGTACATTTGCAATTATCGATCGATTTTCATTTTGGGTTTCTATGTGCCATGCTATTTGTTGATTTCTTGGGTTCCAATAGATGGGAACAGCTTTCATAAATACTGATAGCTCTTGGGTGGAGTATCTTAGTATGTTTTGTGATGGTCTAGTCTCTGAAGTTTGTACTAGGCGATCTTTTCAGTTTTATGCATCGTTCATAGAATGCATGGCTGGGGAATAGGAATGTTTTACCTGAAAATAACTGCTGAAGTACTTGTGTAGGTTGTACAATCCCATATAGTAATATTCTTTCTGGATTACAATGCTGTATTCACATTTTTTAGGAAATGATAATAGTGGGTTGGTGCAGACCGAATCTTGTAACTCCATTTTAGTAGGAGAAGCACTACTAGATTACAGAGACCATCAAAGGAAACTAGAAGCTTTAAAGAGAGACTTTGAAAGAATCAGGATTTAGGTTTTCTGATTGTTGGGACTGCAGTTTTGAGCACTGTGCCGATTCCTATGTCGATGAACATCCTATTGAGCATTAGGCTAGACTTTTACTAGAAATTCTTCTGCTAACAGAAAGAGAGGGGTGACGTGCGTGCTTACTTGCTAGAGTAAGAGCTAGTTCCCACTTTCCTGTATTGATAAGGGTTTGATGGGGCTTCTGAAGAAGTTAAGTCAACCGGGGTGGTGCTTAGACATTGAAGATTAGATCGATATACTCTTTTATCTCCTGGAGTTGCAACACCAAATGCATCCAATCGTACTGCCACATGCTTCCTACATAACAACAGCTAAATACAATATAGACCCTTTTCCATTTTCGGATAATGCGTTGGCATTCTACCAATGTACTATCCTGATGTGGACTCACAGGTTTCAGTTGCCTTTGTCATTAGACAATAACCAGGTCTCTGTTGCCTTCTACTCTATTGACTCGTTTGGTGTTGAAAATTGTGTTGGAGTGGATGACGCACTAGATTCAATGTATGTTAAGAAGAAATGGATACTAACTTCAAAATTTGTTTGTTGAAATTTGAAGATGGATTAGTCATTAAGGAAACAAATCTGTCTCAATCCAACTATTTTTGTTAGATTGGAAGGGATAAGTTTTCTTCGCAAGTAATCAAATCTTCTACTTTCAACTACATAACAATTGGAAGTTGGCACCCATTTCTTGTTTCAAAGGATACTAAATTTAGTGAGTTATTTAATCCGATCCGATCCTTTCATTGACACTACACGAGGCCTATTTTTAACCCCTGCCCATCTAGGCCTTTCACTCCTTGTACCGTGTTCTTAGTTGTGTTATTTTAGATCCTATTTTCTCAAGTCAGGTTTTCAGACACGCGTTTTGCCTTAGTAAGTCCACTTGAACTAAAGTTTATGTTAGCAGAACAGAGTGCAATGTTCTTCAAAGAGTAAAAGTTCAAAAGCACTTTTGCTCATAAGTGCTTTTGTATATGGATAATCTATTTTAGTTGTTTTGGGTGTTTCGATGGATTGGCCATCCCATTAAAGGAGGGCCTAACACCTAACAACATTATTGTAAGTCTCTAATTTTGTTCATAAAAAGTGTTTTAATGCATTCTATCAACTTATTAAGTAAGATTTTATACGAAAAGGTCATAATATATACCCATGAACGTGAAGCATGAGCATCGGGTTGGTAATTGACAAAATCAGAATCATGGTACTCAAGTAACGATTACAAGCTGTGTAGATTAAAAAAATAATATTATTTAGTAATGTCCTTTAATACTACAGACTAGTTTCTTTTTTTTTTTTTTTTTTTTTTTAGTACATCGATAGTTTTATAGTAAGGGGAGGAGGAGTTCGGCCAAGCCCAGCCTAATTTGGTATCGAATCCACCATCTACGAAATTTGAACTTAAGACCTCTTACTTTCAAATGAGAAGGAATACCATCAGACCATAGTACTGAGTGGTTATTACGGTCTAGTATTAAAGAACAAAAAGAAAAGAAAAAAATACGCCATTAAAGCACACCATCTTAAAAGTAAAAAGTATAAAATAAAATAAAATTTTACAAACAGAAAATCAAATCCAAATTCCACTACAGCCGCGCTAACTCCCTTCAACAAAAATTGCCTAGTCAAAAAATTTGCTAATCAGAACCATTGAAAGAGGATATCTGGAGAGAAATTAGCAATTTTTTGAGATAAATGAAAAAAAAAATAAAGATCGGTAATAAAAAAAGTTATTATTTCATTTCTTAATGAAAATAAAATTACATATGTGTATATATACAAGTTATTTACTCACTTGTAATTATAGCTCATCTAACTAACTCAAAACTAATGTAACCAAGCATAACAAAGCTGCCCTTATTATCCCCCTCAAACTAAGCTGAGGTAATCAAAGAGAAAGTTTGTCTCTGAGAAGAATGAATCTTGACTTGGACAATGCTTTGCTACAGATATCTGCAATTTGATCCTATGTGCAGACAAAAAGAACAGTCATTGTCTTAGCTAGTACTTTCTCCCTAGTGTAGTAGTAATCAATTTCCACATGTTTCATTATGGATAAGATTTTTGGCTAAAGAGATGGCAGAAATGTTGTCACACCATACTTAGCAGGACAAGGAAGAACTAAGCCAACATCAATGAGTAACTTGCAGATCCAAATGAGTTCAGCTGCAATGTTTGCAAGTGATCTGTATTCAACTTCAGTGGCAGATCTGGCCACAATTGGTTGTTTCTTGGACTCCAACTAATTATAGAATCTCCCAGGAAAACACAAAACCCACAAGTGGAACTTCTATCTATATTGCTGCCAGCCCAATATGCATTTGAGAAGACATTGATACTAAAAGGATTAGATCATTTCGGAAACCAGAGTCCATGAGAAAAAGGTACCTTTAAGGTATCTTAAAATTCATTTGACAGCTTAAAGTGAGATTGTTTGGGACTATGCATGAACTGACACACAAGATTCACCGCAAATGTTAAATCTGGTCTGGTCCAGGTTAAGTATTACGAGCCACCAACTAAAGATTTATATTCCTTTGGATTTTGAAGAAGAGAAGAATCATGGTCGAATTTTGATGTACTGAGAAAAATGACACAAGGCTTAGCACCATCCATGTTAGCCTTCTTAAGTAAGTCCAAGATGTACTTAGTCTGATAAATGAAAGTGCCAGAAGAAGATCTCTTAACTTCAATCCCCAAGGAAATAATAAAGGGGTACCAGATCCTTAACAGGAAAAAGATCACTGAGTTGAGAGATAATATCATTGCGGGCTTGAGGACTTACACTAGTGACAAGAAAGTCATCAACATACACTAAGATAAAAATCAATGTAAGATCTTTCTTGACAAAAAGAGAATAATCATTCTGTGATCCTAAGAAGCCAAGAGAATGCACAGTTGTGTATAGTTTCTCATACCAAGCTCCCGTTATTGATAGACATAGTTTGGTTTAGAAGGGTCCTCAAAACCAGGAAGTTGCACTATAAACACAAATTCTGATAAATTTCCATTAAGAAATGCATTACTCACATCAAGTTGATGTAAAAACCAACCAAACTTGGTTGTTAGAGTGAGAAGAAGTCTAATTGTAATAGGTTTTGCAACTAGGCTAAAAGTTTCAGTATAGTCCAATCCTTGTTGCTAATGAAACCTTTGGCAACAAGTCTGGCTCTGTACTTGTCTATAGAGCCATCATGTTTCCTTTTGATCCTAAAGACCCAATTGCAGCCTAGTAGGTTCTGAGATGGACTTGAAGGTACCAGATAACAAGTTCTAGCTTGATGATAAGTAGAAGGTTTATGGTCTTGAGACAACTGAGAAGGGATATGATGTTTGATCTGGTTTGCATGATGAGTAATTGTTGCATGGAATTAAGTAGGTACAGGAACAACATCGGTGGTGACAGGGGAAGAAGATGGAGAGAGTGATAAGGTAGGAAAATGTGAGATAGGTAATGTAGATGTTGGAGAAGTTGAATTAATGGCATTGACTGCTTTAACTGTTAATGTTAATGAAATGGATGAGGAGTGAGGTTGAGTGGGTAATGGAGGAATGGAACTAGTAGTGAAGTCCTTTTGATGAAAATGAAATGTGAATTCATCAAAAATGACATGTCTTGAGATGTAGATCCTCCCAATTTGATTATCAATGCACTTGCATCCTTTGTGATTTAAACTATAACTCAAGAAGACACACTGTTAACTTTTGGGATCAAGCTTAGAAGTAATATAGGACTCTAACCATGGAAAGCACCTCCAATAGAAAACCTTGAGAGATGTATAATCTGGAGACTTGTGAAAACAAAAGAAAAAGAAAAAAAAAAGATTCTCAAGGTGATGTTTTGGTGCCAGTGGGCATTCTGTTGATGAGATAGATAGTTGCAGAGAAGGCTTCAACCCAATAAAGGTGTGAGATTTTAGAAGCAGAAAAAAGAGCTCTGACAATTTCAACCAGATGTCTATGCTTGTGTTCAACACAACCATTCTGTTCTGGTGTGTGAGGACAACTAAGTTAACGGGAAATACCATGTTCTTTGAAGTAATTGGAGAAATTAAGATCTAAGAATTCTCCATCAGAGTCAGATCTTATTGCAACAATTTTGGAACTCAACAAACTTTAAACTAGAGATTTGAAGTGAACAAAAGTAGTAAACACTTCATATTTATTCTTAAGAGGGAAGAACCAACAATACTATGCATAATCATCAATAAAGATGACATAATATTTGAAACCATGTATAGAGCGAAGTGGTGATGGTCTTCATACATCGTTATGAAGGAGTTTCAAAGGTTTTCTTGCAATACTAGGAACAAAAGGAAATGACTACTTAGAACATTTGCCTAAGGCATAACTGGAACAAACTAACTTAATTATCTATTTGAAATTGAAATACAAACTTATATGCTAGCTTATTTAGGATTTTAAAAGAAGGATGACCCAAACATTGATGTCATACATTCTGAGAAGCTTTAGCAATTGCTACAAAAACATTTTGATTGTCAGCAACAAAAGAAACATGAAATAGATAAAATCCAGCTTTCACAGGGCCTTTAAAGAGCATCTTCTCCAAAGAAAGATCTTTCAAAATAAAGTGAAAATGATACAAATGAATGGAGCACCAAGTATCAATTATGAACTTATTGGCAGAAATCAAATCTTGTCTGAGATCAGGAATATGTAAAACATTTTTTTAGATCAAAACAATGAGAAGAAGTACGAATAGTAGAATAGCCAAAATGAAGGATAGGCAAACCTTGCCATCACCTATATAGACTTGCTCAGGACCATTGTAGGATTCAAGATAGGGTTTTTATCATAAATGGTCCCTAAAATTGACCCTTACCATGAAGATGGTCCTTAAAACTGAAAATCAATCAATGTAGTCCCTAAAAATAGGTATCCCAAATCAATGTGGTCATTCCGTCACAATTCTGTTAAAAATTTCGTTAAGTGCTGAGGTGGCACATAAATGGACCCCACAAGATTTAAGAGTTTTTATCACAAATGGTCCCTAAAATTGACGCACACAATCAAGATGGCCCCTGAAATTAACTCACACCATCAAGATGGTCCCTAAAATTGAAAATCGATGAGTGTAGTCCTTGAAAATTGGTGTCGCAAATCAATATGATCATTCCGCTACAATTCTGTAAAAAAAAAATTTGTTAGGTACTGATGTAGGTTTAATAATTAATTGAAAAAGTTGTCTAAATACCTTTTTGCACAATGAAATTTTTTTCTTATAGTAAAACCTACTCCGAAGAGAGATAAATTCTTAAAGGCACAAAGGCTTAACCAAGGCCTAAGAAGGGGTTTGGAAATAGTTTTCAACCAACAATAGATGCACCTCATTATCTTAAGGCAGATCACGCCATTCTTTGAGTCACTAGACCACCAGGAAAATGTCGAACAAGCTCTACAAGATTAAGGTTGCGAGGATGTTGATCACCTAAATGTTAACGGTGATGTCCCAGAAATCGTTGCCTATCAGCCAAACCGTCACCAAAGGTGATCTCGTTCCAGGTTCAATTCGGTGAAGGATGTCGAAGTATGTAAAGATGAGTGTATTGAGATTTTTTTTTTTTTATAGAGAATAGACAACGAAGAAGGTAGAGGAATGTGGAATGGGATCGGAGGTGATTGCAGGAATGAGTTTTTGGTTCACAACTTTTTATTAACTATTGAATTATTAAACCTATTTGTAATTTTTTTTTAATTTCATTAGACTTGTGTGATCCATTCATGTGTCACATCAGCACATAATAAATTTTTTGACAGAATTGTGAGGGAAGGGCTATATTGTTTTGGGACACTTAGTTGAGGGACTTCCTTGATTGATTTTCGATTTCAATGACCATTTTGATGTCGCATGTCAATTTTAGGGACTATTTTGATGTCGCGAGTCAATTTCAAGGACCATTTGTGAGAAGAAAAAAAAAGAATTTATGGGACCCATTTATGTGTCATATCAACACTTAACGGAAGTTTTATCATAATTGTGACGGAATGACCATATTTATTTGCGAAACCTATTTTAAGGGGCTACATTAATTGATTTTCGATTTCAAGGGCCATCTTGACGGTGATGGTCAATTTCAAGGGCCATCTTGACGGTGATGGTCAATTTCAAGGACCATTTGTGATAAAAATCCTTCAAGATATTGCAAATTTGCATCAGAATTGGTCATGTGTGAGTTTGCTCCATAATCAAAAAGCCATGTAAGAGTAGTAGATGAGGTGCTGGCATGAAAGGTAGACTGAGAGTTCTTGGCATGAAATTCTTTTACCTAGAGTTTTTGAAATGAGAGCAAGAACCATAAGTGTACCTTTAGTTACCTTGATTGCCTTGACTGTACCTCTAATTGCCTTGATTACCTTGATTGTACCTCTGATTTCCTAGATTTTGAAAATTTCTAGGGCTTGAAAATTTTCGATCCATACCATGGCCTTGATAGGAATTGAAATTAGGTCCATTCTGAGCAACATAAGCTTGAGAATTTTAGTTACCAGTTGGTGTAGAATAATTCCACTTGATGAATTGTAGGCTTGAAAAGGTGTGGAAGATGAGGATTTCTTCCAATTGTTTAATTGAAAAAACAAAATCGTGAGGGCGTGGCCCAAAGCGGACAATATCGTGCTACGACGGAGTCAGACTGGGATCTGACAATAACAAACTAAACAATCTCTAAGTTTATCTTTAACAGATTATTTACAAGATTGCCCTCAATAATCCGCTCAATTCAGACCAAGAGAGAGAATAGAAGAAGATGGAAAAGAGGGAGGAGAGAGAGAAAAGAGATAGCAGGAAAGAAGAGAGTAGACAGAAGAAAGAAGAAAACAATGGACAAGGGAAGGGCGTGCGATGAAGAAAAGCAATGGCAGCTGAGGAGATGGTTTTGTAACCCGTGGGTCTTGTCGGGTTACATAGCCGAACCTGTTACGGACTTACATCCCAATCTCGAAAGGGAAATTTGGAAAAGTAACTAAAATTTTAACCCTATTTAGAATTATAGCCACTATTTAAAGATTATGATAATTATAACCAAAATTTGATATGAAAGTACTAATTTACCCTGAATAACTAAAACCATCCTCTTTATGGTCTTAACCGTGAACGAAGTAGTAGTTCTGTCGTACCAACTAGAGCAGCGGTGGCACTAATGAGGAGAAAGAGCTCTCCGTACGAAATACCAAACATTTTGTCCGATTATACTTCAATGGAGGAGGAGGAGGGTCTGGTGAAGAATGGGACTGAGGATCTACTAAGAGTGGGACGGCAGTGTAGGTAGCGGTTGTGGAAAATTGGATATGGTGGTTGTGGGACAGGGCGGGGCAGTGAAAAATCTAAGTCCCCTTTGAGTCTGGCTGATGCTCTTGCCGCCACGACACCCAAACGCCGCTGCCACCACAACCTTTTGTATTAACACCGGTCTTCTCCTCCTATCCTCCAACGCCCAAATACAAACCATTTCCTCCTCCTTTTCTTCTTTAACAGTATGAAAATTCAGTTTCCCCGACAATATTCCTATTCATTTTCTTCTAGTATATGTATATATATATCATATGTGTCTGTGTGGATATATGGATAAGTTTTAACTTTAAATTATGTCTCCCTCACATACAATATTGCTCAGGTAGGCACCCATATCTGCTGTACTCAAGTTGCAGAACAATTAAAGTCATGGCGACGGCTGAGGAGACCCTTACAGTTGCAAACCCTTGTTCAAGAATTTTAGTCATTAAGGACAAATTAGTACTTTCATATCACATTTTGGTTAATAATATCAAAAAAATTAAAAGGTTGTTATAATTCTATACAAAGTCCAAAATTATTTTTCCAAATTTGTCCAGCTCGAAAACCAATATGTGACCAAAAAAAACATTGGCAGGGTTCAAATCCATTTTAAATGTATACAACCTAGCCTAACCGGCCCACCAAAACGGCCCTAAAAAATGCATGTATATCCCGGCCTCCCGAGGCGGAGTACAAGTCTCTCTCCCTTGTCCGACCAGCACGAACAGCAAATGATGACTTCAAGTAAACTTTGTGGAAGTATCTGAGTGACTCTATCCTACACAGCAAGCATGGGCTCATTATTCTCCTAGCCCTACAGTCAAAGCATACCACCTTTTCTTCCGTTTCTGAGCAGGTTTTTAATTTTATTTTTATTGAAGAAAGTGTCTCAACTCCATTAAGCACCCCAAATAACTAACAAATAGAGAAAAAAAAAATTAAAATCATTACACGATGATTAAATTCAATTGCTCATTCACGAAAATTCTCCCTATGCTCCATTGTATCATATGCACCGGATTTTTTTTCCTTTAGACCTAAGGGCCTAAAAACCGATGAACAAAATACTCGAGAGCATACCAAAAAGTCCTGAGTGTCCATAGTTAGAGTTGCACCCTTTTCAGTTTTTACCCTGATTGAGAAGGAAACATTGCTGTAATCCAACCTGAGGATCTGGCATTCTTGTCTCTTCCATTTGTCTTTCACTTTTTCCATTTCTGCTTCAGACTAGGGATATCAACTCTGTAGCAGACTAGCACTAAAAAGCAGTGTGTGTTGTTTCCACTATGTCAAAAGGGGAGGATATGCAAACAAAATGATTCATGGTAAATGAATAAAGGCAGGCAGGCTTCAAGCATCTCCAAGAATGCTAGCAAATAGTTGGTTAAATTTGACTTCAAATAATTACTTGGCAGTTATTTATAACTAGTTACAAAGGGAGTGAGTGCCTGAAAAATAATGTACTACTTTAATAATGCTACTCCAACTACGCTCTCTAGAATGGTGGTGCCACTAAATTTTTGTCTAGATCTCTTCCTCTAAAGAAGATATACCCTAGAGGCGTCACGGTGATATACTCAACTGACGGTAAAATATTGAACTAATAACACCGATGTCACTCATTTTAAATTTCACATAGCAATGCATAATTTGTTTAGAACAGCACGACCTTGACTTGCCCAATTCATATCAGTCCTTCTCCCATCACTTACCACTCGTATATTTACCTTGTATTCCCTTGGGACAAAGAGATTAGGTGGAGGGCCACTCTCACACACACATACCACCCACAAATCAAACACCAAAATCTCTCAAATTACCATGTCATTTTCTAATGCCATACATTCATCCTCTCTCTCTCTCTCTCTCTCTCTCTCTCTCTCTCTCTCTCTCTCTCTCTCTCTCTCTGTCTCTCTCTCACACACAACCTTTGTCCACCACCAGCCACTAATTTGAAGTATTCATTTCCCTCCACCTCTTGGGTCTCTGTCTATTTTCATCTGTATTCAATCTCCCTCCCATTTCTCTGTCTTTAAACTCATGCACATGGGCATCAAATAACTCAATAATACTGTCCCCCACAAGCTCCATCACATATACATGCATTTATCCTATTCAGATCTGGACTGGGTTGGATTGGACTATTTCAAATCGTCACAGACCGATGGACCAATCATGTTCAAAGTTTGGACAGTGACATTCCATTAATCAAAAGCCTAACATGCCTTTTATCCCAGTCCCAGGTCTCCTTTTTATCCCAGTCCCAGGTCTACATCCGACGCCATTATACCCATTTGCCATGCGATCAGTGTTGGACAGTGATGGATTTCTAACACACTTTATCCAAGTCATACTCAAACTGCAGGGGTGCTCATCATTATTGTGAAACACCAACTGGATTCCAGGCACGATTGATCTTGACAATTAAAGCCTGCACACGTGGGTTTGTACGTCGAGTTGTCATCATGTTGTGAAGGTTAGAGTTCGAGAGAATCTGTCTTGTAACAGGTTGCATCTCTCCTTACGTCTATCTAATTATCTCTTATTACGTGACCTGGACTCAAGAGAATATACAACTAGAGATAGCTAAGAATCTCTCGGTGAAAATGCACAAGGGTTTAATTATCAATTTCAATCTCGAGGGAAGTATTTGCCAACTATCATTCTCTTCAAAGATTCATAAGGATAGCGAAACATATATATGGTAAAAATAGGGGGGAAGAAGAAAGATACTACATATACTATACCAAAAACAGAAAAACAAAAAACAAAAACGAAAAATCAGAAGGGGTGGTATGTGGGGATATACTCCTCTTTACTGGTATGTGACTTCACCTTACTTTCCTTCTCTTTCTTCCTCTTCTCGCGGTTTTACTGATGAACTTGAACCTGATGCAATTCCGATGGCTTGGGTGTGCGTGAATCTTTGTAGCTGTATCATGCGCGCATAACACCCATCCGGGTAATTTTTCAATAGATGGGAGTGGGATCCTTGCTCTGCCACCTTTCCATCATCAATCACTGCAATGACATGCGCATTTCTGATAGTTGATAGTCTGTGTGCAACCACAATTGTGGTTTTTCCTGAGCAAGCACGCTCTAGTGCCTCTTGAATAGAGCTCTCCGACTCAGCATCAAGTGCGCTTGTTGCCTCATCAAGAAGCATAACCTCTGCCTTCCTCAATAAAGCCCTGGCAATTGCAACTCTTTGTTTCTGTCCTCCAGATAACTGAACTCCCCGCTCCCCAACAAATGTTTTGTATCCCTCCGGCAATGCAGATATGAACTTGTGAGCGTTAGCCAGATTTGCAGCTTCAATGATCTCAGCCTCAGTAGCTGACTCATGTCCATAAGCAATATTTTCGTATATGGTTGTAGCAAAGAGGCATGGCTCCTGTGGAACCACGGCAATGTGCCTTCTTAGGGACTTCAGATTGTATTTTCGAATATCCTTCCCATCAATCATAACTCGTCCTGATGTTGGGTCATAGAATCGCTGTATCAGTGCAATGACTGAACTCTTACCGCATCCACTAGGACCAACAAGGGCAAGAGTCTTGCCTGCTCGGGCACGGAGGGAGAGGTCACGGAAAATAGGGACATCAGGGCGAGTAGTGTAAGTAAAGTCTACATGCTTCAATTCAATTTCCCCACGCAGACGATCAGGGACTACAGTAGCATCTGGATCATCAGGTTCAATTTCAGCTTTGCGGTCAAGGAGTTCAAACACTGATCGCATGGCTCGACCACCTTTGATAAAGTCAGGTGCCAGCGTCAATGTTTCTGCAGCACCATTTGCAGACACCATGAGGACCATGAAAACTCGGATTGTCTTTGAGAAGTCAGAGATTCCATGCTTTACTAGCCAGGAAGCATACCAAAGACCTAGAGCATAGGAAGCATAAAGTGCAAACTGAGCTATCCCAAATCCAATTCCAGCAATCTGGCCCTTCCAAAAGCACCGGCGCAGTGGAATCTGGAGGTTTCTGGTGAAAAGACCAACAATTTTTCCCTCTGAATTGAAAGCAGCAACAGTCCTTACATTGGCTATGGCCTCCCCAGCTAATTGGGTGGCCTTGGCATGTGCAGCTTCAAGGTCTCCAGAGAAACCCGTCATGAACAGTTTCTGTTACAAATTCACCAACAGACAAGTAAATTACATGACCGTGTCAACGGATTATCTATCAGGAAAAAAGAGTAAAACATGCGTTAATTTTCACTAGAGTATACTCTTTCCCCCCAATTAAATGTCCAGTCTAAATGTGGCAAGATTCGATTAGTTTTCAATGATTTCTAATGGACGCTAGAAGAACTATTTTTGGAAAAAAAAAATACCTGCAAAACAGTGGCTGCAACAACCAAAGGGAAGACGGCTATGAGGACAAGGGCAAGGCGCCATTGCAAAACAAATCCCGCAGTGCAAGCAACAAGCATGAGTGCTGTGTTCTGTACAATCACAGAAATCCTGTCTCCGATAGCTGATCTGACATTGTTGGCATCAAGAGCCAGCCTTGCTGAAATCCTGGCACTCTCATTTTCCTCCTGATCAAACCACGCCATTTCATTTTTCAAAACTGCTGTCAGCATTTTCTCCCTCACCCGTTTTGTGAGGTTTTCTCCCACAATATCCCAAAAGAAATGTTGCAACGTGTTGAAGATTAGTGCAGCTGATGAAAGTCCAATTAACAAGTAGCAGTACTTATTAATTTGTTTGATCATGAAGGCATGGTCTGGATTGTAGTAAACACTGAGGACAGCACTTAGAACATATGCAAAGAAAGCACTTAGAGAACCACAAACAACAGAGCCAACTGAACCAAGTAAAGCGTAAACCCATTCAGGAGAGTTCATTTTAGCAAGGCGCCAGAAGGAACTAGCTTGCTCCTTGAAGGGTAGTTTTTCGAGCCGGTAATTGGGATATGAGGCATCAAGGGAGAGACTAAAATCAGAAGTAGAAAAGTCCGATAGCCGGCGTGAGTATGGTGATCGACCGTATGAGGAATTTCTGGCAATTATAGGTGAGCTCACAGAGTTTCTGGCACTAGAAGGCCTGCAAAATGAAGAACTGTGATAAGCATATAGATTTGTCAAGTTAAAAACTGTGCATTTACAGTAGAGATAAATAAATGTTCAAGAAACAATCATGAATCGACAATGTGTGGACCTACCTTGCGCTACTCTTTCTCGCATTGTTGAGAGCAGTTTCATGTGCCATCTCTTGCATCCGGATGAGCTTGGCATAGACACTGTTTTCTCCTTTCGAGAAAAGTTCATCATGGGTTCCAATTTCAGAAACACTTCCTTGTTGGAGAACAGCTACAAGGTCAGCTTTGCGAATGGTTGAAAGGCGATGGGCAATGACGAGAGTTGTCCTTCCAATCATAAACCGGTCAAGGGCTTCTTGCACCAGCTTTTCCGACTCAGAGTCCAATGCACTAGTTGCCTCGTCTAAGAGCAGGATTGCTGGGTTTTTCAGCATTGCCCTAGCTATGGCTATTCTCTGCTTCTGTCCTCCAGACAACTGCAGTCCTCTCTCCCCTACCTGCCATTTTCAACTTATCGTTAATTTGCGTATAATTTTACACTTAAGTTCACTTTTCCATTAATTCGAACATTCTTATTTAATCTCAGACATAATCTATAGAAAGAGATGAAAGTTTTACAGCAGGTTTTAGTCTGTAATCGTTAATCACGGACAAAATAAGTACTTATTTTTTTACAAGATGACATTCTAAACTGCTCTAATCTATGGGGAGGGGGAATCGAACTTCGGTTTTCTTCCTTGTATCTTCTTTTGTCTTTAACTTGCTATTATTAATCTAAATAAATATTCCCTTCTACTTTATTCAGTCCAATGTTTCACCATGGACATGCCAAGCCTTATGATTCCTGCACATGCATTGTTGATTGCACCATGTTACTTTCTACCAAATGCAGACATGACCAAACGCTTCCCCACATTGACTTTTATTTAAAAATTAAAGAAAAAAAACCTAAAGATAAAGTCCGTTCTTGTTTGTTGACCAAATAACCTAATGCATCTTTAATAGTATATAATATAAGAAACTACAAGCCATTAGAAATTGACCTGAATCTGGCTCCTTTCACTCCAGATCCAAATTTAAGAGATTTTAAGTTCTAAACAATCCTAATTGTTTCGGGTGTCCGAAATGTATCTCAGAGGGGGTTCAGATTCATGTTGAACCATACTAATTTGTGAATATGATAGTTGTATGTTACTGTCGTAGTTAGCTCACCTGAGTATCAAAACCATCAGGAAGTTTGATAATGAATGAATGGGCATTGGCAACTCTGGAGGCTTCTTCGATCTCAACTTGGTCCGCATCCGGCCTGCCCAAGAGTATATTTTCTTTAATGGTGGTAGCAAACAGAGCTGGTTCTTGGCTCACAAGCCCTATTTGCTGCCTCAGCCACTTTAGTTTCAATGTCTTTATGTCATGTCCATCTAGCAGCACTTGTCCTGCCCACAAATTCAACAAATATATGAACTCGGGAGCAACATTAACATCTATTCGGAATTTGGATCAAAGACATTGGAAATGAAATGACTGGATGATTTACCTGAGGAAGGATCGTAAAACCTCTCAATGAGAGAGACCACAGTGCTCTTACCAGAGCCACTGCTACCAACCAAAGCAATGGTCTTTCCAGCTGGAACATTAAGCGAGAAATTGTTGAGGATACGAACATCCTGCCTCGAAGGGTAGGAAAAATCAACATTTTTCAGCTCAACTAGTCCCGTAACAGACTCTAATTCCATTCCTGCTTCGCTATTCCGGTCCATGCCCGGTTTGTGATCAATAATTTTGAAAATCTTTGCGGCTGCAACTTTAGCCTTCACGAATGCGCTCATGCTTGGGACAGACTGTCCTAACCCTCTGTTGATCAAAGAGAAGCATGAACATACAGCAATTTAACTAGTAAAACAGTTTCAAACTCACACGAACGTAACACAGTACTTACATTCCACCTAGCATGACGGCAAACATGGTGGAGATGGCAAGACCGCCATTGGTGAAGTGGTGCCTTACAAGATAACCCCCATACCATAGAAGAAGTGCATAACAGCAGAAAACTACAAAGTAAGTCGCTCCGAGTCCCATTCCTTTAGCAAATCCACTTTTGTAGCCAAGCTTCTGAGCCACCTTCAATGCCGAGGAGTATGCTTGTAGCGCTCTCGATTCCCCAACGTACGACAAAACAACTCGAATTTGAGCTACAGTCTGCAATTTGGCTAGAAATTAGCTAAACCCCATATGCAAAAAACAGCTAAATTTTTTCCACAAATCAAGTAAAAATCGAAGCCCGGAGACGGAGATGAGCCAAAAGGAAGCTGCATTTTCTCACCTGTTCTACCGTGTGTCCTGCTTGTGAAAGAGCTTCCTGGCTCTTACCTGAGAGTTTGCCTAATGCGGTGGTATGAATGGCTCCGATCACCGCTATCAGCGGAACAACAGCAAGTGTGACAAGTGCTAATTGCCACACAGCAGTAAAACCCACCACGAATCCAGACACAAATGTTGCCATATAGTGAATGAAATTACCTAACTGCACGAAAAAACCAATCCAAATGAGAACCAAATTTACCAACCCGAATTTTCGAGCAAAAGTTTCGAACTTTCTGCTTGCTTCACCTTCTCACTAATGGCGTCCTGGACCATCACTGCATCGGTGTTGATTGCAAAAACGACGTCGGATGTCCGAACCTCAGTGTCAAAGTACTGAACGTCCTGGCTCAGAGCAGCCTCAAGGTACTTTATCCTCATCTTTGTTGACTGCCGCTCTCCGGTCCACATCCAACAAGAAATCTCTGCAAACCAATTTTAGAAAAAAGTCCCAAGTCCTCACTTGCATTAGCAAAAACCCCAGAAACGAAAACCCAAAATTATATAAAAAATAAAAGCCAACGGTTAAAAAGCTCACCGGCCCATGAAGCCGCCCATATTGCAGCTCCAACCACCAGAAAGTACAATGCGTACTGCAAAAAAAAATAGCAAACCCAAAAAATGGAGTTTTGAACTTCTGATTCGATCACCGCATTCATAACAACATGCTAAGATTTCGTTTCATATAGTACCTTCAAAACCTCCTGCATCATCTTATCCATGTCGTTCGCATTCGCGCCGAAAGAATTAACAAGATCGGCGAAGAACCGGAGAAAAATGGGGAGAGAGCTGCCATGCACGACAGCTCCGACTGACCCAATTGCCATCAGAACGTAATCCAACCCATCAGCGAATCTGAAGAGTTCCTTGAACTGAACTGCAGGTAAGGACTCCGGCTTTTCTCTGCCGTCGCCGCCGCCGGTGGAGTCCTTGTTGGGCTCGGAGCTCTCCATTCTGTCTGCCCTTTGGGGAGTTGACGTTGTTGCTGTTGGGTTTGATGGGTTTGCTGGTGGATTGGTTTTATAAGGATCGGCAGCATCAGGCAGCAGCTCAAGACCTTGCATTTCGGACCATCTCCACTGCTCAATCGTCTTTATCCCCTCAGAATCTTGTGACATTTGCAAAAAATTCCTAGCTTTATGAACAAGCCAAACACTCTCTCTCTTCTGTCTCTCCTCTCTCCTCTCTCCTCTCTCTACTCTCTCTACTCTCTCTCCTCTGCTATCTCTCTTTTATTAGCTCAATCTACCTGGTGGCTTTTGGACTTTGGAGCTCATTGTATTTGCTTCTTACTCTCCTCTGTTTTCTTTCACTCCCTCTCATAATTTTGTTGTTTTGTGTGTTTTTCGTTATCCTGTTTCCATTGGTGCCTCCCATGTTTTGGTGCGTTTTACGGTGGGAGGGATTGTTTCACTTTTTATAGAGTAATGCTACACTTACACTGATTTGTATTATTTTTTTAAGACAATCTTTAACCTTTGAGTTAAAATCTAAGGGCTTGTTTAGTATCCTATTTGAAATTTTTTATAATTTCTCAAAACATTTCTTAAGAATTTTTCTTGAAAACAATTTTCTTTGAGACTCAAAAACTTGTTTGGTATGCGATTTAAAAAATTTAAATCTGACAACTTAAACTAGACAAAGAAATCCAAAAAGAGGGGGTTGAGAGAGAAAGAGGAGAGAGGAGGAAAGAAAGTAAGAGATGATTGGAAGAAAGATAAAGAAGTAAGAGGATCGGAGGAGATAGAGAGGAAGAGGAGTGAGAAAAAGAACTGAGAGAATGAAGAAAGTGAATTGGAGGAGAGACGAAAAAAATAAAAATAAAAAAGGAGGAGAGAAGAGGAAGGAAACAGAGAGATTTGGAGTGAGAGGGGAGGAAGGAGAGAAAAGAAATGAGTGAGTTTAAGTTTAAAAACTTTAAACTCTAAAAACTCATTTTTTGTGTTTTTAGAGAACGGACTATTTTTGAGTTAGTCTTGAATTCAATTTTTTAAAACAGTCATACCAAACAAGTTTTTAATGCGTAAAACTTGAAAATTGTTTTTGAGTTTAAAAAGTTGGATTCAAGTAGAGTACCAAACAAGCTCTAAAATTTTTAACTTAGAAAATTTATGGTCTATTTGGTACTGTACTTGAATACAACTTTTTCAACTCAAAAACAATTTTTAAGTTTTAGGCTTTAAAAACTTGTTTGGTATGACTATTTTTAAAAATTGAACTCAAGACTAGCTTAAAAATATAGTTTATTCTCTAAAAACATAAAAAATGAGTTTTAGAGTTTTTAAACTTAAACTCGCTCATTTCTTTTCTCCGCCTCCTACCATCTCACTCTAAATTTACATTTCTCTTTTCTTCTTTCTCTCTCCTCTTTTTTTTTACATTTTTTGTCTCTCCTCCAATCCGTTCTTTTCATTCTTTCTCTAACTCATCTTCCTCTTTATCTCATCTGATCCTCTCTCTTATTTCTCTTTCCTTCAATCATCTCTTACTTACTTTCTTTCTTCCTCTCTCCTCTTTTTACCTCTTCTGGAACCCTTCTTTTTAGATCTCTTTATTTAGTTTAAGTCGTAAGATTTAAAAATTTTAAATCGCAAACCAATTAAGTTTTTGAGTCTTTAAAAAAATTGTTTTCAAGAAATGTTTTGAGAAATGATAAAAATTTTCAAATAGGATACCAAACAAGCCCTAAGATTTTAACTCAGAAACTGCTTTTCTGCTCCAATTCTTATGGCCTAAAATTTTAGCCCCAAGATATTAAAGAATGAATTAGGCTAATTTTTTTCTTAAAGTAATTTAAAAAAAATTATGCATACTATTCTAATTTAATTTTATGAACATTATAATCCAAAAATATTTAGATTCCGATAAATATTGAAAAATCACTAAACCAACACCAAGAAACTCATGGAACACTACGAAAGTATATGAAACACATAAATTTTTTTTTTAATTACTTTAGCCGTTAGATTTAAATTTGGATCATTAGATTTTTTTTTTTTTTTTTACCTTTGGATTTGATCAAATTAGATCTTAACCATTGGGTTTAATGAATTTATAAATATAAAATTAGAAAGAATATACATATATAGTTGGCCAGCATCACTAATCCAGAAAGAATCTTGAGCTAAATTTATCATAGAAATGAGTTTTGAGTTTTAACCCATATTTGTCCCAAGGGTTGGAACAAATTAGGATAAGTTTAGAACCTAAAATTTGATTTTTACTCCAAAGGTTAGAGTAGGTCTAATAGAAGTAAGACTTACCAACACATATAGATACAGCCGCTATTATCTATTAAATATATTTTATAAATCATATGACGTAATTGTTACAATTAAATTATTATATAGGTGTTAATTAATGTACTTATTTTTTGATATATTATTATTATAATATATATATATATATATATAATGTAAGAAAAACCAGACTCAAAGAGTGAGAAAAGAGAGGGATTTTCTTCCCGACAAGCAAAACTGTGAAAACAGATGTGTTTTTTTTTACCAAAACATATTCAACCCACAACACCCAATAGAAAAATTACAAAATCCCATTACTTAAACCATTTTTTCCTGTTTAAAACTATGATGGTAGTTGTCACATCCCGACCCGAGGTCCACCACATCCCGGGCCCGCTCCACCACCGTAGCACGATATTGTCCGCTTTGGGCCCCGACTACGCCCTCACGGTTTTGTTTCTGGGAACTCACACGAGAACTTCCCAATGGGTCACCCATCATGGGAGTGCTCTCGCGCGCTACTCGCTTAACTTCGGAGTTCCCATGGAACCTGAAGCCAGTGAGCTCCCAAAAGGCCTCGCGCTAGGTAGGGATGGGAATATACATATAAGGATCACTCCCCTGGGCGATGTGGAATCTCATCGAGGCATGCTGGCCGTCACGTGACTGTCAGCATGCCTCGATCTCGGTCGGGGTGTGTCAGTAGTGACCAATTGATCAGGACAGTATGCTAACTTTTAACTTTTGTATTTGAGTTCAAATTAATCTCAGTTGTTATTTAAATTAAATTAATTCGAATCTATTCGTAATAAGAAAAAGTTATTCTAATATACATAAAATGAGATTCGAACTTTTGTGTAAATGAGAGCACAGTAACTTTTTTTCTTCCTTTTGTTTGTACTTAGATAGATGTAATAATTGTTATGACCATAAAAAATAAAAAATAAAAAAAGATAGATGTAATAGTTGAGATGTAAGTTAGGCCAGATAAAAAAAAGTAGTGTATCTGCTCTTGGACTCAAGCTCAAATTTTCCACCCCATTAGTGTAGTTTAGAATATGAGCAATATTACATTTATCATCCATTACTATTTTGAGGTAAGGTCCACCAATACATATCAGTTTCAACTTCATTACAGATATTATAAATAATAATACAAATAGATGATATAAATAATATTTTTGTTTGAATAATAGTTTGTAAAATAAATAAAAAAATCAGATTGACAGTTGAAGGTCTCAAAGCCCCTTTACTTTGGCTTCTTGTACAAGTTAAATTGTAAAAGCACGCACAAGGGAAAAACATTTCACTTTCTTGTAAAGTTCAAACCTGCTCCCCCTCTCTGTTTATCTCCTCTAAATCCGGCGTTGTTGCTGCTCGCTGTACGCTTCACCACCACCCCCACCGCCACCCCCCAAAAAATAACTTTTATTATTTAAAAGGAACCCAATCAAACCCCTTCGTTATAAAATATTTAAATTATGGTCTGTAAATATTCCTTAATTGTATTATTGCTGCGTTTTCTTTGAATGTTGACTGAAAAAACTGTGGACGGTGAGCTCACTTTGTCAATGTAAACTCTGCTATTTTCCCACAAAGTTAGCTGCTTTTTCTTTTTTACAAGACGATAGCATTAGTGATTAAATGTTAGATTATAGAGCTGACGAACTTCGAATCCACACTAAAATTTAAAGGCACAACTCATTTCTACCATTGTAGTAAAATATCACTTGCCAGAAAGTTAACTGCTTTCAATATAAAAAAGGACACTTAAAAATATAAAATTAATTTGTCCAAAAGAAAATTAGTTAATTAACCCACGGTCTATTTTTATTTACCAAGAAAAACCCAAGTTCCATTTTCCACTTTTGCAGTTATTTTTAATTAGATAATTGAAATTGTTAAAAAAAATTAAAGTGGGATTCCAGGAAATTGTAAGTGGCGGACAAATCCAAGGTCTAAAATATCGATGATATCGGAAATATCGATAGTCCAAAAACACGGAAATTTCGATGGAAATATCGGGATATTATCGATATCGATAAAAATTGAATAAAAACCACGGAAATTGTAAGAAAAACTTGGAAATTTTTATTGAAACTTTGCAGGATGTTTATTTAGTCAATTATCTATTAGTTTATCACAAAAAATTGGAAGGAAATGCATTGCATGATAGATTTAACTGATTTAAGTTGATTATATAGCGAGCTAGCAAACATTGTGAGTGTAGAAAATATGTAGTAATTAATGAAAGAAGTTTAAACACACCATAATCCTTTATATATAATGAATTAGTACAATATTTTACACTTTATACATTGCATGGTAAGATACATGAGTGGCTTAGCAAGGTCTAAAATATCGATGATATCGGAAATATCGGTAGTACAAAAAAATATCGGTAGTCCAAAAACACGGAAATTTCGATGGAAATATCGAGATATTATGGATATTTGAGACCATGGACAAATCTGAGGATTCCTCTAAATTTTGATTGAGTTAATCTTTTGCAGAAATGACAGCGAATATCTGGATTTGTTTAGGTGCAAGATTAATATTCCCTAATTAATTAACTTAATTAGTCAGAGTACAATCTGACTCTAAGCTTAAGAAGTGATTAAACAACTTAAGCATAAAATTCAGCCAACTGTTGTGTTTCAGACTTTCAGGCTCTGTGAATATATTCAAAGCACGCTTTGGAGTTTAATAAACGAACGGGGCTGTGAGTCAGCCCCTTTTTTTAGCTAAAATACAATAAACTGACTAACATCTGACACCCTGAAAATACCTCCGAGTTTCTATTTTTTAGTATTGTTTTTGTACTGAGATTGTGTACAAATTTGAGATAACTTATTTACTTTTCTTTTAACCTTAGTTATTTATTTCGTATCATTCAATGTTCTGTAGTATCAAAGAGCTTTTTTTTTACGTTTTGTTTAATCAAGCAGACAAGAATTCTATAACTTGAATACAAGAAAGAGAGCACAATGATTTAGCGATGACTGAATATAGGTTTGCAATTGTTATCTTTTTATATAACGATATATATGCACTCAAAAGAGAGCACAATAATTTAACAAACTTGACTAAATCCAAGTTTTCCACTAGTTGTTTTCTTGGCACAATCATATATTTATACCGAGACGTGAAAAATTACATTAACATCGAACTCACCATTTAGGTCTGGAATTTTTGTTCTTTTTGTTCAGCTTTGGTTAATTTTAAGGAATAAAGGAAAGGTGAGTTTTTATAGCTTTCTCTCTTTTCACGCTTTACCGTACCACCATGTATATGGTTCTCTCTCTGCAACGTCTCCTTTGGCAGAGGCTCTGTCTGTTTTGCTTTCGCCTTCGCCTGCGGGAGTTTGTCGACTCTGGTAACTCCTGCCTTAAAAAATGCCACTTCTGTTTTTTTTCACATGCATGCCCTTCCTTCACCCATTCTGCTGGTCAGTTTTTACTTACATGTGTCACTGCTTCACCTATTTATTTATGTCTCCAGTTGTTTGGTTTTGTGTCATATTTGTTTCATGAGTGTAATAAATGATGCAATAGCTCTCTTCTTTGTGTTGTAGTACTTGTGTATGATGAATTAATTTGTTTAGATCTTTTGCGAGGTATCGATATTGTCTTTAACTTCCTCTTTAGGTTAATATTGGATGTGATCATTTGATTTATATCTTAAGTTTTATCTTAGAAAACCTTGGTACAAAATGGTAACAATATTTATCATTTAAGTTAGATTTCATGTCACGATACAAATTGATTTACAGTATTTATCCTATAATTCATTTTAAGGAGATCAACATACATACATAAAACGGTTTCACGTCACATAATATTATGATTTAATAATAGAATGTTGTGTGATAAGGCATTCACAATAGTGATTTTATCGGAACAAAACGCTATAGACAGTAGATATGTTTTGTATAAGTAATTTTCTATTTGAAAAGGTTAGGATCCATTAATGACATGAACTAGAAGAGACTGAACCTCAACTACTACTTTTAACATGGGATAGAGAACTTGGTGAAGTACAAAATATGGAAATAGGTAAATCTGATGGAGAAAGTAAATATGCTACAAATACTACTTTTGGGGAGTGTAATACTTGCATTCTCCATTTTGGGGAGAAAGCTTACTATCCACTTGTAACTAACATGTCTTCATCACAAAAATTTTATAACGGAAATTGTTCAATATCTTAATTTTTATTAGAAAATTATCCTTATATAAAAAAATAAAATAAAATAAAAACTTTTGAATAAAAATTTATTTACTCATCTAAATGGTTCATCATTAATATGTTACTTGGTACTACACCATTGATTTATTTGATACATTTGAACAATTAAACGATCTCTGATTCAAATAATTTTCTTTAAAGACATATTTATGTTTCCATAAAAATATAAGAACATATTTATGAATATTATATTTTAAAGTATAAACTCGTCTCCGTTCAAATTATAAGAAGTGAATTGGTAATGCTAAAGATGGGTGTTGCAGTCTTTTAAGCCCTCTCCAATCACCAAAACCCAACACTAGCTAGGCCTTATGCATAAACCCTTATATTAGGCCAAAATCATGATTTTGTCCCTATAGTTTGATGTAGATCCACTTTGTTCCTATGTCAATTGTTCTCGTAGTTTACTCATTGTAGCAATTCAAGGACAATAGCTTATTTTTTACTATTATTTTACTTAATTAGTTAAGTAAAATAATAGTGTATATATTGATTATGTAAGGGTATATATTGAACTTTTTGAGGTTTATATCTTAAAGTGTAAAAATTATCTCCACTCTTGTTAAAAGACGTAGATTAGTATCGGCAATTGACAATGTTACGATCCCATTATTCATCTTCAATCACCAAATGCTATAAACTAAGGCTTATGTATGAACCCTTATATTAAGCTAAACCCCCTGTAGTTTGAGCGAAGATCCAATAGTCGTTGTAGTTTCAATTGGCGCAATTTAATCTTTGTAGGTTACTAGCTACAACAATTTAAGAAAAATTAGTTTAATTTTGTAGATTTTTTCGACTTAATCATCAACTCAACAGTTGAGGCTACAAAAGGTAGGAACTAATAATCATTCTTGAATTGAAATAAGGGAACTTTAACGATTCTGGTACTATTCACTTTACCCTTTATTTTGTCATTTTCGTTAAAACTCAAAGTTTTCAAGTCATTTTCATTAGTTTTCCTTTAAAAGAATTAATAAATCATATGATTTAATGCGCAACAGTCAATGTTCTAAAAATCACCGTCTAGGCGCTAGGCAGTTGGTCACTACCTCGATTAATTCTTAGGCATTTGAAAATTAAGAACGAGCGCCTAGGCACCGGCCTAGTTTGCTAATCTCACTTAGATAGAAAACAGATAACTTTTATTTTGCATTTTATTTTTTTAATAAATTGTAAGAGACTTGTTAAATACTTAGATGAACACACACATTATATATTTGTTTCCCATGGTTTCATTATGTTTTAATACTTTATAATTTGTATGCCATTCTATTTTATTAGTTTATATATCCCTATGAAATTATGTATTTTTTAAGTATAAGCACACACTCATTTATTCGGTATTAATAAATTTACTTAAATCCGCTTAGTCCACCTAGGCCCCCGCCTAGCCGCTTAGGTGCTAGGCCCCAGTCTATTGCCGATTAGTGGTTAGCGTCTTTTAGAACCTTGACAACAGTAGAGTGAAAGGGGCAAATTAACTAATTGGGTTGTTAATGGGTACCCGTTAAAACTCATTTAATTTGATATCACCATAATAAAAAGGTGAGATTGGTAGTGATGATGATGATGATGTTAGATGAAATCAAACTAAATGAGTCTTAATGGATACCCATTAGCAAGTTGATTTGCCACCTCCACAATTGAGACTACAGAAACTAAAAATAAAACTTGACCAAAACTTTAAGGACCGAAATCATGTTACACTCATAGTACACTATAATTTGCATTTTGACTAGAATAAGGTGACATTGGCATTACCATCCTAAATACATTTATAAGCACCCAATAAACTTGTTAGTAATATAATGAAATTTGCAGGTTGTTACAGTTTAGGTATGAAGTAATAGGTTGGTGACCAAACTTTCATATGGCAGAGTTATTTACACTTAAAAAATCTAATTGTGCACTGCTTATAAAAAGAATTTTTTTTCCAAAATATAAAAATTTAGAGTGCTTAATTAAAATTTTAAAGTGTCAATAATTTTTTTTTTACAGAATGGGAAAGGAGAATAAAATTTAAAACCCAAAGAAAATACTCAAGTGGCCACTCAAATGTTCAAAAGTGGTGCATGTGGCCCTCATTATGCCGTTTCCATTGTCTTTTATAAGGATAAGTGTGGTTTATTTTAAGATTATTCCTTAATTATTAAGATCATGAGGGGATCTTAGTTTATAAGTAAGGATGATTTCCTTGGATGTGGCTGTGGATACACACAACCACAACCACAAGATGTCATCTTAGCAATTGGCATTTTCTAGTTATTTTCTGTTATTTTAAGGTCACATAGGGATAGGGCGGATGCAAACAATTTCTTTCTCATATTAATTGGATTTTGTTTTATATTTTTCGTGCTTATAAGATTGTATTCATTGTTCACTCTATTATATCTCATTCATTATTCGTGTCTCACTTCATCTTATTCTGTCAATTGAGTTTGAAGAAGACATTTGTTTTGCTGAGATGGCAAATTATTTTGGTCTTTTTCAGCTTCCTTAAACATTTGGGACACCTGCACATAAGAACAAAAAACCCCAATACTAACCGCTGAAAAGTCCAAAATGTCTATGCCACATTAATGATACTAACGTTTCTTTCAATCCAGTTGGCGGAATGAGGTTAATTAAGTGAGACATAAATGATCAATACATGAGTTAAGTGACATAAAATAAAATGAAGAGGATAAATTTTTGTATAGATGGCATGAAGCATAGTTAAAAATAAGTCTTGTCAAAATTTAACAACTGTTGTAAATGGAGGTGTGAATGTCCATATGAACAAGCATGTGACGGAAGAATGGAAGTCAAAGAAGTTTGGTATTTATAGAATTTCAACATTCAATATTTGGTATTATGGACTTTTGCATGGTAAGTGTTCTATATAAAGAGCATATGAAATGTATGACAAACAATATAAGAAAAAACATAAAAACATATGAACGAAAGGAAAGAAAAGAGGAAAGGAAGAGAGAAAAGAAAGAAGAGCTATGCAGGAGAAAATACCAGTGAGCTAGGTTAGAGAGAAGAAAGAAAATACTACTACTGTCTCGAGGACGTAGACACACTTGCCGAATCTCGTAAATATTACGTCTTATTTACTTTATATTCTACTACACACATATCCTCAATTTCACAACAACATATATTTCTCAATTATTCCACATATTATCTAACTTTTAAGCCAAATTAATGAAAATGTCATAAAACCAAGAAATTTGGACAACTCTCCTTTCGTGTACTTTTTACCATGTAGACAATTTTATCTCTTTTTCTCCGACCGTACTACTTCTATCCGTATGGTCCTTTGTACATGGACGCAATACCACATTCGCTTTATTTATTAACTAGCGCCGTGCAGAAGATATTTTTTGAATCACGACGTGCTATGCGCGACTTACACATTTTAAATGAATTTATATGCGTGAATTAACAAAAGAAAAGTCAAATATTTGAAGTGAATGAATAATCTTAAATCATGCTAGAAAAAACTCCTTAAAAACCAACCAAAGCAGCTAAATTTACATAATAAAATCGGTCTTTCAATTTCCATCTACATTCTATTGAATTTACATTAAGAATAGAGAAAATAATATTTAATAAACAACTGATTGAATCATATTATTGCTAGCCCATTGTGAGGTGAAGTCCACCTCTCTCCCCCTTAGTGTAGATAATATTGTTTGTTCAAAAGAAAAAGAAAAAATCATTTGACAACTAATTTAATCACACTATTATGCACGTGCGAAATTTTTTTTCTATAACCGGCATTACACGCTTCTTAAGATGTTTTGAACGTGTTTAAAAATATAGAAAATAATATTTAATGAACAACTGATTAAATCACATTATTACTAGCCTATTGTGAGGTACTAATTAAAAAAATTGTACAAAAAGAATTAATTATTATAAAAACACTATTAAAATGACGAAAATACCCTTGCATTATTTGGTGCATTATTTTGGGTTGCTTTTGAATTTTTTATTTTAGGGGTATTTTAGTTTTAAAATGTTTGGTGAAGCTTGTGACCCCAAATAAGATTGTTAGATTTATATATAAAGATTTTCTCTTAAGCTGCTGATTTTTGCTATAACAAGCCAATTAGAATTGAGTAGTGAGTAGTCAATTGACCACTCACTTTCAGTATTTAAAAATAATTAAAGGATAATCGACTAGTCATATAGAAAAAGAACAAGAACTTTGAAAAAGTTTTCACTTCTTGAGCAGTGCACTCAGTGGGCATGTGATTGTAATGGGGAACAATTTTTTTTTTCTCCCTCTCTAATTAGGGTTTAATAAAAGGTAATGCTAGAGGGATTAAATTTTTAAATCAAACTTACAAATTAAATGATGTGTCGCCAATAGAAAATAAGTACGTTAATCAACACTTAAATATTAATCCAATTATTAAATCTATATCATTTGGTTTACAAAATTTGATTTAGAAATTGATCTCCCTAACATTACCCTTTAATAAATGGGTAATGCTAGGAAGACCAAATTTTTAAACCAAATTTGCAAACAAAATGATATGTCACCAATATTAAATAAGCACGTTAATCGACACTTAACCAATAATTCAATTATTTACAACCACATCATTTGTTTACAAATTTGATTTGAAAAATTTAATCTTCCTAGCATATTCTTAATAAATCAATATGTTGAGGGAATGAAGAGTTTTGGAGTAGAAAATGATCTATAATCGGGTCCACCTACTCAGTCTCAATATCGATTCCTAACTCCTAAGTTTTGACTTCAATATATTAACAATTGTTAGTTTTATGGTTAAAGCAACGGTTTTTTTTTATTAATTTACATTTATTTTGAGTATTTTAGATAGTAATTTTCACTGTATTTTTCTTCTTATGCACGTCTTCTTTTATTTAATCATAAAGCTAAAAAAAAGTGAAACCAGGCATGCATGGGCTCCAAGGAGAAACTGAGAAATGTTAGGTGCAAAAGAAGAAAAAACTATGTCAATTGGAATGGTTCATGGGTGCATGTCCATAATTTGCTAGTTTTGCATATGATTATGATTGATTTGCTTCTTGAACATAAGATATCGCCATATCCAACCAGAATTAGTTAAGCTTAGGATTTATTGTTGAAAAATGATCTGGAAAGAGAAGTCCTTAGCATATAGCAACATCAACTTTTCAAGAAGGCATTACCATATTTTGTCCGGAAAATCCAAGTCCCACACATGTGTAATTAGTTTCTTTTTCCTCCATATCATATTCCAAATTATCCCAGTGTTTGGGCCTAAATTAACAATTTTGGCCGATTTGTCAGTCTCGGCCAATAGTGCCGCTGAAGTAGCTGAGTCCCGAATAAGCTAGTATTATTGAGGATTAAGATGTTTTCTGATAAGGATTTAAGATTGTGGCTGGTAGGATAAGGAACAAATTAGTCGCATAATAAGTCAAGGTTCAAAGTTTTAATCGAAGAGGGCGAGACTTGACGGTGATAAAGTTTCGACCGAGAATAATTCTGAGCATATTCAGAAAATATACAAGGAATTAGATATTATCATAATTTTTCTACTTCGACAAACTTGGCCATCATGAAACTCACCCCTATAAATAGAGGTAGTTTTGCAACGAGAAGAGCTCCCTTAAACTCAACAAACAATTCAAAAGCCCTACGCGAAACCCTTCTCATACCCTTGCTAAAACACTAACTATATCCTAACGCTCTACCAACACATCTTTAGTTCATATAAGTGAAAACACTGTGTTGGCAACCTGCTACATCTTCAGTTCGAATAAGTGAGCAACAATGTGATGGCAACCTACGACATTTTCAGTTCAGATAAATGAAGAACACTGAAGCTGTAGAACCTGGCGATTTCGGAGCATCTTCAGTTCGGGACAAGTGAACAACACTACTTTTGGTTGGTTTGGTACCCAAGCCTCAGTGGGCGAAAGAATTTTCAATTCTTTTTGCCTAAATAGGTCATCTCATTAATTTCTCGGCTAAGTGAGGTGTTACCAAGTTACCTCGTATTTGGCACAATGAAAGTTGAACCAGTTATTAAACTTCACAGTGATATAGCAACTTTGTCTTTAGTTTTTTAGAACCCAAGACCGAGGCGTGTTCCTTCCTCGGTGTAATCGCTCAAGTGCAGAAGTTAGTAGCATATTCGACATCACCACCACCACATCTATTACGCCCGCATTCACAAGAAGGACATAGTTGGTTCAGAATTACTCGGTATGCGCGCCACGTAAACATTGTAGAGACCTACGCTTGGATTCCAATTAATGGGAGAGTAAAACTTAGGGCCTGTTTGATATTAATTTTGGTTTTCAATACTTAGTTTGTAAATGAAACTAATAACTAAAAACTTGTTCGGTAAATGTTTTTAATTTTTTAAAAATAAAAATTGAAACCCAAAACCAAGCAAATTTTGAAAACTAAAAAACAGTAGCTCAAATTTTAATTTTTAGCTTTTATTTTTTAACTGAAAACAGTTACAAAATAAAATTTTAAAAGAAGTAAAAACTGAAAATAAAATGCGTATCGAATGACCTCTTATTTTTACAAATCAGCTTAAGAAAACATACTCAAAAGTCTAGGTACTACTATAGGACAGCCAATGGCCATTGCTTAAGATATTTAAATAAAAAGATAATACAATTTTTATTCATATTAAGATATTAGAATTGCTACCCCTCCACTTTAATAATGCAAAAGGCAGGGAATTTATATGATTAAAGGATCCACATTATTATCACCAACTCATTGCAATTTATTTGTCACGATTTGAAATTTGACTTGTGAACATTTTTAGCTCATCCCCCTAATAATATATTGTAGTTGGTACATCCTTGTATTTATTTGACACTTTGTGGAAATTTCCCACTTCCTTCTAGATAAAGCTTTTGATTAAAGATGCAAATTATTCCAAGTACATGTTTGTTTCGATTATTTTCCAGTGGAAATCTGACCAGAAAGTATCCTTGCATCCCATAAAAGTCTTTTTTTTTTTCTTTTTTCGAAAAATAAGTATCCTTAACGGTAGCAAACCTCCATCAAATGAAACATAATTATATATTCATATATTGCTAAACATAGTCAAGTGGCTTCCACACTATCTCCTCCACGCTTTCATGGCCAGTCTCTTGAAACATTAAAAATGTCGAAACCACATGCATGGGTTATCTTAGTCAAACTTTACGTCTTAAATAGGGGTTTTCAATAATAGAATGTGTGTTTATGTATTTCTTTTGGAAAAATATGTTATAAATTTCACAAATAATAGTAGTTGCAGACCATGTATTACTTTGACAATGCAAAATGTAAATTATACTTCAAATAAAGAGAAAAAAGGAAGGTTGAGGTGATGTATCTTTACGAGTAGACAGTAGAGTTTAAGTCTTTGACAAAGTGTTAATTATTAATTACTAAAAAAAGTGTTAATAATTAGTTTTTCCTAATAAAGTAGAAAACCGAGGGGGGGGGGGGGGGGGGGTGTGGGAAATGGAGAACAAGGTCAATTGTTCACCTAAACTTGAATTCTACAACAAAAACAAAAAGAAAAAGCAAGCTCAAACATGTGTGCGAAACGAAGACATTGGTTTCGGCGCGGAGTTTTACCCCGCTTTCTTTTTGGTTCTGAATTCTTGTTCTACTGTGCCGGAGTTGGAACTATGTTCTTAATGGTCCCCAGGCAGTGGATATAGCTGTGAGCTTTGGCTGCTTCTTTCAGTTTGCAGGTTAATTGGTAAAAAATTTCAGTTTTGTTTTAGGTATTTTGATGTTGTTGCTTGTTGGTATGTGGTTTAGAACTGTTTATTACTCGGGGACTTTTAAGGTCTATACTGTTATTTTGTGGTGCGGAATTGGCTGTGTGGGTAGTTATCCACTTTTGGTTTCCGAGCAACTGCGACAGGTCATCTCTCACCTAGGCTTCTAGGATTTTCTCTACTAGCAATCTTTGTACCTCAAAATATTATTTGAGCCCTTGTGGAGGATCTTTTTTATAGGTTAAAACTCTTTATGTTATTTCCTTTATGTACTATTTTGCAATTGCTGCAATGAATAACCATTACTCAAGCTTTGTTTGCATAAGTGGTGTCTTCTTTCTATAGGCCGGTCCTTTTTAGGGTTACGTACTTTGTAATCTATCCGTTAGGACTTTGTTTTGTGAATGTTTCTCTAGGACTTTGTTTGTGAATGTTTCTCTAACTTTGCCCATAAGTGGAAAACTTTGTGCTGTCACATAAAATATACATTCAGTAACTGGACATAAACTCTCACCTGTTAAGATCAAAGTATATATTTTGGCACCTCTAAATTACAATAGAAAATGATAAAGATAAAGCCAAGTTAGGTGAGGTAGGTTAATGATACAATTTGAAAATGGCCAGTTAGGACAATAAATCCATGGGTTTCCTTTGGTTGATCCAATTAATGATGCAAAACATGGATGAGAGACTAATGGGTATGATGAGAGTTGATGAATAGTGGGGATTTTGGGCAAAAAGGGCAAATGACAAAAAGAGTGTTGTGTTGTAATGATGAAAAATTATTTGTTTACATAGTGGATGTTGGTTTTTGACTTCCATGTGTGCATGTTAGTGATCGATCATATACATGTATATCACACCACTTTGCGTCTTCCATGCTTTGCTCCCTTGCCCTTTTTGTCATTTTCATCACTTTTTTTTCCCTCTCCCCTGCTCAATTATTTCCATCTCTTCCTTTCTTCAGAAAAAAAAAAATTATTGCTTGTATATAACAAATTACATGAATGCTTTATCTTATTGTCAAAGAAATCATGAATGTACGGTCATGGCATGGGCATTTTTTTTCTAATACAGCAATCTAAAGATCCTTAAAAAAAGAAAGAAATATGTAAGTTGGAATATTTTAGACGTGGAATTACAGCAAAATCCCAACCCAAAATCAAGCAATTGAAAAGCAGGATCTGGCCTTTTTTCATATGCTGGACATGTGAAGCAATACCTAACCAAAAATTGATGAATCACAGATCATACAGCAGATGAAAAGAAAGATTCGACTAGTGAACACACAAGCTTTTTAGTTGGAAAATGATGTTTGATAATGTCAAAAGCAGATGCATCAAAGATGTGAAAGACATGTCTTCAAAGTGTTGTGATTTGATAAATTCAACGAACTACTGCTGGTACTTTGTACCTATAGGATATCAAATCACATAAATAAACCAAATTCAAGTTAGGTATTTGTCTACGTTACGAGTTCGTATTGCATGCAAATACCTCACGTTCACTCTTCTTTGCTAAGGTTTAGATTAATTACAGTATACCAAATTGTGGTCCAACTAGAATAAAGTATAAAATGTGAGCATATTTCAAGGTTCTAAAAGACGCTAACCGTTAGTTGAGCGGTGGGGTGGGGTTTAGCACTTAGACTGCTAAGCGGGGGCCTAGGTGAATTTAAGTAAATTTATAATATATAGTACAAATAAGTGTCTTCTTATATTTAAAATATTACATAATTATTAGGCTATATAAATTACAAATAAAATGATATATAAATTATAAAATATTAGAACATATTAAAAACATGGAAACACAAACATATAATAAGTGTTCATCTAAGTATTCAACTGCTCTCTTATATTTACTAAAAAAATGCAAAACGAAAGTAATCAAATTTTTTATCTAAATGAGAATTGTAATCTAAATGAGTACCTAAGCAAAGTAGACGGACATCTATACACATCTAAACGTCCTTTATTAATAATCGAGTTTTTTTTTTTTCAAATGGTGACAGAGGGTGGGGGTGGAAGTGGTGGTGGGGGGTTGGTGCTGGGCTTGATCCATGTGCCACAAAATTATTAAAGGAAGCCGTGCAGCATTGGACCATCTAGCATCTAATGTCAAAGTCCTATGAAAGAAAAAGTCACATTTTTAAGACCTCTCGGACCCCATTTCCTTAGCCTTTGGAATTAACATTTTACCTAACGTTATGGCATGGTGCTTGAATTCTCAACCTCCAAAGTCTTGGCCCAAAAGTCGTGAGGCAAGGAAAAAAATGGGAAACCATAAATATTTCAGTATATTAGGTGGATAGAACTCGATCTTTCAAGTATAATTTTGTGATTTGTGGGTGCATTGAAGGAATGATTCATTTTAAGTAAAACGATTTTAGAATGATAACATATTTTAAAATGATTTTCAAACATTGTCTGACTCCGACTCTCTATATACGAATCACAATTTAATATATGTATAAAAGTAACTAATTAAAATTGCAGGAAGAAAAATATCCATGTCAAATTATTAGAAATCATTACTTCTTACATGTGAGGAAGGACTTAAAGTATTTTCTTTTCAATTCAACAGATATCAAAATATATGGATTGTTATAAATAGACAAAGTTAGAGAGATAACTTTTATTAGGAACAGGAGCGAAGCGGGTGTAATGTATCACACTATTTGTTTTCATAACTATAATATAAAATGATTGCAGGTAAATAGAGGAAGGAAGGGATATTGATATTATTGCTTTCACTTCTTTTCTTTTTCTGTGTGTTGTGATCATACACTGAATGCTCTTTATATAGAGCCACATCCGTGAATAATTACAAAAGTGAAATGAGTGTTTTTTGAAATACATCATACAACAACAAGTCTACTATTCCAAAGTCTTCCTCACTTTTGGCTAAAAACATGTGGGCATTCACTCCCACATCAACACTCCCCCTTGGATGCCCACATATCAACATCAGTTGCCTCGTTAAAATCTTGCTCGGAAAAACCCAATGAGAAAAAGACCGTAGTGAAGGAAAAAAAGTACCACTTTGCTTGGATTGTTAATATGGTGTTAAGTATGCTAATGTTGCCTTGTTAAAACCTTGATAGGAAAAATCTAGTGGGAAAAATCCTAGTCGAAGGAAAAAGAGTACAACATGCATGTATCATGGATGCTCGCCCTAATATATATCTCCCCTGATTTCACATTCTTCAAATTTAACTGATTGGTAAGCCGACGTAATGCGATACCATGCACTAGCTTCTGAAACGTGCACTTTGATAGAGATTTAGTGAATAGGTCTACCAAATTTTCATTGGAAAAGATTTGTTTGACTTTAATAACTTTAGCCTTCTGAAGCTCATGTGCACTTAAAAACTTTGGACATATGTATTTAGTCTTATTGCCCTTGATGAATCCTTCCTTCATTTGAGCAACACACGCTGCATTATCTTCATGAATGAAGTTAGGGTGTCTGTCTTTGAAGGTAGATCACATCAATTCCGGATGTGGTGGATCATTAATCTTAACCAAGAACATTCACGACTAGCATCATGTAGAGCAAGTATTTTCGAGTGATTGGAAGATGTAGCAACTAATGTTTGCTTTGTTGAGCGCCATGAGATCAATGTATCTCCATTGGTGAACACATATCCAGTTTTTGAGCGGGCTTTATACGAATTGGAGAGAAAATTAGCATCTGCATATCCAACAAGGTTCTAGTCATTTGTGGATTTCTCAGAGTAAAAGATACCCATGTCTGTTGTTTCACGAAGGTATCGTAAAACATCTTTGACTTCCTTCCAATGACGAATTGTTGGAGCAGAGCTATACCTTGCTAATAAGTTGACTGAAAAAGCTATATCTGGTCTAGTACATTGTGCTAAATACAATAAAGCACCTATTGCACTCATATATGGTACTTCTGGACCCAGGACCATTTCATCATCTTCTTTTGGATGAAATGAATCTTTCTTAATGTCCAGAAAACGAATGACTATTGGCGTATTGAGTGGATAAGCCTTGTCCATGCCAAATTGCTTTAGGATTTTTTCAATGTAAGCTGATTGATGGACCAAAATTCCATTAGCACAATGCTTGATCTGCAGGCCGAGATAATATTTTATTTTTCCAAGGTCTTTCATTTCAAATTCGCTTTTTAAGATATTTAACAGTTTTATTGAGCTCTTCAAGGGTTCCAACTAAGTTCATATCATGGACATATACTGCCACTATAGCAAATTCAGAATTTGATTTCTTAATGAACATACAAAAACAAATGAAAATGTTGGTATATCTTTCTTTGATCAAATCTTCACTGAGAAAATTATACCATTCCACTACAAGAAATCAGTTCATTTATCACATCAATTTTATCACGGACACTATGTGCCTGTTATAAAAAATGAATATTTATCACGGGCTTAGTCAGCATGTTGTGCATAATAATATTTTACAACGGGCAAGTAGTAGCCCGTTATAATAGAACAACTTACTACCACAATCTTAGTCAGCATGTTGTGAAAGTATTAAACAACCACGTACATTGGCTGTGATCAATATTGTTAGTAGCTACACCGTATTTTTTTATCTACCACGAACATTAAACGTGATGCAGTTATACACAATTTTAAAATGTTTTAGAAGGCGGGACTAGAAAATTTTCCAAATCTTCAAATTTTTAATTTTCACAACATTCCCGCACTTCCCAAATTTAAGTGAAATCATTCCTCAATCTTTTTTACTTCCTTTTTATTCTCTCCCACCAATGCCAACCTCAAAACTTCCCAACCGTTCTTAGTTAGCCATCTGCAGATTTTCATTCACCCTCTCCCTCTCATTGACCCCCCATCTTCTTCGCTTTCATGGTTATTCTGAGAAGCCAAACATGTATTTATAAAAGGCTCTCTCTCTCTCTCTCTCTCTCTCTCTCTCTCTCTCTCTCTCTCTCTTAACTAACCAAAATTTTTAATTTTGAAATCTGAATTTCTTGCTCCCTAATTTATTAGAAATCCACTCTAGGTTTTGGTATTTATTCTTCAAAATTTAGGGTTTATAAATTTTTCTTTTAAAGTGCTCTGTACAATATTTGGTTGATAAAGTATTTTCCCCTGCAGGCATCTAAGAGCATAAACCAAACCGGAGCGGTGCTACTCTTGGAGGGATTTGATAGCAATTTTGTTTGCTTCGAATTTTTTTTCCTTCAGATTTTTATTTTTCGTCCTCTGGCTGATCAGTTACAGTAAGTTATCAAAGATTTTTTTTTTTTTTTTTTAGTAGAGATGATAGGATTAACTTGTTAATTAAATATATAAATGTATTATTGGGATATTCGATACTTGGAAGTTTTTTATAACTTGGATTACGAACGGTTGCATTTTGAGCAATTGACTTGGTCATTTTGAATTTTTCTGTTTATAGTGTCCTTGAGACATGAGTTTGATTCTAAACTTTATATTTTTCCTTCTTCTCATAGGTGGTTGGTGGTTCTACTTTATGGAGGGTTATAACTCAAATATCAATTACTACATTTACATTACAAGCACCTGCAAATTTGAAGTGTGTATTGGCTTGCTGGAGATGTGTGTCTTCTTGAAGAGACGAATGCATAGAAGACGATTATAATTGGAGCACCAAGTTTGGAACTAGCACTTAAGTTTTGTTTTAAAGTATGAAACACAGTCTGTACATGTTTGGTTAAAATTGTAGTATAACTCAGTGGTTTGGTATTTCTTACTATTACTACTAATTGATTATGTTGCTAGCTTTAGTGTAATATTTGAATATGTGAATTTTAAGAAGTAAATGTGCAATTTTGTATATATAAAACATTTTATATTTATTAAGAAATTTATTATTTTTGAAATTTTTGAAATTTTTCTTATAACGGGCATGGTATGTGGTCAATATATAACTCACAACGGCCATAGCACGTGATGTTAGATTCAAATCTATCACGTGCACAATCCGTGATTACATTGCATTTGACAACGGGCATTACCTGTGGTAAAAATTGAGAGTTTTTACCACATCCAGATTACTAACGGGCACTATGTCCGTGGTGGATTGTAATCTACCACGGTCATTGACTGTGATAGATGAGCTTTTGTCTACTAGTGTTCGTTCATATTTTTTCAGCCCATATAATGATCACCTTAATTTGATGAAGAGCATACCTTGTGGTTTGTTAGTCGTTTCAGGCAACTTAAGTTCTTCTGTGACCTTCATACATACATACATACATACATACATATACATATATATATATATATATATATATATATATATATATATATATATATATATATATCATTACCTAATTCTCCATATAGATACGCGGCGATGACATCCATAAGTTGCATGTCAAGTTTTTCTGAAACCACCAAACTTATTAAGTAACTGAACGTAATTGCGTCCATTACAGGAGAATATGTCTTCTCATAATCAATTCTAGGTCTTTGAGAAAAACCTTGTGCAACGAGTCGTGCTTTATATTTGCAATCCCGTTTTTCTCATTGCGTTTTCTTGTGAATACCCATTTGTAACCCACGAGGTTTACTCCAGGTGGGGTTTGGACTACTGGTCCAAAAATACTTCGTCTTTCCAAGGAATTTAATTGTGCCTGGATTGCATCTTTCCACTTGTGCCAATCTTGTCTCTGTTTGCATTCATCAATAGATTGTGGCTCAGTATCATCGCTTAATATGATTTCAATGGCTACTGCGAATGCGAACATATCGTCGATGATTATTTCATTTTGATCCCTCAATTCACATAATTTATGGATATTTCCTTGCTTTCATGTATTTCTGTCTCTTTAGGGACATATGTCTCATCAAGGACATTTTCCTTCTCTGGAAGCACAGAATCATGAATTGTGGATTCGTCATTCATTTTCTTTTCTTGAATAATTTAATTTGAATTCATTTGTGCCCTCATCTTCTTCTTTCGAGGGGCTGAATCTTTTGAACCTGGAGGTCTACCATGCTTCAGGCGTGTAACGGACGAATCATATGCTACCATTTTATTTTGTCTAATAGGGACATCTATTCTTGCAAGCGCTTTTGCAGCTGGTAAATGTGATTTTGTCACTTTCACGGCATCATTAAATGCATCTAGCATTTGATTAGCAATACTTTAAAGATGAACAATCATTTTCACTTTAAGTGCTTCGTGGATCAAAATGAGATAAAGTGGGTACAACCTATGTTAGTTCTTGTCATTCTTCTGGAACAGTCTTTTCTCCCCCTAACAGCGGGAAAATTGTCCCATCAAAATGACAACCTGCAAAGCGAGCAGTAAAAATATCACATGTCAAGGATTCCAAATATCTAATGATAGATGGTGAATTAAAACCCACATAAATTCCCAGTCTGCACTGATATCCCATTTTAGTGGTTTGTGGCGGTGCAATAGGCATATAAACAGCACAACCAAATACTCGTAAATGTGAAATGTTTGGCTGATGCCCAAACACGAGTTGTACTTAGGAGTATTGATGGTTGGCTATAGGTATTAATTGAACTAATGATGCAGCATATAAGATGGTATGTCCCTATGCAAAAATTGGCAATTTTGTTTTAATGAGCAGAGCGTGAGCTATTAATTGAAGACGCTTGATAAATGCTTCTGCTAAACCAGTTTGAGTATGGATATGAGGAACAAGGTGTTCAACATCAATGCTTAGTGTCATGCAGTAATCATCAAAAATTTGAGACGTAAATTCACAAACACTATCAAGTCGGATTGACTTAATGGGGTAATCTGGGAATTGTGCCTGTAATTTAATTATCTGAGCAAAAAGTCTCACAAAAGCTACATTTCGAGTAGCAAAAAGAGGCAAACATGTGACCATCAGATAGATGCATCAACCAAAACCATAAAATATAAAAATGGTCCATAAGGTGGTTGAATAGGTCCACAAATATCCCCTTGAGTTCTTTGCTAAAATGATGGGGATTCAACATCAATCTTTAAATGTGATGGTCTAATTACCAACTTCCCTTGAGAACAAGTCTTGCAAGGATTATCATTTGATATAGCAATGTGTATGCTCAATAATGGATGTACATTAAAGTTGGTAATGATTCTACGCATCATGGTAAATCCTGGATGACCCAGATGGTCATGCCAAAGCATGTAATTTTTTGGATCAGTGAACTTTTGGTTCATGATAGTATGCACTTCAATTGTCTTTATGTATGTATAATACAATCCACCCGATAAACCACCCAACTTCTCCAATGTACAGTTATGGGTATCATTAGAGATACTACATAGATATTCCACATTTTCTACACTTTTCGTTTTAGTGTGGTATCCATTTAAATGTATGTCTTTAAAACTCAACAAATTTCGAGTAGATCAAGTAGCGTATAACGCATTTTGTATGGACAATATTGTTGCATTTGGCAACATGATCTGGGCTTTTCCCGAGCCTTCTATTACATCTGATTAGCCTGATATTGTTGTTACCTTTACTTTTGTAAGCATCAAGCTGGAGAAATTTTTTCAATCTCGAAGTATTGTATTTGTATGCGTGGTTGCTTTATCTGCAAGACAAATATCTCTGCCATTACTCTTGTTTTGAGAATAACCATAGTTTTTATCCATGCTCTCTGAGTAAGGGAATCATGGTTAAAAACAATTTATTCATAATAAAAGGAAATTGAAATGCACTTTTATTGAATTAAAATGAGAGCTTTAAACTACAAGTTCAGATAGTAAAAGTCCATCAAACATAAAAATGATTCAATTGGACCGATATACTTCATTCCCTATTTCTACAATAAAGTCTGAAACATCCAAGTGGGTTGTATTCAATTGCCTTGATAAATCGAACACTGGATCAGGTATATCCATTAGTTTAGCCTAGTTGATGAAATTGGTTTCAACACCCTTCTCATTTAGGGAGGTTGAGGCTTGATAAAATCCACTAGATGTTTTGGGGTACGGTAGGTACGTGCCTAGTGCCCATTGCTACCATACCTATATCAAATTTCTTCAGGATTTCTAGGAGATGAGTTTTACCCTTGTGGCGATTTACTTTTTTGAAGCTCAGGCCTGAATTATGCCTTGGACCCTGGTTTTAAAACTGGACACTATGATTCTTGCCTTTCCCATTCCACCAGCCTCGTTTGTGGTTACATCCTCATTTGAAATTACTACCACGAGAGGATGCGATGTTCACTTCGAGAGAAACAACATTCACTTTTGGGAATGGCGCCGCTCCAATAGGTCGGGATTCATGATTTTTCATCAGGAACTCATTGTTCTATTCAGCCACGATGAGCATTAATATTTGCTGATTGTACTTAGTAAAGTCTTGCTCTCTATATTGCTGCTGCATGAGCACGTTGGATGCATGAAAAGTGCTGAAAGTCTTTTCTAGCTTATCTTTCTTAGTGATAGTCTCCCCACAAAGTTTCATCTGAGAGCTAATTCTGAACATTGCAGAGTTAGACTCAGCAATCAACTTGAAATCTTGGATCCTTAGGTGTGTCCACTCATAATGAGCCCTTGGGAGAATCACCTTTTTCTGGTGATTGTATCTATTTCTCAATGTCTTCCAGAGGGCTAATGGATCTTCAACCGTTAGGTACTCATTCTTCAATCCTTCATCAAGATGGCGACTAATAAAGATCATAGTCTTAGCCCAATCTTGAGAAGATACATTATTTCCCTTCTTGATAGTTTCTCCAAAATTTTCTGCCTCTAAATGGATTTTGGTATCCACTACCCAGGTAAGGTAGTTTTTCCCGAGTAATGTCAAGGCCAATAAAATCAAGCTTTGCCAAGTTCGTCATTTTCTTTTTCTGAAAGAAAAATGAGATGTGTAAGAACTTGCAATAATATGTATTATGGATGAATGTAGTGTTAGAACTTCTGGTTCTTACCAATTTTTCATTTTGATCTTCATGCCAAATTATAAGCACTCGAAACTTCAGGTTCGAGATTTATACAATTAATGAGGCAGGCGATTATACCGCACCACTCTCATTGAAATAATATAGCGTAGGATAGGCGATTATACCGCACCACTCAAGCAGCAGGAAAACTTAAATATGCAGTGTAGGGTGGGCGATTATACTGCACCACCTAAAGTTGCAGTAAAATTAAATCTGCATTTCAAGATGGGAATTGTACTGCACCATCTAAAACCGCAGTAAAATTAACATAAATAACACTGGGTTATTAATCAGGAGCTACACCAACAAGAAATCAAAAATATAAGTAATTGTTATATTGAGAACTAGAAACAGGCATGGTGCTAGCAGATCTTGCCGAGGGTACATCAAGCATGTGAGACAGAGGAGGAAGAAGAACAGTAAGATCCTTGGAGGATGCATTTTATTTTTGGTGAAGGAAAATGAGAACTGGTTAGGTTAGAGAGTCGTGCTGATAACATGTTATAAATAGGCAAAAGTTAGAGAGATAACCTTTGCTAGGGACAGGAGCGAAGCAGGTGCAATGTATCACGCTGTTTGTTTTCATAACTATAACACAAAAGGATTGCAGGTAAAGAGAGGAATGAAGGGATATTGATATTATTGCTTTCACTTCTTTTCTTTTCTGTGTGTGGTAATCATACACGGAATGCTCTTTATATAGAGCCACATCTGTAAAGAATTACAAAAGTGAAATGAGTGCCTTTTGAAAAACATCATACAACAACAAGGCTACTATTTTAAAATCTTCCTACTTTTGACTAAAAACATGTGGACATTCACTCCCACAACTTTTATAACATGAACAAACATTTGACATGTTACAATTATAACACTGTACACATGAAAACATTTACAAGAACTTGCATGGTTGACAATTCTTGTGAGTCTTGGTCGACGAATTATTTTTGAGATTATGGGTTTGGCCCCCACATTGTTGCACTAGACCCGGTTAACATTGAGCCCTTCGTCAGAAGCCCAGTACTTTACACACCAAAACTCAATAAGACCCCAACATATATAGTAGCTGCATAGTTTACTCCTAGAGTGTGTTTGTTTCACAGACATGTGAATTTCTATAGTTTCTCATTAATCATTTGTAATTCTAACTGTTGAGTCTCTCTTTCACATTTTTTTGGAATGTTCTTGGACTATGAGTCTTTGGTTTTGGTTGTTGAAGCTTTTCTGTCTTCCGCCTCTAGTGGTACAATCAATGTTACATGTTTTTTTGGAAACTTCCTTGCAACTTTTTCTAGCTCTACTCATAAAGTTTGGGTTATAATGGCTTGTATTTTTATATTGGGGCATTTGGTTTCTTCGTAATCAAACTTGGTTTGAGGGAAAGTATGTTTCCCTGGATTATGCCAAGTGTTGGCTAGCGGCTCGGTTTCGTAGTTGGCACTGGGTGGCTCAAGGTTAATATTAATGGGTCTTGTGCCAATGCCCATGCTGCATTCCCCAAATTTTTCGCTCTTTAGAGGGTGTGGCACTTGGTGCTTTTGCATCCCACACAAAATTTGTAAGTTTAGTTGTTGTAGAAATTCTTGCTTTCATTAAGGTCGTTCGTATAGCTTGGGTCAGAGATTGGAACACATTTTGGATTGAAAAAGACTCCATGTTGGTTATTCACTATCTTTTTAAGGCCCCTAATGTGGCCACTTAGTTTCTAATGGTGGATTGGAAGAATTGTCTTTAGCAACTTCGTCAAATGAGATTTATATGTACATATATTTATAGAGAAGGAAATAAGGTTGCATATGCTTTAACTTCTTTTGGGGGCAAATGGTTATACTTATTACTGGTGGTATACGGTTCCAGATTTTGTAGCCTCTCCTCATGCTCGTGACATTTCGCTTTGTCCTTATTATCGTTTTCATTAATTGTCTTGTCTCTGCGGGTCTCGCTTAGTCCCCCGGTTGTATTTTTTTCATTTAGTTTCATTACTATCAAATAAATTGTTGGAGAAGGGACGTGGGGGTTGTTTCTGGTTGTAATGGTCATCTCTCCTATGGGGAGGGTAGGTGGCTCGCACGTGACAATTGCCAAAGAGCTAATCTCTCGTCTAATCTTTCTCAAAAGAAAAATATTACTTAATTAATCGAAAGAAGAAAAAAAAAATAGAGCCACGGCCCACGACCCCCCCCCCCCCCCCCCCCCCACCAAAATCTCGTTGACGATGTCGAAAACGATTGAATGATTGGAAGCCAGCTATCAAGCCAAGTGATCGAAATTTGGGGGATAATAAACCCTAGTTCTCTCTCTCTCGCGGCTGAACAGAGAATTTTTGTCCAGAGTTTGTTGTTTGTATTCCGTAGAATTGCAATCCTAAAAGGTTACTAATTCTAAACCTACTTGTCTTAGGTTTTTATTAATAAGGCAAATAAGAAATCCCAGACTTACTAATTCTAAACCTACTTGTCTTAGGTTTTTATTAATAAGGCAAATAAGAAATCCCAGACTCAATTTCCTAAAAGAAAACTGATTCTAATCCTAGTACGACTGAAACTTGCCTATCATTATAAATACAAATTAAGGGTTACGAACTTACGACCACAACAATCAAACGCACTTCACCTTAAAAAAACACTAAAATCCAATCTTTCTGACATAATAAACATGCAGTCTTTCAATCCCAACCAGAGTCACGACGACGACTACAATATAGTTGTGCTGGTAGAAAACACAGGCTTCCCAGATGATCAGTCGCTTCCAAAGTTTCCTCAAATTTCAATTTCTTGGGAGGTTTACAACAGCTACCATGTTACTGGCACCAACAGATCCATTCAAGACAGAATCGCAGCACAAAAATTTGATATACACTCGTTACCGTCGCAGGACATCATATCAAATATGTTAGGTAACGTACAGATCCCGTTCCCATTAGATAGGCTACGATGGAAGACACGGCGTGGTGTTAAACATACTGAGCCACTGAACGGCATCGATGATATGATCGGCAGCATATGTTGCTCGGTTAATAGGATGCTTGTTGCAGGACTACGGAAGAAGCTGGGCGTGATAGTCAAGGTTGAGAAGCAGATTAGTATCACAATTCAACAATATGATACGATGAATGAAAGAAGATACTTGGAGGAGAGCATAAAGGGTTTCCATTCTATGCTTTCACGTTCAGGTTTGCTACAACAACCAGGTCATGGGGTACGTGGCCAGGTTTCAATTACTGTTGATATTTTAAACCGGCGATCGGCTGAGATGTATTGGAATGAAATTAAGTCACGTGCAGCCGCTGCAGGGTTGATTAATGATATTAACAATGGCAATGCTAATTCTAGAGAAAATACTGGATTATTGGATGTTAATGCATTACTGGTAGAGATAACTTCGGTGATGGAGGCTGTATCGGGTGATTATCAATCGTCAGAGTCTAGGCCGAAGCCGGCAAGCAAAGCATTCGTTGAGGCCTTGGACAAGTTTATAAAAATCGATGGAGTAGATTGTGGTACTAATAGTGAATTTTGTGTGGTTTGCTTGGAGAAGATGATGAGTGGGGATGAAGTTACGCCCCTGTCATGCTCTCATATGTTTCATGCAAACTGTGTTGTCCAATGGTTCAAGTCGGGTCATACGTGCCCCGTGTGTAGGTTCAATTGTCCGACTGATTGAAGTGAGTTCAAAGATCCCGAGAACGTTTCCCCATAGAGAGGTTTTACCTCCTTTAAATCGTCGTGCACTTTTTATTGCTATTTGACTTTATGTTTCGTTGTAACTAACAGGATTTCAAAACTGTTCCAATCCTACGATCCGAATTGAGCGAATTTGTATACCATTCTATTAGTTTCAGAAAGCATCTCCTAAAAACTGAAATATGTTGTGCAATCCGCCGAGTGAGTCCGGTAGTCCTCAAACCTGAAACAAGAGGAGCGACAACAACTTTACTCTTCAGAGCTAAAACTGAGGATGTCAACTCGAAGTTCTTTAAAGTTAATACTTATATGATGCTATCCATATCTTAAATTAATCTCCCTATATATGGGTTTGGAGTTCAAAAGCTTTCACGATTGACTACGTACCCCTTTGGAAAAACTCCCTCATCCAACCTTGCAATATTCTCACATTTGTCCAAGTCCATGCACGTGTTTGCCCAAGTAAGGGAGTGATTTGCATCCTTTACCTGAATGTTGTTTGGATGTCCCCCATCAACATTTTACATTTTTTGTTGGTCATAAACCTTTCCATTGAATGAGATATAAAATACCTATTTTGGCAGGAAAATATAAATAAAGGTGTAATTTTTTTAATGTCTTTCTCGCGTTAGAGAGCAATCGGGTACACGAACAACATATGCAATAAGGACCTTACCGACTTTACCATCAGGATGTCACCAACAAAAAAATTGATATGAGCTAGCTACACTAACACCCTGAAGTTCTAATTTGCTTTAACATCACCCATTAACGAAGAAATTACCAAATCTAAGATCAGGTACTTTTGGACTGAAGAAAGGGACAAATATAAGGTCAGCACGAGTCATGTTTTTGCTCTGCTACAGTTACATTCGTCAAATGCCTACATAATTCACAAGAAAAATATGGAGTTCACATCAATTCCAAAACCCTAGAATTCAAAGAGAAACACGGAACTTCCTCATCACTCCAAAAGTAAACCCTAAACGTAAGAGTTTTGGAAGGTCCGGACATGAGAACATATACTGAAGTTGAGAATTGTCCGAAAATTCATTACCGTAATGTAGTACTAGTAAGCTTAATATCTAATTTTTAGTATTCACCAAGAAAGAGAGAGAGAGAAAAAAAAATAAAATAATACAGTTGGTGCATTGCGTCTGGTTATCCGTATCATCTGAACTCATGGATGTTCCAGTTGCAATTTTCCTTGCATCTACTGTTTTCTTTATTGTCAACTTCATTATGAAGTTCACTTCAAGTTGGAGCTACATCAAGTTGGTGTAGATCCAATTTTATTATGTAAAATTAGAGTTACATTGTATATTTAGGTTTGTTACTAGAGATGCTAGGATTTGACATTCTTTTAAAGTGAGGGTGAGGGATCTCTTTTATAGAACACGAGTTTCTCTCCCCGCTTACATACTTAATTGGCAAAATAGTGAGGCCCAAATATTTAGCCTAATCTATGGTAAAACACTGACAATAATTGTGATTCATGGAAATAAAAATTGCTGAACCAAAAGTAAAAGCATTAACAAGCACAACAAGAGAGTGGTGATCGAAACTTGAAGACCTCAAGGCGAAGAATTACCTGTTCCAGGCAATTCACTGTTTAATTTTGGAGTGCTTTCTTCAACTAATGTACCTTCTTCTCCTTCCCTTATTGCACATAACTTAGGGGCAGGGGCCGATGAAAATAAGGACCAAGGTGGTTTTAGGACCACCTGAGTCTGTAAAATATACACGTGAAGGTCTTTCGAGAACCCTCTGAATGGTTGGTACGAGTCTATTTTATCACAATAGTCCTTGAAATTAACCTATCTCATCAAGATGATCCTTGAAATTGAAAATCAATCAATGTAGTCCCTGAAATTGGGTGTCTCAAATCAATGTGATCCTTCCGTCACAATTCCGTTAAAAATTCTGTTATGTGCTGATGTGTCACATAATTGTATCTCACAAATCTAATTAAATATTACTATGTGAATATAAAAATATTTAAATAATAGAAAACAAGTTTTAGTTTTATATAAATAAAAATTTAAAAATGAAAAAGAAAAAAAGAAGAAGAAGATGAACAAATCTTCTTCTTCCCAGCACTCGAGCAATCACTAGAGTCCCACCCCACCCCACCCCACCCCACCCCACCCCGTCCCGTCGCACATGTAATCGCAGTGGACAATTTCCATGTAGGTGCCAGTGTGGTCGAGATGGAACCGGGTCCGGGTCTGATCGGGCTAAGGTCGAGTCCACGTCCTGGAGCGATTTGAGAATGGATTTCAGGAAGGCAACGAGGAGGTGCGAATCGTCGTCACTTTCTGAGTCGGAGTCTGAAAACAAGCTAAAGTAAAATAAGCCATTGTTATATTGCGATAAGATTCTGCTTGTTCATCAAATGATTGGCCAATCCAACAGGCAAAGCTCTCCGCAGATCTTCGAGTAAAAAAAAAAACATAAACAGAAAGAAAGAATGAAGAAGGAAAAACAGTCTTGGAAAACTTGGGATTCCAGAAACCCAATCCCATACCAGCGAACGACTCAAAACCGAGCCAATTTGAAGCCACACAATTCAACACGATTAGAAATTATAAAAAATTAAATAAATAAATAATATTTTTCCATTTCAGTCGAATCCAGCACGAACAACAAGTCAGAAAGCTACAAGCTTGAAGCTTGAATCCCAATTTATTCATCTACTTCATCATCTTCTTCTTCTTTTTTCTTTTTCATTTTTAAAATTTTAATTATATAACACTAAAAACTTGTTTTCTATTATTTAAATATTTTTATAATCACATAGTAATATTTAATTAGATTAGTGGGATCCAGTTATATGCCACATCAACACATAACAGAATTTTTAACGGAATAATAACGGAAGCATATTTCGACATCAACACATTGATTGATTTTCAATTTCAGGGACCATCTTGATGGGATGGGTTAATTTCAGGAACCATTTGTGATAAAAAAAACCCTAAATGTTTGATGTAATGCATGATAAGCATATTTCGACATGCTGCGTCGACAACACTCGACAAATCCTCTTTATATCACTCATCAGATTACTTCAGCATATATATGCCGACAGGTCCCTTACCAAGAGGGATCCCCATTTTTCTAAAAAAATAGGGACATCCTCTTGACCGTTGGATTGGCTTTAATAAAATTGTGTGGTTGAGATTAAAACACAGGTCACACAATCTCAACCACACAATTTTATTAAAGTCAAATCCAACGGTCAAGAGGGTGTCCCCTATTTTTCTAGAAAAATAGGGATCCCTCTTGTGAAAGGATTCCTATATGCCGATATCTGTTGACATGTGCACACCAAACTCATCAAGTGAATAACTGATTTATTTTTTTGCGTGCTTCGCGCTCTGTTCCTATCTAAAAAACTTGTATTTAAATTGGAACCCCCAAAGTTCAAATCCTGGATCCGCCACTGCTTGGGGGTGGTTCAAAATACACTTGTTCCAACAACTCATCATGTAAAAAAAGCATATTTTACATTTAATTGAAATATTTACCATAAATTTGAGCAGTTATTAAGGGAACCAAACGAAAGTATGCTCTGGCCACTGGAGCAAACACCTTCTTGTTAATAGCAACATTTTTCTTTCCAACTATGCAACCAATCAAGCCTTGTGCTTATCATTCTCTGCCTTTTGATTAAGCTTGGTTTTGTAGACCCAATTTACACCAATCGAATTATGAGGGTCAACAAGTAGTGGATTTGGAAGAGAAAGAGTTGAGGTTCATTACATTGTCTATTGGAAAGAGGGGTTGCATGGGAGTTGGCCTAGGCCAGGGTTCACCATCTATAGTGACATATGGTGCTCCTTGCATTTGTAAGGCGTCGACTAGAGTTTACTTGGAACATGCCACCCAATGTGGGAAAAAATTGATCTCACTAAGGATCAGGCATCCTTCAAGAAGGCTACCCTTTGTTTGGGCATGCTAAGCCTAGCTTACCTGCTATTGTAGTGTGCCAATAGTGTAATTGTGAGTTGGTTGGTACGTCGTCATGCTCAAAACCGATCAGCTTTGAGTTTACTGGTGTTTTGCCTCTCTGTTGATAAAAAATAATTAATAAAAAATCTAATAATAGAAAGAAAAATAATATAATTTTTTCAAGCTCCTTATTTAGATTGATCTTTCTACTTTATTCTATAGTCAATCTCACATCATTCTTTAACACATACTTTTATCACACATGAAAAAGTATCGACGACCAAAACAAAGAAAATAAAAGAGTAATAATGAAATATTGTTGTGAAATTTAGTGTAAATGCCACACATGTGATTGCACGAGCAAGCAAACCAAAATAGGCTTAGTTTTAGGTGAAAAAATCGTAGGAAGGTAAATTTTTCTTTATGCATGTAAGGTTGTGTTGGATCAAAACCCCTATATATAGAGGTATGTCTGTGACCTCATTACAACACAGAAGATGAAGAGTGAAATTAATAATACCAACAACCCTCCCCTCTTTTTACCTACATCTATTGTGTGATACAATTACGAAAATAAACAATGTGATACATTACACTCGTTTCACTTCTATCTCTAATAAAGGTTATCTCTCTCACTTTTGCCTATTTATAACAAATATAACTTTGTTTGATAGTGGAAATACGCTGAAATTTAACTAGGTTCGATGGAAGCAAGGGGCAGAAGCAGTCACAATTTGGATTAATAAACAAGTCAACATACCAATCAAAATTAATCATCATGAGGGATGATGTCTAGAAAACTTTAGGAATGTCAATTTGCAGCAATACATGAAGAGACAAAGATGATCCTGTAATTGACGATAAGAAAGTGTAAGAGACATAATCATACCCGTCGGTATTGAACATGTCCGATAAAATTTCATATCGGATTGTCAACCCCTCATGCGGCAATGGTATTAGAATACAAGGCTTAAAAAGTTCTTGCAGAATCTAATACTAGCTTATAGAATACCTCGCTTATAAAATAATAACACTCGCTTAATTTTGACAGTACGAAAAAAAATTATTGATATGAAAAAAAGTTACACTTAATTAAGAAACATAATGATCATTCTCGTTTTAATGTGGAGGATTTCATGACACCGATTAAATCTTAAGTCAACCACACAACAACATATGGAAGTCTCTCTCTTTGACATAAACGTCCTGGTGTTGATGTACCGCTTTACTTAATTATGTTTGCTCTCTATAATGTTGCATGTTAACAGGTTAGCAACTAGTTTTACCCAAAAAAACGATAAGATAGTACATGTTAGTCTGGCAATTTCTTACAAGACTCCGTTAACTTGAACAAAACAATATGAAAATAAGAAGTTTCGGGCATGACACAAATGACACGATATGATCTGTTAAGATAATATGATTGACACGAAAACGACACACACACGAAAAATACAACCCTTTTTCCAGGTTTACTCATTAAATCTGACAATTCCTTGTACGAGTCGTTAACCTGACATAAAATAACAAACTTTGAATTGAAACATCAAGATAATAAGTTTAACACGACACAATTTATTATCAAAATAAGTATGACATAAAAACAACAAATATCAAGCGAGATACAAAAAACTTGTAAAAGAGAAAAAAAAAAAATATTAACTAATAAAACGTCCGGTATTCCCACGTGGCTATCCTTACATGTGGAGTCAAATTCCCTTCCCTTCCCTTTCCGTTTCCTTCTTTTCTTCTCCGTCTCTCTCTCTCTCTCTCTCTCTCTCTCTGCAGTTCCTCTCTCCAATGGCCGAAACCTCTGCTGCTCTCCGCTTCTCGCCCTTCTCTTCCCTCTCCTCCTTCACTCGCGCCAAGGACTCCTCTTTCTCTTCCTTCTCCGCCGCTTTCCCTCCAAAATCTCCAAATTCCCACCCTTGCCCCTCCCGCCTTCTCCGGTTTCCCGCCAAATCGTCCTCCAATTCGTCCAATTCCTTACCCGACGATCTCTTCGGCTTCTTTCCTTGGTCCAATGACTCCGGTAGGTGCCCTTCTTTAAGCCCCAACACATCGTATCCATATGTAATTAAACAGTATAATTTCCATGCTAATAAGGGTTAAATTTAACATTTCCTGATTTCTTTTACTGTCTGATCTTTTGATTTTTTTTTATGATTATTTTTTTTACTGTTTGTGATCATATTTGGCAGAAATTGAATGGGTTCCTGAGGAGAGAGTCACATTGTTCACTTGTGATGGGCTAATTCAGATTGGAGGCTCCGTGGTCCCTCGACGTATCACTTCTTCGAATGTATGTTTTCTCCATATTTATCCTTATGATTTTGTATTAACAGATAATTTATCCCTAATGAAATTTTACTTTTCATCGATTAGGCCTCGTTTGGTTTCTAAGATTCGATTTGATTAGATAAATTATGTTGAATGAAAGCATGGATGTAAACTTGCACATTTTGTTAAGTTGAAGGAAATTTATCCCTCGTAGTACTAATATTTTGCTACGATCGGAATGATAAGTTTCCTTAATGACCAATGCATCTTCTACCTTCAACTTGACAAAGTTTGGAAGTTGTATCCACTTCTTCCTTCTAACATAAATTGAATCTAGGGAGTTGTCGAATCCATTCCAATCCTAATACCGAATGAGGTCTAATATTACGTATGGATTATAATTAGTATGAAAGATCTAGCTTTTTTTTATTTTCTCTCTCATTTTGGACCCCATTTTTTGTACTGAGTTTGTTTGTTAAATCATCTAGTTGAGTGTGTATGCTTGACAGAAGAAGCAAGGGAGGTCAAAGACTACTCAAAGATTTCAGAGATTTCAAGAGAGTGATTACATGGACACAGAGCAGGGTTTGTGCCTGGGTGCACTCTTTGATATTGCAGCTACAAATGTAAACAATCCTCATTCTGTTATTCGTATTATATAATTTGCCATTTGATTGCTGTGCACTTTCACTTTGTCTTATGTATGTGATAATTTGTCATTCTAGGGCCTTGACATGGGCAGGAGACTCTGTATCTTTGGCTTTTGCCGTTCCATAGAGATGCTTAGCGATGTCGTGGAAGACACTGTGTTGGAACATGGCGGAGAGGTATGTTATGTTAACATGTTATAAATATTTTACCATTTCATTCTTTTTGCCTTTCAGAATCATTTTGTTATGTCGATAGTTGTCAAGAGCGAAAGTTACATGTTTGTTTTCAATACCCTGGCTACGTTTTCGTAGCCTAGTGCTCTAATTATAAGAATCATTATGGAGACATTCAGGCTCCAAAAACTCATTCATGTTTTATGATCTAAGATCTGCACTGATATCACTCGTGAAAAAATGGATTTATTTGTTTCTGGTGTGGTTCTGTTGAATTCTCTATTTAGGAAAACTAATGAAAAGTCCCAAAAAACTTCTCTTTTAACGAAAAGTCCTTTTTTACCTTTAACTGACACTATTCACTATACCTTTAAAAAGGACTTTTCATTAAAAGTGAACAGTACCGGGACCTTTTTATTATACCTCCCATTTAATTACTCTAGTTCTTAGTTTCTCACTTCCAAGTACATGTTTTATTTCCAGTGATAGAAATAGATAGCTGTAAATTCAATGTCTGATAAAGAGATGGACTGCACATATGTTGGTCCAATGTGTGTTAGGCTTGTTTTGTCTTGTAAATTTCACTGCAAAAAATTTATTGTATACAATCGTATGGGCCATTGACAATTGTCCAGTGACCGGCCAGGTAGGGGTAATCACTTTCCATTCTGGCTGGAGCAAAGGGAAACAGACTTGTTTAATTCTCTAAATTATTTTCTTTGGAGAAAATTTGGTTAATGTTAAAGATATTTAAAATTGCTGGCTTGGCACTCGTTAATATCTTTAGAACCTACGCTACAGTCCCTCATAGCAATGATGCTCGAAGGGGCTGTTCTCTGCTGATGCGTCTCCAGATGCAGAAGTATACAAGTTTTCTGGCAAGCCAGCTTGCTCTTACCCAGTAGCCATTCTCTGTGGAGGGTAGGGCCAAAAAGAAAGCGATAAACCTTGTCAATAATGCAAAACTTCCCATCAGGACAAACTACAGAATAACAACCATTAGCAGTTGTAAGTGAGATGGCATGCTAAAGAGTTGCAAGTCAGGAGGGCCGATACTGCAACATTCATCTCTCAAGAACCTCCTTACCTGTGGCGTGGGGTGGTCAAGATGGCATGCATCACCTGTACAGTGATGGTGGCTCCATATGGGGAAGTTAATCTTGCAGGTTAGACTCAGAAAGTACTGAATCCATTTGTAGTTGATCTATAAAAAGAAGCTTTGAGACTATTGAAGAATAACGTAAAAATTTACTTCTTGAACTACTAAACAAAACTATACTCCTGAGCTGAATTGGCCACTCCTTGAGAAGGAAATGAAAGATGGAAGCACTTAAATAATAACACGACAAAGAGGGGATGAGAGCACGACAGTAAAACGAGCTTAGAATCTGGGGACGAGAAAAGAAAATGAAGTAATAAAGACATATAGAACGAGGGTAGAAAAGTTGAAATGTTGTTTTGAACAGGTTAAATGGTTCCAGACCCAAAAGAGAAGGTTATGGTTGGCTCTAGTAGCTGGATCGGAAGCAAGAGTTCTGCCTACGATAGGAGAGAGTCATCCTAGTAGACGTATTTCTCCCCTCCAGGGCTGGTCACTGTCTCTTCTTGTCTCTTAGATGTTTATGTTATACGTTTCATTGTGATTAAATTCTCTTATGTTGCCAGGTGCCAGCTGATAATTTTGGTAGAATGCCGGGTCTCTGAAGACTCGAGTCCCAAATAAAGTTTTTGTTTATAGATTTCTGGTTTTTTCAATTTCAGGTTGTTGCTGCAGAGAAGGCGATGAAAGGCGGTTTGCATGAAAAGCTAAGAATGACGGTTGCAGTGCCGTTACTTTGGGGGGTTCCTCCTGCCGCCGAAACACTTCACCTTGCCGTAAAGAGTGGTGGAGGAATTGTAGACAAAGTTTATTGGCAATGGGATTTCTTGTGAAAAAAAAGAAAAAGAAAAAAAGATTAGCATCCCTTCCTAACCATTATTTGTGCATGTTGTACATAATATTGCTGTATTGCCCCCATATGTACAATACCAAATTGTTGTATTCCAAATCAAATCAGCCTCCTCCAATGTCATTATCTCATGTATTACTAGCTTTTGACGCTTCCATTTGGCTACATTAAACAACTTCTCCATAAAAAAACTGATGGTTAGCAACTTACATGGCAAGGGGACACTGCAATTGTGACGTTCTACGCTAATCATGCAATGTCATGTAGAAAGAATTTTATATGTAACATCGTGTCATTGTGCAAGACGGGTCGATTGTGGTGTATTTGTGTCATGTAAGATATGTTCGAACTGACAAAGGCCTTTATAATGCCTATATTAAATATTAAGATGACCGGGCAAGCTCTGGATGAAGGGCACGTTTTGTAACTTTGGTAATGAAGGTCAATGCAAATTTTATACTTCAAAACCTTTTTTGTGATCTTAAAAGGTTTTTCTTTTTAGAACGAAAGTAATGTAATGAAAGCTGTATTTTGAGGAGAATGAAATTGAACAAAAGATTACAGACCCCACTTAATCTTTTCAACTTTAATTTGAGATTCAGTTTAAACATCTCGTTGAAAAGATTAATCAAGCAATTTTGGCCCCTTCTATTTTGGTTTTTAAAATAAGGTGCATTATTAGCGTGCAAAATCATGCATATGAGGTTGTATCACATTTGTGGTGGATTGCATTGATGATTATGATATTTACGTTCATCTTACTGTTTGTTTGCATCACATTTAGAGTAGAAATATCATTTGTAATAAAAAAATTAATAAAAACTATATGTGGATATATTTTATTACAAAAGACTATCATGGCTATAATATGCATAATAGGTAGTAGGGGTACAAGTTTGACTTGAATTTCTGTCTCCGAATATGAAATTTTTCTATCCGAATGAAAGACATATTGAGATTCAAAAAGTTTCGAATTTCGATCTGAATTTTTACGAAATATTTCAAAATTTCAGTAAATAAACTATAAGAAAAATATAGAAAATTTTTAGAAAATTTTACCATAACAAGTTTGAAATATTTCACCAAAATTCAATACTAATACAATCTTCATTTCAACGGTCATATGATGATTGTATAAATACATATACTCATACGAGTTAATCTAACTTCCTAATTGTGATTGATTAAATAAATGTTGGTATTGTAGTCAAATTATAAAAAAGAACAATGAATTGTATATACGAGAAAGGTAGGAAAATATCCAAAAATTTGTAAAATACATAAACCACGAATAATGTTCTGCAAAATTTTGGATTACACAACCCACCCACCCACCATATAAATGTAAGTCAATAGATTTTTTTATTTTTTATACTAAACTGTTTATTACATAAAACTTTGAAAAATCATGTCCCTTATAGTAACTATATACAACTATTACAGTTTTACATCAAATTTAACAAAACACCATGACACTATTTTTCCGCATATAGCACTAAGAAATACAATATCAAATGTTTAATTGCTAGCTGATTATTCTCAAAGTAAAAAAAAAATTATATAAAGAGCTCTAACATTAATAAATTGGCTCTAAGTTAGGTCAACGGTTCAACACCATTCATTGGATCTAAAGAAATTGGTCCACTCATACATAACTATTACAGTTTTACATTACAATTAATGAAACATTACGATACAACATTTTCCACCCGTAGCACTGTTAAAAATACAATTTACTAAGTGTTTAACTGCTAGTTGATTATTACCAAAACACAACATAATTATATATTATTTTGTACGTGGTCCAACATCCTAGTGGATAAGGTGTTGAGTTTCTACCAATGCATTTCGAGTTTCACATTGAGTTTCTACCCATGCGTCCCGAGTTCAAAACTCTCATTCTCTAAATTTATTATTGTAATAATTTCCTGCTATTTCCTCTCCCATCTTTATATATAAAGCCAACAACCCCTTTTGGATTCACAAGTTTCACCAAAAAAATTTGGACAAAAATGCCCCCAAAACAAAAGTATCAAAAGCAACTCAAATTAATGCACAAAATAATGTAGGGGTATTTTCGTCATTTTAACAATATTTTTTTATTAGTTAGTTCTTTTTGTACAATTTTTTTTAATTTAATTAGTACCTCACAATAAGCTAGCAATAATGTGATTCAATCAGTTGTTCATTAAATATTATTTTCTCGATTTTTAAACAAGTTCGAAACATTTTAAGAGGCGTGTAATGTTTGTTATAAAAAAATTTCTTTCGCACACACATAATAATGTGATTAAATTAGTTGTCAAATGATTTTTTTTTTAACAAGCGATATTATCTACTGACACACCCCGACCTAAATCAAGGTGTGTTGGTCGTCACGTGAGGGTGACGTAGCCATGTGAGTAGTGCGGAAGTGAAAATAAGGTAAGAATGTGAGTGAATAAAAACCAACAACCTAGAAAACTTACTAAATAACAAGGAAGTGTAAGTGTTAAGAAATAAGTGTAACAACACAATCAGAGCATAACAACCTAGGTGCAGTCCAACAGGACGAATACTAGTTATACAGTACCAAAAGAGTAACCTACAACTACTAGAGTTTGTCAGAACCGCCGAATCCTCGTGAACCACCAGAAGTACTCCTACCTAGTACCTGGAGGGGCGCAAAACAAAAAGCGTGAGTGGGCAAAAACAAAGGTTTTCCAAAAACATTACTTCTCAAAAGTTCTAACCCCTCGCTGTAAATCTTGTATAGTTTTCCCAGAAAATAGAATATATATATATGAATATATAAGTACCTCAAAACCAACATCAGATCAATATCAAAATAAGGTGCCAGATAATATGCCAACAAGATAATCACATTCCACAAATGAATAACCCTGTATGAAAGAGAATGCACTAACAATAAATGAATACGAGCCAGCCGGATCCACCTAAGATGGCATGTACGGCTGAACCTATAACTCATCTGATATGTCTGCACACGAGTCGGAACCACCTAATGTAGTCTGTACGACAGGGATAGGTGTAATACATATACGCTCAAGTGCTACGATCACGTGAAGGCTGTGCGATAACTCGCGGGTCACCTACATGTCGGAACCACCTAATGTGGTCTGTACGACAAGAATGTGCACCTAACTTGGATCTAAGATGAGCTTGTGGTGCGGGAGGTGAACATCACGTGAAGGACTGTGCCATGTCCACGGGCAGAAGCACTAACACCAGGGTGCATGTTAATGAGTTCTAAGTACGTGTACAATGTAATCATCGTTATATAACTTACTAATCAATACATAATCACTTACCCGAGGCTTACCTTAGCTTCCACTGCGCCAATAGTAACACAATATAATCTGGAATGCATTTGCTAAATTAATGAATATGCATTATGGCAAATTAACAAATAAAACCATATAAAAATACGTTTTCTGGGAAAAACGCTATACATATATACGTATAATAAAGACAAATGCCCACTCACTGATAAGTAGAAGGGTCGTAACCCCCAAGCCTCGCCTGGTTACGCTCGTCCTCTGCGTAGGTCTCACCTATATGCGAAACAACTATATAAACATTAATTAAACGCACATAACCAAGAACTAGGTAATAACTTCTCATACAATGCTCAAATGGGGTGTTTGAATATACCAAAGTGATCTACACAACCTCATATTTTTAGAACAATTTTTTGACCACCCACGCGCCGCCACGGGACGGCCAAGGCACTGCCAGACGAGCCACCCTACGCGCGGCACGTGCCTGGCACAGAGGGACGGAACCCTAACAGAGTTAGGGAATATTCCGTAAAAATACGGAATATTCCATCTAAACTAACTGTCGTCGTTCACTGCAGTTAGGAATATTCTGTCAAACTTGACGGAATATTCGTCTTCTTCTCCAACGAGTCGCCGGACGCCGGCGACTATTCGCTGGTTTCTGGAAAAAGTTCTAAACCCTATAACTTCTTCCTTTTTGCACCATTTTTCACGAAACTTGCACCAAATGAAAGCTCTCAGTGAGAAGAACAATACTATACATGTGTTGGGTCCCAAAACCCACGAGATCTCGCCGGAGAAACCTCGAAAATTCGGCTACCTCTGTGAAACTTCGAATCTGGATTTCCCGACGTCTAAAACACACCAACGACACACGTCGAGCTTCGTGAGGACGTCCTTAAGCTCCCTATAACCTTAAAATTCAAATAAACCTCCCCGATTAAAAGTTGAGGAATAGTGACCAATTCGGGGATTTCTAGTTCTTGGGTTTTCCTACGTTAAACTCTGGCAAAAATAACTTAAAACACTAGAGAACAAGTGCAGGTACCTTTTTGAGCCTCAAAACAGTGTGAAACCTCGACGATCAACTTGGGGTCACTGTACCCTCGACAGAGCCTTCGGGTTCTCAGGGTTTTCGACGGTGCCACGACCAACCAAAGGTATGGTTGTGTTCGTAGGCTTGTAAAGGTCTCAGATATGGCCTCAACACCTTCGATCTGTGAAGGTTTGAGGGTCAACGCCGCTCGTCTGTACGAGTTGCAGAGAGAGAGAGAGAGTGAGTTCGAGAGAAATGAGAGAGAGAAAGGGTTTCCGTTGGTATGTGTGAGGTGTACCCGTGTCTCATTGGCCAACCAAAACCTAAAACTAGTTCTAATTGGTCCAAAACTAAACTACTACAACCTAACGAACTAAAACCCTAATATTCTAACTCTAATTCTAATTGGTTCCCACTAACTTGGAAATAAGGCAATTGGTCCAAAATAAAGCTTTGGGCCTTTTAAACTTAGCCCAAAAATACAACTACGAACCAACGTTCAAGGGTAAAATCGTCCATTCACGTCCTCGAGAAAAATAAACATACAATCTCCAGGGACGGGCTGTCACATCTACACTAATGGGGAGGGTGGGCTTAGCCTCACAATGAGCTAGCAATAATGTGATTCAATCAATTGTTTATTTTCTCTATTCTTAATGTAAATTCAATAGAATGTAGATGGAAATTGAAAGACTAATTTTATTATGTGAATTCAGGTGCTTTGATTGGTTTGTGAGGGGTTTTTTCTAGCATGATCTAAGATTATTCAGTTACTTAAAATATTTGACTTTCCTTTCGTCAATTCACGCATATAAATACATTTAAAACGTGTAAGTCGCGTGTAGCACGCTGTAATTCAAAAAATGTCTTCTGCACGGGCGTGAGCACATTTTAAATGTATTTCAATACGTAAATTGACCAAAGAAAAGTCAAATATTTGAAATAAATGAATAATTTTAGATCATACTAGAAGAAACCCTTATAAATCAATTAAAGCAGCTGAATTCACATAATAATTTTAGTCCATACATTAAGAATAGAGAAAATAATATTTAATAAACAACTGATTGAATCACATTATTGCTAGCTCATTGTATGGCTAAGCCCACCCTCTTCTCCTTAGTGTAGATAATATTGTTTGTTAAAAAAAAATCATTTGACAAAAAATTTAATCACATTATTATCCGCATGCGAAAGACCTTTTTTTATAACCGGTATTACACGCCTCTTAAGATTTTTTGAAAGTGTTTAAAAATAGAGAAAATAATATTTAATGAACAACTGATTGAATCACATTATTGCTAGCCTATTGAAGAAGGTATTTTTTGAATCACGGCATGCTACGCCCGATTTACACGTTTTAAATGTATTTATATGCGTGAATTGAAAAAAGGAATATCAAATATTGGAAGTAAATGAATAATCTTAGATCATGTTAGAAAAAATCCCTTAGTGTAGATAATATCGTTTGTTCAAAAAAAAAAATCATTTGACAACTGATTTAATCACATTATAAAATCGGTCTCTAAAGAATTTATATTAAGAATAGAGGAAATAATATTTAATAAACAATTGATTGAATCACATTATTGCTAGCTCATTGTGAGGCTAAGCCCACCCCCTCCCCCTTAGTGTAGATAATATCGTTTGTTAAAAAAAAATCTATCATTTGACAACTAATTTAATCACAATATTATCCGAGTGCAAAAAACCTTTTTTATAACCGGCATTACACATATCTTAAGATGTTTTGAACGTGTTTAAAACTAGAGAAAATAATATTAATAAATAACTGATTGAATCACATTATTGCTAGCCTATTGTGAGGCTAAGCCCACCTCCCCTCCCCCTTAGTGTAGATAATATAATTTGTTAAAAAAAAAAATCATTTGACAACTAATTTAATCACATTATTATCCGCGTGCGAAATACTTTTTTTTTATAAGCTGCATTACACGCTTCTTAAGATATTTTGAACGTGTTTAAAAATAGAGAAATTAAATCACATTATTGCTAACCTATTGTGAGGCACTAATTAAAAAAAATCAGCACAAAAAAATAATTATTAAAAAAACACAGTTAAAATGATGAAAATGCCCCTGTCTTATTTGATGCATTGTTTTGAGATGCCTTTGAAGTTTTTTTGTCTTGAGGCATTTTTGTTCAAATATTTTTGTTAAAACTTGGAGACACCAAAAATACTATTCACCTTTGTGTTGACTTTATATATACAAGAAGAACAACTACAATTTTCATGTTTCTTTAATACAACGATGTAAGTATACTAATAGGTGGAAACTTTAGGTTAAACCGTACACTTCTATTAAAATTCTTAATTTCGTCATTGCTTCCAGTATCTAGGACTTAGGGCGCGTTTGGTACGCGGGACGGGACGGAACGAGGCGTCCCGTCCCACGTTTGGTACGTCAAAAAGGGTGGAACGAGTTGTTCCACGGGACAGATTTTGGCAATTTTTTTGTCCCGCCTCCCCCCCCCCCCCCCGGAACGGGTTGTTCCACAAGCGTGGAACACAATATTTTGCCATTTTATGACAAATATACCCCATATCTTTTTCAAAAATTACACCTAAATCATTCACAACAAACCCTAAAACTCTCTCTTCTCTCTCCCTCGCCACTGCCGCTGCTTCATCCTCTCCTCTGCATCTCCCCCCTTCGCAACCTTCCTCCTGGTTCCGACTGCATCTCTGAACTTCGCTCTGCATCTCCAGTCCAGGTACGATCTGCCTCTCGGTCTCTCTTTCTTTGTATTGCTTCGATCTGCAACTGAAAAAATTAAAAAAAAAAAAAAATTGCGAAGAGGAGGTCTTACGATGTGCCTCTCGGTCTCTCTTTCTGTTTTGCCGTATGTGTGTGTGTGTGTGTATGTATGCAGAGAAAAGGAAGACCGAGTACACCAAGACCATGAATGCTTACAACAAGCGCATAGTGAGTGCTCTCTATTTGATGTACGATTTTTTCGATTTAATTGATTTGTGTGGTGTTGTGAGAATTGTTGCTTCATTGCGAAATTAGGCTGATGGAGGCAATGGAGCGGAGGACGAAGAGTCTGATAAGTCCAAATCCGAGGTGCAAAACGAAGATGAAGATGATGACGAGAGCGGCGAGGTTTTTTCTACTTGGCTCTTGTTATTGTGTTAATCACGTTTTCTCTGCTTGGTTATGTGCTTAGTGTGATCGAACTGTGTTGGTTTTGTTTAATTGTAGGAAGAAGATGATGACGAGTAGAGAAGGAAAGCCGGAAATCGAATGAAGGAGATGAGCAATTCGTGGTTGGGGTTATTGGTTAGAACATATCGAATGGCCTGCATTTTCTGATTAAAGCTCTGTGTCTGATGATAAGATAGCTACATTTTTAGGATTAGGGAAGGAAAAGGAAAAACACAAGGGGGTTATGTTTTGGGACTCATCCACCTGATTCCCCATATCGTTTCTGTACTTATTGATCGTTTTTATGTTCAAATGACTTATGTTTTGCTCTAATTAGTATCCCTTTTATTATATGCTTGGGATTGATTTGCTTTGTGCATTTTTTTCTTATGGTTGTGGCATTTGACTTCGTATAATATGGATGTCACGGTGTCGGTATTCCAAGTGAGTCGCAATGCGCATTGTGATGTTGATAACTTTTTTTTACAAGTGTGATTCGCTTGGAATACCGGCAACTAGCCATCTTGGAGTGAGGATGTGGTTTGTCTGCTTTTCGGTTTTAGATTCTACACCATTGACTCACACAAGGCAGAACAGGGGTAAGTTAGTCATTTTAACAGTTTGGTTCCGTTCCGTCCAGCGCGTACCAAACGCAGAACGGAACAACTCTCTCGTTCCGTCCAGCGCGTACCAAACATAAAATGGAACCACTGTTCCGTCCCGTCCTGTCTGCGTACCAAACGCTACCTTAAAGAACAAAGAAATGGAAAAGAAGAAACGCTGACATATATCAACAATTTGTATAATAACAGACCCTAATCAGATGATAAAAATCTGTATGACTGTTTAAAATCGAGCCATTGGCCAAACAAAGCTCAAGTTAAGGCCATCTCCAACCGAAGGTTCCAGAGGGCCGAAAATAGCCTGAAAACCGCCTGAAAACTAAGGGCTAGGCCAGAGGGCTCGTGGGCCCCACGAAATCTGAAAGGCCCAAAGGGCTAGCCCAATTTTTTATTTTTATTTCTATCGGATTTCCTGTCGGTTATAACCGACATGAATAAAAGAAGTAGTGTCGGTTATAACCGACACAAATAGAAGGGAAAAATTTGAATCCAACGGCTAGTTACCGTTGGATTCAACTTTTTTTTTTTTTGGGCCAAATTTTTTTTTGATGAATTTAAAAAATTCCCCTTTTTTCCTATAAATATCTAAGCCATTTCAACACTATTTCTCACATAATTTTCACCTTTTTTAAATTTAAGTTGTTGTTTTAAGTTGTTGTAGCTTTTAAATTTAAATAATAAATTATGTTTGACCCTCGGTTGGAGACAGTTTTTTGTGACAGGGCTAAAACGAGCCATATGTCCCTCGGTTAGAGATGGAAGCAAATATGGCCCTGTAGTGTTCATTAATATATTAATATCTTGGAGGACCAGAGGGCTAAAACGAGCTCTCTGACCAGCTCTCGGTTGGAGATGACCTAAGAACTAATTAGAAGGGAAATAAGATTAGTAGATTTGTAATATCTATTTGCCTATTGGCTATGCACAACAGACCGGTCATAAGCCACATAACCCTCTCTATACAAACGGAATAGGATCCTATCTGGATCCTGAGAATTTTGGAGATCACTTCCTCGTGTCTGTTTATTTGTCATCCTGTGATTAAAAATTATTTTGAAATTTTTATTTAAAATTAAACATAAACAGTACCTAACAAAAACTGACCGCACGATGTACGATGAATAAACATAATAAAATATTCTCTAGAATCTTCATAAAGAAAATCCGAAGTGAATCTCATCCTATACAAACATCCAAAACTCCAGATTAATTTAAAGAATTTTTTTTTTGCAAAAAGTTGCTTAGAAATTTCGTGGGTCAGTTTAGTTGGTGCCACAACTTTTACCTTTTTCCCTCCACTGGAAAAGACAGTCCTGATAAGAAACCTTTCTCCATTGCTTTAGAGACAATTATAATTGTTTAATCCCATTTATATAATGCCTATAGCTGGCAAAACACATTAGTCTAATCTTCTAGCAGAAAGCAGACAAAACATATGTTGGAAGAGGTCAATGCATATTATGCAATGCATTTATCTTCGACATTGCTTTCTGTCTTTCTTATGGAAAACAAACCAGCAAAACCCTTCAAGCCTCCCCAAAGGCATCATCAAGTTCCCTTTAATAATCCCTGCTCTATTGGAGAATCTTGGCTATTTTTAGTTGTGTATTATCCATCATGACAAGAAAGATAGACGTAAAGAGATATACAACTAGTTATACGCTAGACTCTTTGATTACTTCACAAGTTCAATTTGTTTATGAGACAAGAATTATGTACGTTTTTCTCATTCTATAATACTTTTGTTTATTTTTGTCTTTTAAAGTAAAAAAAAAAAACATAAAAGTTTGAAAGGAGAAGTATAATTTGGGAATCACCTTCCTTTGTTCATCATTTACGTGTTTTTGTTTTTTGTTTTAATTCAAGGATGGATCTTTCCCTCTCACTGCCTCATAAGTCTTAATCAAAAGTGTTATCAATTATTGACACCCACCTCACATGTTATTTGCCTACAATTAATTAATTAATAAACCATTGAAAAGAGAGACAACTCTCCAGGATAATATGCTTGCTTAACAGCAGGCTATGATTTAAAAATCATAGTTTAAAATTTAAATTATGTTTAAGCCTTAACCCCATGGCATAATCAGCTCTACTTCCAAGGCCTCCAAAGAAAATTAGTTCTCCTATTTGCTCCCATGCCCAAAATCCTGACCATAATTTGATGTCTTTTCAACAAAATTTAAGAAAAAAAATACGGACAATACTTGGGTCCTCACCGGGAAGGACCCAATATACTGATTTTACCATTTAACCCAATCAAATCAAGCCATCTGTCATTAAAAGGACTCATCAATATCTGAAATAGAATAAAAAATATCTGAAATAGAATAAAAAAGACAAGTGTCACTTTTTCATTGAGGGTCAGTAAAATTTAGGTCCTCCCCGGTGAGGACCCAAGTATTGTCCCAAAAAATACGAGATGGAAATTGTTAAATAATTAGCACTAGTTATTATCAACCATGCCAAATTATCATGTTACGTGTGCCATTGACAGTGCATAAACAAGAACTGACGTAACTGATGACGCCAATTAGATATGTGTTTCGGCTTAATATGCCTGCCTTCGGTTCTATAATATTGTTGGTTCCATAAATTATTAGGACTGAGATTGGGATTAACTTCCAAGTCATTTTTTATTTTTAAAGAATAGTGTTATCCACACACTTATTTTTATTTTTCACACAATTCTCTAAATTTCTGACAATTGGAAATTGAAGAATATTAATGACTAAACATTAGCAAAGCCGTGTGAAAAGTACAAAATAGATGTGTGAATAACACTATCCTTCTTAAACTCTAACATGAAATTTAAGAGCATCTCAATTGGGCTGCCTAGATGAGCTCCTAGCTAAATTTTAGACAGGATTAGAAGAAAAAAAACTCTATCTCCAATGCCCTATTCACCTCTTAAGATAGAGAATCTCCTTGGAGGTCCAAAATATATGAGTGAGAAAGAAGTTTCTAGCGTTAATTACTAATGTTTTAATAATATAAGAACACTACCTATTGGTCCACAATCGTTATCTCTCTAAACTAGAGAGTATGATTGGAGTAGAACTTTTTAGGGGGGCTACTAGAGTAACTTTTTAGTCATTTTGGTTATAAAAATAGAGAGCATAATTGAAAATGTTGTGAACACTAAATAATTATAACTCTTAAGACGTTAATATTCATAAAGATCTAAGACGATAATGTTTATAATTTTTGTTTATCTTACACATCACAACATGGACACAGGAATTCGTTGTAGGAAATTTTTTACGATGCATGAAATAGGAATATTCGAGAGCATGAATCCGTTGTCGCCGGAAAATATTTCTCCTCACCCAAACTTGACCATGGAAAAGAACAATGCACAAGTACAAAGCAATAATTGTTAGGGTGAAAAGAAAAGACTGAGGACATGGAGGATGCTTGGCTTTTACGATTGCAGATTTCGTTCTTTAAAGGTGATGGGTTTTTCCTTCTGAATTTTCGGCATCTGCATGCCTGATTAATATGGTAGTGCAGTTAAACTGTACTTATACACCCATCATTTCCCAAAAAGCACAAAGGAAACTTCCACCATGTACTATCAAAAAAATAAAAATAAAAAAAATTCACCCACACATCAGAAACCTCCTAAACCTCTCTCTCTCTCTCTCCAAAAACTATCGAAATCTGAAAATCTCCATCCCATCCCTTCCTAACTTCTCCAGATCTTTTTTATTTTATTCACACAGTCAGCATCAGTCGTACATTATGACCCTTTCCTGTGTCTTGTTTTCATCAAACAAAAAGTTGTTGCAACTACCTGTACTGCTAATTAACTGCTTAATCTCTTCAAGTCCATAGTCTAATCGTGCTTGATCTTCCCACATCCCACCATTTCCACTGGACTTACTCTCCATAATTTTCTGCTCTCCACCAAACCCAGTATAACAATTATAATTTTTTAAACCCATGTGTAACTTCACCTCCCCGTTAGTTGCACCACCGAGGCCGCCGCCACCGCCGCCATAAGCACCACCATATTCATACTCTCTTTCTCTGATCTGATGATTGCTGTAACTCCCATCAGAAGAGCAGCAACTTGCTTCACCTCCAAACATCAAGATGTTATGTTTGACTTGGTAATGCTGCTGATGCATGTGTCTCCCCACAAAGCTCTCTTGGGGGACTTGGAGTACAGAAGCAGCAGCAGCAGCATTAGTAGAAGTGCTGCTCATGAGACTTTGTGAAAAAGAAATGGGCTCCAAAGTGTTGGTGAAAGACCTGGTTTGTGTGTAATAGCTAGTGCTGGTGTTGCTCCCTCGGTATGATGACGAGTGAGATTTTAGCAGCTGGGATGGGAGAATGCTTATGCCCATGAGCTTCTTTTTTAGCTTAGTGTTCCAGTAGTTTTTTATGTCATTGTCAGTCCGGCCAGGCAACTGAGCTGCTATAATTGACCACCTGCACATTGGTGTAATTTAGTGCCGTAAAAAGAAATGCGACTGCATATGAAATTATCATAAAAGATCTAAACTTGGCGTGCAAGGAAAGAACCCAAGAAATTAAAACATTGTATTGTTGAATAATGCAAGAAAATTAAAGAACCCAAGAAATTAAAACATAAATTCAATAATTTAGATGCAGGCACAAATTCAGTCTGAAAGACTGCGTAATTACTACGCGCCTTAAACAATCTTTCATCCCTTATCGTAAGGTCATTGACCTGAACCTACACGTTATGAATTTTTTCAGCATATAGTCCATACAATATTCTTTGTAAGATGTTTAAAGAATTGAAGGGAAAAAAAGGGGAAATTGTAGAGGAAAATGGGATTTGAAAAAAGAAGGGTACCTGCTTCCAATGTTAGTAAAGAGGTTGCAGATTATGTTATCTTCTTCCTCAGAAAATTCACCATGTTTAATGTTGGGCCTGAGATAGTTTAGCCATCTTAATCTGCAACTCTTCCCACATCTCTTAAGACCTGCAGTTGCAAACCAAAAGGCAATTCGGCAATTATCACAAACAAAATATAGGGATAAATGTTGAAAAAAAAAACCCATACAAATACATGTGATCAAAGTGATTACATGAATAAAAAAACAACATACCAGATTTCTGAGGAAGAGCAATCCAATTCCCTCCAGTTCCATGTCTTTCTATGTACTCTTTCAGCTTTGCATCTTCTTCAGGTGACCATGGTCCTTTCTTCACATTTGCCTTGTCACAGCAAGGAGCTCTCCCCATCTCTCTCTCTCTCTCTCTCTCTCTCTCTCTCTCTCAAATACAAATAGGCTAGTGGTGAATACTTGTGTGTGGAAGTTTGCTGTCTAATTTTGCCTCTGTTTCAAGGAAGGAGAAGGACTTGGAAGAGAGATTATGGTGACTTCTGCTTTCAGGGGATATTATTTATTGAGAGAGAGCAGAAGTCAAAGGACAGCCTCTCTAATTTCAATCATCTCCTAACTTTTTCCAACTCTGTGTTGTTAGCAATTGAACCTACTAGGCCTAACAGCCTCTCGGAGAACTTTCCATCATAAAACTAATAGAATAATAGACCCTCTCGCCTCACTTCCCGGTCTAAACCTTACTTGGTCTCTTCCTCCTCCAACACCACATAGAATCCCAAGCTTCATCAAGGTCATATGTCATGAAACATATAAAATAAGAATCGCACTCACATTGTCTTTTATAAATTTTTCTCTTTTTTTTTCTTTAATAGTCAATGAAAATCAATAGACCAAAAATTAAAGAAATGCGCATGTAAGTAAAAATAAGAATGTGAAAATCACAACTCTAGTATTTAATTTACTTTGGAGCTCTACTACCAAAGTATCCATATATGTTCTTCTAAACTTTTTTTTTTTTTTCCGATGAGAGCATAGGCTTACGAGATTCAGTTTAAGGACCGAGCAAGAAACTATTTGATTCGAGCAACCACCTAATATTATTGTAGACCTTTTGTTAGAGGAGAATTATGATTAATTGATTTTGGTGTGTGGTCTTTTTTTTTCCTTCAACTGGGTTGAAAGGTTAAAAGCTCCAATGAGTCTTATAAACTGGTTATGTCGTCCACACACATCAAGTGATGTGTGATATAAATGATATGTGACCCTTTGAGTGAGGTGCGTGCATGCATGAGGTTGATTTAATTTTCAATCAATTGGGTTTGGTCAATAATATGTGAGATATAAATAAAAATCAACTCTGTCGGGTTTAAGGGCAAAACATCTAGTCAAAATATAATTAGTTTCAAGTTACATGCATCTTTAAGTATAAAAAAGTGACATATCACTTGACTTACGAACCAATTTGTTTTCTTAATTTTACATGCAAGTCATGGTCACCAAATAATTTTAAGATTGAGAACCATGTATCAATAAATGAATGTCGGTCATATTTGGCAGACTGCAACTAATGTCCTTGTGTTATGATCATAGACAAGTCATAGCTTGTGTATTGTTATATAGTATTTAAAATAATAAATGAAAATTACCATTTAGTACTACGGTCTAGTGGTATTCCTCTTCACTTGTAAGTGAGAGGTCTTCAGTTTGATTTTCATCAAAGGTGAATTTGAACCACATTATTGCTAGCTCATTGTGAGGCTAAACTCACTCCCTCCCTTTTAGTGTAGACAATATCGTTTATTAAAAAAAAAAAAATTATATGAGCTCCAGTTGTCAAAAATTTAAAAAATTATATGAGCTCCAGTTGTAAAAAATTAGGAGTAAATTTCCTTATTTTTCGTCAACAATAAGTCCCAGTTTGGTTAGACTTCCATAGGTTAAAGAGCTTAGTCAACAAACCATGTTACATTTTGAATTAATTTAAGCGACTTTTGGTAATGTGATTCTTGGTCTTATCACGTTTTGTATATTTTAATCGATGTTCATTCATAGCATTCATAGCTAGGTGTAGACAATTCAAAATTGTATCTCACTTATATTGGTCCCAGAATTGTACGGTAAATATAGGAACTTAAGCTCGAGGTAAATAAAGTAAAAGCTTTGAAACATTTTCCAATGCTAGAAAAGGAGGGATACATTATGAACTTTAGAAAGGTTCTTTTTTGGGTGATGGCTTCAACATCGTGCTTTAATTGGCTTCCATGGCGATTCTTATACCCTTTGGCCTATAATATATGCTACGATCACGAGTATATGCGTTTATTTTTAGGCAGTTTTAATGAAACATTTTCGGTATTGTTTACTTTTAATGAAAAATCACATTTTTATCTTTTCTTGGTACTATTCATTATACCTTTATTTGTTATTTTTCATTAAAACTAAAGTTTTTTTTTTTTTTTTTGAACTTTTTGTTAGTTTTTCTTTATTTTTTGTTGTTGTTTAAACTAATAAAGGTAACTGTTCAAAGGGCTTAGGAATTAGGCATCAATATGATGCCAAATGTTTAGAAGAAAGATGTTTTTCTTTAAAACTAATTAGTAATACGAGGATAGTCCAATTCTTTATAAGCACATGCATGATTCATTTTTTTTCTAATGAAGAATTTACTCTCAATACACACACCTTCACGTGTGACGAATTTTCAAGTCTAATACATCAACACAAATTGGGTGATGGAAGTATGTTTGACCATTGAATTTCACATACATGACAACATGCTTTAATACTATGAAGAAAGTTGAGGTTTCACCATAAAACCAATTTGCAATATAAGAAGTAATTCACACTCAACAAATGTCATGCCCCAATCCCGACATACATCCAAGACCGACACGTGACGTCACCACAATCCTGTTTATCTATCATGTCTCGCCTCCGAGACAAAACCAAAACACAATCAATGATTTAACCATGCAGTTAGTCTCTTTTATTTCATGGCTGCATCTAACCTTTGCGTTAGACTGCCTACGTACCCTAAAAAGGGATCAAACCATTCGTAGTTCACCATTCCCTAAACTCGGACATTTATCCCAATGCGTTATAACAAGAAGGCATAACATTCCTCAATCAATTATTGGGACTTGACAAGCATGAATTACTAGATTAAGGCTACATAACAATCAAGATTTCCATTTCATCCATCATATAAATCACTATGTTTCAACATATTACCGCAATTTATAGCATGCAACATCTCAAAAAAAAAAAAAAAAAAAAAAAAAAAAACTTAGCACAATATTATTCTCTAGCCACAATGGTCAACTAATCTAATAATAATAACAACAATCATATCCAACATCATTCCACAATCACTCCAATTAATCAATCACAATAATCAAAGATGCACGATGTTATCATTTAACTACGTTAATCAATCAATAAGTTCACATATCAATTCACGAAATTTAATAAAGGAATTCTACATAATTCCCTACCTGGATTCCAAGTAATAACTTGATAAATCTAATTTATAAGCACCACTATTCGAAAAATCCCCTGCCTAGGCCACCGCCCCGATTAATGCCTAGACGTTTAAAAATTAAGAAAGGACGCCTAAACCTGCTGAGGTGCCCGCCTAGACCGCTTAGGCACCCGCTTAGCCCGTCCAGACCAGCCTAAGCAGAAAATAGATAACTTTCATTTTGCAAGTTATTTTTTTCCAATAAATTATAAGAGACTTGTTGCATACTTAAATGAACACACATTATATCCTTATTTCACATGTTTTCATTATGTTCCAATACTTCATAATATGTATGCATTCTATTTTTTAGTTTATGATGAAATTATATATATTTTAAGTATCAACATACACTTATTTACACGAAATATGATAGATTTACTTAAATCCGTTTAGTCCGCCTAGGCGCTAGGCCCCAGGTCACCGCCCGACTATCGCCTAGCTCTTTTAGAACCTGGATAAACACAACGTCTACTGTGAACAATTCCTATTCACTCGAATCTAGGGTCAGACTAACCTTATGGAAATGAGCAAGATTAGGGATTCCAGACCACTCGACGGAATCCAACTAAAATATGGTTGCCTATTGAAATGTACCAAGTACAACTAATCCTCATCACCCCTAGAATGCATATGGTCCCCCATTGCGGTTATACCAAGCAGAACCATAGGCATAATCTAATCATATAGGTATTGATCACCCATCACGAATATACCAAGCATGATCACTCCTAAAATACATATGGTCCCCTATCGCGAATATACCAAGTAGGACCACATCCTAGCTCTAGGTAGTGATCACCCATCGCGGATATACCAAGCATGATCACTCCTAGAATGCGTATGGTCCCTCATTGCGGATAAATCAAGCAGAACCATATGCATAGTCTAATAATGTAGGCAGTGATCACCTATCGCGGATATACCAAGCATGATCACCCCTAACAGTCCCTCGTCACGGATATACAAAGCAGGACTGCATCCTATAGCTCTAGGTAGTGATCATCCATCGCAGATATACCAAGCATGATCACTCTTAGAATGCGTATGGTCCCCCATTACGGATAAACCAAGCAGAACCATAAGTATAGTCTAATCATGCAGGCAGTGATCACCCATCGCTGATATACCAAGCATGACCATCTATGTACCTCTGCTACATGGTGCAGTTAGATCAGCACACAACTTACTTACCCTTATCTCAACCCTTATGTTTTACAACGTAATCACCTGCACTTTCAATTTCTCATGACCACTAACTAACATGTCACACAAGCATACAAGTTCCACATGATACTTCTAATAGGATTCTAGGCTCACATTGTCATAATAGTTACCATACACATAAACTAAGATATATATTACGTGGGATATCTTACTAACCGATATAGCCTCACTAAGCGCTACTTAGTCTCTAGTAACACTAAATTTAGTATTCAAGAACGATTAAGAACATTTTGATCAAAGTCAACCCTAGTAGATCAATCTGGAAGATTTGGCCACTGGATTTTCAATTCGTAAGTTCCTAAGGTCCTCAAATATTACGTATAATAACATATTAAAGTTTGATAATGATCTAACGATCGGATCGTCGATTTTTATAATGATCAAGTGGCGGCCTCTAACAAAATATGTTCAAACAACAGGATTTCGTCAATCGAATGTCACATATGGATTTGGGGTATCGAATTTAGCCTAGAAAGATAGAGTTGGCCTACTGGCCACGCGCCGCCGCATGCGGCGGTTTCCGGCGAACGAAAACTCAATTTTTTGAAAAACTTCAAAAATTACCAAATGTTACAGCAATGTAGAGCAAGTCAAGGAGAATAATTTTCATACTTGGGTAGAAGTCCAATTTGGTCGAGAAGTGGCCTGAAAACGCCTTGATCTGCTGGAAACCCTAGAAATTAATGTTCTAGATTCAACGCCAAAACGAACTCCAATGCCCCAACCAATGCATGGGCTTTGTTCATGAGGTTGAGGGGAGTCTATTGGGGTGGTGGTCGATTGTGCTACCTTTAGAAATGGTGGATCGTCGCCGTGCACCCCACAAACTCGTCGGGGAGTTCTTCACGAAATCAAGGCCAAATTAACTCGGATTTTTGATGAAATTGGAAGAGGAAGTGATGATAGGTTGATTCCAGGCGGTAATTGGCTTCAATTCACCAGAGAAACCACCGTGAAAGGCATCGGAAAACATGGATGTCGCCGGTTGGGTCGCGGGTCAAAGAGAAGGTCTGGTTCTTTCATCATCTTCTCCCTCATTTCCTTCATTTTTCCTTTTCTGATTGATTGGCCACCCGTTCTTCTTCTTCTCTCCTGCATCTCTCATTTTCCTCCTCTCTCCCGCTGCCATCTGGCAGCATTTAGTCCTTTGTTTTTTCTTTTTTTTTTCAAAGCTCTAATTTGTTCGTTCCAACTCTGATTCACGAACGGTTTTCGCCTATGCGTTCGTAGGATCGAGCTCTATCCAATTTACTTAGCGTGACCCTGTAAAGTCCACATATTTTTAATGATTACTGACCAAAATTCAAACTTCGTAATTAGTTTAATTAAAATTTAATATAAATCCCTAAAAATAATATAAAATCTCCTTAATACAAATACGTAGTTTGCAATAGTGAAATCCAGGAATGGGATTTCACAACAAAAGTAAGTGGAACTATAGTCCATAGTTTTATGCCACATTGGTTAACCACGCGATGTGTTAAAATCGATTTTTTTTTTGGGTCTTTTGATTTAGACCCAGTCAACAGTGTTAATTGTGAAAAACCACTTAGTACTACGGTCTAGTGGTATTTCTCTTCACTTGTAAGTGAGAGATCTTAAGTTTGATTTTCACCAAGGGCAATTTTGAACCACATTATTGATGGCTCATTGTGAGGCTTAGTCCACTCTTCCACCCCTTTAATGTAGAAAATATTATTTGTTAAAAAAAATTGTGAAAAAAACCTACCTCTCTGCACTAATAAATATAATCCACTCAAGCAACCTACTAACTATGACAATAATATTGGTGGATTTGGGGTGATTGTAAGGGACAACAAGGGGATTTTGTGGCAGCTCTCTCAGGTAGGCATGTGGACGTGATTTCGCTATTGCAAGCAGAGTTGATTGTTGCAACAAGGGCTGTCATGTTTTTACATGAGTTGTGAGCTATTAAAGCAGAATTTGAAGGAGATTCTATCATTGCAATAGCTGTTTTGCAACAACAAAGTGATGATACCTCTAATTTGGGGCCAATAATTAACGTTATTCGTTCATTCCTTCATGTTTTTTTTCAATCCAAACTTAGTCATGTTAAACGAGAAGCAAATTAGACAGCAAATAGGCTTGCAAGTGACTTGGGAAGCAACATGAGGAGGCTTGGTTTGAGGAACAACCGGACATTAACACCAATAATTATTTCATAAAATTGTCAATTACTTTAATTTAGGACTTACTTTTAGCTACGCCCCCTGAAACTTGATTTTAATTTCACGTACTTTGCTCCCTGTAACTCAAAATTCGCTTCAATTTTCATCTTGGAACTCGATTTTGACTCAGTTTGCCCCTTGAAACTTGAAAATCATCTCTATAATACTCAAAATTCACTCCACATTACCCTAGATATGTTAGTTTCTTAAGTGGGTTTGTTTTGGGTGAGCTAGGCTAATCAATTTCTTTTTTATTTTATTTTTCCATCTCTTCACTCTCTTTTAAACTTATGATTCTATGATTGTTGAATATTGACGCATAATAGAGATTTATATTAAAATTTAATGCACATGTGACATAGTCTTATTGGGTGTTGGGTCACATATATGTTTTATGAGGCGACCTATAAGTGTTAGGAAGAAGAGAGAGTTCATAAGTCGAAGAAGTGGAACAGATTTTAAATTTCAAATTATAAAGTGGTAACTTTTAAGTTACAAGAGGTAAAATGAGATTAAAATAGAATTCCAAATGGCGTAGCTAATAAGCCTTAATTTAAGACTTAGAAAATTATCACATCAACATCTTTGAATCAAAGGCATTCAATTTGACAATAACTAAGGAAAATAATATATAAAAAAATTATTTGGAAAAAAAAAATGTAACAAGCTAATAATAATAATTAATATTGGAAAAAATAATAATTAATAGTGGAATCAAATGCATATGATAAATGAGCAAATTATGTGCCTACTAGGGGTAAAATAGGTAAGAAAATTTCACCCAGTTTTGTCTAAACCCTAATCTGATTCATCACCTTTAAAAAAGGAAAGTTTACCTACATATTAGTCAAAGAGTTTAATTTGAAAATGTACAAATTTTGGGGTTTCACTAAAGTTATGCCTTCAAAATAGGACTAAAATAAACTTTTCTATTTTTTAAACAACTATATTCATTAAAACAACTAGAGGAAATTGTAGAAATAGTTCCTCAATTTTAATTCAATTGGAGCAATAGTCTCTCAACTACAAATTCATGATCATTGGTCCCTTAACTATGAAATCTCGTCCCAAATTATGTGTGTTTTCATATTAACGGATTTATGAAATTACCATTTTGCCCCTTTTGTCACATCCCGACCCGGGGTCCACCACATCCCGGGCCCGCTCCACCACCGTAGCACGATATTGTCCACTTTGGACCCAGTTGGGTGTTTTGTATAAATACTCTTTATGTTCGACTGCACCTAGACTTCATGCTCTGAATATGTGTTAACACTTCATGTTTTCGGTTTTTATTTATTCGTATTTCTTACTACTTGAATGCTTCCGCACTGGGCACATGGTTACGTCACCTCACGTGATGGCTAGCATGCCTCGATCTCGGTCGGGGTGTGTCACCTTTATCCTCTCACCCTACCCGGATCTCCCCTTTTCGTTTTTAGGATTTTCCCTATCCCTTTTTATTATTTTTATAACACTTTCTCCTCTTCTCCATTCCCTCCCCCGAGTTCACTATCTCTCTTAGCTCACTCTCTCTCTCTTGCACCAATCCCTTCTCTCTCTCCCCGATCTACACACACCCACACACCCAAATTGAGACAAACGACGGCGATGACGGCACCATCACACCCACCGTGTTGGGTATCTCTCTCTTCTCCTCAGTGAAGCACATAGAACCCAGGAAGCTTTTCCGACGAGTCCTGTGGCTTTCGAGCCAAACTCCGACCACCACACGTCTTGTTTTAGGTATGAATCTCTTCATCTCATCCTAAACTTCAATTTGGTAGTTATATCGCACCTTGGGGTTGAGTAGCGGAGTCGATCGGAGCTCGGGAAGCTTTGATCTTTCCCCTCGTCGAAATCGGGTCAGACCCGACCCGAGATCCAAAGACCCGGATCGAAACCTAACCTAAACCCAAAGCCTTGCGCCGGGCTACCAGGCCCAAACCTTTTAACCCAAAACCCAGGGCATTCAACCCACTGAGCCCAACTCAAATCCAATCATTTGGGCCAGGTTACAAGCCCAAACTCTAGGCTCAGAATTTTTGAACCCCAGGCCATTGGGCCGTGCAAACTCGAGCCTTCGACCTGTTAAATCTAAGCCCCAAACCCAATTAGAACCAACCCCACCCTAGACCCAGATCCAACCTGACCAGGCCGGATCCTAGAAACCAGGCCGCGCGTGGGTGTCTACCTGTGCCGGTGCGTGGAGCACACGCCCCTCCACCGAAGACACTGTGCTCCGCCATCCACGGTGACGCCAATACCTTTTTCGGCCAACTTTCCGACGACCCATCTCGGCTCGTGGCAGCGCGTGGCAATTAGGGCCACCACCTTGCGGCGGCGAGTGAGGGTACCCGAGGTGGCGCGTGGGGGTACCTGAGGTCTTTCCTTATGTTTTTCGATGTCCTGAATCTGTTTATGACGTGCGTCTTCTGCAATTCAATCGTTATGGTAAAGTTTTATTAATTGGACCCTTTATGTGCTTAGGTACGATTATTAGCGACATTTTTGTACCTCTTATTTTGCACGGCTCTTCGACGACGAAGTATCTATGAGTGGACCCCTTCTAAAATGCATATTTTACTATTAGAAATGCATACATGAAAAACATGATTTAGTGGTTACGTTTTACGAAATGTTTATGAGTAAATTGGATTTACGCTTTATGATATTCATGCTTTATTGATTTTAGTTCTTTGTAGTATATATGATTGATGATTATATACTATGAATATGTTTTATGATATGATGTTTGAGCTATTGAGCTCTGATGATATATATATGCATATGTATTTTGGAAAGATTATATTCAATGATTTTTGTGCTTATCTAGTGGTCTCTATATGCCTTCGAGTGGGTGCTGTAGGAGCCTATGGGTGATTGATACTTATATATACATTCGGGTGGGTGCTGTAGGAGCCTACGGGTGATTGATACTTATATGCCTTAGGGTAGGTGCTGTAGGAGCCTACGAGCGAAGGAAGGCCTTCGGGCGAATGAAGAGTTCTATATGCCTTCAGGCAATACAGATACCACTATACAATATATGTTTTATAAAGGTTTTATGGCATGCTAGGATTTTCGGAAAACCTACTACTTATTATGCTATATGAGTTTTCATAAACTTTGGGGGTTAGTACGTTGTTGAATAATTGTACTATTTATATATCAACTTGGTCCACTCATGTTTGTTTTGCGCCCCCTCAGGACATAGGAACGAGGCATACGATCCGAGCTACGAAGCATTCCTCTACCAGTGATATCGTGTCATCCTCTCTGCTTTCGACATCACTTGTAATAGCACTTTCTGTCACACATTCCGCTTGTATTATGAATTAGATGTATGTTCTAAACATGTCATGCATTATCACTATCATTTTATTGACGACTGAATATTATTATATTATTTTGGTAAGGTTTGTATTTGAATATTATGTTATGTAGTTCGCACGAAATTCTTATGCATGTTTCACATGTTCTTGGCCTATGCATTCGTTAAATAGCTTGTGTCACCCTCGGATGTCGGCCAGCACGTGGCCATCCCACTGTCCCCGGACATCGGGATCGAGGCGTGTCATTAACTCATCAAAACGTTCATCTATGGTCATTTTTTTCATTTCCGTTAGAACTTCCGTCAAAACGAGTTTTGTGATACGCATGTGAAGTTGAATGAAGGGGCAAATATGAAATGCCAAATGAAAAAAATTGTAGCAATGGTCCCTCAATAATAACTTAATTGGAAATGGTCCCTCAATTTTAACCCAATTGGAGCAATGGTCCCTCAATTTTAACCCAATTGTAGCAATGGTCCTTCTAACATGAGTCATTTTAACGGGATTCTGATGAAGTTGACGAAAATGACCATAGTTGCACATTTTCATGAGTAAAGTGACCAATGTTCATGAATTTTTAGTTGATGGACCATTGCTCCAATTGGGTTAAAGTTAAGGGACCATTGCTACAATTTTCTCAAACAACTAATAGTGTATCAAAGTCGTGCACAATACACCAATCTCAACATAACTACAAAAATAATTACTCCAAAAGATTAAACTAAAACAGACAAAATTCCCACAAACGATTAAAAACAGTAAAATGTAGCATAACATATGCATGAGCCTAATAGTGTATCAAAGTCGTGCACAATACACCAATCTCAACATAACTACAAAAATAATTACTCCAAAAGATTAAACTAAAACGGACAAAATTCCCACAAACGATTAAAAACAGTAAAATGTAGCATAACATATGCATGAGCCTACATTTCTCAGACCAACGAAAGCTTTAAATGAAACCATAACGCTGAAGCCTAGCCACCACCACAAATCAAAGTTGTGCTACCATAAAACCCACATCATCTAGCCAAGAAGAACCTGTAGAACAAAAGGAAGATATGAAGTTGAGTTAATCTGCAATGATCCAACTATTCATAATAACAATAAACGTTGTATTATAGTCTACTTGCAAAGAAAAATCTCTCGCACATAGATAAGAGAAATAAGTACATATTAGTTGTCACACTATTAATTGCACTGTAAATTGTCTTAGTGATGGGTTTGCGGTGCATAGAGTTCGCCTTGCGAAATTAAAAATTGCATTGAGACTTTAGACTTAGTGTAACAAACAGTATAGCAATAATCGGCACATCGATCTCAACTCATCATTGCTCAAGTGTTGTTAATCTCACGTCATGAGGATATAACCGGATTATTCATCCTACACGTGAGACTCTTGAGCTTAAGGATGAAAATACATGGGGTACAAGTTGTACCCTACAACTACAGAACCATTTATACAATTGTCTAACGGGTAAACGGTTATGCACGTAAAGATTTAAATAGCTACAGATAAATAACCGAAATTAACCATCTGCCATAATCGTTATCCATTCCTAGGTACAACTACAAATCCATAAACACCATTATTGTCTAGAAAGTCAAAATATTATATATAAAAAATGAAAGAATAGTCCAATATTTTGGTGCTTAATTATATGTATAAATCTTTCAACTTTTAGGCAAAGATATCTGAAGTTTAGGCATTATATATGTTTGCCATGGTCATGCATGCAGATTATATATGCAAACTGTGTATTTGACTATGACACTTGGAAATTAGAACCATGTGATATGTGCTTTAAAGTAATTTGAATTTGGACGCATTGCATTGCATTGCATTGCATTATTATTGCCATAGTCTTCTGTGACCAACTTTTTATGGATAAAACAAAAGAAAGCACAGTGATATGTTGACAAACCAGGCTTTCACATCTTTGTTAAGTAAAGCATATTATAAAATTTGTCATCGCTGAAATTGGTACGCTTATGATTTGCACATTTGCCGGTGTAGAGTCTTATAGTGAAGGCAATTGTGTGGTCCATGAATTATTTTAGGTAGGTATTATGGAGCGTAAAGAGAAAATTATAGTAATAGTTTTTTAAAGTTAATCTAATTGGAGTGTTGGTCCCTCAATTAAAAATTTGTGATTATTGGTCTCTTAACTCATCAAAACGTGCAACTATGATCTTTTTCGTTAACTCCGTTAGGACTTCCGTCAAAATGGATCATAGTGGAAGGCCATTCCTACAATTGAGTTGAAGTTGAGAAACAATTTCTCTAATTGGGTTAAAGTTGAGGGACTATTGCTACAAATTTTTTTATTTTTTTCCCATAGTTGAGGGACTAAGTTGAGGGACCATTGCTCTAATTGAGCAAAACCATTTTAACAGAAGTTTTGCCATCAGGTCATACCAGTCCAATGGTAGGCAGGGCATCGACTCTTCAAAGTCTTCCCTTGGGTGTCTGGTGCATATGCACTCTTACCAACATGGACTTTCAGAACTGTTAGCTAGCAATATTGCAGATACTGGCTTGCATTATCAAGGATTTCCTAGTATGCCAATAGCCTACTAGGGTTTCTTCCCAATAAATAGCCAAGTCATTAAGAGAAAACGATAATCGCTACTTATTACTCAGAACTTTCTCAAGTTCTAAGTTTCTCTCTACATTTTCTGACTTAGGCAACGGAGGCCATTTCGCGGGCACCTTCCCCTTTTTTTAGGGTAATCGTTAATTACGCTAATAGTGTTTGGTCACTCATAGGTGAAATTTCGCCAAATCAACCGTGTACGAAATTTGTATCCACAAAATAGTACATTCATTGTGAGAAAAAAATTGAGTTATACTTAACAAAATTTGCATACACAAGTAAATTCCAATCTTTATTCGGTGTTCTTCGTTCTTCGTTCATCGTCCATCGTCCATCGTCCATCATGCTTGTTCAGATCAAAGAACTATGGTGGATACGTGAAGAACCACGAGCAAGAACAATAATGGCCTATCCTTGCAATCTAGGATTGTCATGGAGTCTCCAAGGCCCCATAACGTGAATTCGAATTTTTCGTTGTTCATGCCCCTCATCGCACCTTTTAGCCAAGGGACAACAATAGCAAGCACCGCATTGCAGTAGCAACAACAATAGTAACTGTCACCGCTGCTGGAGCAGTCCCACTAAATTCGACCACTCAACGCCAAACAGTTGTCATTCCTTTAGTCATTTCCTATTGATTGACAACCCCCACCGATGGTCCCAATTGAATCAATTTTGCGGCTCGAGCCCATTGATTAAAAACCATAGCTCTCAGGGCCTAGGCTCATTAGTACAACCCCCCCCCCCCCCCCCCGGAACCCACCCACATCCCTCCCTCTGCAAAAACCCCCTCCCTGCGACGCCCCACGACGAGATCTGGTTTTTTTTTTTCTCTCTCTCTCTCTCTCTCTCTCTCTTTCGAGTTGTAGGTAGGGGGTCGGGGAAGAAGATGAAGATGGGGGAGAAGAGAGAGGAAGAGGATGGGAGAAAGACGAACGCCGCCATCTGGGTTTTTTTTTTTTCTTTTTTTTTTCTTTCGGGTTGTAGGGGAAGAAGATGAAGGATGGGGAAGAGGAGGTTACGGGGACATCTGGGTTTTTTTTTTTCTGGGGGGGGGGGGGGAAGAAGCGCATGTTGTTTTGATTATTAAGCTCTCCCATTCCTAGAAAATTATCCAGATCTTCGAAACGGCACCGTCGGCATTCCCTTTGTTAGCCTGCGTTTTTTTTAAATTTATATATATATATGAGAAAATTCAGGTTTAAAAAAAATATTAAAAATTTATTTTTTTTGGCACGTGGCACACATTTGACAGCCACGTCAGCACTTAACAGATCAATGGATGGAAAATGTAACAGATGTATTATATTGAAATAAAATAGTGCGTGAGGTATGAAAGTGAAATGTTTTAAAGATGTTGTATGAGGTTGTAATAGACCTCAAACCTGAGAGGCTACTATGTAATTTACCCATATATATATATATATATATATGTAATACTGAAACAGTTATTCAACGTACTAACCCCAAAAGTTTTGTGAAAACTCATAGCATAATATGTAATAGGTTTTCTGAAAACCCTAGCATGCCATAAAACCTTTCATGAACATATATCATATAATGTGCTAACTAGTGGCATCATAGTCGCTCGTAGTACTATATGTCTTGGCCCGAAGCCAATAACTATGTCTCCCAGCCCGAAGTCAACAACTATATCTCCCGGCCTGAAGCCAACAACTATATCTCCTGGCTCGAAGCCAATATACAAGTATCTTTGCCCGTAGGTAGAACAGTGACCACTAGATACGTACAAAAACATTGAATATAATCTTTCCAAATTAAGTACATATATCTCAAAACATCTTTATAGCATATAGTCATCCATCATATATACTACAAAGAAGTGTAAAAACATGTTCATAAATAGTATATAGTCATCCATCATATATACTATAAAGAATATAATTTCAATAAAGTATGGTATTCCTGTTGAGCAAAAATTGTACATGATATGTAAACAAATAATTCACTCGACATAATTTCACCCTCGCTCATTTTTCTGAAGAGAGTTTTATTAATTCGAGTTCGACCCATTCTAGGCTATGCGCCTATTAATTACAACCCTTCTTTTGGAAAGGAATACCCTTTGATTCTAATTCGAATAAATCGTAACTTGGGGGTTTGGGTGTTTATTTGATTTTGTGACTGCACCTAGGTCGAACCTTAGATTGCCTACGTACCCTCTTGAGGGATCAAGTCACTCGTAGTTCATGGTATTTGGTATTTGTTTGGATTTGATGCCTTGTGCAGTTTTAGCTCGTGTAGGCGAGGACTTTGAGCCATTTGGAGCGTTGATGCCTTATGCAGTTTTAGCTCGTGCAGGCGAGGACTTTAGACCGTTGGAGCATTTAATGCCTTGTGTAGTTTAGGCTCTTGTAGGCGAGGACTTTAGGCCATTGGAGCATTGATGCCTTATGCAGTTTTAGCTCATGCGGGCGAGGACTTTGAACCCTTGGAGCAATGATGCCTTATGCAGTTTTAGCTCGAGCGGGCGAGGAGCAAAAATATGTGGCCTTGTGCCGTTTGAATCTTGTTGTGGCTTCGTGTCGTTTGAGTCTTGTTGTGGCTTCGTGCCGTTTTGAGTCTTGTTGTGGCTTCGTGCCGTTTTGAATCTTGTTGCGGCAAGGAGAATCGATGCCTTATGCAATTTTAGCTCGAGCGGGCGAGGAGCAAAAATATGTGGCCTTGTGCCGTTTGAATCTTGTTGTGGCTTCGTGTCGTTTGAGTCTTGTTGTGGCTTCGTGCCGTTTTGAGTCTTGTTGTGGCTTCGTGCCGTTTTGAATCTTGTTGTGGCTTTGTGCCGTGGTTTTGTATCATTTTGTTGTCAAATGAAATTAACGGGTATACTCGTAATAATCCCGCTATTTTTAGATTTAGCATTTGACTTTGCTTTGTACTTATTTTTTTATCTCTGCATTTCTGGCTTCAAGAAACAATTTTTAACTTGGCAAAAGCTACCTAAAGCCCACATGAAAGAACATTTTATTTTTTTTCTCCTCGTTTGCAGTTTCTTTCTCCTGAAAAATTTGTGGAGAACCATGCTTGGAATAGAGAAAATGTTTCCTTTAATTCCTTCACGGGATCCATCCCATACGGACTATGTCGAACACAGCCTTCCCCTTGTTTCATATTTTTCTTTTGTACTTTCAATCCCATCTAACCATGGGATTTTGAAACCATTTGACCCAAGTCTTTCCACAAAACCCTCTTCTTCTCCACGTGAGATGCACGGTTCAAGGTGAAGTAGGTTTTTGTCTTTTCTTTAAGTAGAAAGTGGGACTCCCAAGTTTCTGACAGCAACTTTAAATTTCTCTCCTTTTTTATGTGACTTTCCAGGCCTTCAAGTTCCAATAAGACTTTGAAAGTTCAACAAAACCTTCTTTCTTCTCCATATGAGGAGACTCCCACGTGAAGTGATGGCTCTTGGCAATTGAAAAAAAGGCATCATGGCAGAGAGTTCCTGGCCGTGAACGGCACCGACATGAGACTTTGTTCGAACGGGGGAGCGACGGATACGCCTTCTCCTACTTCAGTAACCCAATGGTCCTCTTCTCTGCGGAACAAAGGCACCAGTTTTGGTGGACTTTGTTTCTTCTTCTTCTTCTTTATCGTCAGCAGCCCTTTTTTTCTTCTTCACTCGACGGCTGCCACGGGGAACGGAGCTCTTGGATTTGATCGGAACTTCACGGGGTGGTTTAGACCCCGAAGAAATTCATGGAAATAACTGCAGTGGCACGTACTACTCCTTTTCCTTCTCGGCATAGTTCAGCGACCTGAATTTGATTGGAACTTCACGGGGTGGTTTAGACCCCGAAGAAATTCATGGGATTAAACTGCAGCGGTACGGAGCGGAGCTCTTGGATTTGATCGGAACTTCACGGGGTGGTTTAGACCCCGAAGAAATTCATGGAAATGACTGCAGTGGCACGTACTACTCCTTTTCCTTCTCAGCATAGTGCAGCGACCTGAATTTGATTGGAACTTCACGGGGTGGTTTAGACCCCGAAGAAATTCATGGGATTAACTACAACAGCAGCGGGGAGCGGAGCTCTTGTATTTGATTGGAACTTCACGGGGTGGTTTAGACCTCGAAGAAATTCATGGGATTGACGGCTGTTGTAGCATGTTGCGAAGAATGAGGGTCGGTTCTGTTTTCAGAACTTCTCTCGACCATTTGTTGCTGCCATGGTGAGCCGGTGGGCTTATTCTCCATTTTTGGCTTTGGTGAAAGATAAAGAAGAAAGCAAGTTTTCTTCCTGCAAAAGCTACGAGGAAACAAAACAACAAAGAACAAATTTAACATAAATTTATACCTTGCTGCCCTTCGCTGTTTCTTTTTCTTTATGCCTCTCCTTTGCTTTTTCTTGCTTTGTTCTTCTTTGTGTGCTTCTCAATTTCTGCAGCGTCTCCCTCTTCTTGTTTTTTTTTTGTCCCCTTTTCCCTTTGCACTGCAACTAGTACTTATTTATAGGCATGGTTGGAAGGCTCTGGAGTTTTTACGTGGGGGAGTAGAGGCCTCCACTTTCCCTTAACTTCTCCCACTATCTGTGCAGCAATCTTTCACGACTGCAACCTTCCCACGTTTTGCAGAAAATGAGGAGTTTTTGCTCCACGTCTTTTCCACTTCTGTAGGGAGATTTATGTGTTTTTTTCTTTATATATATATATATAATTATTTTTTTTTACTTCCGTCTTTGTCGACTTGGGTTTTCCAAGTCTGAGACGTGGTACCTTTCCTTTGTATTTTGAGATGTTTGTTTGTTTGCAAACTTCTTCCCCTTTTTTTTTTTTAAATTTTTTTTTTAACCCCAACAGATTGCCCCCTCAAGCATCATGTATGAAATTTTTTTTTTTTTTGCATGCATGAGGCTTGATACTTTTCGTGAGCTTGGACTTATGCATTGCAGCATAAACATTTGTTTGTCGAGCATGTTTTTGATAGAAGGGGAAGTGTATTTTCTAACGACCAAACGTATGACTGGTTTCTTCCGTTAGATTCTATCAGGCTTGACGTCCACCTTAGTCTTTTTTAGCCGTGAAGACTTGCTTGTCACCACTCCTTTTAAAATTTGATCTCACCATGAATGAGATATATTTTCACATTCTTCCGAAGTTGTGCAGCGATTTACCTGCAATAAATTTGATGGGAAGAATATATTTTTGGTGATTTTATGGCTGCATCCAATTTTTTAGATTAGATTGCCTACGTACCCCGTAGAGGGATCAAGCCAAACGTAGTTCATCCCTTGGTTTTTCAGGAAATTTTTGTTTTGTTTTTATGACTGCACCTAACTTTTGATGCTAAGCTGCCTACGTACCCCTTTTGAAGGATCAAGTCATACGTAGTTAAGAGAGTATATATATTTTTAGACTACCTTATAAGGATTTACGCCTAAAGAGCTCACTCTCCTTTTATTCCCTTGTTGGTCTCTTCAGTTTTTGGCCACGCTTGGAACTCAAATCGCTTTCGAACGATTTGCTTTTCAACATTGCATGCCGTCGAGACTAGCTCATCAAATGTTTGAGGCTCTGCAACAGCAACGAAAGTTCCGATCTCAGGTACAAGGTTATGTGAACACATTTGTACTGCCGTCATCTCGGTCAATTTTTCTGTGCATTGTAGCTTTAGGCATCTCCATCTTGCTATGAAATCATTTACGCTTTCGTCATGCCTTTGCATGGCATTAGCTAAATCCACTATCGAGATTTTTCTTTCGGAGCTGACGAAGTGTGCAAGAAACGACTTATGCAAGTCGTCCCATGTATGGATTGAACTTGGAGGCAATTGCGTGTACCAAGTGAAAGCTGGTCCTTTTAGGGACTGCACAAATTGCCTTATTAGTAAGGCGTCAAATTGTGACGTCTCTCCACATGCTGAATAGAAGTGAGCTATATGTTCATGTGGGGTGCCATTTACGCCATCAAATTTTTCGAAGCTTGGTCTTTGATAACTTTTGGGTACGGCATTGCATCGTAGTGTGCAGGGTATGGTCTTTGGTACCCTAAAATTGGTGGAGTTAAGGACATATGGAATTTACGAATGTTCTCATCAAATATTTCCTTGATTTCTTGTTGTGTGATTTGACTTGAGGAACCTCCTTTCTTTGTCTCACTACCACCAATAGCGTTAGCCTTAGTAGCTAGCTGTGTAGTTAATGCTGCAATTTCGGCATCTTTTTCAGCTAGCTTCCTTCGCATTTCTTGAAGCTGCTCTTCTAGACTTGATGTGCTAATTACCATGACAGGCATGCACTTTACATCTTCATTTTTGCTTTTCAACCATGTGGGGATGTTGTTCGAGGAAAATGCCTTGGAATGGGATTGACGTAGTCTTACTTGAGCCATTAATTGTTTAATATGACCAATACATGGTCGTGACTTGGCTTGGAGATCGGGGAATGCCCCCTGTGATTTTGAGCTAGCGTGAATCCCCATGACTTGGTTTTTAAACTTGACTTGAGATTTTGGAGATGCCTCTTGTAACATGTGGGCTTGAACTCTCCTTGCCTCATTGTTTTGTATTTTCTGATTTGTCTTCTTGGTCTTGACATATCTTGTCACTTTGGAGTGCCCCCATAGGTGGTGTGTGTTAGAAACCTTGACTTTACCTTCAATGTACCAGGCTTGTGATTTGATATTTGAGACGGTTTTGTCTTTCTTGGCAGGTTGTATACACCTTGTGATATTTTTTCTTGAACTTGAAACTTTCTTTTCTTCTTTAAAAGAAACCACCCTTATAGGCTTCGCTGTGATTAAGGTGACTGGAATTGAGCCAATCATAATTTCAATTGTGGTGCAAGCTTTATTAGCTGCAATTGCGTTGGTCTTGATGACTCTATGCTTTTTGGTCTTCGCAGCTTTGGTTGATGCAAGTGGAGCCTTAGTAGCTACATTTGGGCAGCCTTCAATAGCTTCCACGGTAGCATCTTCACTTCTTTTCTTCCTAAGAACTTTAGCAACTCGTTTCTTCGCATTTTTGGCGGTGTTCTTTGATGGAGTCTTCTTCTGCACGGTCTTTGGGACTTTGGCAGTTGCTTTGTTGACCTCGGCTCCAGGTTTTGATTTTTGGATATTAAGTGAGGCTAGTGCTTGATCAATGATGAATGACATTCGATAACCAACACGCCTTACATGTCTTGCCTTGGCATGAGTTGTCGGAAGCTCATGGAAGTAAACAATAACTTGTGGTGCCATCTCGTTTCCTGTGAGAAAATAAGTAGCACATAAGATTTCATTTATTCATAGCTAGAGATGAAAAGGTGAATGGGTCCCACTGGGCGTGCCAAAAATCATGTTGAGCAAAAATTGTACATGATATGTAAACAAATAATTCACTCGACATAATTTCACCCTCGTTCATTTTTCTGAAGAGAGTTTTATTAATTCGAGTTCGACCCATTCTAGGCTATGCGCCTATTAATTACAACCCTTCTTTTGGAAAGGAATACCCTTTGATTCTAATTCGAATAAATCGTAACTTGGGGGTTTGGGTGTTTATTTGATTTTGTGACTGCACCTAGGTCGAACCTTAGATTGCCTACGTACCCTCTTGAGGGATCAAGTCACTCGTAGTTCATGGTATTTGGTATTTGTTTGGATTTGATGCCTTGTGCAGTTTTAGCTCGTGTAGGCGAGGACTTTGAGCCATTTGGAACGTTGATGCCTTATGCAGTTTTAGCTCGTGCAGGCGAGGACTTTAGACAGTTGGAGCATTTAATGCCTTGTGTAGTTTAGGCTCTTGTAGGCGAGGACTTTAGGCCATTGGAGCATTGATGCCTTATGCAGTTTTAGCTCGTGCGGGCGAGGAGAATCGATGCCTTATGCAGTTTTAGCTCGTGCGGGCGAGGAGCAAAAATATGTGGCCTTGTGCTGTTTGAATCTTGTTGTGGCTTCGTGTCGTTTGAGTCTTGTTGTGGCTTCGTGCCGTTTTGAGTCTTGTTGTGGCTTCGTGCCGTTTTGAATCTTGTTGTGGCTTTGTGCCGTGGTTTTGTATCATTTTGTTGTCAAATGAAATTAACGGGTATACTCGTAATAATCCCGCTATTTTTAGATTTAGCATTTGACTTTGCTTTGTACTTATTTTTTTATCTCTGCATTTCTGGCTTCAAGAAACAATTTTTAACTTGGCAAAAGCTACCTAAAGCCCACATGAAAGAACATTTTATTTTTTTTCTCCTCGTTTGCAGTTTCTTTCTCCTGAAAAATTTGTGGAGAACCATGCTTGGAATAGAGAAAATGTTTCCTTTAATTCCTTCACGGGATCCATCCCATACGGACTATGTCGAACACAGCCTTCCCCTTGTTTCATATTTTTCTTTTGTACTTTCAATCCCATCTAACCATGGGATTTTGAAACCATTTGACCCAAGTCTTTCCACAAAACCCTCTTCTTCTCCACGTGAGATGCACGGTTCAAGGTGAAGTAGGTTTTTGTCTTTTCTTTAAGTAGAAAGTGGGACTCCCAAGTTTCTGACAGCAACTTTAAATTTCTCTCCTTTTTTATGTGACTTTCCAGGCCTTCAAGTTCCAATAAGACTTTGAAAGTTCAACAAAACCTTCTTTCTTCTCCATATGAGGAGACTCCCACGTGAAGTGATGGCTCTTGGCAATTGAAAAAAAGGCATCATGGCAGAGAGTTCCTGGCCGTGAACGGCACCGACATGAGACTTTGTTTGAACGGGGGAACGACGGATACGCCTTCTCCTACTTCAGTAACCCAATGGTCATTTTCTCTGCGGAACAAAGGCACCAGTTTTGGTGGACTTTGTTTCTTCTTCTTCTTCTTTATCGTCAGCAGCCCTTTTTTTCTTCTTCACTCGACGGCTGCCACGGGGAACGGAGCTCTTGGATTTGATCGGAACTTCACGGGGTGGTTTAGACCCCGAAGAAATTCATGGAAATAACTGCAGTGGCACGTACTACTCCTTTTCCTTCTCGGCATAGTTCAGCGACCTGAATTTGATTGGAACTTCACGGGGTGGTTTAGACCCCGAAGAAATTCATGGGATTAAACTGCAGCGGCACGGAGCAGAGCTCTTGGATTTGATCGGAACTTCACGGGGTGGTTTAGACCCCGAAGAAATTCATGGGATTAACTACAACGGCAGCGGGGAGCGGAGCTCTTGTATTTGATTGGAACTTCAAGGGGTGGTTTAGACCCCGAAGAAATTCGTGGGATTGACGGCTGTTGTAGCATGTTGCGAAGAATGAGGGTCGGTTCTGTTTTCATAACTTCTGTCGACCATTTGTTGCTGCCATGGTGAGCCGGTGGGCATATTCTCCATTTTTGGCTTTGGTGAAAGATAAAGAAGAAAGCAAGTTTTCTTCCTGCAAAAGCTACGAGGAAACAAAACAACAAAGAACAAATTTAACATAAATTTATACCTTGCTGCCCTTCGCTGTTTCTTTTTCTTTATGCCTCTCCTTTGCTTTTTCTTGCTTTGTTCTTCTTTGTGTGTTTCTCAATTTCTGCAGCGTTTCCCTCTTCTTGTTTTTTTTTGTCCCCTCTTCCCTTTGCACTGCAACTAGTACTTATTTATAGGCATGGTTGGAAGGCTCTGGAGTTTTTACGTGGGGGAGTAGAGGCCTCCACTTTCCCTTAACTTCTCCCACTATCTGTGCAGCAATCTTTCACGACTGCAACCTTCCCACGTTTTGCAGAAAATGAGGAGTTTTTGCTCCACGTCTTTTCCACTTCTGTAGGGAGATTTATGTGTTTTTTTCTTTATATATATATATATATATATAATTATTTTTTTTTGCTTCCGTCTTTGTCGACTTGGGTTTTCCAAGTCTGAGACGTGGTACCTTTCCTTTGTATTTTGAGATGTTTGTTTGTTTGCAAACTTCTTCCCCCTTTTTTTTTAAATTTTTTTTTTTAACCCCAACAATTCCAAAATATCCTCATTAAAGCATGATAATCATAAAGTGTAAAACTAATTTACTCATAAAACGTAACCATTAAATCATGCTTTTCATGTATGGATTTCTACTATTAAAACATGCAGTTTAGAAGGGGTCTACTCACAGATATTCCACCGTAGAAAAGCCACGCAACCTAGCAAAGAAGGGAACTCCACAATAAATGCACCTAAGCACATAAAGGGTCCAATTAATAAAACTATATTCAAACGATTGAATTTAGGAAAACGGACGTCAAAAACGGATTTAGGACGTCAAAATTAGCCTAGGAGGGGTCCCAGACAAAACCCAAAAAAGTCAACCCAAAAGTCAACGTTGATCAGTCAACGGTCAAAGTCAACGGTTCAGACCGGGCTCGGGTCATCGAGTTTACATCAACCGGGTTTAGGGCTTAGGGTTTGGACTTGGGTTAGGGTTAGGTTTAGGTGGGTTGGGCTTTGGGTTAAAAGGTTAATAGGCTTAAAGGTTGGGCTCGGGTTAGGGGCGAGTTACAAGGGTCATGGGTTTGGGTCACAAGGGTCATGGGTTAGGCTGGGTTCAAAGGACTTGGGTCGGGTTTATCCATTTTCAGGCCAATGAATTGGTCGATTTCTGGGCACCACTTCAAATGCCCATAACTTCTTCGTTACTTAACCAAATCAAGTGATCAAAAAAGTTGTAGATCGTTACTCAACCAAATCAAGTGATCAAAAAGTTGTAGTACTCGACGAGACGAAGAGATTAGTACCTTTCACAACTGCTAACTCACCGTGATTTGGCCGTAAAATGCCTCGAAAGGTGACTGTCAGTGGGAAAATTGTTAACTCGTAGAAATTTCTGGGTAAACTTTAAATGTCCATAACTTATCAATACTCAACGAAATTGAGTGATTCAAAAGACAAAATGTAGTTAAGAATGTGGAGAAGAGATTCATACCAAGTGGGGACCGAGTGGTGGCCGGAGTTGGCCGAAAAATGGCCTGAAAAATGGCCAAACGACCACGACTTGGAAATTTCTAGATTTGCACATTGATTTTCCTTGAGCTTTTCCGAGTTCCTACACCACAAAACTACCCAAAAAATTACTAACTGTGAACCTAGACATGATCTACAATGATAGGGACCAATTTCGAGGCTTACCTTCATCAGAAATGGCGAGAAATCGTCGGAGAAGTTCCTTGAACAGTGCAGCTCGGGGGTGAGTTTTCGAATAGTTTTTCTTCTATTTTCTTGGTTCAAGAACTCGTAGGGACAATGAGGGAAAGTTGTGGTGTAGTCTAGGTTATTGTTGTGTGTTTTTATTTGAGTGAAAACTGTATAGGAAGGTTGGTTTTTGAGAGAGAAATGAGAGGGCCGAGAGTGAGGGAGATAGATGAGAGTTGTGAGGGAAAAGAGAGAGATGAGGGATTTGGGCTCTGGGGAAAAATCAAGGGTGGGCCCCTTGGGCACACCAATTAAGACCAAAAGCAATCCCATTTCAAAATATTTAGCCCAAAGTGAAAATTTACAAAAATACCCTTCTGTTCCGTAATTTCTGGGACAAGTTGTTACACATCTAGAGGCTCTTTCTTTGCAGTTTGTAGACCTCAACATGACGCTCAATTAGTAGACGAGAATGCTCACTCAACTCTTAACTCATCCTAATCTCATTAGAGATCTTGATTTTGTCTTGCCAAAATAAAGTGAGTTAAACAATAGTCACCATTCTGCAGACAACTAGGAAACGAAGTTGCAAACGACGTATTTCGAATATGTCAGCAGCAATAGTAGGAGCTTGGAGACCATCCAACAAATAGGTGTGAGACCATGATTTTTCAAGGCTAGAGTAAGGCTGATCGGAATACAGTTACCTCAAAAGTTTGGTCATGGGCTCGGCAGCTCCAAGGGAATCTGGATCAGATAGAGCATCCATGCCACCACCACGACCCTATTTTAGGCAATTGGTGAAGTCTTCGTGACTCCACTAGTATGACTATGCTTGTTCCTCAAGACATGCGATCTGATCTGGATATGGAATTAATCATATCCTTCATATGTGTTGGAGTTCCTACAATCTAGGAACTGGCGTGCGCTGCAAGCAATCACAACTCTTAAGAGGGTGCAATATCTCTTGTGGGACCATGATTTTTCAAGACCAGAGTAAGGTTGTTCGGAATATCGTTACCTTAAAAGTCTGTTCATAGACTCAACAGCTCTGAGTGGAGCTGGATCAAATAGAGCAGCAGTGCCACCATCACCCTGTTCGGGGCAATAAGCGAAGTCCTAATGACTCCGCTTGAATAACCTTACTTATTTCGCAAGGCACACGATCTAATCTGGATATAGAATCAATATGATCCCTTTTATGTCTTGGAATTCCTACAATCTAGGAATTGGCGTGTGCCACAAGTAATCACAACTCCTAAAAGGGTGCAATATCTACTTCTAGATATCCTCTAGGATTCTCCTGGCTTGGAACGAGGTATCCTAAAAAGGTCTCTCTCCCAACGACTCACCTAACTTTGTCACGAATTGCAACCCACGACGGCGTCACGACCATGACCCATATGCTGTTACAACCAACAACCCACATATTCACACTACAAAACCATGCAACCGCGTCAAACCCAAGTTTGATTTGTACACGTTACTGCAAATTAAACCTGGTACTTAGTCTATGTACCCTCTGATATAAATCGTATCAAAAACTCGTTGGTCACAAACCGCACTCAACGCTGGTCGCGATGACCCCCAGAACGCCATTTGCGATAAAAGAGAAAGAGAGACGTTGTCTGAAGAGAGAGATGACGATGATGACATATGAGGAAAGGAAGATTGCATGCTACATTGCTAATCTTGCGTTGTAACCCGTGTGTAAAGATAAGTTAAATAACCTACTCTATTGTGGATGCATAACCAATCCCGTCCACTTTCTATTTTGACATAACAAACGGTTGACTGGACTCAAAATCCATTTTAATTGGTCATAACTCATCCCAGTTGGCCCACTAAACATACCCTATATGTACTAAAAACCTATGACTGTGTATGCGCTTTCGCGCTCACACATACGCTCTAGCAATTGCCTATGCGCTTTCGTTCGCACACATATGCTCTAGCAATTGCCCTCATGCTATGCACGAAGTATGCAATCCACATCTATTTGGGTACCTATAATCATCCCAAGTCATAATATTATTTGGTCTTGTATCCGTTGTTGATGGTGTAGTATCTTTATGGCCTCATTTGCTCTACGAGATTAAATTGTAATAGATAACACAGTAAAATAAAGTATGTTGGAGGAAGAAATGTAAAAAATATATCCAACTTACAGATGAATTACTTATTCAAAAAATTTATATATTATTTTCTCTCTTCTGTACCCTTCTTGCTCGACAAAAGTATTTCTTTCTTCGAAAGGGCTCTGTCTCGATTTTCTCTCCTCTGTGAGAGTTCTCTTCTCTCCTCTGTGAGAGTTTTCTTCCCCCCTTTTGGTGAGGGTCTTCAGCTTGTCCACCTTCTCTGGTGCCGACTCCGGTTTCGGCTAGAGTCGGTTGCCACTTTTCCTTTTCTTCTTCTGTCTTATTATCTTTTCCCCTTCTCTGCCATGTTCTTCTTTTTTCCTTTTCTTCTTCTATTTTCTTCTCATGTTGCTTCTCATCCTCCTTCCTCTTCCTTTTCTCCCCGCCATGTGGCATGTTTGCCAATCAAAACCCTCTGCATCTGATGGCTCTGCCTTATGTCCCTCTTCGATTTTCTCCCATTTTTTCTTTTCTTCCACCTTGTCCCTCTGTTTCCTTTCGTCTTCCTTCTACCTTTTCCACCTTTTCCATCTTTTATCCTTCTTCCCACGTTTTCCCCTTATTTTTTTCCACCTTTTCCCCTTCTTTTCCCCCTCGTTCCCCAATCCGGATCGGCCTTATCCTTCTCCGATTTCACAGTCCGGCTTGGCTCCCACTTTTTTTCAACGCGATTTTTCGCGCTTCTCCCGGAAGGTGAGTAGAGCTTTTGCTCGGGTGTTCACACCACCTCCTTCCTTTGGTTTGCCTTTGTTGGCACTGTTGCTAGTGGGTTTTGTCCCGCTAGCTTCCTTTGATTTGTGGCAGCTACTGCTGTGGTGTGTTGTGGAGGAGTTTGGGGCTCTGTTTTGGGGTCCTGTTGTCACTTTGTTTTCATCCAGCTTTGGGGCCATAGTTCTGTTGATTTCCGACGGTTGCAGGGGCTGTTCGTTTGGTAAGCAGGTTGACGGCGACGGTAGGAAGCTGCTAGGGTTTACTTTGTTGTTTTTCTTGTTCAGGCCTCCAAACTGTGTTTTGGGCTGGTGGGTTAATAGGGAGGTCCATCTTTTTGTTTGTGTGCTTCTTGTTTTTGGGCCTTGTCTCATGTAATCTATTGTGTTATTAATAAAGTAAGCCTTTGTCCAAAAAAAAAAAAAAAAAAAAAAAAAAAAAAAAAAAAAAAAAATTTATATATTCTAATATCCTCAAAATATGAGAAAAAGTAAGGTTCTAATGTGTCACTGAATCACTATTACCCAATGAAAACTTATGATTTGTTAAACATTAAATATGATTTTTTTATGTTTTTATTTGTTGTTTTTTTTCACCATCTTTTATTATTATAATAATGTGAATAATTGAACATGAACACGTGTCAAGTTTAAATTGGCTTTGTCATGCCACTAAGCATATTATTTTTGGGCTTCTAAAGTTAATTGGGTTGTTTGGACCTTGCGACATTTAGTTAGAGCAGATTTACCCTTTTTTTTTTTTTTTTTTTTTTGGGTAAACTAAAATTCCTCCAAAAATTAAAAATTAAAAAAAAAATTGCTAAATTCAATGGTTGCTGCAAAAATCCCGCTCGTTGACAACTTCTTGATCGCTGAAATCTCTGATATATTAAAAACTAATATTTAATAAAAATGTAAATTAATTCTTAAAAAAGCTGCGTTGCAGTAAGCACTTCTAACTGTTTTCTTTAACCCAAAATCACTCTCTAGAAAGCGCTTTCACTTCCCAAACGACCCTAATGGAGTGATGACTGAGAGAGAGCCATGGCGGCCCCCGTCTCTCACCTCCCCGCCTTCCTCTCCCTCTTCTCTCACAAGCTCTTCTTCTCCCACCCGCACCCGCAATCCACTCTCGGATTCACCGCCCTACAACACTGTCCACCGCCGCCGCGCTGCACCCTTCGCGCTTCTTCCGTCAAGAAGAAAACTAGGTTCGCATTCCCCGTCTCTACTCTTCGCTTTCACTTCTACACTTGTTTCTTCTTCTCACTTTCGTGTTTTGGAATTTTGAGTAGGAAGGTAAAGAGCAATGCGGAGCTCTGCAATGATCTCCGGCAGTTCCTCACTGCGGTCGGACTTTCAGAATGTCACGTTCCATCCTTGAAGGAGCTCTCGCAGCACGGAAGGTTCGAACTTGTTCCATCGCTTTTCTGATAAATTTTGGTTCTTTTTCCCCACGCCAGAATTTCATTAGTTAGGGTTTATCTGTGAAACTGAAAGATGTAGTTGGAATTACAATTGCCTCTTTGATTTCTAAGAAGTTTCGAGAACGTTTGGATTATCAATTGCTGCTTGCTTGTTGCCATTTTTGTTTTCTTCAACAAATTTTGACATTGGTGGCAACGGTGGTATAGTCTTAATGTTATGTTATATATATATAGTTTTGACTTGGAGACTTCATAAATTGGAGCAAGTCTGACATTTTTGTTTTATCAAAAATGACGAATAGGAATGATCTTGCAAACATAGTCAGACGAAGAGGATATAAACTCATAAGAGAGCTTCTTGTGGACTCGAGCAATACAGATACAAATGGTAATGCCGATACCAGATTTGCTGGAATTCAGGATGCAATCGATGATCGTAAAGAGATAGTAACAGGTCAATATATATTTTTTATGTTTGCGATCTTTTTAAATAGTATATGCAACTGTTACTGATAACCTCTTAACAATTTAAAAGGTCAGGATCAAGAGGTGAATGATGTGATTGAGGATTTCTCTTCGTCAACTGAAGCTTCAGTCTTGGAAAGCAATTCTGGTAGTTTGATTTCTCCTCCCGGTCTGAGCCTTAATGACAGTGATATTACCGTGGAGTCTTCAGCTGATTCGTATAATTTAGAAGATCATAGTGAGCAGGTGGATGTGAGTGGAAATGGTTCTGGGTCAACCGAATTTTCTGTTACGGAAAACCAATCCTGGAGTTCTAAAATTGGTCCACACTTCAACTCTGACATTGGTACTAATGTGCCTTCAGAAATTTTCACCCCTTCATCCTTGGGCGAACTTGATGACCTATCCTTGTCAACCACTGGTCCTGTCAAAGAAACCAATTCTTCTAGTTCAAATGTTGGTTTGGATCTGAACTCCGATGGATGTCCTCGCATGCCTGTAGAATCTGTTGATGGTTTGTCATTGGATGAAAAGGTCTTAGATATATGTCAGGATGGGAAGGTTGACAATATGGCTAATGAAGATTGCTCTTCAACCGTAGTTTCCGTTTTGGAAGACCATTCTAGTTCAGATCTTGATCCAAGTCACAACTCTGATCATCATAGTTATCCGCCTTTAGAATCTCCACCCATTTTATCCTTGGAGGAAAAAGTGGCAAACTTTATGCAGAATGGAGACTTGGATGCAGTTGAAGGTAAGTTGCCTTAAGATGCCTTGCTTTCAAATTTTTTTCACATTTAATTATGTTCAGCTACGTAATTTTCTTTTTAGTTCATGTGCACTATCAATGATGTTTCTTTTCTTGTTTGTTGTCGCTGTTGATTTTTTTTAGCACTAAATCATTCAGATGTATGCTTATCTTCACACTGTTTGTTACTAAATATACTTAACTTTCATGCTATTTGTTACATGCTTCCCTTTTATTATTCTTTCACCTTAATTCTTTGTTTCTTTCATATTTGATATTTACTCGGAGCTTCTTTATACAGATAATGTCTATGGCATATTAACTCAGAATAATGATGAAATCAAGGAAGAATATAGATTTGGAAACACTGAAGAGGTTCAAGTAAGAATTCCTAAAAATGTGCTTGATGGAAGTGATGCGGTTATGGCATTGAATCGAAGGACAGCAACATCAACTACGGCAGTTGATCCCTCTCATAGGTTGGTAACTTGTGCATCTGTCCAAAGTTCCTTGTTTTCTTCTCTAATTATTATTGTTTCTTCCATTCTGCATGTGGTTACTATTGAACCTAATTTTGTTGTAAAATCCCAAAGAGTGACATTATAAGAATCCGAATTTTTAGATTATGCTCTTATGGATCTGGAAGTCAAATCTGATGCATGACTGAACTGTGTTTTATTTTATTCTTAATTTTATAAGAACTTTTTGGTTTTTATAAAGCAGGGAGGATAGTTCATCAACTGAAGGGCTGAGTTCTATATATGACAAGGATTTGGATGATAAGGTCATTACTTAACTCTTAACTATGTTACTTCTATATCAACTTTGACAACAGTATTGCATTGACCGTTGTGTTTTTGTTTTACAGACAAGTGAAAGTGAGGATCAACTTGAACTTAATCATCTCAAGTTCATGCTGGTACTATTCTCTTAACGTTCTGCTTACGCCACAGAGCTTTCTATATACTTGAATTGTTGATTATAATCTTTTTCTTAGCATCAGAAGGAGATCGAATTGTTGCATCAGAAGGAGATGGAATTGTCACGGTTGAAAGAACAGATTGAGAAGGAAGAGGTATTTTAGCTATTTTGGGCGCTCTTATATGGCATGACCTTGTTCACGGTATCAAAATATAGAAATATGTATGATCCATCCGATTTCACTTGTGATCCATCCGATTTTGCTTGTGTTTGCATGCAATTTTTTCCATGGGAGTTTCATACTTTTATGGGCAATATGATTACTGTCTGATTATAGTGGATTTTACTTCTTCCTTCAGCTTTTTTTGTCAAACTTGCAAACCAAGTCTGAAATGGCAATGAGGAAAGCACAAAAGCTTGTCTCTGAAAAAGATGCAGAGTTACTTGCTGATGAAGAAAGCCTTTCAGGATTAGTGGAGGTATCTTTTTTTTTTATTTTTTTTTATTTTTTTTGTCAAAGGATTAGTGGAGGTATCACATCTACCATTTTGCTGGACGTATTTTTGTTTATATTTAATTATGCTATTAGAGCATCTTGGCAGTGAGTCGAAAGCCCTAGTAGTCATCGCTGACTTTTCATCATTCATACATAAGCAAAATCTCATACATAACAAGTATAAAAATTAGAAAATCTCATACATACACTGATACACCATTTGCATGAACGGAATTCCTGATTTCATCAGGTTGAGATTCAGTACCAGGGAGATGGCGAGATTGTGGAGGTGACTGGTAGCTTCAATGGTTGGTATCATCAGATTGAAATGGATCCACAGCCATCATCTAGTATCATAGAGAGGTCTTAACACTTTTTTTCTCTGTATAATTTGGCCTAAAACTTTCATTTTATCTTGCTACTTCCTTTGTGCCTAATTTGCATTTTATCTTTCCTGAAGATTTGTCATAATCAGTTGATATATTATTGTAGGTTATTGTTAATCTTCCCTTTCATCGCTGTGCTATTTCTTCATTTAAAATAGTTCAAGTGTTTTATATGCTTGATGCTCAGAAATATTAGTGAATAATGAGCTTACTGATCACTAGGACTACACATGTTCTTGCAGGGAACCTAGACTATGGTCAACAATGCTGTGGCTTTATCCAGGAACATATGAGGTGTGCACATCTAGCAGCTAAACGATATGACATTTTTTCTCTTTGGCGAGGAGTGTGAACCTTGAATAACTGTGTCTGATGTGAAATGTTGTTAACTGCAGATAAAATTCATTGTTGATGGCCAATGGATGATTGATCCTCAAAGAGAGTCAGTTACCAGGGGTACCATATGTAACAACATTCTCCACGTCAACGAATGAACTGCTCTGGCAGGGAGTCCACTATCTGCCTTTCACTGCGGTAAATAACTATATATACGTCTCACTAGAAGACCAATTTCCACGTTCAAAATCAAATGCATGAAACCATACAGTTTCACTTTTCCCATTATGATGATGATTCATGCAATGGATAGTTTTCTAAGATCCTCGCATGTTTAACGTAGCTGGTACAAATTTATTTCCGTTCTTGTTGATCATACACTTAATTTAACTTCTGTATGTCGAATGTGTTGCAGACAAGGAGCCAAATTATCTACTACAATTGAAGTTGAAGCAGTCTAAGCCAATGCCATCTGAACAAGAAAGTGAATTGAAGACCACGCACGCAGGAGGAGATACGAGGCGGGCAAAGTCGAGGAGCGAAATGGTCTTATTCCTCGCAATGTATATATATCCGCCAGTCGCCATGGCATTTGAGTTCGTAATGATTTTTGTTTTCCTGGTAGGTTTGTCTTAATAATAATTCTCTTCAAGGAAGGGATTCTCTGTTCTTAAGAATAGTCAGCATTTACGGTAGCAAAGCACTTGTTAGAAAATATATTAGTTTTGGAGTATCAAGATGTTAATAACGAAATAATGCTGCACTAGTTAGATGCAAAGTTTCAAGATTTTGCACTGGGAAATGCAAAAATTCTACAATTTTATACTCTGGATTGTTTTAACCATTGAATCTTAATTTTTGTATTTTTAATTGAAGATCTAAATGTTAAAACACTTGTACTATGACATACTCAGGGGCGTGAAAAACAATCCCTTTAAAAATGGGGCTATCTTGAGATTCAACCTACTTTTTGTCTGGTTGAAAAAAAAAAAAATTACTCAAACAATAAACAAGAGCATCATATTAAGTGAATCACGCATTGTCACGTTACTTCAACAATTTACATGTGATTACGTGATTAATTTGAAGCACTAACATGTTGACATCCCACAATTACATGGAAGTCCTCGTTTCACAAAGTGGGTCGCCAAAAGGCACCAAAATAGATGGGCTTGTAGATTGTGAGGTGTTCGTGTGGAAACCACGTGGAAAGTTCATTGCCTGTGGCTGTCCATCACATGCTATACCAATTCACTCACAGACACACAATCGTGTCTCCTTCCTCGCCATTCCCACTACCCTCCCTACTTCTCTGTTATCTTCTCCCTTGCTTTCTCTCGCTCTCTCGCTCTCTCTCTCTCTCTCTCTCTCTCTCTCTCTCTCTCTACCAATGGCTATGGTTACTGCCTCTTCTCACCTCTCTCTGAATCTGCCTTCTCCTCTTGTGCTTCGTGCCTCTCGATTTCTGACCAATGCTCGACCACCTTCCTCCAAATGCTTCCCTGCGCCAATGCCACCAGTAACTTCCGCGTCAGCAAGTAGCAGAAGTAGAAAAACTCTCCTATCTCCATTTGTGAGCAACAACGACATATTCAGTTTAGACATTGTTGAAGATGATGACGCGGCTGACCAAGAACAACAGGTGGGGAATGCCAATGCGAATGAGACCCTTCTCTACTCCTTCAGTCCTTTGCCTCTGCTGCTCCTGGCTGCTCTTCCTGGAGGTATACCTATAATTTTAACTTCAACCTTTTTCAGTATATGCTTGACTTGATGTTTTATTTACGTGAGAATGCAACCCCACGTCGGAAACTTGACATGATATATTACATACTTATTATCAAATGGTTCCACTTCTAATTGCATGAGGCCTCTTATTTTGTGACAAAATCTAGCACCTGTCTAGCGCATGTGGTTATGTTACTTTGAAATCTTGACAACTTTTCTGAGGATAATATTTCACCAATTACTTTTTATCTGCTGGGTTTTATAGCTTTAAATAGGAATTTTGTACGCTTTTTCTAAATTTTGGGGATTATTTCTGATTTTCTCTAACTTTTTTCTAAGTTGGTTCCCTTCATCGTTGCAGTTATAAGACTTGTTGCATTGCTATCTGCTTCTAAAGCATAAACAGTCCTTTCATCACAGAAGCTAGATGTCTATCACGTTTAAAACTAATCTTAATGATATTATACTAATCTGAAAATTTGGATACTAGCTGGTACTGTGGCATCTCTGTTCGAGCCTTTCGTTGAGCTTGTCAAATCGTTTGGTCTTCCTGGCTGGCTAGTACATTGGGGTCACCCAGGCAACATGGTATGCCGCTTTACTCTGCTAAATAAAACAATGTACCACTCTTAATCATGTCACACTGGCCTTGAAAGATATTCGTCTAAAGTTGCTCGACATTATTGTCTATGGTTTCATGTATTTTGTAGGCTGTTGTGCTTTTCGCTATGGGCGGCTATGGAACATATCTTGGTTACCGGATACGCTTTTCAGATGATGTGGTATGAACCCAGCAGCATCATATGTTTAGATAAACCAACACGCCTAACATTTTAAGTAGTACATCGATCATGGTATGTTCTGGTCATTTCAGGAGGAGAAGGCCAATGCCAAAGACTTGCATCCTAAGCTTCTTGCAGGAATGTTTTTCTTCTTTGCACTTGGAGCAACTGGAGGAGTAACATCTCTTCTCACTTCGGACAAACCTATTTTTGAAAGGTAAAAAAAAATATACTTCACTAAAATTCATTTTTCTGTGATCGTATCAGTAATTTGGAAAGAGTACTACAAATACAACAAAAGGGATCAGTTCGTGTGCTTTACTAGGCTGAAATTAATCTGTATCTATGTTTGCAGCCCTCATGCTGTTACAGGGCTCATTGGTCTTAGCCTCTTGACCGTACAAACAATTTTACCTGCTTTGTTTGAGGTAATATTTATTCTGAAACAACACAGATACAGATCACAACACGTAAGGAGTCATTCCTCCTTGCAGACAGTTCACAGTTTGACGCGTGAGTTCAACTTTTTCTGTCATGGTTTTAATGAGTCACTTTTGCATATTCGTTGGATTGTGACTTGCCAGTAAAAACGACTCCTTAAACGAGTGAAACAGTGTTCTTGATAACTTTGTCTACGCTCTATTTCTTTTTCCGCTTGTATTATCTATCATGTAAATTGTTGTTCCTTTTTTTAATTTTTGCAGGGTAAACCTGAATTAAGAACAGTTCATGGGGTGTTGGGTACTGGGATCATGACATTGTTTGTTGTCCATGCCGCCCTTGGACTTCAGCTTGGCCTAAGCTACTAATTTCTTGTCCATGCCTTAGCTAGTTTCCTTGTACTTTCTATCATTCGTTTTAGCTTCTTATATCCTTTTACACACTTGGTTTAAAGTTCACATCAGTATCCGGCAGGCATGAGAGAGACTTACCTGCTTATCTCGTGAGTGATCACTTGTTGGAAAGACATAATGCTAATCTTGTGGCTCATCGTCGATTGAGGCTTCGCCCGGACAAGAGAACTGGGGTAGCAAAGACCTAAACATGTTTCACACAACCTATGAGGCGTTACCAAACAAGGACGACTTAAATTAAACGGGGATGTTGCTGTGCCCCAAACTAATGATTCCATGTCATGGTGGTGTTGAACTAGTTTTAAATTTGATATGTACGAGTTTGCATTTGTATAGAAGCCTGAAATGAATTTGATCTCGATATAGATAGTTGATAATTTATCATGCAACTCATGCTACGTCTCTCTCTTTCTTCGCATAACTAAACATCTGCAGATTATCCCAAATTGCAAGTTTTGTTTCGCTTAATACACATGTAGCTCTGAAGCAACCCTGCCTAAGCAACAAGTTAGCGACGGGCGGTGCAAAATTCGAGTATGTCAAACTGAGGCATGTGAGAGTGATCTGCTATTTTTTAGGTTAAAAGCCAAAGATTAAACGCTAATTATGACACAATTGTTTGTCTTTCATAGATATTTATAGAACAGTTTCAATGGTGTTGGTATACAAGTAAGCATGCCCCGCAAGTTATGATATGATGGGGAAAACGTCTGTTTTGCAAATTCAATTCATTAATCCGATGGCTTTGCAGTAGGCAATAGTCATTCCATGTAGGAAGCTAAATTTCAAACGCTCTTCTTAGCGATCATAACCAGTCCTTGTTTTTGGCAACTGGATTGGTTAAATGAAACGGAAATAGCGAGCATGATTAAACGTATGTGTGTATGAAGAGAAATGAGGTGTGTTCATTATTTTTCGAATGTATAGCAATGTATCACCATCTTTAGATGTGACTAGGTCCGTCAATGAATTGGGTAACCTGATTATGATTTACATCTGATAATCATGGACAAACTACTTATCATTGCCTTAGTAAGTTATTGCCTCGACAACTTGCTAATTAGACGCGAGCCCCTCCATGGTCAAGCAATCTCATAAGAATGACATCAACCCATGTTTCACAAAACCTAACTACGGCGGCTCAAACATGGAAGATTTACATCATGAAAAGGAATATCAAAGTGACAGTGTCTCAAACCAAGCAAACCGTGTCATGATGGTATAATTTATTTACAAGAAAAGACCACGGTCGAATTAGGGTTTAGGATTCAATGTGTAATACATGCAATCCGATCCGTTTGTAAACCTGTACACTGCATTAGGTTAAGTAAACATGTCCCACAACTATATGCACGCTGAGTTGGCAAGTTCTGATTGTCGAGTGAAAGTCCACATGGCAACTAAGTAGGGCCCAATACGACCAAGCTGGCAAATCCAAACGTAGCGCACCTAGGAGAATGACACACAGCCAAAGCCAAATGGCAGAGAGAGAGAGAACGAGTCAGACGTAACTTCCTATCTATATGAATACTACTCTCCAATCTCCGCATCCCTCTCCTTCATTTTTTCAAGTCTCTCTTCTCCTTCCTCCTCGTCTCTCGCTCTCACATTCACAGGTTCGTTCATATTCTGCACTCGATCTCGATCTACTATTTCGCAGTTGCTTCGAACAATGTACGACCGATCGATATTTGGTTTTTTATTTGCATGTCCTTTGCTTCGTTAGATCCTTTCGTTCATTACATTTGATGGATTTTTTGTAACATTCAGATTTCTCTGTTTAATATTTTGAGGATTTGGTGTTTATGGTTTGGTAATTGTGTGACCCGATTTTCATCGTTGAATCTCTTCGAGAATTGTGGTGTTTAATTAGATCGAGGTTTGTCATAACAATATGCATTGGTTTGCTGATATCTGTGGCTAATTCTTGTTCATCGTTGCCTAGACTTTTGTAATCGAAATTCTGATTTCATCGGTAGGTAAGATGGGACCTGTTTAGATTTGGCATACCATGTGACATGATTCGGGATTCGGTTTTCGGTTTTTGGTTTCCAGTGATGGACATTTTATGCATGCTCTTTCATATTTCATATGCTACTTTATTTTTATTTTTTTCCTTGAGATTTCAGTTTTCTTGTCGAAATGGAGAAGTGATTCATATTATTTTGTTTTTCCGCAGTCTAGAGATGGAAACCTTCCTCTTCACCTCCGAATCCGTCAATGAGGGACACCCCGACAAGCTCTGCGACCAAGTCTCAGATGCCGTTCTCGATGCTTGCTTGGAACAAGACCCCGAGAGCAAAGTTGCATGCGAGACATGTACGAAAACCAACATGGTCATGGTCTTTGGTGAGATCACAACCAAAGCGAAAGTAGATTACGAGAAAATAGTCCGAGATACTTGCAGAGGAATAGGGTTTACATCCGCTGATGTAGGCCTTGACGCTGACAACTGCAAAGTCCTCGTCAACATTGAGAAGCAAAGCCCTGAAATTGCAGAGGGAGTTCATGGACACCTTACCAAGAAGCCCGAGGAAATTGGAGCCGGCGACCAAGGCCACATGTTTGGTTACGCCACGGATGAAACACCTGAGTTCATGCCACTCACTCATGTCCTTGCTACAAAGATTGGCGCCAAGCTTACGGAGGTCAGAAAGAATAAAACAGTCCCGTGGTTGAGGCCCGATGGTAAGACCCAAGTGACTGTTGAGTACAAGAATGAGAATGGGGCCATGGTCCCGATTCGGGTGCACACCATCCTCATCTCAACCCAGCATGATGAGAATGTCACAAATGAGCAGATTGCTGCTGATTTGAAGGAACATGTGATCAAACCTGTCGTCCCCGCTCAATTCATTGATGACAAAATTATCTACCATTTGAACCCTTCAGGTCGATTCGTCATTGGAGGACCCCATGGAGATGCTGGTCTCACTGGCCGGAAGATAATCATAGACACCTATGGTGGTTGGGGTGCTCATGGTGGTGGTGCTTTCTCTGGAAAAGATCCAACCAAGGTTGACCGGAGTGGCGCGTACATTGTAAGGCAGGCAGCAAAAAGTGTTGTGGCATCTGGGCTTGCTCGCCGCTGTATTGTTCAGGTTTCTTATGCTATTGGCGTTCCAGAACCCCTATCGGTTTTCGTGGATACCTACAAAACTGGAAAAATCCCAGACAAGGACATATTGGTTCTCATCAAGGAGAACTTTGACTTTAGGCCGGGAATGATTGCCATCGACCTTGATTTGAAAAGAGGGGGCAACCTCAGGTACCAAAAGACCGCTGCTTATGGTCATTTTGGCCGCGATGATCCAGATTTCACATGGGAGACCGTCAAGATCCTCAAGCCAAAAGCTGGACACACTAGCTCGTAGCCGCTGTTCAGCTTGTTAGAGAATAAAGAAGCTTTCAACTCATACGTCTGATGTCGAGGTCTACATTTCGAGGCTCAAACCAGCTTTGAGAATAGGCGATGTGTGCTTTTAAGTTGAGGTGGTAGCAAAGTTAGGCGCCAGTAGTATTTTGTTGCGTTTTCTTTCGTCGTTTTACCATTTTTCATGTTTCCAAAATTTTCCCATTACCCAGCTTCTTGATTGTTGAGGATTCTGGCATTGGACTTGGTTAGAAGGTTATTACGAACAATTGAAATTGAATAATTGTATGATCGTAGACTGCAGTCGTTCCAATTTCGTTGTCGAAAGACAGAACATCCAATCTTTTGGGCTTGTGGAACATCAAAGATATCATAAATCATAAGCTCATTGTACAACTAATGTAATAGCTTGGATGACTACACCCATAGCAAAAAGTTTGAAGCAATTATCCCTAACATGTCTCGTTTCACGAATGTAACCACAAGCGATCGTGCAACCGCTCTTCTCCAGCACCAAACATCTCATCAACCCTTTCGCCATCCCGGTAGAAATGGAAGGTGGGCGTGTAGCGAATGTGCTGTGTAGTTTCGGGGCATTCATCGATGTCTGCATAGACGAAAGAGAGCTTTGGGAAACTGTTACTCAGCTGGCAGAATGCAGGAAGGATCTGGCTACACACACGGCACCTGAAAATGATACCAAATTGAAGCAACTGAGTCACTGAGGCAATTCATCAAACATCTTGTGTGCAAAATTCAATTGTTTATAGTTTTGAAAACAGTACGAGTGCGAGACGTACCAAGACGCGCCATAATTGATAACTGCCTGCAAGAAGATGAAAAAAGACAAGATTTAATGGGTTGCAACGGAAAATATATATATATATATATATATATATATATAAATTGAAAGGTGGGATTTTGGGTGCATACAGGGGATTTGCAGGACTTGATTTGAACAAGGAGGTCTTTGAGGTTTTGGTCGCTGGAAGCACTCTTTAGGTTGCCATGGCGATTCTCTGGTAAATCCAAGCCCGAGCCTTCCAATCCCTTCTTGCTGCCGGTGGCTCCGTCGCCTCCTCCGCCGACTCCTCCCGCCATTTCTCTCAGCTTTCAATTGTGCTCTCTCTCACCCACGAAGACCACAATAGGATTTCACAATTCGACATTGTACAGCATGTCGTGTTAAAATGGGATGATTTCGACGAGGAACAGTGCTTTGGCTAATTGTTTTCACTCAAGACACCCACATAATTAGTGTATAATTACATTATAACCCTCCACATTTTAGGTGTGTCTTAAACTAAACTATGCTCACATTGTACAGAGAGAATGATTCGGAGTTCTTGCAAAGTGAAATTATGCAGTACCAAACACGAGATAGATTTTTCAAAGAGTAAGGCTTTTTCCGAATAAGCCAATTCATTTGGAATCCTACAGATCCACTCTTTTTCCTACTCAAAGATCAGTCTGTGTTTTCACATCGAGAATTCTTTGCAGATTAAGAGAAGTAATAAAATGACACTAACATAGTGGCACGATTCTTGGATTCATGTCAAGTATTACTCAACCTTAATTCGGTAGTTTTACATTGGATTTATGTCATTCATCGAGATAAGCTAACAAGTGATCGAAAAGAACCGTCCGGTTGATCACCTCAAATAGAATTGTAATGGTTTAGTAAAATGTGAGATGATGGCTGTTAACATTTCCTCCATTTACAGAGAGGAGCGGGCTTTGCCCGGTTACCAGCATCTATAATGTTCTTCTGTTTTCCTTCTCGTCTCGCTCCCCTTCCAGATTCCATTGCAATGATCTCCTTGTTCCATCGAAATATACAGAGGATTCCGCTTGTTCCATCATCATTTTGGTAAACAATAGGCCGGTTCAAGTGCAGAATAACTCAGCATTTTGAAGCAAAAGAAGACCACTTGAACAACCGCTGCAATCAACTTGAGTTGATTTCGACAAAAGCCCCCGGATGGAACTTCTTGCACAATGCCTCTATGGCTGATTGAATTCGGTCTTGGTCCTGCAACCAAATTTCTCAATGATATTCATTTGAACACCTTATATAATCTAACTGCGTACCTAAAACCTCAAGAAATGTTCTAGTACCTTGCCCTCGAAGTAGATTATAAGAGGCTCCGTCCTTGATTTGCGGCGACAACCTTAATATTTCCCATGGAAGATCACAATCAGAATTAATATATGATATCATGTTGTCCTATAGATCTAAAGTTTTCAAAAGGCACTTACCAATGTAAAGGTCTGGAAATTCAAGGCAAAGTTTTGACAGAGGTTGAGCAATTTCTACCTGCAATTTTCACCCAAAAAGAAAAAAAAAAGAGATGACTACCACGCAAACAGTAATATATCAATTTATTCCCAATTAATCGCATGTTAATACTGCACTCTATGTTTGACATTATATATTCCAGAATTTCTAAGAAAATGCGATCTTCTCAATTATTGAACTCAGTCCTTCAACGACTAACATTTAGAGAAATCGATAGGTATCCTTCTGAAGTGGACTATATACACAAAAACACAGACCACTTATTGCTCTTGGCATAAGTACTATAAGCTCGTCTAGTGCCTAGGATTTGATTGGTTTTGATAACTCAATACATTCAAAGTATGTAAGGAAGACGAAGAAATTTCGACCATGTTGAAGGTTGAAGACGAATTAGTCATGAAGGAACTTTATCCCTTTCCAACCCCACAAAATGGTAGGATACCAACACCTAATAGCTTATCCTTCTAGTCCCCCCAAAATGAATAATCATTCACCTCTAACTTTATTTTTTAACTTCAACATACCTTGAATATTTAGAGTTTTCCAATCTTAGGCACCAAAGGAGCCAATACTTCCCCCTAATGATTCATCTCATGTACGTTTTTGGTAAAATAGGCCAAGCACAGCATAAAAGAATCATCATCCCAACTATGCACATAGGGTGATTCACACAATGACGATTATGATTATAATTACATGCCTATAATTTATTTCAATACCAGAAAATAAGATGTCAGAAATTGAAATGGAAGCTACATTAACGAATTAGCAGGGATTGCAGTACGTTTGTGTGTTGAGGTGGGGTGGTAAAACTTTATAAGTCTTGCATGCTAATGTTGTCAGACTGTCAGTGTGGACCACCGCCCACCGCTGCTTATTGTTTAAACATGTGCTTCCATTTAACAGTCCAGTAAATAAAAAGCGATTGTCTGGAAAAGAACATTGAGTCTGTCTTGCGTGCGCACACCCAAATTTTCAAGACTTAATATATTGAAAAATGAATACGGAATTACTTACATCTGTAAGGTTTGTTGTCAAGTGCTTAGATACAAATGGTTGCATCGTTGCTAGTGCACCGTCAGATCTCATTAGTTCAATTAGATAGTTCCACTGCTCATCCAGCTCCAAGATATTTGTTGCTGTAAGGATTATTACATTTTTACACTTGATCTGCAAGAGTCAATCATTTGATCATTCTAAATATAATCCATACTTTAATGGTCAGATGTATATATACACACAAATCAGTCAAGAGGAGACTTCAGATTTTTTCCAGTGGAAGCTTCAATACGATGTCACGAATTCTAGCTGACCAGATATACAAAAAGCAAAACTTCATATGCGACCTTTCAAACACATACCAAAGGGACAATCAGCTTTTCATGATGCAATAGTTCAGTGATACCTTCAGGCAAAAGAGCCATCTGAGAAAGAAAAAACAAGAATAAAATCAAACTCATGCTGTAGGACTCTGTCACTGTAAGATATGTAAAATAACTATTTACAGGAACATATTACACAGAAAGTAACAACCAACGGAAATGAAACAAAGCACAACGAGATCGTGCTATCATACATGGCATTAAATAATAAGAAATTTGTAACATCTAAGTACCTCATTCCGGTCACCAGTGCATTGATCACCTATAAGATGCCTTAGATATTCTTCAAATTCTTCATCAGGAGCCTAAACAATGAAGATTGACCAACCTCAATATTGTTAGGGGCTTAGAGAAAAACTAAAATAACTGCATAAATTCGGACATCTCAATGATATTCTCATGGATTCCATTTTACAAGTCGATGGTTGAAGGATTAATACAGATTTCCATTTTCCAAGAATGAAATACTAACAGATTCAATAACATATCACTCTTTTGTGCTTTAGAAAGTTCAGCCAAAACAAACATACCAGACGAACAGCAAAAGCCTTTGCAACACCTGCCAAAGTGACATCTGAGTGCAGCGGACCAACCCCTCCATACATAAATACCTACATAGTAGTTTCGAATAACATTGACTAGAGATTAGAACAAAAAAAGGAAAAATCTCTCATCCATTTCATAACTAATAAAACCCCTAAGAACTATCAAACAGATTGTAATGATTTACCATATCATTAGTTGATTGTCGTCGCTCGACTTCTTCGGCAACAGCATCTATCTGTGACCAAGAGAATGTCATGGAAAATGAAAAAGTAAGGTGATGCGAGTAAATGTTTCAGATTCCACATGCAACTGCACATCCATCACTGCAGTTACATAATTTGATATATAGGTAACTGAAACTAGGCCAACTATGTTTTTAAAAAAATAAAAAATAAAAAATAACTTTGCAATAATAACTCACGTCATTCCGAACAACAGCAGTTTGTGATACCGACCAGCCAATAGAATGGAGCTTTCTACACAATGAAGGCCCTATTTGATCCTCAACAGTGCCAAACCTGAGCTATCAAACAGATAAAAAGAAAGGAACAAACTTCAGTAATAACATTGGGTTGAGGAAAAAATGGTTACACAAGTTACTATGACATTTAAACCATGAATCTTTTCTTTCCTTAATGTTTTGAAGTAAATAATGTCAGTCTTCTGACACTAGTGACTGTTTATGTGTTCCTTTGCATAAGTTATAATTAAAAATGTAAGAAAAACAATGATCATGAACATGGACATGATGACTAATAAAAGTTAACTCGAAGTACTAAATCGAATTTCGTTGGGTCTAACCACAACTATGAGAAATTTAGAGATGCTTCAGCCTTAAACTGTGAGATAATGAAAGGCTACAGAAAACAAAAGAGAATAGTTGAACAAAATGGTTTCTACTGAAAGTCCAACAAAACGCCTCAAACTAAAAAAAGTAATCACTGATCATTGATATCACGGCGCAACCAATGGAATACAGGATCTGTGGCGCAACCATATTATTATGGTCATTGATTGCAATAAAAGAATGTAATACTGACGAAGGACTTACAGAATCTCATCCCCCACAGCAATGGCTGAGGACATGAGTAGGCTTCTCTTATGTAAGCCCACACCATCAAGGCCATTCATAACAGCAGACTGATGCCCACGAACTGAAGAAGAAAGTTTTTTAACCCTTCCGGCTCTCTCTAATCTTCCATCAGAAAGTAAATACGCAGGTCTAAATACTTCTTTGTTGTCGGATGAATTGTTAATGCTCAATAATGCATTTGGAACTGTGTCATATATGCTTCCAATTGAAGTATAACTGTGAGAATGAAATAACATAAGTTAATTAGTCGAATATAACTAAACTAGTATAACAAACCAGTGCAATCAATTGAAATGTTACAATATATGCATCAGGAACCAACTAAAAAAATTATGGCGAGCATTGAAAAAAGCCAAGCATCAAAGCAACAGTTCAAGCCACATACCCTTGATCATAAAGACTGCAGTACTGCACTTTGCAAATTAAGAGAAAGGCCCACACATCTCTGCAATGAAATGCATGGAAGTCAAACCCCACGAATGTACTAGAGTTTTGAATTTGGATAAAGAGGAAGCCTCCTGTTGGTTTAATGCAACGGTAACTAAATTCTGTAGCTTAGAATTTACTTCACTTTAGAATTTAGATCAAATACACTTCTAAGTCACACTTTTTAAGGTCATATAAAAGCATAAAATTCAGATCATATGACATTCTCATGTTGCATTAAACTCTTAGCTACCTGATACCTAGTACTACAATTATTTTGTTTTGGCTTATCCAGGGATTTGTTTGTTGTTTCTCAATAAGTGGAAATTTTGTATATAGAAAACTCATTTTTCTATCTTTCAAGGAGAAAAGCACTATAAAGACAACTTTGCTCTCTAACAGCCCTTTCCATATGCCAAAAAGAGAGAAAATAGATGAGAGAGGAAAAGGTACGAACATGAGAGAGGAAAAGGTACAAACATACCTGTATGACCAATCCAATATAGGATTCACCCTCATAAAAGGTGGCCATCCAACTGAACTGGGAGAGAATTGTTCTTGACCAACCTGCAAGTCAGAAAAGTTAAGGCATCTTTGCTACAAATGTCTGCAGAATAATCTGACAACCAGAGATATGTGTACAATCAATATGATTGTATCTTTGCCGAAACAGAAAATCAATTACCGCAGTAGGATCACCGATTCGGACACCAAGGAAAATAGCTTTGATTGGTTTGGATTTTAGTAAATCCTCCAAACCAGACTTGAAATCAGAGCGAATGATATCCAGTTGCAAACCATAGCTGCTTAAAAGGAATATGTTACCAGAAGGCTACATCCTCCAGCATTTAAATCTATGCGAAAACTAGAAACTTCTGATTGTACAATGAAGACATAATTAAAAAAAAAAAGGAGTAAAAGGGGGAGCATCTCTCACGTAGTGGCTGTATCATAAGTAAACGAGTTGATTTCAGGGAAAGCAGATGGGCACTCGAAATATATTGTTCGCATTGGAAAATATTTTACACCCCCGTTAGAACAGCTTTGCTCCCCTTTATGCAAAAAGTAACCAGCCCTGAGTAGGTGCAACAAAACCTACAGAACCAAGTTATTAATACTATCAATGACACAGAAGGCAGCTGAGTTAAATAGATAACCAGTAAAATCACTTGTTAACTTACAGTTGAATCCTTTCCCCCATTAAAGCTGAAGGCAGCCTCTTCAATACTGTTGATTAAAACAATTTAGGGAGTGAGAGTTCAAATCTCAAATGTTTCAAAAGTGGAGTTCAAGTGTGAATTTCGCTCCAAGGTACATGGAGAGCAGGATCACCTCAAGTGCATTGATTTATTTTATTATTTTCCAGTGCGTATACATTAATTAATGATTTTCATGTCATTAATCTCCTAATAATGGTTGAACAATTGTAATCCATTTGATATGAGATATTTTCCAGATAAGGTTGCCAGATATTCAAACTTTCACAAAGAAATATGCAAGCCTAGTCTGACTCATAGTGCCCAAATCGCCAGCAACACGTGGTGTATACTCACAAAGGATCTTAAACGGATAGCGACAAACCAGGCAACAACCGACAAGGAAAAGCAGAGTAACGTTTACTAGGAATTCACATAGATTCGAATAAGTATTTTACTAGATACTTCCGCACATCAATATCCAAGTAGTTGCTCTACCTTTTATAAATCAAAACTGTATCAGGAATCAACTAACCAACTTGTTTGTTTTCTCCAAACAGAAATAGCATTACACAATACAAAGCTCAACATGTTAAAAATTTAGAAACAATAGTCTGGCAACTGCATTGAGTTCAAAATGAAAGGTGCGCGGGGAGAACACGAAAAGGAGCAGAAATATCGTTACAATGTAATCGATACAGAGTTTTTAGCTCAACCTATTTAATTTCTGGGAAAATGTAGTAAAAATAACAACAAAAAATGGTTCTTATAAGTTTCATAAATACTGGGCCAACTTATATAACTGCTTGGTTCACTTCGAAAGTCCTACATATTTCTTAAAATCTACAAAACTCAGAAGAAAAAAAACAAAGAAGAACTTACGAGTAGAGCGCAAGAGCTCTCTGAATAACATAGATAGCGTTGTTGTACTTGGTCTTAAGCCTTCGATCATCACACTCTCTGATTGCCTTGTCAATCTCCATCTCCCCTCTGCAAACAAAACACAAAAAACCCAGCACAAATTCATCAAATATTCAATCAAATAAGCAAATGGGGTTTCACAGATTCAACAAAATTTGACTATTTTCTGAAAAACCAACCAAATGAGTGCTCTCAAATCCCAGAAAGTCGACCTCTTTAACCAAATTTACCAAAAGGGTTTGCAGAAATCGAACGAAATTTGCAGTCTTTGCTTAGCAATCAAGAAATCTCACCCGAAAATACCAGTCTTCAAAGCAATGGAAATCTTGGCGGAGGGAGGTGGCTATGGAGTTGAAGGTCGAATGGGAGTAATTTGATTGAATATCCGAAGAAGGAGTTTTGAATCAAAATAAAATTGGGTTTTGGGAGTATTTCGTGTTGGATGGATGCCACAAGTTATTTATCTGCGAAACGGGCTTTGGTTTTGGGTTCATCTACTTGCAATTTGCAAATGTGATATCAACGCTACGCGCACTTCCAGATGAAAATCGAATTTGATAAACATATATCATTAGAGCGTAGTATTAGGTTTTACTTTAAAAATAAGAATATCAGGAGCTATGAATTTTTATTTATTTTTTTTTTTTTGGGGGAGGAAAAGCAAACTCATATATTTTATTTTATAAATAAAAAAAAAATCTATCCTTTGATTCACATATATATTCACCGACACATAACGTCCATTGGGCAATAATGCATTGCTATGTGGATGTTAGGTGACGATGAACCTTTTCTATATAAGTTGCTCCTCTTTTACTTGGTTTTATCAAAATTAAGTTAAATATAAACTACTTATTAACAAAACCCTCTTGTCAACCAAAAGAGAGTGAAAAAACAATTTGATCTTATATCACAAAAGAGAATGGACAGTAATGTAATTTCGCACAAACCAAATTTTACTTTTGTTCCTTCCCTGGCCACACGTAGTCATAGTATATCTCTAACTTAAAAAAAAAAAAAAAATATAAGTCACTTAGTACTACAGTTTAGTGGTGTTTCTCTTCACTTGTAAGTGAGAGGTCTTAAATTCGATTCTCGTCAAAGATTAATTTGAACCACATTATTATGGCTTGCTCATTGTGAGGTTTAACCCACTTCCCCACCTTCCTTAGTGTAAATAATATCGTTTGTTAAAAAATATATATAAAACTATCTACACTACCACGTTTTCTCTCTCACTCCCTTTGTTTCACATTTCTCTCCAACTTCTTTTTGTCCCATATATTTCCAAAAAAAAATACTGCTTCACAAACAAAGTGTTGGGACTAGTTTACTTTGTTTTAATTTTGTAGCTTTAGAATGCACAAAAATATATAGGAGATTTGGATTATTGCAAAAATGGAAATGAGGTTATGATTTACCACAATGTAACAATCAAATTTTTCGTGCATGCATGTACAAACTTATGAACTTGGATTAAGTCAAGTTGACTAGAATAACATGCTCTCCTCGATTTGCACCAAATTTCGAGTCTCCTCCCATCTTCCTTACAGTATTTTAGATAAACTAGTGTAAATCAATGTTGGTATTAGAAAAAAGGAAAAAAACAACAGAACGACGTAGCTAAGGCAACAACATTTTATTTTTTTATTTTTTTTTTTGTTAAACTGGAAATTCAATACCAGAGCAAAAAAGGGGAATCAAACGTACGACGAGCAAGCAGGAGAAGAGAATCACAATAGGTAGCCACACATGGCTGAAACGTGACTCCAGCACTCGCAGAGCACCTAAACACGTAAGGTGGGCAACAAACAAGTTTATCAATATGATTTGACTGCTCCATGGAAAATTTGTTATATCCTCACATGGGTAGGGTACGATAACCCAAATTAGTAATATTTACACCAAACTACATGGCATCAAGCATTATGAATGGTATGGTTTTAAAGTTCTGAAAAATCTGTCACTTAGTATTACAGTTTAGTGGTAATTCTCTTTACTTGTAAGAGATCTTAGGTTCAATCATCTCCCAATGCGAATCAAACCAAACTATTATGATTAACCCATTATGAGACTTAGCATACTTTCCTAACACAGCAGCGTAGATATCATGTGTATTAAAAAAAAGTTATAAAAAGAATTATAATACGAACATTTTCTAAACAATTAGATCCGCATAAATGCTTAAGGCAGTTAGTAGTTTGTGTGCAGGTAATTTCTAGAAGTGATTAACCAAAAGGTGGGGATTTGATTGCCATATGCAATGTTCTTCTGTCCCGTATCAAAAGATGCAGAAAATTCAGTAACCCTTCATTGTCAGCAGCCGATAAGTGCCGGAGGCTTCACGATCGTCCCAACGACGGGGAATATGACGATTTTGCTGAGAAGTTCTTCAGCTATGTGCAAGCCTGTGATATTTTCATGTACAGCCCAAACAGTAACAAGCATCTAATAGGAGAGATTTTACGATATAATCAATGACTTATCACCCTCGCCTATCTCTCGTAACATGTGATGTGAGCGATAGAGAGTAAGTGATAAATCACTGGTTACACCCAAAATTTATGATGCGATATTGATATAGTATATGTACCATTCCTTGCAAAGTTGTGCCTTTTGACGATAACATTTGGAATCATAACCAAAAAACCGAAAACCTTCTATTAATGGAAGGGACGAGGAATTGACGACACAATGCAGTACCAGCTCCACAATCATCCGGATAAGAACCATGAAGTTGAAAATTAGACTGTATATCATTGCAATAAGAAAGAATTGTCAAAAGGCAAAATGTCCAATGACTCCGTATCGAAAGCGAACTATAGAACCTGATTAGTTGATTACACAAATGCTTAGCAGTCAAATGTGCTAAGAATCTAAGATGAATGGATATGTGATTCACTTCTCCACTGCAAACGACTCCGGTTTAAGCAATAAGGATGGAGAAAACCGACTCTACCTTGAATAATAAATTTCAGATATAGCTTCGCGTCACCATCAATAAGCACAAAGAAAATGGTCCAAAATTCTTACTGTGCATAATGGACAGAGGATATCCAATCAACTAGTCATAGAGGCCTTCTTCTTGCCAGATATCAACTAAAAAATCCACCATTTCCTGCGTAACGCAACAATTTAAATTGTTCACATCGATACCATCCAAATTAGGAAAGAAAAAGAAATCAATTAGAGAAACTTACAGCTAAAGGTATTGGATCCTGAAAAGGTTCGGTAGATAAAAGAAGATCCTCATACGTTGTGGTCCAGCTGAAAAAGAAGATTCCACATTACAACTTAAAGGTTGCACATCCACTACACAGGTATATATGGAAGAATCACACATAGCCAATAATATGATAGCACCCGGGAACTGCAACTTTAGGAGCATTTGATTATTTCACTGACCTTGTGAATTACATTTCTTTCAAAATCTTAGCATGCAAGTGGTAACGTATTCTGCATTTTTTACATAATTTTTTCTTCTTCACAAGATCATACATTTAAATAGAGATGCCAATTTATTTTCCTCAAGATCCATCCATTACGAGAATACGTCAAGAACTCGACAATTTTAAATCCAATTGGAGAAACAGCTCAAAGAAATGAAGGAAAAAAAGAGTAAAGTTTATGGCTATACAAAAATAGATAATAGAAAAGAGGCACAAACGTTGAGGAATGCTTCAGTTTCCCACCTAAATTATTGGCTATTAGCCTACTCCCGACTTAAATAGGAATCCAGATAAACCAGGAATACATTTTGTTAGGCTGGTCTGGTCTACTAGTATTGAAACACCAATGTGATCAGCAGGGGGACGGTAGCTCAAGTAGTTAACAGCATTTATCCCTACACTCGAGATCCTACGATCGATTCCTCCCTTGCCACTATCACTTGTATCCCAACAGAAAAAAAAAACAATGTGACAGTAAATGTAGAAAACTGTACCTCATAATTGGTTCTCTTGGCGCTCTTTGTGATTTCTGAGACTGATCACCGACCCATTCTCTTCTTCTCTCTTGCCAAGCTACCTCTGCTGCATCATAAGGTCATACACATTACAGAAATAATAAGATACTATTTCACAAGATTCTAATCATCAAGGGGAGAAAATGAGGAGAAAAAAATGAGGCATACAGTTCCCTGAGTAGGCTAGATAACTTTCAAGCAGCAGTCAATGTCCGAAATCTAAATCTTGATCATATTATAAATTTTCTGAAGATAATTCTTCAACTCATTTATATAAATGCTTCTGTTTACCTATTATACTTCTAAAAAGTTATATATACCATGCACCACATAACTAATACCAATTGAAACAACCACTCTAATTCAAACTAGAATTCAGAGAAAGTCTTCAGAATAAAAGAGTTCTGTTTTAAGGCTTGACCACACTTCTACCAACTTGTATCGATAGTAGATTCATAGTTTACTCAGGAAGGAAAATTTGGGGTTTCTAACAAATAAAACTAGCTCCTTATATTTTCTGGCTGAGGTTGAATCTGGGCAGAGAGACATACCATGATTAATAAAGACTTCTTTCTCAGTAAGCTTCTCTCTCCTATCAATATTTGAAGCATCGGAAGGCTGATTTTCATTGGAATTAGAATTGCTACCATTAGTTTCCATTCTCACTAGACGGGACAATCATCGCCTATTAAACCACTGCTCCAAAAAAAAAAAAAAAAAGTAAAGATGGAGAACTAGTCTCCATGCGAGAAACATCATCAGCTTGACAAGAGATAAAATCTTAAGTACCAGTGGATAAAGAGAAATATAGCAGGGAAACAAAAATGAAAAGAAGCAACTCATGAAATCATATCATGTTCAAGCACATTTTCAATCCCATTATATACTGCCACCGCAGAATTTCATAGCTTTTACAATTCTACATGCTGCATTTAAATCACAGATACACAAACATCACACACACACAACAGAACTCGTGAATCTTACATCAACCACATGGGCTCTCCAGCAATTCCCCTCCTCTTTTTCTGTGTGATTCTTTTTAGAAACATCAGGGGCATGTCTTGGACTCTCCCCTGTCCATATGGCCCTTTAACCCCAACTGTAGTTTCTTTGACTCTGCTTACTTATCAGGGAATATTACTCCCTTATAGAGAAGTGATCAGCCTTAGAAGCATAACATTATTGTCTACACGCAACAAAGAAGTTTAATCCTTTTCCCAAATTCAATCCTTTGCTGGTCATGGCAGAAACTGATGGACCAAGAAAGTAGCCAACTTAATTTTTCTCTCTTCTTCCATCTTTGAATCCACAACGATTACATTATCTAATTCAATATCACCTCACCTCAAAATCTAATTGCAAGTTTCACAACTTTGAACTCATTCCAAGAATCCCCAATTATTTATTTCTACCTAAGATTCTAAAATAAATTGCATCACTCCAAGAAAATCCAATAACCTCACCAGAACCTAAACCTCTCAGTCATTCAAACTCAATGTTGCAATCATCAGTCTGCTTAATTATTCACAGTTGCCACCTACCCGGATAAGATACAAGAAATTCCAACAAACCAACTTCAAGCAATAAAACCCATGTTTCTAATGCACATTTACAGAAAAAAAAAAAGATAAGTACTTTGAATCAACCAAAATTTCCAAAGAACATAAGATGAAAAACCCAAACATTAAAAATAGAAAACGATTAGGAGGGAGGAATTAGGAGGGAGGAGGAGGGAAGGCCATACGTACCTGGGTTTCTTGGACTCTGTAGTGTGTGGTGGGGGTGGCGAGTCAGAGTTGTGCGAGGGGATTCAGGGAATGGTATTTCGCTGAGGTGTGAGTAACCACGAAGAAGACGGGGAGGTCTTCGAAGAGTCAAGAGTTGGGTTTTAGTGAGACAAAACTCAATTAAGGATATAAAGATGAATTTCTTTGATGATTTTCGAGGTGCGGAGACTTTGGGTACTACGGTTTTAAAAGACTTTGAAATCACAGTGTCATTAAATTAGGATTTTGAAGAATTTTAAAGAATATATTTAAATCCACACGCAAATAAGGGATTCTCATTTTTTTCAAAAAAATAAGGATTAGTTGTGGGATGCACTCCACAACTATTTGAACAATCTATTTTGTAAGTCTCGATGTATAAATCATTTAAAAAAATAATTAATTCAATCCGAAATCATTTGCATGTTTAATTATCACGATGAAATTTCAATGTTTAGTCTTCTTTGCCCCACTTGGATAAATTAAGGGAACTTTAATAAAAAGTTCTCGGTACTGTTTACTTTAACTAAAAACTATATTTTTACACTAAAAAGTCAATCCTAGCAGTATTCACTTTACTCTTTATTTTATCCTTATCGTTAAAACTCAAAGTTTTCAAACCATTTCTTTTAGTTTTCCTCTAAATTAAATGTGGATGGTGCATAATGGTCTCCTTGCCTCACGAAAGCTTTGGCTTCCCTTCTTTAGCTTCTTTGTACTTTTCTCTTCATCTTCGGCGTTTTCAATGCATTGCTCATTTGACAAAAAAAAAATGTCGTGTAATGTAATGACTCATTTGACCCAAAAAATAAAAAGAAAACTAATGAAAATAGTTTGAAAACTTTAGGGCTTGTTTGGTAGTGTACTTGAATCCAATTTTTTAAACTCAAAAACAGTCTTTAAGTTTTATGTCTTAAAAACTTGTTTGGTATGACTATTTTAAAAAACAGAATTCAAGACTAACTCAAAAATATAGTCTATTATTTAAAAACATAAAAAGTGAGTTTTTAGAGTTTTTAAATTAAACTTACTCATTTTTTTTTCTCTCCCTCCTTCCCTCTCACTCCAAATATATCTCTCTCTTTTCTTCTTTCTTTCTTCTTTTTTTTTTTTTAATTTTTTTCGTCTCTGCTCCAATCCAATCAAGTTTAAGTCGTAAGATTTAAAAATTTTAAATCACAAACCAATCAAGTTTTTGAGTCTTAAAGAAATTTGTTTTCAAGAAATGTTCTTAAGAAATATTTTGAGAAATGATAAAAAAATTCAAATAGGATACCAAACAGGCTCTTAAGTTTTTACGATAACAACAAAATAAAGGGTAAAGTGAATAGTACAATAATTGAGTTTTTAATGTAAAAATGTGGTTTTTCATTAAAGTGGACAGTACCAGGAGCTTTTCTTTGAAGTTCCCAAAAAAAAAAGTCATGTAATCTGCTTTTGAATTCCATCCGAATTTAAATTGTGAGGATCTTAGAGATCTAATCATTCATCGTGCATCGTGCGGCCAAAAATCGTTTGAGAAAGGCGATCATAAATCATATGCGAAACTATGCGATGTCTTGTTTTAAGCTTCGGAGAGTACGTCCAAAGAGATGGAGCGGGAAATAGTGAGATTCTGGTGGAGGGGAAATAAAAAAAAATTCCGGAATGCCTTGGATTGCATGGGAAAAATTGAAGAAGAGAAAGGCGGGGGGGGCGGATTGGGGTTCATGGACTTACAATGCTTCAACCTTGCGTTCTTGACTAACATTGGGTGGCGTTTGATGATGGCTCCAGACTCGTTGTTGGCTCAGGTACTTAAAGATAAATACTTTTGGAACACCTTTTTTGGATGCAACGATGGGGTGTAAATCGCCATGGGGTTGGAAAGATATTTTTCAACGGGAAAACAAAATTCTTGAAAGGGGGTTGCGCTAAAGGGTGGGGGATGGAACAAATATCAGAGTCACTGGGGATCCTTGGATTCCTATACCCAACACTTTCAAACTTCAGACTCGAAATGCTTTAAGGCCGGAATGGGTGAGCGATCTGATTGATTTTGATTTGGGTGGGTGGAATATGGAGATGGTACATGAGTTTTTTGATGAGGAAGAGTTAGAGTTAATTTTGGGAATACCATTGAGTTTGATGGGTTGTAAGGATAGGATTATTTGGCATCATACGAAACATGGAGGGTATACGGTTTGAACGGGGTATAAGGTTGTGATGGAGTTGCAAGTAAATAGGGAGTTTAGGAGAAGGGGTACGGGCATGGTAAGTGGGAAGGTTGAAGCGGACCGGCTATGGAAAAGAATTTGGGGGCTTCATGTTCTTAAAAAATTAAATTTTTTTTATGTCGAGATGTTGCAATGGTTCGCTGGCGGTAAGAAGGAACTTGCTTCGAAGACGTATGAATGTGGATGGTAGGTGTGCGGTGTGTGGCCCCGTGGAGGAAACGGAGGAACATCTTTTTTTTCCGGTGCGAATTCAGTAAAGTGTTCTGGTTTTGCTGCCCATTACAAATTGATTCGTTGTTTCTGGTTTTGCTGCCCATTAGGGGATGTTGGGAGGCTTTGTTGTCACGTATAAAAGGTATGGCAATGCAAGAAGAAATTCTCCAAGACGTGGTCTTTGGGTTGTGGAGAATTTGGAAGTGCAGAAATGATGTGGTGTTTCAAGGGAAACATTGAATCCAATGGAGGCAATTGAGGTATGAAGGAGACATGTGGGTGGGTGAGCATTGGTAATTGAGAAGGAGGAGAGGGATTCTTTGGTTAAGTCAAAGAATATTAGGGCACAGGAGGATGGTGGAGCAGCTGAAGGGTGGAGGAAACCAAAGTTTGGTACATTGAAAGTAAATTGGGATGGATCATGGAATTCTAAGACAAGGCTAGGGAGTTATGGGTGGGTGATTCAAGATTTTGCGGGTGTTTGCGGAGAGCAGGAGAGGCAGGGAAGAGGCCTTTCAATTCGACAATCTTGGAAGAAGCGGTTGTTATTCGTGCAGCACTTGTGTTTTGCAAAAACGAGGGATTTACGAAGGTGGAGATTGAATCGGATGCCCAGGTGTGTATTGTGAATGATTAACAAGGAGATTAAAGTGGATGCTGATTTGGAATGTCTTATGTTTGATATTGATTCTTTGGTGAAGCATATTGGAGATGTCAAAATTGGGTTTGTGCCGCAATGTAGCAACCTGGCTGCTCACACGGTTGCCTCGTTTACTATCAAACATGGTGGTCCATTTTTTTGGGACGAGATAGGCCCTAAGTTTTTATTCAATTTTCTTGCTATGGATGTAAACATTTCGATTAGATTAAAAATAAAGTATATCTTTTGACAAAAAAAAAAAAAAAAAACTAACTAACTAACTAACTAACTAAAACTCTATGAAATTACTATTCTATATCATTTCCTGTTAAATTGTCAAGAAAGTTCGTTGTAAGGGGCATGGAATAAATATGAATTTTTTATAATATTAATCTAAATTACCTATTATCCCATAAAAATGAAAACTAATAAAAAAGATTTGAAAGTTTTGAGTTTTAATCAAAATGACAAAAAAAGTGTTGTAAGTGAATAGTACCATGAGTGACTTTTTAGAGTAAAAATGTCTTTTTTTCGTTAAAGTGAACAATATAAGGAGTGTTTCGTTAAAACTCCCTAAAAGCTCTATGAAATTACTATTCTAACATTCTCATCAAAGCTAAACAAAATGAATAGACACGGCAATTTAGTAATTACATACCACTCAAATTTTCTATTTTTTACACAAACCTCACAGCCAGGTAAATGTAACATATCCTTTTTTTATTTTTTAAAGGAACATTAATGAAAAGAGTTGGGCCAACTTTTTTTTAATAAAAAACCACCATAAACTTTTATTTAATCAAAATAGCTTAAGATTTAACCATAAGGACACAACTTTTCATATACCAACCCTACAAACATTAAAAACATGGGCCGAATTAAAACCGAACCTGCAATAAAATACTTTTTTTCATAATTACCCCTAACAGAACTTAACCCAAGCCCATTAGTCAATTCACAAATATTTCAATTTTACCAAATGAATCATCCCCGCCATTAAGGCAGAGCACGAACCCCACCCCCGTTTCATCTCTTGCCCAATGAAGTAAGGAGGTCGCGTGGGATCGTATTGTTACCATGAGGACACTCAAGCAATTTTTTATTATGTAGACCACTAAAAGATGACCAAGGCAATGTGCAAGCTTTCATACGGCCAAAGTGACAAGAAACAGAAGCTTCAATTCTTTGCAACTTCTCCCAAACTTTTTAATCTATTAAATTCTAAAATTATGTATATTTTTGCAACAATTTTTCAAAAATAGAATTTCCTCTATTTAATCTTTGTTTCTCTCTACATTTGGCATAGTAACAGTTATTTGGTAATTAATTTTCTTTTTGTTTTTAGTTTTGGGAAAGAAAAGGGATTTTTGTTTGGGTTTGTTTTGGATAGAGGATCCACAAGCACTATGGGTCGCTTTGGCCGATCGCTTTGATCACCAAAAGGACATCTTCTTGCCTAAAGCAAGACATGACTGGCAACATTTGCGCTTCCAAGACATTAAGTCTGTGAATGAATATAATTATGAAGTATGTTGAATCTGATCATTTCTCAAGTTTTGTAACGAGACTTTTACCGAAAAGGATCTCCTAGAGAAGACCTACTCGACTTTCTCTGCTACTAATATTGTCCTGCAGCAACAATATAAAGCTCATAAGTTCACTAAGTTTTCGGATTTGATCTTTGTTTTACTTCTAGCTGAAAAGCAAAATTAGCTGTTGATGAAGAATCATCAAGCTCGACTTACTGGGGTGAATGATGTGCCTGAAGCACACTCTACCACAAACCAATGCCTAAAACGCCAAAAGAGGTATGGTAAGGGCAGCCATAAGCCACCCCGTCAAGGTCAACAGAGCCAATGCACATCTAAGGGAGGAAACAAAGCCCATAAGCGCCCTAACCTTGCTCCCAAGGCCCCAAACTTCGAGAATAAGGGCAAAGCACCTGAAACCTCGTCGTAAGAAGTTTGAACCAAACTTTGTGCAAGTGGACGAACCGGAAAGTACTAAGACATAGGTTTCTAACTTTCAAGAGGCTGTTACACCTATGGAATATTAGAATCTTAGACATAAACTATTTTTTTTAGTTGAAATAAGACATAGGGGCTGAATTCCACAGTAGTGGCCGAACCCCCCTTGTTTTTTGGTTAATTTTGACAATTTTCCTTTATGCTTGGATTATTTGTTGGTGATTTATTTTTTGGATATTAAATTTTTAATTAATTACCATCCTTGAATACTTAAAATTATTTTGAATGGATATTTATTTTTAAGAACTTTTATGCATGTGACAGATTCAAATTAATCTTATTCTAGGTATGACTAGTGGGAAAGTTAGTTGTCTGGCAGATAGTGCAACCACGCACACCGTTTTGCGTGAACGCATCTATTTCACTAACTTCATACCTAAGAATGCATCTGTGACAACCCTCTCAAACTCATCCAACCTGATTGAAGGATACGGTAAGGCACGTATAATGTTGTCTAATGGTACAATTTTGACCATTGATGAGGCACTTTATTCTCCGTATTCCGGAAGAACGTTGTTGAGTTTTAAGGACATTAGAGATAATAATTACCACGTTGAAACCTATGTAGAAAATGGAGTTGAATTTCTGTGCATAACTTCCTACGAATATGGCGAGAATCGTACTCTAAAGAAGATGAAGCGTATCACGAGTGATTTGTATACTACGACCATACGCCCCATAGAGAGCCACTATATGGCCGGCCCTACCTCTTGGGCCGCGCACAAAATTACCCTTTGGCATGATCGTTTGGGACACCCTGGATGAATAGCGATGCGCCGTATCCTCAAATCATCACAGGGGCATCCACTAACCCGAAGTTTAGGTTCGATTCAAGGAATCACATCTCAAACATGTTCAATGGGAAAGCTTTACTAGCCTTCTTATGACAAGATTCGTTCGAATCCTCCTATTTTTCTACAAAGGATTCAGGGGGACATTTGTGGACCGATTCACCCTCCATGCGGACCATTTAGATATTTTATGGTTTTGGTTGACGCATCCACACGTTGGTCGCACGTGTGCTTATTGTCCACAAGAAACGCTGCTTTCTCCACATTGGTGGCTCAGATTAACAAGCTCAGAGCTCACCGCTCATTTCACGGATTGTCACTTCTGTGAGACAGTCTTCCTATCGTTAGGGGGAGATAAGAATGTCAACGTTCCTGAAGAACGACGCGAATTATCGTGGACAACTCCCACTTTGTCTCATTTAGATCCCCGCACCGCTCATTCTGAAACTGTAGTGCAGCGCATATTAGATCTTCAGAGTATAGCTCAGAGCATGCCAGATGCTTTCACCGATCTAGCGCGACTGATAAGATCACATATTCCAGCTGCGAATGTGCCTGTAAAGATGGATGTACTAAATGTACGACAGATTTCCCTCCTGGAGACCTGGGATGCCAACTTTGGTCATCCACGTACATTAGCAGCTAGCCAATCATCTGTCCCTACACAAAAGCGTGGCAAACCTCTTAGTTCAAAGGATTCACACCCTGGGAAGAGGAAACCCACGACACATGCACCTGAAAAGCCTACCATGAATCCGACTATCGCTTACTCATTTTATCCAACTCATAAGGAAATTCTAGATTATGGAAGCGTCCTTGAAGAGACGAATCCACTTCCCAAGAATCATGAGATTTCGGTATATTGCTAGCTTAGATGATGTGTGGTGTAGAAATGAGATGATCGTCAACAATGCATTAACATATGCAGTAGCTACTGAGATCATGTTGAGCGATGACATTGAACCCCGTTCCATTGATGAATGTCGACGTAGAACCGATTGGTCAAACTAGAAACAAGCAATCCAAGTCGAACTCGATTCACTTGCGAAATGTAAGGTTTGGACCTGTAACTCATACTCCTCCACATGTGAAGCCCGTTGGCTACAAGTGGGTTTGCGTTTGAAAGTATAATGAGAAGAATGAAATTGTGCGTTATAAAGCTCGTCTTGTTGCGCAAGGGTTTTCACAATGCCCCGGGATTGACTATGACAAAAGTTATTCACCCATTATGGACGTGATTACTTTTCGCTACCTTATCAGTTTGGTAGTTTCTGAAAAACTGAGTATGCAGCTGATGGATGTAGTAACTATGTATCTCTATGGAGATCTTGATACGGAAATTTATATGAAAGTTCCCGAAGGACTTACATTGACTGGATCAAATATTTCCAAACCCCGGAACACGCTATCAATTCGGCTGAGGTGTTCACTTTACGATTTGAAGCAATCCGGAAGAATGTGATATAATCGTCTGAGTGAGTATTTGACTAGTTAGGGATATGTGAACAATGAACTATGCCCTTGTGTGTTCATTAAGAAGTCACATTCCGGTTTTGCGATAGTTGCAGTACATGTCGATGACATGAACCTTATCGGAACTCCTGAAGAGCTCGCGAGAACTATTGCGCACCTGAAGTCAGAATTTGAGATAAGAGATCTCAGAAAGACTCGATACTGTCTTAATCTTGAGATAGAGCACTGTTCGGATGGAATCTTAATACATCAAACAAACTACACCCAGAAGGTGTTGCGCCGCTTTAACGAGGATAAAGTGAAGCCTTCGAGTACTCCTATAGTCGTTCAATCGCTAAATGCAAAACGAGATCCCTTCCGTCCAAATGAGGGTGATAAAGAGATTTTGGAGCCTGAAATTCCTTATCTAAGTTCCTTATCAAGGAATTGGTATGCGTAAACTTTCTGAGTTGTAACATTGCTAGTTCTCTTTGGAATTGTGTCAAACTTAGGGGGAGTATCCTGAAGTATACTTGCTTGATCTTAATGTACTTTTTTCCTTACGATTAGGAGCATTTTTCCCACTGGTTTTTGTTACCCAACTAGGTTTTAACAAGGAACCCACCTTGGGTTGATCATTTGACTTTGCATTACTCACACAATTTTCCTTAGACTATGGGTTTTGTCCCTACTCGGGTTTTTACCATAGCCTTAGACTTTTTTAGTGAGACTTACTTCTTTATGCAAGTTTCTACCTTATTGAGAATAGCATTGTTCCTAGAATTAGTGCCGACGAGTCGACTTCTTCAACTTCTACATGATGCCGAATCTACCTTGAGTATTTATACATTTAAGAGGGAGTGTTGTAAACTTTCCTAGTTTAAGTGTGATTATGTAAATCTTAGATTAGATTTAATTCTAGTTATTCTTTCCATAAAGTATGGACTTGTATTCCTTGGGGATGAAGAATTTCTTCTCCCTTTGATTACTATAAATTAAAAATTAAGGCACTACGTAGGGGGAATAACACACACATTCCTCTACACATTCTACAAACACATCTCTCTCTTTTCTCTCCTTGCCGCCGGCCCCCTTCCCCTTGTCAAATAAAATAGGCCACAACAGAGATAAAATATTTCAATACTTATTTTCTTATTCTTATTTATTTAAGAGCAAATCTGAAAGTTTAGTGAGAATTTTTTGTTAGTTAGGTGTAGAGATAATAAAGTTAGGTTTAAATAAAATTTCTCTAAATTCTTCCCACCGCTTCTTTATCTTTTTATCTTTTCCCTATGTTAATTTCTCAAACACACACAGTGTGGGTTCACTGCTAATTTTCTTTATTTTAGTAACATTTTACTTTTTGCTCATGTCGATCTCTAATATTAAACAATTTCAACTTCTCATTTGTAATATATTTTGCAGTTTTATTTTTTATTGCATTGTCGTGTAATATATATCTCTTCAAAGCTCTAGAGATGCATGGACTTTTTTTTCATACCAAATAAAGAGGAAAAGAACAAACACGGAAATTAAATAGTGAACACATTCCTAGCTGCAGTGAAAAATGAAAATGATTCTATCCCAAAATTGAACACCATTAACATTATACGGACGCATATAATAGGAACACGTTTTTTTTTCATGCGATCGTTATTATATAAGGAAAACTAATGAAAATGGCTTGAAAACTTTGAGTTTTAACGATAAGGACAAAATAAAGAGTAAAGCGAATAGTATCAGGATTGACTTTTTAGTATTAAAATGTGGTTTTTCGTTAAAGTTCCGTATTATATATCTTTACTTCTAAAACCTTTAATATATAATAAGAACACGTTGTTTTTATCAGTGGATGAAATATCCTGGATATACTCAATATTTCCTTGAAAATATCCAAAAATTAAGGGAACGATATAGAAAGAGGGGGTGAAGTCTAAACTTCACCTCATATCCACGATATTTACGAAAATCAGTCAATTTTCTCGATATTTTCAATATTTTCAGGAAATATCCAATGTATGCAGACATTTGCAAAAAGTTTGCAAGAAATATCCATGAGCCTATGCATTCTTTATTTTTTAATTTCTTTCTTTATGGTATTAGTTTACTTCAATAAAACTTGTGCTGCTTTCATGACCAAAATTTCAATTAAGTTATGTATAATTTATTCTTTCTAGTGAAATGCTTTATTTTATTACTTGTCATTATAAGGAAGTTTTACTTCTCTCATATCACATACTTATTGTTTACACAATATCTAATCATTAATTCTTGATCTATACGTGTGTTGTGGCTTCATATGACATTCCCTAAAAAATAATTTTAAATTTCCATCATTTCCATCGAAGGCAATCGATATACGATATATCCATTGATATTTCCACAAATTTGCCTATCGACAGTTCCACCGATACCGATATTTTAAACATTGATTTTTATGTCATTTAGTACTACGATTTAGTATTTAATAAAAAAAATATTCTGGTTTAGTGGTATGCTTTATTTTTTTGTAATTGGTTTAGTGGTATTCCTCTTCACTTATAAGTGAGAAGTCTTAGTTCGACTCTCGCCAAAGGCGAATTTGAACCACATTATTGCTAGCTCATTATGAGACTTACTTTACTCACACACTCCCTTAGTGTAAATAATTTTGTTTGTTCAAAAAAAAAAAAAAAACCTTAATCTCACATCTACAATAAGACAAATTATGATTAAAATGAAAGAAAATGCAATATTATTTAGCAGTAATTGAGTTTGAATACAATTTTTTCTTTATATATGTAGGTACCTAATTTGTGTTGTAGGCCTAATTAATTGAACTATTCTAAGGGAATAGAGAGGAGGAGGCCGACAGCAATAATAGAGAGGAGAGATTTACTTCTGAGATGTGTTGTATTTCACCCTTGTGCCTTTATTTATAGTAGTAGGATAGGTTAAATCCTTAACTTAATATGATTACAACTCTAATAAGATAATATCTACTAAAGAGAATATTCTAAGATATCCCTAGATACACTAGGATTTACACAATCACATTCTTATTCTAAATATGACTGCAACACTCCCCTTGAGTGTGTAAATACTCAAACAAAACTTCGCATCAGGTCTTCAACAGTTGAGGTAGAGCAGTTGATGAAGTCGTCAGCACAACGGGCGAATGCGAGTCTCAAATTTAAAGAAAGTATGCATTGGTAATAAAACTCACAAAACCTTGTTATGGTAAAACCTAAGGTAAGTAAAAACCCATAAACTAAGGAGAAAGGTGAGAAGTAGACCCGACAGTTTCTGACACGACACGATGACACGACACGAAACGACACGAAAATAACGGGTTTCGGGTCAACACGATAACTTATCAGGTCATTATCGGGTGACCCGTTAAGAACCCGTTAATAACGGGTTCTTAACAGGTATACACGTGGGTAACACGTGGGTGACCCGTTTCGACCCGTTAAGAAAAAAAATATTTTGATAATTTTAAAGTTTAATTACTAAAAAAATTATTATAAAATACAATAGCCATATTAATATATACAATATATTCTATATTAAATATATAGTTTTGTATTATTATTCTATATAAGTTAAAAAAAAAAAGTTTTTGTTATTATTTATTTTTATTGTGAGAGTTCTTTATTATCATTACTAGGATAATAAATTTTACTTAACATGTTCTTGTCCAAAATTAAAATAAACTAGTATAATATTTGTATAGGCAAGAACTAAGAAGACATACATACAAGTATGAAAAATGTGAAAGAATATATAAACACTTGTGATTCATCATTATTCCTCTACGAGTAGATAATGGTTACACTTACATTATTGTTTAGATTTTTAAAATCCTCCTAACCCTCATAAATAATGTTTTTTATTTGAGGGCAAAATTAATAAAATTAATAATAATTATTATAGAAGTGTACAAAATGTAAAAAAAATATTCAATCACTCATAATGACAAGCTTTACAACTTTCATGAGGGGTCAGCTTCGAAATCCAACACTATAATCCATAAACCTTAAATTTATATTTAACCGTCGATTGTCATTTACGCTTTATTCTTGTTACTGAATTTCATTTTTTAAATTTTCTTTTTTGAAAACTTGATCATCTGGCAGATGTAAGAAGATGAACGGTTCAGATCTTTGATATCACGTTTCGATATTTACGGTTAACTGAAATATGAGTCTATGTCATATAGTTTGTAGAAACTTTATAAACATCAAGCAATATTTTCACTAATCGTAAAACTCTGAACATAATATCAACGATCCAAACCGTTCATCTTCTTGCATCCTCTAATAGATCATGTTTTCAAAAAAGAAAATCTGAAAAAAAAACAAAATTTGATAAGAAAAATGAAGCGTAAATGTAAACAATAATCAACAGTTAAATTTTGATCTATGATTTATATGATTATAGTGACGAATTTTGAAGTTAAGCTCTTCACGAAAGTCGTAAAGCTTGTTATTACGAGCGTTTATATATTTTTTCTATATTTTTTATACTTCTACATTGAAGGGTTTGATTGGAAGAAAATGTGCAAGATGTTCTAATGTTCCAATGTTCTTAATTTTGCAAATCTTTTGAACATTTGATATTTTGTAATGTTCTAATATTTTTTTTATTATGCTCTTATTTTGGATATGTAAATATACACTTAAAGAAAAATGCGTTTTTATGTTTTGGATGTGACAATTCTTAAAAGAAAATTGCGTTTTCACTAAAAAAAAGTATTATGTTTTTTATTTAATTATTTATTGGTTTAAAATATATTTTCCTTAACGGGTAATGGGTCGGGTCATATTACCCGTTAATATTATCGGGTCGATTTCGGGTTGGATTATTTTACCCGTTTATTTTAACGGGTGTTACACGACACGACCCGTTAAGATATCGGGTATGACACGAAAACGACACGAACACGGGAAACACGACACAAATGCCAGGTCTAGTGAGAAGTATGAATAATGTCAAAAACAAACGTCATACGGGATGAAAGTAGTGAACTCAACGGAGTATGATCATCCCAGGATTGGTGCCTCATCAAAACCTTGTTAGGTAGCAAAAACCCAGTGGGAAAAATACTCCTAATCGTAAGAAAAAGAGTACATTAAGATCAAGTGAGTATGCTTTTGGATACTCCCCTTGAGTTAGACATAACTTCCAAATAAGAGAACTACAAGCAATTCAACTCAAATAATTTACGCATACTGATTCCTTGGACGAGCTTCTGAAAAGTAGACTTGGGCAATGACTTGGTGAATGGATTTTCCAGGTTGTCTTGAGAACGGATTTTCTTGACTTCAATGTTCTGATGCTGTTGTTGCTGGTGAAAGTAAAAGAACTTCGGCGCTATGCGCTTGGTATTGTCTCCCTTGATGTATCCCTTCTTTAACTACTCGATACATGCAACATTGTCTTTAAAGATTGTCCGATACATGCAACATTGTCTTTAAAGATTGTCGTAGGAAGGTCAACGACAGAACTAAGACCACTAGCACTTCGAATATGTTCCATAACTGCTCTCAACCAAAAACACTGACGCAAGGCGAGAATCTCAGCATGGTTTGAAGAAGTCGCAACTAGCATTTGCTTGGTAGACCTCCCAGATATAGTGGTGTCTTTAACGGTAAAGACATAACCAGTTTGAGAACGTGTCCTATGTGGGTCGGACAGATAACTAGCATCTGCGTAACTAAGAAGGCGAGAATCAACCCGAGGACCGAGGGGGGCGGCGACTCCTTTCGAGGATTCATGGGTGTAGAACAAGCCCAAATCTGTCGTACCCCTGAGGTAGCGAAAAATGTCTTTAACACCATTTCAGTGTCTGAGTGTAGGCGCATTGCTATATCTAGCCAAAAGATTAACAACGATGGAGATGTCGGGTCTAGTGCATTGAGTCAAGTACAATAAAGCACCAATTACACTTAGGTATGGAACTTCAGGCTCCAAAAACTCATCCTCATCCTCTTTAGGATGGAAGGGATCTCGTTTAGCACCTAGAGTCCGAACGACCATATGAGTACTCGAAGGCTTCGCTTTATCCTCATTAAAATATCGCAACACCTTTTGGGTGTAGTTCGATTGATGTACTAGGATTTCATCCAAACAATGCACAATCTCCAGGCCGAGACAATATTGAGTTTTTCCAAGATTTTTCATCTCAAATTCTAATTTCAAGTGAACAACAATTTCCTCAAGCTATATGGAAGTTTCGATGAGATTCATGTCGTCGACATAAACTGTAACGATCGCAAATCCGGAATGTGACTTCTTGATGAACACGCATGGGCATAATTCATTATTTACATAACCCTGACTTGTCAAATATTCACTTAGACGGTTATACCACATCCGCCTGGATTATTCCAATCCGTAGAGTGATCTCCTCAATCTAATCGAGATAGTGTTCCGTGGTCTAGAACTATTTAAACTAGTCAATGGAAATCCTTTTGGAACTTTCATGTAGATTTCCGTATCTAGATCCCCATAGAGATACGCGTTTAGCACGTCCATAAGCTGCATATTCATTTTTTTAGAAACTACCAAACTGATAAGGTAGCAGAACGTTATGACGTCCATTACGGGGGAATTCGTCTCCTCATAATCAATCTCAGGGCGTTGAAAGAAACCTTACGCTATGAGATGTGCTTTGTATCACACTATTTCATTCTTCTCATTACGCTTCCTCACGAAAACCCATGTGTAGCCCACGGGCTTCACATGTGGTTGAGTAGGAGCTACGGGGCCCAAACACCTTACGTTTCGCAAGCGTATCGAGTTCGACCTGGATTGCTTGTTTCCAGTTTGACCAATTCGTTCTACATCGACATTCATTAACGGAACATGGTTCAATGTCATCGCTAAGCATAATGTCAGTAACTACTATGTACACAAATGCATCGTTGACAATCATCTCATTTTGATTCCAAACCTCATTCAATATTGCATAGTAGACCAAATTTTTGTGATTTTCGGAAGGCCAGTTCACCGTAATCTAGAATAACCTCATGCGTTGGAACAGATGAGTAAACGATGGTCGGATTCAGACTAAGGTAGGTTTGTGTTATTTTCCTCTTCCAGGGTTGTGAATCCTTTGAACCAGGGTGTCTGCCACGCTTCAAGGTAAGAGCAGATGATTGGCTAGTCGTCAATGTACCATGCCGCATGGGAGGTGTCGTCGCCCTACCATTGGGGACGGTTCGGCTTTCCAAGGCGGTATTACGGTGTAATTTAGGTACGTCGATCCTTACAGGTACGTTTGCAGTGGGTATATGTGATCTCGTCACCTTTACTAGATCAGTAAAAGCATCTGACATGCTTTAAGAAATGCTCTGAAGATCTAGAATACGACGCACTTTAGTTTCAGACTGAGTAGTGTGGGGATCTGAATGAGACATAGTGAGAGTATACCACGATAATTCGTGGCGTTCTACATGAACGTTAACGTTATTATCTCCCCCTAACGATGGGAAAATTGTCTCATCGAAGTGACAATCAGCAAAACGTGCAATAAAGAGATCTTCTATCAAAGGCTCTAAGTAGCGAATAATTGATGGCGAATCATAACCGACATAGATTCTCATTCTTCTTTGATGACCCATTTTGGTGCGTAGTGGTAGCGTTATTGGCACATGGAATGCGCACCTAAACACACGTAAATGTGAGTAGTCGGGCTCGTATCTAGTAACCAACTGTAACGGTGAATGAGGTTGGGTAGCAGTGGGCCTCAGGCGAACCAACATAGTTACGTGCAATATTGCATAGCCCCAGACAAATACTGACAATTTGGTTCGCATAACCAAAGTCTGAGTTATCAATTGAAGGCGCTGTATGAAAGCTTCTGCCAGGCCATTTTGGTTGTGAACATGGGCTACAAGATGTTCAACATCAATCACAACAGACATACATTAATCGTTAAAAGTCTGTGACGTAAACTCTCCAGCATTGTCCAGTCGAATTGACTTGATCGGATAATCAGGGTGGTGAGCCCTAAGCTTAATAATTTGTGCTAGGAGTTTCACAAATGTAGCACTACGTGAGGACAATAAACAGACATATGACCAACGTGTCAATACGTTAACCAACACCATAAAATATCTAAATGGTTCACATGTTGGTTGGATAAATCCACAAATATCCCCTTGAATCCTCTTAAGAAACTTAGGAGGGTTGTGAATGATCTTTGTAATTGAGGGTTGAGTATTCAACTTCCCCAAAGAACAAGCTTTGCAAGGCGGGAATCCAACTTAGGGAGGTAAATGATGCCCATGTGATGATTTGAGGATACGGCACATCATGTCACATCTAGGATGTCCATACGGTCATGCCAAAGCAGCGAAGTGTTCTGTAACCCAGGCACAGGGCTGGCCACATGATGGGCCTCTATGTCGCGAATGGTTGTAATGTACAACCCATTCGGGAAGCGTTCTAGCTTCTCGTGAATACCCTTTTGGCCATACTCGTAAGAAGTGATACAAAGAAATTCGGAGCCATTCTCTTCAATGGTTTCAACATGATATTGATTATCTCGGATATCTCTAAAGCTCAGCAACGTTCTTCTAGAACGTGGAAAATAAAGGGCATCTTTAATGGTTAAGACAGTACCATTAGACAACATTATACGAGCATTTCCACATCCTTCAATCAGGTTGGATGGGCCTGAGAGGGTTGTTCGAGGTGCATTTTTAGGCACAAAGTTAGTAAAATAGTGTCACTCATGCAATATGGTATGTGTGGTAACACTATCAGCCAAACAACTAACTTCCCCACTAGTCATACCTAGGAATAAATTAATTGAATTGGTCACATGCATAAATATAATTCCATTCATTCAATTACTCAATCGAGAAATAATATCCATAATTCAAAACAAACCAAAACCAAACAAATTATTCCAGAGACTTAAAAAAATTGTCCAAAAATTAAACCATAAACCTAAAAAATAAGGGGGATTCGGTCACTCCTGGGTTCGGCAGTGTTCTAAAAATCGGCCTAGGCGGCGTCTAAGTGCTGGGCGTGGTTGTGCCGATTCGATTAGGTCCAAATCGTTAAGAAAAATCGGGGAGCTGTTAAGTGCCTGCCTAGGCACTCTTAGGCGGCTGTCTAGGCGGCGATCTAGGCGAATTACTGGGAAGAAATTCCAAACAGATACCCAAAATCGCAAAAGCTTTCTTGCCTCTTCGACTTCCTCTCTTTGTGCACCATGACTTTCGTAGTTGTTGCGACTCCCTCTCTCTGAAATCCATCGAATAAAAGGGAAAAAAAAAGGGGAGAATGTACAGAGGGAAAACGGAAAAAAGAAGAAGAAGAAGAGGGAACGGAAAGAAGACGAAGAGGATGAGGAAAAGGAAAGAATAAAAAATAATAGAGGATTTTGGTTTTCAAGGCGTCAAAATGGACTCCTTGGTTTGGGAGTCTCTGATTGTCTTGGTTGATGTGAGGCATGGGTCTTGGCTGATGTAAGGCATGGGAACTAGGGTTGGAGGGAAGGGGTCACACCACACATGTGGTGTTTTACGAAATGGAGAAGGATGCATATGCACCTTTTCAGAATTCTTTTTATTATGAACCACCTAACCCATGGGATTTTTACTTTTAATCTTTAAAAATTAGATATAGTCATTTAAAATGTCTTAAGTTATATGGTATATATGCTTAATATGTTTTTAAATTCTGGGCTTGTTATATTTTTTTTTACATTTTATCATTATTTTATTATCTTATTTATGTATTTTATACAAGTATAGTTTTTTTTGTAAGTGTTAATATGCACTTATTTACAAGATATACAAGAAATTTACCTAAATCCGCCTAGACCCTGCCTAGCCGCCTAGGCGATAGGCGCTAGCCTGTCGCCCGACTAGCACCTAGTGTTTTTTAGAACGTTGGGGTTCAGCCACTGGGGGTAAAAACTCCCTAAGAACATGTCTAGAAAAATAAAACTTTATTGTTCCATATGAGTGAATGCCTCCTGAAGATCTGATATCTTCATGGATGTAGTAGCATATTTGGGATGTTCTACATGGGCAAAGTTAGACTCACAACATGAATGATACTTGGCAATGTCCTCGTGGGCATCTCGGTATACGCATGACCAATGATCATTTGATCCACAGCGGTAGCACATGTCCAATTCAGTAGAACCGATTGAACGGTAGCTTTTATCTTGTTCTTGAAGTTTGGGGCCTTAAGGGCAAGGGGTTGGCGTTTTTGGGTTAAATTTCCTCCCTTTGGTGGGCCTTGGACCCGTGGGTGGGATTGCCACCATTACCACGGCCATGACGATGTTTTCGTCGTTTGTGGCTACTAGAATTAGTCGCATGCGCTTCAGGCAGAGCATTCGAGCCAATATGTCGAGCTTGATGATTCTTCATCAAAAGTTGGTTCTTCTTTTTAGCGAGAAGTAAAACAGAGATCAAATCTAAAAATTTGGTGAACTTATGTGCCCTATATTGTTGCTGCAGTACAATATTAGTGGCATTGAAGGTCAAATATGTCTTCTCCAAGAGATCCTCGTCTGTTAAGTCCACTTTACAGAACTTAAGCAATGATTGGATTCTACAAACTTCAGAGTTGTATTCATTCACGAACTTAAAATCTTGGAAGCGTAAATGCTGCCAGTCGTGTCTTGCCTCGAAACGATCAGCCAGAGTAAGCTAGAGGTTGCGTGGATCCTCCTTAGCGAGGTACTCGGTCTACAGTGCATCATGGATGTGTCTTCGGATAAAGATCATAGCAGTAGCTTTCTCAGCTTCGTCGACGGGTTCATCGTCGATAGGTTCCTCGATGGTGGCTCTAATACCCTTTGCGGTGAGATGTTGCTTCATGTCTTGAACCCATTTCAGGTAGTTTCTTCCAGAGCGTTGAAATCGAGCTTGTTCAAGTTCTACATGTCCCTAAAATAGAGGATAGAAAAACGTGGTTTGTCATATGGAAAGCCACAGATATACATCTTATAACATTCGGGTTCTATAGACATGTATATGTTTAATTTAAACATGAAAGCTACAGGTTTCATGTGGTAAGTTTTGAATGAAAACTTTGGATTTCAAAGGCACTAAATATGAAACTATAGGTTCAATTTAGTTTTATGAACGATTAGTTCATAAAGAAGAGGTTCCTGCAAGAACACAGAATGTAATATGCTGATTGAAGTGTATTGGATTTGAGTTGCTTTGGGAACTCAAGTGTGAGAGCTTTGGGACAACGAAAAGATGTCAACAGTTCAAAGTCTAAAAGTAAATTATTGAATCGTTAATGTCCAAAAGTGGTCTTAAGGTCAATAATTTTGGATTAATTATCAAATTAATGGACTGTTGGTCACTTTTAATTAATTCAATAAATCGGGACCAAACTGGATCGATCGTGGAAGCAAAATAATGACACGCATATCATATTAGCTTCGGTTGGCGATAAACCAAGTGATAATTAAATTAGAATTAATTAGCGTAAACCAAAGTACCCCAAGAAAATATTTGGGCATGATTTATAACGCGGGGATGCCAAACATTGGCATTGGGTCGAAAAAATAATGCGGCCAAGGAAAAAGTGGGCTGGTTGCGATGTGAGGACGGGCCCTGTAGCACGGCTGCAGACCTCTGGGTCATGTGGTCTGGGTGAGCACAGCAGCAAAAGTTGTTGGTTTAGGCGAAAAACAGGCACGTGAGCAATCCCAACCCATGGCTGGCTTACGAGTTGGTGCGGGGAAGTTGGCTTCCGGATTTTGGGCTGTGGCAGGTCAAACCCAATATCACAAAAGGCTTCTAGAGAGTTGGGCCAGGGGGTGGCGAAGCACTACAAGCAACGCGGGCTTGCTGAAGGCAGGCATAAGCACGGGTTGGACCCAACAAGCAACAAGCTTGCTGCAAGTGTGGGCCAGGGACTCGGGACAAAGCTCAGCAACTCAGAAGTTACTGGTTTTGGGTTGGAGGGGCTGCAGGCTCAGAGTAACCCTTACCAGGTGATAGGAGCATATTTATGCAACTTTGTTAGCTTATTTCTTGGCATTTAGTTAGTTAGTTTCTACTTATTATAGTAATTTAAGCTATTTTCGTATTTTTGCAGGTCCAATTGGTAAAGGTGACAATAAAAGGCAAAATGGAGCAATTTGGAGCAGTTTTGGATTTGGATTGGATAGCTTGCGTAGAGAGCATATGGGATGGACGTTTTTGGTGTTTAAATGATGCTAGAAATGTGCTACAATATGGAGGAATTAAAATTGGGGCTTGGAAGACAAGAAATTAGACAAGAAAGGGAAACCTTATCCAATCTTATCTTATCCAACCTTATCTTAACAAACCTTATCTAATCTTATCCTATCATTATTTTATCTTACCTTATCCCCAGCGGCAAGGGGGAGTCCTTATCATATTTCAACATCTCTTATCTGATTCTAGGAGTCCTAAAATAATTCTAAGAAGCTAATCTTTCTCCTCCTAGGATTAGCCGTGCCCTCTGCCCTATATATAGAACCTTGCCAGAGCTTTCAAAAGGGAAAAAAAATATTTCAACATCTCTTATTTGATTCTAGGAGTCCTAAAATAATTCTAAGAAGCTAATCTTTCTCCTCCTAGGATTAGCCATGCCCTCTGCACTATATATAGAACCTTGCCGTAGCTTTCAAAAGGGGAAAAAAAAGGGTTTATATCACAAATGGTCCCTGAAATTGACCCCATCAATCATGATGGTCCCTGAAATTAAAAATCGATCAATGTAGTCCCTGAATTTTAACTCGCGAATCAATGTGGTCCTTCTGTTAGTGTTCCGTCCAAATTAACTTTAAAAAAAGGTTAGAGAACCAATTTTTCATGGTAAAATAATCAAAAATAAGTTTTCTTTTTTCCATCTTCACTTTTCTCTCCATTTTTTCATGGATTTGGTGCTAAAACTAAAATAAAAACAAAAAAAAGTGGTTCTCTAACCTTTTTTTGGTCATTTTACCATGAAAAATTGGTTCTCTAATCTTTTTTTAGTGTTAATTTGGACGGAACACTAACAGAAGGACCACATTGATTCGCGAGTTAAAATTCAGGGACTACATTGATCGATTTTCAATTTCAGGGACCATCATGATTGATGGGGTCAATCTCAACGACCATTTGTGATATAAACCCAAAAAAAAAGGAGTGTGCCGTAACCTGCATCCATTGAAGTGCTGGAGTTTTTCCAGAGTTCTTTCTATCCTTGCTTAGTTTTAATGTTTAAATTAGATTGTTCTTTAGTTATGACGAACATGTGTAACTAAATTTCTTTTTAGCTAGAGGTGAATTCGAAGCCATGATCATATGTTTTATATAAATTGATTACATCCAGTTATTGTTTCATAAAACATGAATGCGATTTACTTATCTGTTTTATAGAGAACTTATTCTTGTATGTTTATTAAGGATGCATACTTAGTTTGCATGCAGGGATCTGATGCTAGAATATAAGGGAATTTCACCTAATCGTTATGAACTTATATTTGCAAGTAGTAAAAGTCACTAGTCATGATTGTGTTAAGTAAATTCTTGGCAGGAGTATCATGTTTTTCATAGTTACGAATGCCTTGTCAATGCTTATGATTTTCATAGAACTTATTTATCTTTGAGATGTATCTCTATCATGCTTTTCATAGTTAGGGAACTTGAGAAGAATAATTGGGTTGCGTTGCTGAGTCCAATTCAATGAACTTAGGAAAATCTGAGAGTTAATTAGTGCAGTTCACAATTAATTTGGGGCATTATCATTCATGGTTTAGAGAAATAATAACTGGAAATCGATTTGTATGCATATGTTTCATGTATGGAGAAGAATCCTCTAGCTATCCTTCATCCATATTTTATTCACATCTTAATTTACTTGCTATTTTTTACTTTTGTTTTAGTTAAATTCGTCCAAAATCTCCCCCTTTATTGTTTTGATGTTAGTTTTACTTAGTTTTCAGTTTTAAGTTTAATTTGTTGTAACTAAAGAGGAGTTGTTGCTGGTAGAATGCGATGCTGGTTATGGCCTGTTCGCGCCTCTCCTCTGCCAGATCTAGGTTTGTGGCCATCTCTTTACCGTTCTGCTCGACGTCTGGCAGCATGGTGATGATGCTTGGCACGATGATGTTAGGAGGAATGATTGCTTCCGAACCAAACGCCAAAGAGAAAGGGGTTTCTCCAGGTTGCTCGCCTTTTGGTGGTGCAATATGCCCATAGACATCTGGGGAGTTCATCTGGCCACTTTCCCTTTTTGTCGGTGAGGGATTTTTTGAGGCAGTCGAGGATCGTCTTGTTAGAGGCTTCGGCCTGCCCATTACCCTGCGGATACCTTGGTGTGGACATATGCTGCTTAATGCCATATTTTTGGAAGAATCTCGCCAAATCTTTGCCCACAAATTGCGGGCCGTTGTCGGTGACGATGGACTGAGGGATGCCAAAGCGGCAAATGATGTTCCTCCATATAAAGCGCTCTATGTCTGTTTGAGTTGTTGTTGTCATGGGCTCTGCTTCTACCCATTTGGTGAAGTAATCAGTTGCCACAATCATCATGCCTCTGCCCCCAGTAGCGAGCGGCATAGGCCCTACCAGGTCAATTGCCCACTTCATAAACGGCCAAGGACTCGTCTGTGGGTGTAATTCGCTAGCGGGCAATGCTGGTACAGACTTATAACGTTGGCAGCGGTCGCATTTTTGTACTAACTCCTTAGCATCTTGATGCATGGTAGGCCAATAGTAGCCTGCATTAAGAGCTTTTTGTGCCAAAGATCGTCCTCCATAATGATTTCCACACACGCCTTCATGGATTGAACTTAGGACCTTCAAGTCATCGAGAGGTGCTAAACAACGGAGATGTGGTCTGGTGTAGGATCTTCGAACTAGAACGCCATTCCATATATAATAGCGAGCCGCCTTGGTTTGGAGTTTTCTAGACTCCAATCTTTCTGTGGGGAGTGTGCCGTTGACCAAGTAATCTATAATAGAACTTTGCCAATTTGGAGATACACTAACCTGTGACACCTCGGCTACCGGCTCCGCCTCTATGCTTGGCTTATCTAGGTATTCCACCGGAATTGAACGCTTGAACTGGTGATCGAGGGCAGAGCCTAGGCTGGCTAACTCATCTGCATGGGCATTTTCCGTTCGTGGAACTTGAGTGAGAATGTAAGTCTGAAATGCCTCAAGCAGCTTGTGTACCTTCTCTAGATACTGCGCCATCCTTGGATGTTTTACCGTGTATTCCCCAGTGGCTTGGCTAGTAATTAGCTGAGAATCGGAATAAATCGCAAGCTTCTTCACTGCTAAATCTTTTGCCATCCGGAGGCCTGCCAGTAAGGCTTCGTATTCTGCTTCATTATTGGATGCCTTGAAGCCTAAAGTGATTGCCTGCTCAAGCATCGAGCCATCCGGGGTAATGAGAACCACGCCTGCTCCCGAACCTTTATAATTGGACACGCCATCGACATGCAAATGCCAAATATCTCCATTGAGGGAAGCAGGCGAAGCTAAGGTCTCAGCTGCTTTTAGGACATTGTGGGGCTTCTCTGCTGCGTTGCCTAGGCCGGGTGCAAATTATGCTATAAAATCTGCTAGAGCTTGGGCCTTTATCGTCGTACGGGGTCGAAAGACTAAACCATATTGGCCTAGTTCAAGTGCCCACTTCATCACTCGTTGAGAAGCATCTGCACCAGGCAAGATGGATCGCAGAGGATATTGAGTCATGACAATGACTGTATGAGCTTGAAAGTACGGTTTAAGTTTCAGAGCCGCCACAACTAGAGCCAAAATTAATTTTTCGATCTTCGGATATCTTGTTTCCGCATCGAGAAGAGCTTTAGAAGTGTAGAATACCGGTAGTTGGGCGCCCAGCTCTTCTCGTATGAGGGCAGAGCTCACTGCTACTTCGAAGACTGCCAAGTAGATGTATAAATCCTCCGCAGCTTCCGGCTTAGATAGTAATGGAGGCGATGTGAGATACCTCTTCAAGTCTTGGAAAGCTTTTTCACATTCTTCATCCCATTTATCACGTTGCGCTCTCTTGATGGCTTTGAAGAAAGGTTTGCATCTATCAGTAGACCGTGAGAGGAAACGGTTGAGGGCGGCTGCTCGTCCAGTCAAGCTTTGGATCTCTTTCAAAGTTGCGGGAGACTTCATTTCTAGAATCGCTCGGATCTGCTTGGGATGTGCCTCAATCCATCGTTGGGTGACTAAGTACCCTAGGAATCGGCCTGAAGATACTCCAAATGTGCATTTGGTAGGGTTGAGCTTCATTTTGTACTTTTTAAGGATGTCGAATGTTTCCGCCAAGTTGCGAATGTGGTCTGACCGCTGCTTGCCTTTTACCATGATATCGTCGGCATAAACTTCCATGGTAACCCCAATTTGCTTCTTGAACATCATATTCACTAACCTTTGGGAAGTTGCTCCTGCGTTCTTGAGGCCAATAGGCATGACCTTGTAGCAATAAGTACCTCGTTCGATCACAAATGCGATTTTTTCCTTGTCGGGGTCGTACATGGCTATTTGATTGTAGCCAGAGTATGCGTCCAAAAAACTGAGCAGCTGGTTTCCAGAAAGTTGGATCTACCAAAAGATCGATTCGGGGGACTGGATAAGGATCCTTTGGGCATGCCTTGTTGAGGTCGGTATAATCTACGCAAACCCTCCACTTGCCCTTCTCTTTCTTCATAACTAGCACAACGTTGGCGAGCCATGCCGAGTGTGATACCTCTTCTATGAATCCGGCTTCTAATAGCTTGTCTATTTAGGCCTCGATGATCGCTACTCGTTCGGGCGCAAAATGCCTTCTTTTCTGGATCACTGGCTTAGCAGCGGGATCAACATGTAACTTGTGGCAAGCCACTTTTGGGTCTATGGCGGGCATGTCGGATGGTGACCATGCAAAGATGTCTCGGTTCTTTCTAAGGAAGACAGTGAGTTCTTCCTTCTCGGCTTTGCTTAAACGGGAGCCAATTCTAGCAGTCTTTTCTGGCTGCTGTGGATCAAGAATGATTTCTTCAGCGTCTTCTTCGGGTTTCCATCCTATCTCGTCTACTTGAGCACCTTCTTCTCGATCCACTTGCTGTAATTGCTATTTGGTAGCTTCTTCATCCTTTTGGATTTCAGTAACCTCCACGGGAGTAAAGGTATTCTTCTTTGTTTCTTTCAACATTTGCATAGTGCATTGTCGGGATGCGGCCTGGTCGGACTTAATTTCTCCAATTCCTCCGCCCGGGATACGGAAGCGGATTTTTTGGTACTTGACGGAAGTAACGGCATCTAGCTTGATCAACCAAGGCCTTCCAAGGATTCCGTTGTAAGGAGATGGATCACTTATGATTGTAAATGTTTGCTTCGAGACTACTGGCGATGTTTTCACGTCAAGTGTGATTTGGCCGATAGCAGTTGATGTGTGTCCATTGAATCTAGTGAGCACCTCTGCTCGGCGCATTATTATGCTTTCCAAGCCCATTTTCTAGATGATTGATAGTTGAAGTAGATTGACTGCACTTCCATTATCAACCATCATTCGGTCGACTATAGCATGGGCTATTTGGACAGATATTACTAATGCATCATCATGTGGGAAGTCAACGCCTTCCGCGTCCTGCTCAGTGAAGCCAATAATGGGTCCAGGTTGTATGTCGGCTGCTTGAACTTGTGAGATCAGTAAAGCCTGCTGGATCTTCCTCTTCTTGGAGTTGTTAGTGGCCCCCAAGTGTTCGGATTTGGCAAAGATACCATTAATCCGAATTGTCTTGGTTGGTGGCTCCTCATCATCATCAGCATTCCTTCTTGGCTGTGCAGCTGGCTTGTCCAAATACTTATCAACTTTGCCTTCTTTCACGAGCTTTTCCAGATAATTTTTCCAAGTGTAGCAGTTGTCAGTAGTGTGGCCTGGACCTCGATGGAATGCGTAATATTTAGTATGGTCCAACTTGGAAGTATCTCATTTTCATTGCTTTGGTAGCTTGAACCACGACTCGTTTTTTACGTCGCGGAGGATTTGATGCATAGGAATCGAAAACTTCGAGTAATTCTTTGTCACGAGGCCTTCTTTAGTTGTAGGCCTATCCCTCCGCTTGGCCTCTTGTCGGCTCTTGCTGGGCCGTTTTCCATCTTCCTTTCCTTGAGCCACTACTACCTCTTTTTGAGGCTGCTCGGGTGCCTTTTCCGCCCGCCGAGCCTCGTCCCAAAGTGCATGCTTCTCCGCTAGAGTGAAGGAATCTGCTAGAGTCAAGTCTTCTTTCATGATCATCTCTCCAAATAGAGGATGATCTGCTGGGAGGCATTTTTGAAATGCTGCACTAGCTATTGAGTCATCGCATCCAACGATCTTCGCCTTCTCTGCCTTAAACCTTTTTACGTAGTCGCGGAGCGATTCCTTCGGGTTTTTCTTCACGTTGAACAAATGATCGGATTTTTTCTTGATCGAGAGGTAAGATGAGTATTCTTTGGTGAAAACCAAGGAAAGATCATCAAAATTCTGGATGGATTGTGGTGGCAAGGTGTGGAATCAATCTTACGCTTTGCCTTGCAAAGTGGTGGCGAATATTTTGCACATAAGAGCGTCATTATTCCGGTAAAGGACCATCGCACTTCGGTAATGCTTCAAGTGCCTCTCTGGATCTCCATCTCCTTTGAAGGATATGAAGTGCGGCATGCTAAACTTGCGTGGAGGTTCCGTCTGCTCGATCTCATCCGTGAAAGGTGACCTGCTTATGTTGGTCATATCCCGCCGTAATGTTTCATCAACCACTTTGTTGCGTTGGAACTCACGCAATCGTTCATTGAAAAGCCTTTCCACCTCTTCTTGGATCTGCTTTTGTTGGGGGTAGAGGAGCCCTCGGCTGCCCCAGGTCTTGGCCTACCGGTCTAGGCTGCTCTTCCGGATGCTCTACTTGTTACCACCTCAGCTGCCTAGCTGGCGAAGGATCTCTTCGCATGCTGCCTGTTGAACTTGAAGCGGATAGAGTGACAGCTTCTCTCCGTGCGTCACGTTGCATCCTCCGAAGTGACATGGAAGATACTCCTTGCGGGCCTAATCTCGAATGAATGCTTTGCCTAGAAGGCCGCTCATATGGTTCATCAAAGCGTGACCCCAACCTTGATTGTATACTCGCTCGTGGGCTTAATCGAGAGTGCACGCTCCTCCTCGCGCTAAGACGGGAGTTTACGCTATCTCGGGGACCCAATCGAGATTGTACACCACCCGACTGCTCGGTTTGATTGATTGGCTGCTTGCCAGGACGTTGCCGGTAAGGTTCCTTGTTTACCCTTGTCCTTCTTTGGGACACCTCATCTGGGGCACGTTGGATTTCGTTGCGTTGCAAAAGTTGATTCACCAAGGTTGTTTGTTGCGCAACCAAGGTTGTTTGTTGCACAAGGGCATTCGTCAACTCCAAGCCTTGTCGAGACAAGTGATGCTCACCACTCAAATTGGATGAGTTTGGAAGAAATATTCCTCCTTGAGCAGTGGATAGGTGGTTGATTCTGGCACGAGATTTGAGTTGGTAAATGTCAAATCCGTGAAGAAAGGTTGTGGAAGTACTCCCGGCTCGACGGTTGGTCCGGATAGTTGAAATGGTCTCGAGCCGACTTAAGCTGCTTGGGAAACCATTGGAGCAGGCTGGGCCGCGGGAGCAGGCTGGGCCTGCGGGAGCAGGCTTGGTCGAGGGAGCAGGCTTGGTAGCTTACGAGATGCACGCGAATGTGAGGCTTGGGCCGTGGCTTTGGCGGTATGGGCCTTGTGCGGCACGGCTTGGATTTGCCTTGGTGGCACGTTTTGGGCCATAGTAGTGATACCATGGACCTCGCCGCGGGTGGTCACCGCGGTGGTTGCCACGGTGGCAGCCTCGTGGTGATGGAGCCGTCCCCCCTAGAACCACATCCAATCTTGTAGATCGTCGCGGTCCCATTTCTTGATTGTTTGAATTGTCACTTGTGGAATTTTCCAAATTTCTAGCCATTGTATATATATATATTTTTTTTATACGCTTTATAAAAGAACTTTTGCAAATGAAAATTCTAATAATAAAAACGTATGAAGAATACAAATGGACTAGAAATTAGAGAAAAATTTTTTTTTGTGCGAGAGTCTTTTTTGAGCGTAGATTTCTTGCTCTCAATGAAAGCACCAATTTGTGGATGCAAATTTTCTCCTCTTCGATCTTGGACGAATTTGCACCTACAAAACAAGTAGCACCTTAGGTTAAGGCCAAGAGTCTCACGCGCCCACGATGAATTGGGGGGGGGGGGGCTTTGGCCGAAGAACCTCCGATGCCAAAGTTAGAATTTTAGAGAGAAAAGTGTTTAGTGAATTTGGGATTTTTTGCAAGAGACTTGGAATGACTTTTTGGTGAAAATGGGTGCCTATTTATAGGATTAGGCCTTGCCCAATTTTGAATAATGGTGGCCGGCCATTGTAGGGTTTTTTGGGTTCAACTTTTGGTTTAATTAGCCAATTTATTGGCTAATTAAATATGAAAAGAATAAATGGGTGGTTATGAAAATAAATGATTATTTTAATTTGGGTAATAACATAGGGAAAATGAGAAAGGTGTGGATGGGAATGGTGGAAAGGGATGGCCGGCCCTTTAACTATTTTTTGGTTTAAATTGTATAATTTTAATAGGCAATTAATGGATTAAATGGGTAATTAATCCATTAATTTACCCATTAATATTATTTTGGAGGTTACTTTGCAAGAAAAGGATTTGATGAGATGGATTTGATTTGGTTACCTCTTTTTGGAGCATTTTTGATTTTGTTGAAGGATGATTGCCTGCTGCTCGCGTGTAGAAATCCTGTTGTACCTCAGGGGTATTTTGGTCCTTTTCTACTAAAATATCCACGTGTCGCCTTGTGATTATTTTTGGCTCCACAGTGTCATTATTCAATTGGCTAATCGATCTAATGCATATCCGAAAGGAGTTTTGGAAGATGTTTTGGTGCAGGTAGACCATTTGATTTTTCCAGCAGATTTTTATGTGCTTGAGATGGAGGATTCAGCCCACTCTACACCATTACCAATTTTACTTGGATGACCTTTCATGAAAACAGCCCAAACCAAGATTGATGTGTCCAAGGGAGCGTTAACTATGGAGTTTGATGGCGATGTGATTAATTTTAATGTTTCTGAATCTATTAAGTATCCTAATGATGTTCGTTCTTGTTTTGCCATTAATGTGATTGAAAATATAGGGCAAAAACGTTCAGCACCTATCAAGAATGATGTATTTAGAACCACTATTGAGAGGGGAAGTGGAGTGGATCACACAGGACAAGCCACTGCCCTCAAAGCACCCAAGGCCGAGAGCACCACCTCTGAAATTGTTGACAATGCTGCTACCTTTGGGTCTTCATTGCAGTACTTTGGTGAGCCACCTATTCCAATTCCAATTCCCATTTCAACTAATAGGTTGTTACCTTCTTTGGTTCAAGTGCCCTATCGAATCCAAGCTGGTGGGAGAGTTTACATTGACTTTAGGAAGCTCAACGCCACAATCAGGAAGGATCACTATCCCCTTCCGTTCATAGATCCAATGCATGAGTGTTTTGAGGAGCATGTCATGGAGGATATACCTCTCCATGCCATTGGCCCTAGTAAAGCTTAAATGGAGGTATCGTCCGGCTGGAAGACGTTAAAGCAAGCGCTTCTTGGGAGGCAACCCATGTGTTCGAATAAAGAGACAATGGAATCTCCGGCTCCTGCAACCAGATTTGCTTTCTTTTACCCTTCTCTTTATTGCTTTTACTTTGCCATGATTGTCTTGTTTGTTAGTTGTCTTTTGTTGCTTTCTTGTTTGAGTTTATTTTTGAAACATTGAGGACAATGTTTGGTTTAAGTGTTGGGGGGGTAAACAGATTGCTTTTCATGACTTATCTTCGAATTTCACCACCTATCACTACTAATGTTGTTATTCACTATTTTAAAGTGTCTTATTGTGTGTCATATAACAAAAGTTTGAAGAAAAAAATCGGAAAATTTTAAGAAAATACCAAAAAAAAGAGTCGTTTTTGTTTGTTTGTTTGTGTCTTAGGGTACCTTCCAACACAATGATGAGGATTTGGTTTTTAATTGCATGACTGTTAAAGAAAGTTACAAACATGGGTGGAAGTTCGATATGCTCTTTGGTTAATGCTTAGTTGTAGTTGTCATTTACAATTTCACATGTAATCACGAAGGAAAAAAATCAGTTTTTGTAACATGCTTGAAGGAAGAAACTCAAACTAACGCTACAACCTTGTGAGACTTAAGCCTATTCTTTGTTTGGAGAGTTATTAATCTGTGATATTCTTGTTTTCTAAAGTCGTTGCATGATCTCATTATTTCTTTGCTTGGTTGCTACTTAGAATGCTTTTTCATCATTTTAGTTCCAAATACTAGAACTCATGCCTGTTTCATTCAAAGCATAAAGTTGATTGCATAACAAATAACAAGATGAAGTTGTTTAGTTACCACCAGAGCCAAAAAGCCTTATCCCTTGCATAAGTTGTGTAGGTTTAACCCATTTGAGCCTTATTTAGCCTATTTTCTTTGTTAGCCTGTATTATCCCTACCTAGCCTTGTATAGGACTATCCATACCATTGTTCTTAAAGAATAGTGAAGCATGACTTATTGGGAATTCCTTTTGATCTACAATATGCAGAAAAATAAGTGTGGGGGAGGAATTTATCCTTTTTGAATCTGGTGAAGTAGTATGTTTTATGTTTCAAAGAAAAAAAAAACGAGAAAAAGAAAAAAGAAAGAAAGAAAGAAAAAAAAACGAAAACAAAAAACTTGAGAAAAGAGAGAAAAAAGTTGGAAAGAAGTGAGAATGAGTTCATAAGTGTTGGTTGTTGAAGAATAGTCCAAAAATGTGAATCTGACGCTCAATGTTGTACGAATTTCCCCTTTGAGTTTAAAGTTAGGTGCTGCAACCAAAAGTTGAATTCTAGGTGTTGATTTTGATTTCATTACTTTGCTCACTATCACTTTAAGAACCTTTGTTTATCCTTAACCTTTCTTTGTTAGCCAATACCTTAGCCCCATTACAACCCTTAGACTTCTATCTTGATTGTTATGTGTTTCAATATGTGGAGTTTGAAATGGGTACGAGCATATGGAATCCCTGGTTCTCACTTCTAAGTAGTGGCATTCCGTTCATGAGATCATATACATATTTGTATAAATAATTCCAGAAAGTGCCATCTTTGATATAACATATGTGAGTGCTAGTCTACATGTTTACATCAATCTTCTCACATATATTTAGTATAGGAAGTGTAGTTAGAAAATCTGTGTGAAAATAGAGAGTATATTCGGTGAGGAAATGAGTGAATTCTCTAAGGCATGTTATTACATTCAAAATGTTGTTTTAATTGGTTAAATGCGAGCTAGTGAGTGGTTACTGTGATTAAGTATAAGCTCGAGGGTAAGGATGGCTAAAATCTATGTGAGTAGTGATGTTTAACATGTCATGTTTCATTGGAAATCCCTGAGGCAATTGTTGAAAGGTTTAGGTTGTGTTTAGTTTTCTTTGTTTTGCTCGGGGACTAGCAAAAACTCAGTGTGGGGGAATTTGATAGGAGCATATTTATGCGACTTTGTTAGCTTATTTATTGGCATTTAGTTAGTTAGTTTCTATTTATTATAGTAATTTAAGCTATTTTCGTATTTTTATAGGACCAATTGGTAAAGGTGACAATAAAAGGCAAAATTGAGCAATTTGGAGCAGTTTTGGACTTAGATTGGATAGCTTGCGTGGAGAGCATATGGGATGGACGTTTTTGGTGTTTAAATAATGCTAGAAATGTGCTACAATCTGGAGGAATTAAAATTGGGGCTTGGAAGACAAGGAATTAGACAAGAAAGGGAAACCTTATCCAACCTTATCTTAACAAACCTTATCTAATCCTATCCTATCCTTATTTTATCTTACCTTATCTTCAGCTGCAAGGGGGAGTCCTTATCATATTTCAACATCACTTATCTGATTCTAGGAGTCCTAAAATATTTCTAAGAAGCTAATCTTTCTCCTCCTAGGATTAGCCGTGCCCTCTGCCCTATATATAGAACCTTGCCGCAGCTTTCAAAAGGGGAGGAAAAAAAAAGAGGAGTGCGCCGCAACCTGCATCCATTGAAGTGCTGGAGTTTTTCAGAGTTCTTTCTATCCTTGCTTAGTTTTAGTGTTTAAATTAGATTGTTCTTTAGTTATGACGAACTTGTGTAACTAAATTTCTTTTTAGCTAGAGATGAATTCGAAGCCATGATCATATGTTTTATATAAATTGATTACATCCAGTTATTGTTTCATAAAACATGAATGCGATTTACTTATCTGTTTTATAGAGAACTTATTCTTGTATGTTTATTAAGGATGCATATTTAGTTTGCATGCAGGGATTTGATGCTAGAATATAAGGGAATTTCACCTAATCGTTATGAACTTATATTTGCAAGTAGTAAAAGTCACTAGTCATGATTGTGTTAAGTAAATTCTTGGCAGGAGTATCATGCTTTTCATAGTTACGAATGCCTTGTCAATGCTTATGATTTTCACAGAACTTATTGATCTTTGAGATGTATCTCTATCATGATTTTCATAGTTAGGGAACTTGAGAAGAATAATTTGGTTGCGTCGCTGAGTCCAATTCAATGAACTTAGGAAAATCTGAGAGTTAATTAGTGCAGTTCACAATTAATTTGGGGCATTATCATTCATGGTTTATAGAAATAATAACTGGAAATCGATTTGTATGCATATGTTTCATGTATGGAGAAGAATCCTCTAGCTATCCTTTCATCCATATTTTATTCACATCTTAATTTACTTGCTGCTTTTTACTTTTGTTTTAGTTAAATTCGTCCAAAATCTCCCCCCTTGTTGTTTTGATGTTAGTTTTACTTAGTTTTCAGTTTTAAGTTTAATTTGTGTTGATTAGCATCCCTTCAAATCCCCGGCCTAGAACGATCCATACTTGCTCATACTACAATCGTCTAAATTATAGGGTTTAATTTGTGTGTTAGTTTCTACCACATCACCAGGTCGATGCCCTGGTGTTCGTATAGGCGTTGCAAAGCCCAAAGGGTTGTTGTCTTGGTCCAAACGTCGCAACGACATCGTTTTGGCAGTGTGCTCGACGCAGTTAGATTGCAGGCCAGTGCAGTGGTAAGTGATGGTGCCAGAGGCATAAATTCCACATTGCAAAATAATAATTGCGTAATGCATGAAACGTATATATATATATATATTGATATATGAATCATATACAATATATATTGGAAGGAAAACATAAATATAGGGGGTTCATGCATCATGGGGAATGTTTTAATGTTTCGTGGACATTTCAAATATCTTACTTTATTTTAAGCATACCTGATTAGCAAAAAACAAATAAAAGCCTTTGAATTTTGTATCTGATAACGTGTTGTAGGCCTAATTGACTGAACTATTAAGGGAATAAAGAGGGGGAGGCCGACGGCAATAAGAGAGAGAAGAAAGAGATTTAATTGTGAGGTGTGTTGTATTTCACCTCATTGTGCTTTTATTTATAGTAGTAGGATAGGTTAAATCCTACCCTAATAGGATTACAACTCTAATAGGATAATATCTACTAAAGGAAATATTTCAAGATATCCCTAGATACACTAGGATTTACATAATCACATTCCTATTTAGAATATTAATGCAGCAATTTGAATATTATATAGGAAATTTTTATTGGGACTCAAATTTTCTCTATCTAAACACAAATTTTAATTTTAATTTTTTGTTCTTTAAAATCTCTGTTTTAGTCCAAATTAAAAAAGGAAAACTAATAAAAATGGCTTGAAAACTTTAAGTTTTAACGATAAGGACAAAATAAAGAGTAAAATGAATAGTATCATGATTGACTTTTTAGTGTAAAAATGTGGTTTTTCGTTAAAGTGAACAGTACCGCGGGTTTTTCGTTAAAACTCCCAATTAAAAATGTGTTTAAAAATGAAAAAAAATAATGGAAATGGAAAATAAAAAGAAACTCAACCAAAGTTACCTTCGACATCTACCCTACTATCCAAACCCAAAGATACCTAATGTTCTTCATCCATTCTCCAACTACACAGCCACGCCACATGCATCACCACTACAACCCACGATCAAAGACCCAAATCTCATCGCACCATTATATAGAAGCAATACTTGAACATCATAATGATAAATCAATTAAGAAACATCATCGACCAATTAAGCCAATTTGTTTGATTTCAACCACTAAAAACTAGATCAATGAGAACCCTATTTCTTCACTATTCATTTTCAGAAAAAATCAACTATTTTTTTAATTAAACAAATTTGAGGTTCAAATTCAGTGAAATTAAATCATTCAATAGGAATTGCAAATGGTTTCCGCAATCGGGATTGGAGGGAGGGGGTGTTTTCTTTGGAGGGGTGTAGATGGGGTAATCGGGCATATCACTTTTCACCAATGGCCTCTTTTTATGGCTTTTTCTTTCTAAACCCGCTTTATATTGTAAGAAGAAAAGCTTGAAGCTCTAACAATGGAGGTTTCACACTTTAGAGAGAGAAAGAGATTGCAGAGAGTATAGTGAGAATATGAGAAAACAATTCTTCTGTATTATATTTCACACTGAATCCTTACAAGCTATATCTATATATATGCTACACTTTCCTTACAAACTAAGCTAGCTCATAACAGACTTAACAAACTTATCAGCTTAATCTATTGACACATGGCAGCACATCAGCCATTGGATTGATCCTGTGTTTTTACACCTTTACATCCCCCCTCAATCTCAACTAAGCATGAGATTGGAACAATGGGCTTGAAACAGAGAAATAGACAATCCTTTAGTAAGAATGTCAGTGAATTGCTCCTTGGAAGAGACATGATGCACAGCTAAGTCACCTCTGATAACACGCTCCCGAACAAAATGGTAGTCTATCTCGATATGCTTCACTCGGGAATGAAAGACTGGATTAGAGGACAATGTTATTGCTGAAATATTATCACAGGATAATACAGGAGCATCATATAAAGGAACATGAAGATCATAGAGAAGGTGTCGTATCCAAGAGACCTCTGCAGCAGTAATAGCAAGTGCTCTGTATTCGGCCTCAGTAGAGGATCGAGACACCGTGTGTTGTTTCTTGGATGCCCAAGAAACATGAGTGTTACCATGATAAACAACATAACCAGATGTTGACCGTCGATCATTAGGATCCCCGGCCCAGTCAGCATCGCTATAAGCTTGAAGAAGTAGTGGTCCAGGAGTGAAGTGAATACCAAAATCAAGAGTGCCTCTGAGATACCTTAAAATCCTTTTCACTGCAACTACATGAATATCCAGAGGATTGTGCATAAATTGGCAACATTGATTGACTGCAAATGCAATATCTGGCCTAGTAAAGGTCAAATATTGCAATGCGCCAACAATACTGCGATATTGTTCTGGACTGTGATACGGTGTTCCTTCTGTCTTTGATAACCTTGGATAAAAGATCTTGAATATACTTGGTTTGGGAAACAAACAAGCCTGTGGGCTTGTAAGCAATCTGTAATCCTAAGAAGTAATGTAAATCACCCAAATCCTTCATATCGAATTCTTGTGTCAATGCTGAAATGACCTCAGAAATAAGATAGGAACTGCTGCCAGTTAGGATGATATCATCCACATAGAGTAGTAAAATCACAATACCAGTAGAGTACTTCTTGACAAACAAAGAAGGATCAGAAAGAGAGGTAGTAAAGCCTAAACCCGGTAAGAAACTTGTAAATTTCTCATTCCATGCCCTGGGAGCATGTTTAAGGCCATATAAAGATTTCTGAAGTTTGCACACATAATTGGAAGGATGAGAAGAACTCACAAACCCCGGAGGCTGACTCATATAAACTTCTTCAAGCAGATCACCATGTAAAAACGCATTCCGAACATCCAATTATTTTGAACTCCAATTAAACTGAGCTGCAAGGGCTAAAATTAACTGGACAGTTGTTGGTTTTACTACGGGACTGAAAGTCTCAGTATAATCTATTCCTTCCTCTTTACTGTATCCTTTAGCTACAAGGCGAGCTTTATATCTCGCTATAGACCCATTTGGATTCTTCTTAAGCCTGTACACCCACTTACAACCAACCAAGTTTTTGCCAACAGGAAGAGATACAAGTGTCCAAGTCTTCTGTGCTTCCAAAGCATTAATCTCATCTTGCATGGCAACCTGCCATTCGGGGACTTTACAAGCTGTTTTATATGAAGATGGTTCTGTAATAGGGACAACTGAGGATGCTATAGAAGCTGAGAATGCTTTTATCTTAGAAATCCCACTCTTGGACCTTGTTTGCATTGTATGAAAACTTACAGAAGGTACTGGCAGTACTATACTGATACTTTCTTGCTGGAAATCAGGATCCATAGGGATTGGAGACTGTGTAGCTTGGATAGGAGCCAACAAGGGTGAGGGTGACATATCTTGGGTAGGAGTAGGTGTAGGGACAGATGTAGGATTGGTGGGAGAAGAATTCAATAACTCTGGAGCTGTAGTGGGAAAAGCCAAATACTCTGAAGCACTAGATAGCATAGAAGAAGACTCTGGAGCTCGAAGGGTAGCATGCAATGACGTAGATGATGATGAAGATGTGTGTGATCCAACAACATTATGAAGTGTGACTGATGGTGGTACAACATGTGAAGAAGACAATGATGATGTCTGTGTAGTATGAGACTGAGAAACGAGATCCAAATAGGGATAAGTGGTTTCATCAAAAATGACATCTCTTGACACAAACAACTTTTTGGTAATGGGATTAAAACAGATATATCCCTTATATTGTCCAGCATATCCCAAGAATATACATTGTGTAGTTTTGGACTGAAACTTAGAAGTATTGTATTGTCTCAATAAGGGAAAGCAACTACATCCAAAAACCCTTAAATGTGTCAACACTGGTGATTTGTGAAGCAAACAAGTATATGGAGACTGCTTGAACAAAGTTTGACATGACATTCTATTTATTAAATAAACAGAAATTGCACAGGCATGAAACCAAAACTGTGAAGGTAAATGGGCTGTTTGAAGAAGAGTTAGAGCAGTTTCTATAAAGTGCCTATGCTTTCTCTCAGCAAGGCCATTTTGCTCAGGTGTATAAGGACAAGACTTGTGATGCACTATGCCTTTATCTAGAAAAAAACTGTTTGAAATAGGTACTAATGTACTCACCACCACCATCACTTTGGAAAACCTTAATTGCAGTTGAAAATTGAGTTTGGATAAAAGAATGAAACTGCACAAAGGTAGGAAACACCTCACTTTTATTCATTAAAGGAAATATCCAGGTAAACCTAGGTACATTCATCTATGAAAAGTACATAGTATTTAAAACCCTCAATGGACAAAGTAGGTGATGGTCCCCACACATCATTGTGTATGATTTCTAAAGGGTTTACAGTTTTATTTGCAGGATATGAAAAAGGAAGTTTAGAAAACTTTCCTTGCAAACAGAAGACACAAACATGTTTAGAATGATCTACAGAAAATGGGACTTGAGATTGATGCAACATTTGAGAAGCAACAGTGTTTGAGGGATGACCTAATCTTTTGTGCCACAAACTTGTGGTCACTTGATGACCAAGGTAACAATGATGCTGTTTGTGTGAGTGAGGTCTCTGTGTTGCTTGGTTGAGAGTTGATGATGGTATGTATAATGGAATTGGATATAGGCCAGCTCTACACAGTCCCTGAAGAAGAACCTTCCATGTGATCTTGTCCTGAATCCAAAAACAGAACTCATCACATATAAACCTACATTTGTTGTCTTTGCACAGTTGATAGACAGACAACAACTATTGAGACAGTTTCGGAACATGCAAGATGTTCTTTAATTGAAAAACAGATTTTGGAGTATGCAAAACTGAAGAACCAGTATGGGAGATTTGCAAACCTGCACCACTTGCAGTGGTAATTGAATCAGTGCCAGTGAATGGAGGAGCAAAACTGAGGTTGGACAGATCAGATGTCATGTGGGATGTAGCACCGGTGTCAGCTACCCAAACTTGTTCTTAAGGAGCAAAATGATGAAAGTTAGCTTGCAGTGCAGTAATGGAGGATGGTGGAGGTCTGCCTTGATAGGAGAAATTGGCACGATGATAACACTGCATTGCAGAGTGACCAAATTTGCAACATATTTGACATTGCACTGGAGATGAGGTAACAGTAGTAGAAGAATGACGTTGAAAGCAGTCAACAGCAATATGACCTCGTTTGTTACAAATTTGACATACAGGGATGTCATTGTTGTGCTCAGGACAAGTAGAAACATGTGGTCTCGCAGGGCCTAGGATGTCAGCACTGTTATTAGGACTAGAGAATCTGAAATTATTACTAAATCGATGTCGGCCTCTTGCTCTCCCTCTGAAATTTTGTCCTCTATAACCTCCAGAATGATTGTTATTGTGACCGGAATGATAAGATCCTCAAGAATGGTAAGGTCCTCCAGAATTGGAAGAACCTCCAGATGAACTACCAGGATGATACTGAGTATGCGTAGGAGTAGAAGGTCCTTCATCAAGCACCAAGGCCTTGCCTTTGGACAAGTTATTCTGTGCTATCATGGCAATAGTAAAGGATTCATGAACTGGAGCATGCTCAACAGTTGTTTCTTCAGTAAGCAACTAAGCTCGAAAATCCTTAAGAGATATAACATTCTCTCGACCCCTTATAACGGTACGAAACGTGTTATACTCAGCAGGTAACCCCTTCAAGGCAAGGATGACAATATCATCATCATCAAATGAAACTCCAGCAGCAGAGAGATGATCTCGGGCATCTTTAATCCTCTGTAAGTACTAAGAAACAGTCTCATATCCTTTCTTGATATTCTGCAACTCAGTCTTGAGTTGAAAAATACTGGCTTTGGTAATTGTAGAGAATCTGTCCCGAAGATTTGTCCAAATTTCATGAGAATTGGAACAACCAATGACACACGACATCGCAGTAGTGGAAAGAGTAATAATAAGAAGCTGCATAAGAGCTCTGTCATGCATTTTCCAGATTTGGTACTCTTCAGATTCAACACCTTCAACATTAATCTTCAACAAAACGAGTGGGACATCGACGTGTGCCATCCACAAATCCAAATATTCCATGACTTTCAAGAAGCAATCGCATTTGATAATGCCAGACCAAGTAATTTGTATCATCTAACTTCACCGTTACAGAGACCGAAACATTAGAAATCAAATTTGTAATTGGAGACTGAACTATCTGTAATTGTGCAGCAGTCACCATACTATCTAAATTCGTGGAGAAATTTTGAGAAATCTTGAAGAAATTGAGGATCTAGGGTTTGCAATTACACACTTCACTTTTCGGAACTAATATCCAGAGTTGTAGAAGAAGAAATTCGCAGATTCAGAGAGAAAGTCATTCACACATATCATCAAACAGTTCATGTGCAAGAAACACAACCAACTTGCAGAGTATAATTCGCCATACTAGAGATGATCGAAGAAAGAAGATTTCATACCACAGATTCAGTGAAGTAGTTGAGAAGAGGAGATCGAAGATAGCGGAAGCAACACTTGATCAGGATCGAGAAACGCCGTCCGTTCCCGGCGAGGATACCATGTAAGAAGACAAGCTTGAAGCTCTAACAATGGAGGTTTCACACTTTAGAGAGAGAAAGAGATTGCAGAGAGTTTAGTGAGAATATGAGAAAACAATTCTTCTATATTATATTTCACACTGAATCCTTACAAGCTATATCTATATATATGCTACACTTTCCTTACAAACTAAACTAGCTCATAACAGACTTAACAAACTTATCAGCGTAATCTATTGACACATGGCAGCACATCAGCCATTGGATTGATCCTGTGTTTTTACACCTTTACATATATGTCGGGTAAAACTGGGTTTTCAAATTAAAAAAATTATAAATTGGTTTTTATTGAAATGATAGTTGATTTATTGATTAAAAATCATAAAAGATTGAAGTTAGATTTAAAAAGAGAAAGGTTGAGTTCGAATAAAAAAATTTCTATTATTGTGAAATCGATCATAGGTCTGCAGTAAAATATAAAGTAAATAAAACACAATATTTACAAAGTTCGACAAGTATGTCTACGTTCTTGGACAATAATAGTAATCTATTTCATTATATGAAATAATATGAATACAAAGATAACTTTCACTATTTTCTTTCCTATTTATTCTTGGTATATATGACTCACTGGTATTCTTCATTCTCCTTTCTCTACGACCTAATAGGACTTTATATAGGAAACTATACAGTTCTTTTTTTTTTTTTTTTGGGGAAAACAATTATATAGTTCTTTGGTAAGGCCAAATACTGTAAAAGTAACACATCCTACACGAGACTGTCAGTACAACTTCAACATCTATTTGCTGACTAGACGGTGGGCGGTCCAACAGGATCCTCTTCTTTTTTATAAGGATTCTGAAGATTTTTGAATTATATTTATTCATTGTACATTGTGCGGTTAATTTTTATCAAGCACTGTTTATTTTTATATTTAAATTAAAATATTTAAAATAATTTATGACCGTACAATGTATGATGTATGATATATGATGAATGAATACGATTTACAAGTTTCCAAAATCCTCAAGAGAATCTCACAAGAATCCAGCTCATGGACGGTTCATATTTCTTCAAGTAGGTCATCCACTTTTATAACATTTATTATATTATATATCTTTGTCTGTGCCTTATTTTGGAGCTAGCTCTTATGACGTGCGATTCTACGGTGTCTCCTTCAAAAGCCTATCGAAGTGTCGGCAGAACAAAAGCATGCATGTCCGATGCACAATTGTCCAATCATACGCATGCTGTATTGAGAATTTGAGCGTCTAATTAAGGAGAAATTTTTAGTTATGACGGGAAAATAAGTGGTACATTACGTGTTTTAATAGAAGTGGTGAGAAATTTTATTTTTTAAGTTATTAACTTTTTAGCACACATATCCTACCATTTGTATAGTGACACGTGATGTACCATCCCTGTACCAGTCACACTGAAAAATCTCTCCTAATTAAGAAGATCATTACCACTCATTACTGTAGTTTAGTGGTATTTTTTTTATTTATACATAAAAAATTTATGTTCGAACTTCGTAAATAATAAATTCGATACCAAATTATATTGTCTATTATGTGCTTAACTGAATTCCTTCTCCTTTTAATGTAAAATATATTGTACCCCAAAAAAAATTAAGGAGATCGTTGAGATGAGCAATTGAGCGTTTTTATATTTTCAACATTGCCATCGGATCCCATATTATTATTTTAATGCTAAACGTTTCATACTTTCATTTCACCACTTCTACACAATTATGAATTATTCTTGTTTAATGAGCTCTCGTTGTCATTCAGTATTACGATATGGTGGTATTTCTTTTCATTTGAAAATAAGAGATTTTAGGTTCAAATTTCGTGGATGACGAATTCAATACTAAATTAGGTTACCCATTATGTGATTTTGTGAACTCTCCATTCTTTTAAAAACATCAATGTACTAAAAAAAATGAGCTCTCGTTCGATTATTTATGTACACTTTTGCATGTTATTTTATTGTTCTTCTCGATTATTTTGCAATGTTATTCTCTAGTTAGGCACAGATATTTTGATGCACAGATATTTAGAACACAACTTGGATTCGTTTATAAAATAAAACGAAAATATTATCAAAGAGTCGTTAAGATGTTCTAATTAATGTTGCTCCAGCGATTAAATAGTATTCATATAAGTAAGTTGATCTAACTATTCAAATAGTGTTTGTACCTCGTACATTCATTATAACAGAGTTTTCCCATGTTTTTTTTTTTCCCAAAGGATAGAACTTTATTAATATTAAATACGAACGGTAACATTTGCATCCTCTGCTAAAATATTAAACAGATTCTGGACCTAACTCATCCCAGCCAAATCTCCCGCCATACTTAACAGTGTACGCCGCCACCGAATGAGCAGCATGATTGCATTGCCGAGGGGTGAAACAAAACCTCACCAATTGAAACAAGTTCGCCATCCTCCAAATGTCATGGAGATGAATATCAAGAGCCACATCAGCCGTGACCTCCTGATTGAGCATTTGAATCAAGCCTTTTGAGTCCAATTCTACCACCAATCTACCCCCAGGTTCCATAACATCACTACTGATAACCCACTACTACAATATTAGCTTTAGGTGGCGGATGATATTAGAAAAATCTTGTCGGATAAATTATATCTGACACATCATTTAATTGGTGGCGGATATTAGAAAAATCTTGTCGGTTATACCCGACATAAAGTCCTGGCGAATATCAAAAAAATCCTGTCGGTTGAAACCGTCAGTATTTTTGAATTCTTTTTTTTTTAATATTTTTAACATATTCCGGCGATTTTTAAGTTAATGGTGGCGGTTATAACCGATAGAAATTGACTATTTTATTATTTTATTTCTGACGGTTATTATTTTAGTATTCTGACGGTTATAACCGACAGAAATTGATTATTTTACTATTTTATTGCAAAACCCTAGCAGCTACACCCATTCTCATTTCAGCTTTCGATGACCTCGAGCCCAGAGCCCACACGGCTCTTTCCTTCCGCGAATGTTCACAGTGTCCTCGATAAGCCCAGAAGCTTAGGATGCGCACACATGTTGTGCATCAGGAAGAGGATCTCCCTAAGATTCCAAATGAAAAGCCATTGGTTTCTCTTATTGCTTTCATTTCTGAGTGTAATTAGAAACCCTAGGTCATTCTCTCTCTAGAAACCGAAAGAGGTCTTCTCATTTCTCTCAGCCATTTCTCAAATCAACACAAATCCTTGGTAGAAGTCATAGCCGCTACCTCATCAACCATGAGAAATGTCTTCATAACTCTCAACCTACACACAATCTAGTCTTCATTGTTGTTCAACACAAACCCTTCGCCTCAATTTCTCTGCACTGGATCTAAAACTGTAATCCATGCCGCCATGGCTCTTGGTCCCGTTCATGGAAGCCATCATCTGCACTGGATCTCGGTAGCGAAACCCCTAAGTCAAAGGTAAAAATCTCATTTTGCTGCCATGGAGTTCCATTGAGTTTATTGTCATGGAAAAATCAAAGAACTAACACATCCATGCAACATTTTTTTTTTTTGCAAGAGTACACGGATCTACAACAATGGAGGCGCACCAACACCCAAAAGTTCCATATCCATGGCGGATCGTCCAAGACTCCCCCATCTTTAGGTAAAAACGCAATCACCCCCAAACTTCGATTCTGATTTTATTTTCAAAGTTTTTTTGTGCTGTGATTTTTACACCCATCCGTGTTCTAATGTATGCACAAGAGCGGACTCCAAAGCTTGATACGACATTACGCAAGAGAGACAAAACACAGATCAAAATCCAAATTAAATATTCATGCCCTCAGTTGACTGTGTTAGTTTTGCATGTCGAAGATCTGTTGATTTGCAAGAATGATAAAGTTTTGGGGTAGTTTGTGAAGGGTGCTCACGGATCCATTCGCTGGTTATTTTGTTGCAGGAATACTCGAGATTCGTTCCCTGGAAAATGTAATGATTGCAGGGGAGGCCAACTTGAAAGGGAAAGAAATGATTCAAACGGTGGTTGCTATTTTTTTTATTATGAATATATTTTCTGTCGGTTTTATCCGACCGAGAATGCTTTTATTTACTCATTATTAATAAATTTTTTGTCGGTTTTGTAGTATTTTCTGTCGAAAAATTCATTTCCTGACGCTGGCAATTCTATCGCTTATTATATCCGCCACTGCATCCATTTTCTGTCGGATTTTGCTTAAAATCCGACAGTAATATACGTTTATTGTCGGTTATCATCGCGACACTAATAAATGGTTTTGTAGTAGTGACCATCTCTAATCCTTGCCTGATCGCCTCCGCCTCTGCCATTATTGCAGCTGCAAACCTATCACCACCCACCCCTCCCACGAGCTTAGGAAGCCCCGCCAAATCTCGAAGAACCCATCCCACCCCACCTACCTTTGTCTCCTTCCTCCAGGCCGCGTCGCAATTTAATTTCAACACTCCAAAGATAGGTTTTGTCCACTGGAACCGCTCTCCCCCAACATCATCCGTACCCATCATCCCCTCCTCCCCTAACACCCTCCCATTTCGTTGTTCCACCCCATCCTCTACCGCAGCCTCCCTAAACTCAGCCACCTGTTTCCGCCACAACTCCACTGCAGTGTGCGGCCGGATTCTAGTCCCCTTAAAAACCGCATCATTCCTACACTTCCAAATTCTCCAAAAACCAAACACCACCTGCTACAGTAATAAATCCACGTCCTCCTCCTTCCCCAGTCTCATCACTAACTTCTGCCACCCCTCCAGGAAATCCAACACTCCCATACCAGCCATATCAATTTGCACCGCCGTCCAGAACCAAAATGCACGACTAAACTCGCACCCAAAAAAGAGGTGGCCTTCGGTCTCATCTGGCAAACCACAAGGCTCACACTTATTCATAACCCGAAGCCTCCGTCGCTCCAAATTATGCCTCACCGCCAAAGCCTTCCGATAGGCCTTCCAAATAAATAATCGGATCTTATTTGGCACTAGTAGAGACCAAATTGTTTTCCACACCCCTCCCCCCACTTCTGCCAAACTCGACATACCCCCCCCCCCCCCCCTTTACACCCAAATTCGCCATTTTTCATCATCTCCATTGCTACATAATAACCTGAGCGAACCGAATAAATCTCATTCTTTGTATAATGCCAAATCCGTTTATCACTACAACCACGTCTACTAATTGGAATAGTTTGGATCAGTTCCATATCCCCTCGTTCCACCATGGCCCCAAGAATCTCCATATTCCCCCCTGCTTATCCGGAGAAAATAAGTCACATACCTTTACATTAGGGGCCACAATCCGCATCATTGGTTTAAAAGAATGGGGCTTAGGTATCCAAGGATCGCTCGCCACACTAATAGATGTGTCACCCACCCGGCACAGAAGACCACGGTTCAAAACTTGCCGTCCCAAAAGAATACCCTTCCATCCCCCACGAAGATTTGTTTTGTTTGTTTGTACCTCGTACATTCATTATAACAGAGTTTTCCCATGTGTTAAGTGTATCACTTATTTTTGTTGCTCGAGTCAAAAATCGTGGGCCATGCCACCAGACGTCTGAGCCTAACAAACCCGCATCCCGCATCCTGGAAAGCTTCTTTTCAGTTTCAAGTTTCGGTTTGTTCGAGTCTACAAAATTAATTGAAATGATTACTTTCTTGATCTTTAAGTTCCAGTACATTGGAGCACCAAAATATATTGACCATTTTAAACCCAGAACTTAGATTGGTTGCATGTTTACTGTATATTATTTCTCATTCGTCTTCTGCTCAAGTTCATTCAGCCGAGCATAGTGGCATGGCCACATTTTAAAAAAAAAAAAATTCGTACTTATCATTAACTTGATTTCGTCCTTTCTAATAATCGTGTGGTCGGGTTTAATAACATACAATCAAAGCATGCATGTAATTAGGTACGGGATTCGTCGATAATACTATTATATTGTGGATATTCAGTACTTTTTTGGGAAAGGATTTTCACCGGATATTTTCCTAGGAATCCCGTGATCTCATCCGTTCATCGTATATTGTGCAGTCAGAAATTATTTTAAAATTTAAAATTTAAAATTAAATATGAATAGTATCAAACGAAAATTGTCTGCACGATATACAATGAACGGGTGAGATCACGTAATCCCTATAGGAAAGGGATCCAGCGATGACCTATTTCCTACTTTTTCTTCAAGCTAATATACAAAAATGATAAAAGGATATATATATAGATACTTTTGTACAAGTACCACCTGAACTTGAAAGCATGTGCGTAAATACTACCTAAATTTTCAATTTTGTATTTTTACCACCTAAACTTTATCAATTGTTGGAATCTACCACCTACCGTTACTTATCCATTTTGCTGTTAAAACATATCACTTGTGGGGCATTTTCGTCAATTAACCTTCTAAATTTCCTCAAATCACTTTATATGTAAGAAAGTGATAAACTAGCATCTGGAGGGAGGGTCTTTGTTGTAGTAGGATACGAAGGGTTTCATGGAGAGAAAGGAAAACAACTATGTTTGATGAAGCACAAGTTTTGGTATATTATTTGTTATAGTTGATGAAGCATAAGTTTACTATGGGTGATTTATGTTGTTTTTAAACTTTATGGAATTACCAAAATCATGAATCTATCGTTATGAAAAAAACTAGATTTATATGCCACAAAAAACACAGGATAGTCATCATTTCCCCACCGCACCAATTATTTTACCCCCTCTAAGAAGAGCAGCAACCAGAATTTTGGTTCACAGGTCGTCCCCTAATCTGCACAGTTGGAAGCCTATTGTTCATCAATTGGCTTGCCATCTTGCAGGTAAAATGTTTTAGGACTATGCAATCATAACTATAGCATACTCAATGAATTTATGCAAAAATCTAGTAATTTTTTACAAAACTTGGGGTTTGACTTATGCGTCCAATTTAGGCCCCATATTGACTTGGACAGTTTTATTTACGAGCTATTTTATTCTAACCAGCCCTATGAAGTTAATTAACAAAAATACCCCCACAAATAACATGCTTTAACAACAAAATAGATGGAAAGTAACGATAGGTGGTAAATTCCAACAACTAAGAGAGTTCAGGTGGTAAAAAACTACAATTCAAAGTTCAGATGATATTTGCGCACATACTTTTAAGTTCATGTGGTACTTGTGCAAACTCCCCTATATAATAATAGCAAGAAAAGCCAAGATTTTTGCATGATAATTGATAAATCACGATCTACTTTGGATCGACTTCTAAACTAGTAATTGTTTTAATGGATATTGACATGACCCGTGACCTAGATTTCTTATAGAAGAAAGAAGCATGTCCGATTTATCCTAATTACAAAGGTACGTAAACATGTACATTCCAGTTTCTTGATGGCTTTCTTTACTTGTCGGTCAAGTGAGCCCCACCCCACCGCTTTTCATATTTCGCCGACAAAATAGTGCAACACTCCGATTAGGGGACTTGCCTTATTTTTGGTCATAAAAAGAGGGAGAGGCCATTGAATTTTGATTCCAATAGGGCACAGACAGAACCAATATGTGTGTGTGTGTGTGTGTGTGTGTGTGAAATTATTAGGTTGATTTTTTGGAAATTTATGAGTTTTGGGATTTGTTGACTGAAAAAAAGAAAAGATTTTTTAACTTTAATCATTCAAGAAAATTGAAATTTAAAATAAATCTGGTGTTAGATTACATAGATTATAATCCCTTAAAGTGGTCTTGATTTAAAATAATTAATGTGCATTTTATTTAATGTCTCTCATTAAATATTTAAATTTATTAATATATAAATTTTAATTTATTTTTGACAAAAAAGAGTTTTTTAATTTATTAATTTATTTAACATTCTTCAAACTTGAAAGACTCAATTAATGTACTTAAATGTTAGTACCAAAATTTGTGTACCGAAATGTATTATATTGAACCAATGTATTTAAATGTTAGTACTGAAATGTATGTACAAAAATATATGCACCGAAATGTGTTATTAAATTAATGTACTTAAATGTGTGTACCGAAATGTTAGTACTGAAATGTATTATATTGAATTAATGTACCTAAATGTTTGTACCGAAATGTATGTACCGAAATGTGTGTACCTAAATCTATACACCGAAATGTATTATAATGAATTTAATGTACCTAAATGAAGAAGACAAAGTACATCGAAATATATTGTATAACAAAAATTAGTTTATCTAAATTTTACAACAAAATATATTACGATAAATGAAATGAAAATTATAATTATAATAAAATAAAATTAATACATTAAAAATTATAAGAAGAAAAAGAGAAATAATTAAAAAATCAAAGTATAATTAATAAATAAGGTTATTAATGTATTAAGGGACTAAAATTAGACTTTGATCTTACTCATGGCTTTAATATAAAAGTCATATTTACCAAGGATTAAAATGAAGTTTTCTAAAAAAAAAAAAACACAAAAAACAAAACATTGGTGCTTAATCAAAATTAATGTTGTTATTGAATTGTGCCCATCAGCCCACATATTCGTCTTCGAAGTTTCAAATTATGTGGCTGGCTTCCAGCACTCTGTACTATTTTTCTGGGAGATCAGAACTAACAGTTGATAAAAAAAATTAGACATTGCAGATCTTTAGCATTTGCATTTTTGTGAGTTGGTCCACAGAATCAAGTGTTTGATTTTGTGGGATGCTTCTAAAAGGTTTTTGTATTATGTAAGACAAGGACGATATATTGTTGGGTTGGTCAGCATCTAAATTTTCAAGCATGTATGGTGAAAGAAGATCGACGTCTTTAATGGTAAGCGGATCTAAAGCTTATTGGCGACCATCCAGCAATAAAGGATTCCAACATTCTTGTCTAGCATTATGTTTTAATATTGCAGCTGCAGTTTCTGTTTGAATTTCTACTAATTTCATCCTTTCCCGACCCTAAATCCAATGGAATATTGACTGAATTGATCCATGCTGTTTTCTCAAAACAAAAGAAAATGTGCTTTAATGTTAAGAAATTTATAATCTCATTTCATTAAGGTGTATAAGAGGTGAGGGCCAGAGCATAGATTAGCTTGTAACAAAATTTTATAATGAGAATGTTCTCACATAGACTTTTATAATTGACAGGATCACGTCTTTCTGTTAGGTTTAGGAAAAATACTTACATAAAACGAGATCATAGTCATCATGGTGTTCCAGTCTAATGAAATAATTACATATATAAGTTTTTCTCTGTATAACATTGCATTATTGAACCAGGATATCAAAAAAAATAAAAAAAAATAAAAAAGGATATCATAGTGCCAGTGACTCATCCGATGTAAATTACTCCAGGATTTAGGTTTGTTATTCGTTTGGATTTGTTAGTATGGAATGTGACAATATGCATACTAGAATGGTATTGCAATATGCATGTAGTCTTCTAATTGAGTTAACTATTAGTCATTAAAGGATCAATTAACAAATTTTAACGTCCCTTCAGTTCTAGTTAATTTTAGGCATGACTAAAATACGTAGTACCCGTTGACAAGGCTTATTTTTTGGAATAAATTAGTATATAACCTTTGATTGGATGCAATAATATATGGACAATTTTGGTTTAAGCAGCTAAGGGCGATGAAATAAGGATAACTACGGTAATTCGTTCATTAACCAAGGTTTACAGTTGCTCACATTTTTTTATTAATTAAGACGGTAAAATATGGTTAGCTCTTTCAGTAATTAATCAACATTTGAATAAAATATGAATAACAGTTCTTTTCACGAGTCCAAATCAATCGATATATGCCTTACAATCTTAATCGCGCACAGGTCCCATCTTGCATACCCCCCATGCCCCCCACTTACACTGATGAACTTCACAGGCTCCAAGTCCATCTCAATGCATTCAGACTAAAAGAAAAGAAAAAGAATTTGAATTTAAAAAATAAAAATAAAACCCCATGCTGGCCAATAATGAGTAGGATGCTTCTATAGTATCATTTATTTTCTGGGTTATGTCATTATTTAAAAAAAACTACTGAAATTTTGGCATCTTACCATTTTCTATTTCCAATTCATTTAGACTTAATTACTAAATAACGAAAAATAATAATATAAAAACTCTGAACCAGTGAGGTTGTAAGAGTTGTAGTGTACATAGCATCAAGGTCGTCAATGGTGACTGTACATCTAAGTGAGAAGAAGGGCAGAGAGGAAGAGGAAGAGTCACACATAAAGAGAGAAAGAATCATTTGATATATTTCTATTTCCTTGCATTAATACAAGCATATCATCACCTTTTATACTTGTTACATTACTTACTTCTTAAGCAATCTATTTCTCAACAATCTTAACTAACTTTAACAACTACACTGTCTAATCTATTGACACATGACAATATCTTGACCCTTGCTCAAGGCTTGATCCTTATCATCCTTACATCCCCCCTCAATCTCATACTTGTTCGAACCAAGCATGAGATTGGAACAATGGTCCTGAAATAGAGAAATAGACAAGCCTTTAGTTAAGATATCATCAAACTGCTCCTTGGAAGATACATGATGCACTGCTAAATCACCTCGAATCACCCTTTATCGTACAAAATGATAGTCTATTTCGATGTGTTTGACCCTGGAGTGAAACACCGAATTGGAGGATAAAGCTATGGCACTAATATTGTCACACAACATTAAAGGAGGATCATGAAGAAGGACATGAAGATCACATAATAGCTATCGGATCCATGATAATTTTGCAGCTGCTATAGCCAACGCTCGATATTCAGCTTCGGTAGAGGATCTGGAAACTGTATGTTGCATCTTAGAGGCCCAAGAAATAGGACTCAAACCATAGTATACAATGTAGCCAGATGTGGACCTTCGATCGTTGGGATCACCAGCCCAATCTGCATCACTATAAGCTTGCAGAGATGGTTTTCCAGGTTGAAAAGTAATGCCATAATGAATTGTACCACTGAGATACCTGAGAATCCTCTTAACAGCTACAACATGAGAATTCATAGGCCGATGCATGAACTGACAACACGGATTGACTGCAAAGGCAATATTGGGCCTAGTAAAAGTCAAATACTGCAAGGCACCAACAATACTTCGATATTGATCTGGACTATGGTATGGATTACCATCATCCTTTAAGAGCCTGTGATATGGAAGGTAAGGTGTAGCACAGGGTTTGGAGTTGCTCATGTCCACTTTAGCTAGCAAATCTCGAATATACTTCTGCTGAGAAACAAATAAGCCATGTGCATGGTATGAAATCTACAACCCCATAAAGTAGTTTAACTGACCCCAAATCCTTCATATCAAAGGCCTTGGTTAATTCCATGATTACTACAGCAATATCTGATGAACTACTTCCAGTAAGAATGATGTCATCAACATAAAGTAACAAGACCACAATGCCAAGAGAAGTTTGCTTAACAAACAAAGAAGGATCTGCAAGAGATGCCTGAAACCCCAATCTTGGTAGAAAACTAGTGAACTTTTCATTCCAGGCTCTTGGAGCCTATTTAAGACCATACAAATATTTATGTAACTTGCAGACAAAGTCAGAAGGATGATGAGAGCTAGCAAACCCAAGTGGTTGTGACATTGTTTGGACCCAAAATGTCATTTTGGGGGCCGAGCTCAGAAATAATCTCGGCCCAATGTTCTTTAGAATAGTGTCATGGGCCGGCCTTGTCATGGTTGGCCGAGTCCTGATATGAGAAATATTACTTTGGATAAAAACGAAGAAGTTGAATCCTGATACAACGGGGAGTCTCAAGGTTGGAAGTAAGAATGAATCTAGTTCATTATAGGGCTTGGTACAGAGGCCTATTGGAATTAGGATTGGCCGAATCATAATCAGATTGGGATAAAAAGTTCTAGTTTGAGTACATCTCTGATTCGGCCAAGAGTTTTTTAGCCACTATAAATACATGAGGTTGTGCAACATTCAAGAGACCTCCAATTCAACACACAAATCTGCCATGCGCAAACCCCCTCAATCTTTGAGATTTTTATTTTCTTGTCCGCCAACACATCTTCAGTTTGGATAAACAGCACTGTGAAGGCAACCGGTGATATCTTCAGTTTGGATAAACAGCACTATCGCCGTCGAAGCACCTTCAGTTTGGATAAACAGCACTGCGTCGAGGCCGGTTGGTTATCTATCCAAGTCTCAGTCGAGAAGGATTTTCGAATCCTTATTGGCAGAGGTCATCTCATCAGCCTTCTCGACGAAGTGAGGTGTTACGAATTATCAGGCTCGGCACGTCAAACGCCGAGTTGTTTATGATTGGGTATTCACAAGTTGGTTTCAGAGTTCGGCATTCAGACGGTCGAACAACTTTTACTGTCAAGACTTATATCTGTTTCGAGTACCTGTGTCCCCATACATTGGTGTCGATTCGGCGTGCTTATACTTTCACAAATATAATCACGGTGGCCGAAGCCGACGATTCGTGAACTTCGCAGAACTAGCAGCCTTGTCTTCAGGCTCTAGAATCCAAAGGTCGCGGCACGTTCCTTCCTCGGCCGCAGTCGCAAGATCAAGAAGTCAGCCGCGCAACACAATGCAACATCCATATTTTACTCATCGGCCGAGCTCGGCCGTCGAGTTGGCACGCCCCGCATTCAACCGAATGACGTAGTTAGCTCATAGATTACTTGGCCTGTGCGCCACGTAGGCTTTGTAGTTTTTAGGGTCAACATTTTGGCACGCCCAGTGGGACCAAGTGCTAAAACTACGAAGTTCACATGATAAATCAAGATCTCAATCGAGTTCCATTGGATGAGATTTGGCGCCTATTCAAAGAAATTTCGAGAGGTATGCCAAATTCCTTGAGGACTACTGTAGAGATATTGACAAAAGGCTAGAGGCCGGGGGGCAATTTTTCGCTCCGGCCACAACCAACATTCGGCCTAAGAAGATTGTCGAGACGGCCGAAAGAAATACCTAGGCCACCTGTTGTCTCGGTCGAGACCGAATTTGTGGTAGGCCTAGAAGAAAGAATTCGAATTTCTGAGTCAGAAACTGACTTGGAAAATGGTTCGTCAGAAGAATGTTCCAATGACGAACAAGACCAATTCATTGTTTTAGCCGAACAAACCACGCCAATCGATATGATTATTGGTGATACAGCCGATATGGAGAAATCTCGTTCGGCTAAGTTGTTCGAATTAAAAGCCGAAATTGGTGAAATTATTATGCCTGGGGGGCATAATAATTGTTCAACACATTCGGCGGCCGAAAATGAAAAATATTTCCCGAAGTCAAAAATATTTGGAGATCTCGGCTTAGGGCAAAATCAATTGGACAATTTTGTTGTTACGAGATCTCGGCTTGGAATAAAACATCGTTGGCCTCCTCCTGTTTGGTTCGGCCACTTTTCTTTCCATTTGTCAAATCATTTTCTTAACCATTCGGTCTCCTGACCGATACTTAAAAAATAAGGGGGGGGGCCAATGAGCATTGAACCCTCGTACAAAAAAAAAAAAGAGAACAAATTTTTTTTTTTAACCATTCGGCTTCTTGGCCGATGCGTAAGAAAATAAAGGGGGCGTAATAATCGGCAATCTTTATCAACTTGCCAATTGTTGACTTTGATTGGTGATAGGCCGAGCTGCCATTTTTTCTCGACCTCGGCCTCAAATTTTTCTCGACCTCCAATTGTTGACTTTGATTGGTGATAGGTCGAGCTGCCATTTTTTCTCGACCAGATTTTTTCTCGGCCTCTTACCCAATTCTTAACCTATATCACACATGCCGAGCTCGGCGAGCTGGTGCTCTCCTACCCCGGTGGGCGAGAGTCTTCGAGACTTCGACCCCATTTGGTTTTTTCCGGCCAGCTCATCCAGGGTGTCAGACTGTGGAGTGGATTCACTCGACCATACATTTCTTCTACTGCGCTAATTTCCTTAACCATTCGGCTTAAGGGCTGAAGCTCAAGGAAACTGGGGGGCAATGTTTGGACCCAAAATGTCATTTTGGGGGCCGAGCTCAGAAATAATCTCGGCCCAATGTTGTTTAGAATAGTGTCATGGGCCGGCCTTGTCAGGGTTGGCCGAGTCCTGATATGAGAAAGATTACTTTGGATAAAAACGAAGAAGTTGAATCCTGATACAACGGGGAGTCTCAAGGTTGGAAGTAAGAATGAATCTAGTTCATTATAGGGCTTGGTACAGAGGCCTATTGGAATTAGGATTGGCCGAATCATAATCAGATTGGGATAAAAAGTTCTAGTTTGAGTACATCTCTGATTCGGCCAAGAGTTTTTTAGCCACTATAAATACATGGGGTTGTGCAACATTCAAGAGACCTCCAATTCAACACACAAATCTGCCCTGCGCAAACCCCCTCAACCTTTGAGATTTTTATTTTCTTGTCCGCCAACACATCTTCAGTTTGGATAAACAGCACTGTGAAGGCAACCGGTGATATCTTCAGTTTGGATAAACAGCACTATCGCCGTAGAACTAGTCGATCGCGAAGCACCTTCAGTTTGGATAAACAGCACTGCGTCGAGGCCGGTTGGTTATCTATCCAAGTCTCGATCGAGAAGGATTTTCGAATCCTTATTGGCAGAGGTCATCTCATCAGCCTTCTCGGCGAAGTGAGGTGTTACGAATTATCAGGCTCGGCACGTCAAACGCCGAGTTGTTTATGATTGGGTATTCACAAGTTGGTTTCAGAGTTCGGCATTCAGACGGTCGAACAACTTTTACTGTCAAGACTTATATCTGTTTCGAGTACCTGTGTCCCCATACATTGGTGTCGATTCGGCGTGCTTATACTTTCACAAATATAATCACGGTGGCCGAAGCCGACGATTCGTGAACTTCGCAGAACTAGCAGCCTTGTCTTCAGGCTCTAGAATCCAAAGGTCGAGGCACGTTCCTTCCTCGGCCGCAGTCGCAAGATCAAGAAGTCAGCCGCGCAACACAACGCAACATCCATATTTTACTCATCGGCCGAGCTCGGCCGTCGAGTTGGCACGCCCCGCATTCAACAGAAGGACGTAGTTAGCTCATAGATTACTCGGCCTGCGCGCCACGTAGGCTTTGTAGTTTTTAGGGTCAACAGACATATAGACCTCCTCGATTAATTCACCATGGAGGAAGGCATTTTTAAAATCCAGTTGCCTTAAAGACCAATTGAATTGAGCTGCAAGTGCTAAAATAAGTCTAACAGTAGTTGGCTTCACAACAGGATTGAAAGTTTCACTATAGTCAATACCTTCATCTTGATTATACCCTTTAGCAACTAGGTCGAGCATTATACCTGCCAATAGACCCATCTGGATTCTTCTTGATCCTATAAACCCATTTGCAACCAACCAAGTTTTTGCCATATGGAAGAGGAACCAAATCCCAAGTATGTTGAGTATGTAAGGCATCAATTTCTTCTTGCATAGCTGCTTGCCATTCTGCAACCTTACTAGCAGCTTTAAAAGAAGAATGTTCTGCAACTGAACTGTTAACAGAGGACACAGAAGCAACAAAAGCTTTCTTTTTGACAATGCCACTTTTAGATCAAGTTTGCATTGGATGTAAACTCACAGAAGGCACTGGAAGAACAACGGTGAGATTTTCAGGCTGAAAATCAGGATCCATAGGGACTGGAGACTGTGTAGATGGGGAAGAATCATATGTACTAGGTTGTAGGGTACTCAAAGACTCTGAAGCACTAGATGTAGATGCTGGGATATGGAGGGTTGATGAAGATAACTCTGAGGCTCGAATTGGGGAGATCAAGGACTCAAAGGCACTAGTTGGTTCAAGAATAGACTCTGAAGCTCTAGATGGTTGAGTGAATGGTAAAGATGTATGAGATGCATGTGTGACATGAGATACAACAACATTCTGACTTATGACTAGTGGTGCAACAAGTGGTGGTGTGACAAATGCAGAAGTAGAACACTGTGAAGGTTTAACAAGTAAAAGTTTATAAGGAAAATTAGTTTCATCAAAAACAACATGTCGAGAAATATAAAACTTTCCTGAGACTGGATTAAAACAAATATAACCTTTGTATTGACCTGCATACCCGAGAAAGATACACTAAACTGTTTTGGTTTGAAGTTTGTTGGTGTTGTAAGGCTTTAACAGTGGATAACAACTACATCCAAAGACTTTTAGATGTGACAAAACAGGAGGTTCATCAAAGAGACAAGTGTATGGAGATTTCATAGACAATGTGGAACAAGGCATTCGGTTAATCAAATAAACAGAAGTAGCACATGCATGAAACCAGAACTGAGGAAGTAATTGTGCAGTGCTTAGTAGAGTTAATGCAATTTCAACAATGTGCATGTGCTTTCTTTCCGCAAGGCCATTCTGTTCAGGTGTATGAGGACATGATCTTTGATGAATAATACCTTTGTCTAATAGAAACTGTTGAAAACGAGTACTACAGTATTCACCACCACCATCACTTTGAAAGGTTTTAACAGTTGTAGAAAACTGATTGGACAGAAAAGCATGAAAATGCACAAATACTTGAAATACCTCACTTCTATTTCTTAAAGGAAATATCCAGGTAAACCTGGTACATTCATCAATGAAAGTAACATAAAACTTGTATCCCTCAACTGATACAATAGGTGATGGTCCCCACACATCACTATGCAAAACCTCAAAGGGCTTGACTGACTTATTTGCAAGAAAGCAAAATGAAAGCTTAGTACATTTACCCTCTAAACAAGAAACACAAACATGCTTAGATTGATCAACAGAGAATGGTATTTGTGACTGATGCAACATTGTTGAAGTCACAGCATTAGACGGATGCCCCAATCTGTTGTGCCACAAACTTGTGTTGATGTGATGACCAAGAAAGCAAGTTTTGTGTTGTGGGAGGGAATAAGAGGTATTATATGCTTGAGTAAGTATATGTTGAGGTAAGTGAAATGGAATCGGGTACAAGCCTTCTCTACACAGTCCCTGGAAGAGTATTGTCCTTGTGATCTTGTCCTGAATCCAGAAACAAAATTCATCACAGATAAATCGACATTTGTTGTCTTTGCATAACTTATAAACTGAGAGCAAATGCTGAGAAATTTGAGAAACATTTAATATATCTTTTAACTGAAATGCATATTTAGGTACTCGTAAGAGTGAATTGCCAGTATGAGATATTGGAAAACCTGAACCACTGGCAGTGGTTATAGTATCAGCACCAGTAAATGGAGTAGGCATATTGAGAGTGCTCAAATCAGAGGTCATATGAGAGGTAGCACCCGTGTCAGCCACCCAAAATTGTTCCTGAGGTGTGAAAGGCTGGTAATTTGCATGCATAGCAGTTAAGGTAGATGGTGGTGATCTTCCTTGATATGAGAAGTTGGCCCTGTGATAGCACTGTAAGGCAGAATGACCAAATTTCCAACAAATTTGGCATTGTAGAGAAGAGGATGTCACATGTGTAGAAGAATGTCTCTGGAAACAATTAGAAGCAAGATGACCCCTTTTGTTGCAAATCTGACAGGTAGGTACATCATTTCCATGTTCTGAGCAAGTAGACAGATGAGGTCTAGTAGGACCAAGAATGCCAAGATTATTATTTCCAGAGAATCAAAAATTAGGGTTGTAATTGTTTCTTCCTCGAGCTCGGCCTTTATAGTTGTGAGAACCTCTGAACCCTCCAGAACTGTAATGAGGACCATTAAAGTTAGAAGAGCCCGAATGAGTCCCTTGATGAGAGGAACTACATGGAAATGGTCCTGAGGAATTCTGAGATGAACCACTACTGTGAGAAGAACCTTCGTCAAGCAGAAGACCTTTGCCCTTTGACTCATTTCCCTTAGCAAGCATGGCAGTGGTAAAGGAACCAGAAAGCTGATTATTCTCAATTGTAGCCTCTTCAGCAAGTAACTGGGCTCTAAAATATTTAAGGGAAATCACATTTTCACGCCCTCTAATTATTGTCCTGAAAGTGTTATACTCAGAGGATAAACCTTTTAAGGCAAGAATGACTATGTCATCATCTTCAAAAGATACACCTGCTGCAGACAAATGATCACGAACATCCTTGATTCTTTGTAAGTACTTAGAAATCGAGTCAGAGCCTTTTTGAATGTTTTGCAACTCAAGCTTCATTTGAAAAATACTAGCTTTTGTGACTGTAGAGAATCTATCCCGCAAACTCATCCACATCTCATGAGCACTAGTACAACCAATTATACAAGACATAGTTGTAGGAGAAAGAGTAGCTATGATAAGTTGCATCAAAGAGCGATCATGCATACTCCATATCTGATAATTTTCAGTTTCAACACCTTCCTTATTTGAGTCGTCAACAAATCGAGAAGGACACACTTTGGAACCATCCACAAAGCCAAGAATCTCATGGCTCTCAAGCAACAATCGCAATTGATAATGCCAAACCAAGTAATTCGTATCATCTAACTTCATAGTAACAGAAGTTGCAACAGTTGGGATAAGATTTGTAATCAGAGACTGGACAAGTTGTTGTTGTGCAGCAGTAATCATATTTTATTGAATTCTTGAAGAAATTAGGGTTTCCGAGAAACTTGTTCTTGATTGATTCAACACAGAAACAACAAATCAAAGGACAGATCTATGCATAGAGGAGAGAGAGACGAACTATTTCTTCACAGACATTTCATCAAACACCATATATGCAGGATTCAAGAGTAGCTGATTTTAGGAAGATCTAGAGAAATTGCATACCACAAACAGAAGCAAGATGATCGCGGAAGCAGAAGAAGTCAAGATCGAAGAGAATTTACCAATTTTCCATTGCCGGCGAGGATACCATGTAAGAGTTGTAGTGTACACAGCATCAAGGTCGTCAATGGTGACTGTATATCTAAGTGAGAAGAAGGGCAGAGATGAAGAGGAAGAGTCATAGAGAGAGAAAGAGAGAAAGAATCCTTTGATATATTTATATTTCCTTGCATTAATACAAGCATATCATCACCTTTTATACTTGTTACATTACTTACTTCTTAAGCAATCTATTTCTCAACAATCTTAACTAACTTTAACAACTATACTGTCTAATCTATTGACACATAGCAATATCTTGACCCTTGCTCAAGGCTTGATCTTTATCATCCTTACAGAGGTAAAGGCCAGGCATATATGCATGTTATTACTAATCACCCGTTGAATTTAACTTCGTAATTTGTTCATTGATTCAGACTATTTATTTTTTAGTTATTTGATAAAAATGCCATTATGCCATTCTTACAATTTTTAAGAATTTAGTGTGTAGTTCTAAACCCTAGTAATAGTAATCAAACTAGTAAAAATTTCCGAAAAAGGTGAATTTTGGCATGAATAATTCTTGAAAAAGGACAAAAAAAAAATGGAACAATTCCCATCATATTTGTTCACATTATGAAGTTGGCTAAAATGAAATTTTAGAGTTTCTAAAACTTGTTGGCGTGAGTCAATATACCATAAAGATTCAATGTATGTTGGCATGAGTCAATATACAATAGGAATTCAATGTACCAAAATATCTTTGTATTTGTATATATGTTTCCTCCTTGAGAGAAGAATACAACACAATAATTCAAACCGTAAAACTCTCATATAGTTTTACACTTTTATCTTGGCCCAGAGCAGGTTTCAGTTTGTCTCTTCCTCGAAAAGAACTCTAACCCCAAAAAACCTATTCTTGCCGTGTAGCTTTCTTGGCCGCCAACCCCCTAAACTTGTTGATTGTCTTGTGCCTATTGTCTTGTGCCTATTGTCTTGTGCCCTGTGTTTTTACTCGGTACAAGATTAAGAAGATTTTGTTATGGCATTGGTGACTTGGGCATGCCTCGTTTAGCTATTTACGGAAGTTGGTTCCATCATTTTTCACTGGTATTTCAGACTCTGAACTAGGGTGTCATGTATGTACTTTAGCAAAGATCATCGAACCTTTTATCCATTGAGTTCCACTAAACGTACTATTCTGTTCGAATTAGTGCATTCTGATGTGTGGGGTCCCTCCCCAGTTTCAACTTTGTAATAAGGAATTCAATGGTTTATGTTATTTCTGGAAGATTATGCTAGGATGACTTGGCTCTATACAATGAAACACAAAAGCAATGTTACTGCAATTGTTAAGGATTCATCAGATGGTTTGGACTTAGTTTTCGCTTCTTATTAAATTGTTTCACTCCGATAATGGGGGTGAGTATGTTAATCCCGAATTGTCTAAATTTTCCAAGAGCAAGGCATCCTGCACGAAACCACTTGTCCTTAAGCACCTCAACATAATAGGGTGGTTGAACGAAAAAATCAACATGTTCTTGGGACGGCGAAGGCAATTCTCATTGAAGTTATTAATCGAATACCCTCCAAATAGCTTGATTTTCGACTTCTCTGGCGGTTTTAGCAGATCATGTGTCTTTGCCATCTTCTTTCGATCTTACCCCATGTATTATTTGTTGTGTGTCGTATGTTCACCTTCACAAGAATCAGTGTTCCAAGCTTGACCTTTGCAACGAAAATTTTATTTTTTTTTTGGGGGGGGGAGGGGGGGCTTTGCTCCACCACAAAAAAGGCTCCAGTACTATCATCCTTCATCCCGTAGACTTTATGCCACTCTAGATGTCACATTGTCAAAATATGAGATTTTTTTTCTTCTTCTGATGAACTCATTCGTGTCCTTTAGGGGAGACAACTTATGAATGACTGATTTGTATACGATGACGGGGTTCGAAGAAACAATTACTGAACAGCAGCCGACTGCAAATCAGCAGGCAGCTATTGAACATCATTAAGCTACTTATCAACAATAACCTACTAATAAAAAATAGTCGCATGCTGTCGGGCAGCAAACCAGCTTGTGAGGCAACTTTTCCTACAAACTTGTACACACTAACGATTCCATGGATACCCCGACGTAAGTATTTCGGAACCTAGTACATGATCTAATACTGATGTTGTTGAGCATGCTTATCAATTGCCTCCACGACAGAATCGTGGAAAACCTTCTAATAGGTACTCTTTAAAAGGAAATGTACGATATTCAATTGCAAAGTATGTATCTACTCATTGATTATTACCAGCATACTGTGCATTAGTGAAACAGATGGAGGAAATTAAAATACCAACAAGGATGGAAGAAGCTCTGAAGGATCCAAAGTGAACAAAGGAAATGCAAATTGGGATTGAGGCATTACAAAAGAATGATACATTGAAGGTTGTTTTGTTTCCAAAAGGAAATAGACCAGTAAGATGTAAATAGATGTTTACAATTAAGCACAAGGCAGACAGGATGATTGATCGATACAAGGCAAGATCAGTGACCAAGGGATATACACAAACCTTTAGTGTCGACTATCAGAAAACCTTTGTTATCATTCAAGTATTGTTATCTCTAGCTTTTACCTTGATTGGCCCTTGAGACATTATGATGTAAAAAATGCTTCCTTAAATGGAGATTTGGATAATGAGGTGTATATGGATCTCCTGCCTGGGTATGGCGTGCCAAATTCCAGTGGAAATGTATGCAGACTTTAAAAAGCTTTATATGGCTAACAGTCACCTAGAACATGGTTTGGGAGAATTATTCAAGCCATGAAGAGATATAGGTATCGACATGGAAATTCGGACCATACTTTGTTCATCAAATGGAAGGATGGTAAAGTGACATTGCGTAGTATATAATTAGATGGTATAATTGTTACAGGTAATGACATGAATGAGATTGAACAGCTACAGGGATACATGTCTTCCGAGTTTTAGATGAAGGATCTAGAGGGACTTAAATATTTCCTCGGAATTAAGGTTGCTCACTCTCAACAAGGTATATACTTACCACAACATAAGTATGTATTGGATCTTTTGTGCGAAATTGGTATGTTGGTATGCAAACCGGCGTATACACCCATTGTGCAAAATCATCACCTTTCAATTTACCAAGATCAAGTCCCAACTAATAAGGATCGATATCAGTGGGAACACTGTTTACTTATCACTTACAAGGCCTGATATTGCTTACTTTGTAAGTGTAGTGAGTGAATTATGCACACTTCAAGTGAAGACCACATGACAGTAGTGATGCGTATTTTGAATTATCTAAAATGAGCTCAGGCGAAAGTTTAATTTTCAGGTAATATGGACATATGGACGTAAATGGGTATATTAATGCAGGTTGGGCTGGAAATATTACTGATGGGCGATCTACATTAGGGTACTTCACATTTGTAGCTGGAATCTTGACCTGGAGAAGTAAAAAGCAAAATGTTATGGCTCGATCCTCTACGGAAGCCGAGTATAAAGAGATGGCACATAGTATCTCTGAACTCTTGTGGCTTCGAATTTTACTCACGGAGATAGATTTCAAGCCCAATGAGCCTATGTTTTTATATTGTGATAATAAAGCAGCACAAGAGATAGCCACTAATCTTGTACAACATGATCAAACTAAACATGTTGCGGTGGATTGACATTTTATCAAGGAGAAGGGAGATGTTGAGTTAGTAAACATTCCATTCGTGAGGACAGAAAATAGCTAGCAAATGTTTTAACACATGCGGTGTCCACAAAAGTGTTTCATGATTTGCTTGACAAGTTGGGCTTAGGTGACATCTACGCACCAACTTGAGAAGGAGTGTTGGCGTGAGTCAATGTTGTAAGACTAAACTTATCAAAAACATAAATTAAAAGATTAAGCTCATGAACCACAAATTTATACAAGAATTAAAATCACAATTCGATAAACTCAATAACAAACTAACCTGTAAAAGTAGTAGAAGAAGAAACCAAACCAGACTTCTAAATAATGCACCTTCTCTTCTCTTGCAAAACCAAAAGTACTCAAACTAACAATAGGTCATAATTCAATGTTGAACATGTATTTTGTGAGAGCAGTAACTACTATTTATAATAGATCAATCATAATCATTCTCCTATTAGAATCACAATAGGATACCAACTATGAATCCAAATCATATCTGAATTACGGGAATTATGATAGTTTTAAACTTTCTAGCAAGACTTTTCTATGTCAATTGAAACACTACAACCGGCTATAATATTTAGTTTCATACTCATATTCTAACAAATGTACCATAGGGATTCAGTGTATGTTGGCGTGAGTCAATGTACCATAAGAGTTTAATGTATGTTGCCTTGAATCAATGTACCTAGAATAAGGATTCAATGTTCTCATCATAGAAATTCAATGTACCAAACATCCTTGTACTTGCATATATATTTCCTCCTTGAGAGAAGAATACAACACAACAGTTCAAACTGTAAAACTCTCATATAGTTTCACTTAAAAAAAAAAAAGTTAATTAAGGGGTCATTTGATAACCATTTCATTTTCATTTTTTTATACTGAAAAATTGTTTGGTAACTACCTCATTTTTTATTATTATTTTTTAAATGAAAACTAAAAAACAAAAAGTGAAAACTCAAAGCCAAATTTTAAAAACTCAATATAGTAGTTTTCACTTTTTCATTTTCTTGAAAAATTATAACTCAAAGTAGTTATCAAACGAGCTTTCAATTTTTTCAAAAAAGTGAAAATAAAAATTGAAATTAAATTATCAGAGGACCCTAAGTATGTCAACATCACAATAGGTTGCCATATTTCTCTCATAAAATAAAGGGGCATATTCAGATTTTATGAAAGATTTTAAGTATTACTGCTGAACTATCAAACGTTTCACATTTATCTTCCACTGCATATGAAGCTGACACTCCTGGCAAGAGAAAACAGAAGAGAAGGTGAAAACACACAGAATAAGGGGTAATCCAGCAGGGTTTGCTTTAAAGGCAAAGACATAAATTGGATGTAGCTTTCATATTTTTTGTGAGGATAAAAGAGTTTTACGCATAAGCCCCAAGTTCTTGTGGAATCACAAAACGACAGATGCACCAACACAGACAGAGGGAAAAAGGGCACATTTAAGAGACAACCATCTACCCATTCCGCATCACATCCTCTTGTCCCAGCTTTCCAACCATGCAACCAAAGGCAAACATGTTTCCTCATTCATGGTGTGAAAGATAGTAGTTGTGATGTGGGAGAAGAAAATTATACCGAGTACTTTCTAATATTTCTCACTTCTTGTTACTTTTATTTTTTTGTGATTAAGTATTTTCTCCATCACACTACTAATTAAATAAGTTTAAATCATTTTTCATTTAGATCCTCAAAACACTCCTCTAGCAGACGAGTTATCCACGAGTCTAATTTGTTTTGTGAATAGTAGCTAGCCATGAGAGAGAAATCAACCTTGCTCAAATATGTGCCCTCTCTTTCGCTCTATTTCATAAATGATTTAATCTCATTAAAATTAATCAAATAGGCAATGTTAATTAAAACTAGCTAGAGATTGTTGGAGTAGCATTCTTAGAAATTCAAGATGTCTAACTATAATTAGTTTTGGATAATTTTCTAAAATGACCAATTCACAAATTCTAATTCTTCAAATGATGATTTTTTAGTATTTCATCGATTTGTTGTCAATATTTGACTCCTATGTCGTCAATATTTGAAAGTATATCGTCAAATATTTAATCAATATATCGTCAATGTTTAACTTTAATCAATATATAGTCTAATTTCCAATAATTTTGGTTTGTGTCATTTAGTGTCCAACTTAACCAAATTTTTAACATCATGCCGCTATTTAATATCATACAAAGTTACAAAACCTCTTTTGACCCTATTTTATTAACATGCCAAAATCTTACTATAGCCATCTAATGTGGACCACCATTCCCAAGATTTTAGCTTTATATGGATGGTTAATTCATGTAAAATAATCTTCCTATTTATATCAAGCTGTACTACCATGCTCTCTCATCATCTATCTACACCTGGTTTTCCTAGGCTACCTCCCTCCCTCTCTCTCTCTCTCTCTCTCTCTCTCTCTCTCTCTACTGCATTTGTACAGAGGCCAATTATTCTATTTCTGTATACATATCTCATCCTCTCCCCCCATCCATGGCTATCTTCCTGTTCCTCCTGATTCTTTTAGTCCCTGCAACCAATGCTGACTGGCCACCATCACCCGGCTACTGGCCAAGCTCTAAGTTCAGGTCTATGAGCTTTTATAAAGGATTCAAAACTCTCTGGGGTCCTCAGCATCAAAGCTTGGACCAAAATGCATTAACAGTCTGGCTTGATAGCACCACAGGTCTCACACCCTCTTTTACTTCATATTTTACTGCTTCCTGAATGAGCAGGGCACCTATTGAATTTGTTTATAATTTTGTCTAAATTCTTGTCCATTTTACTGAACAGGAAGTGGGTTCAAATCAGTTCGTCCATTTAGATCCGGTTACTTTGGTGCCTCCATTAAGCTTCAAACTGGTTACACAGCAGGAGTCATAACAGCTTTCTATGTGAGAAAATTTAAAGAACTCAAACATGCATGCAGATGGGCATATTTTATGCCATTTAATGAAATGAAGCTTGGTTAGGCCAGTTGACTAAGACAGTGTGTCCTACCCTTTGCGCCCAGTTCGAATCCCCCTCTTGTATATTAGAGTAGTTTAGAATATCATTTTGTCAAAAGACCAATTGCACCCCATTTGAATCCTCCTCCTCTATATTAGCATAGTTTCGAATATCTGTTATTCGATTTTACAAGTTCTAAGCAAAATTGGGTGTTCTAGATTAAGTAAATGCCTGGTGAATTGATCAAATATTGTTATTGCAGCTTTCAAACAGTGAAGCTCATCCAGGATACCATGATGAAGTGGACATTGAGTTTCTTGGGACAACATTTGGGAAGCCTTATACTTTGCAGACCAATGTTTACATCAGAGGAAGTGGGGATGGAAGAATTATTGGCAGAGAGATGAAGTTTCACTTGTGGTTTGATCCTACTAAGAATTTCCATCACTATGCTATATTATGGAGTCCCAAGGAGATCATGTAAGTTTTCTAACTTGAAATCAAAGAGTAACTTAGAATTGTTAATCTGAATAAACTTTTACTAGAAAATTTCCGGGAAAGAACTTTATGTAATTAAAGACAGGTACGTATTCATCATATTATATTGAAAAGCTTTAACGATAATTTTTTTTTTTAATAAATGATATTATCTACGCTAAGGGGATAAGGGAGTGGGTTAAACCTCACAATAGGCTTGCAATAATGTAATTCAAATTCGCCTTTGACGAGAATTAATCCTAAGACCTCTTACTTACTAGTGAAGATGCCAAATCATTTTTCTTTATCTCTGAAATTAAGGAAAATCCAAGTGATTTGACAGAGATTATAAATTATAAAGAGATACCAATATTAATGTACAAACTTGTAAGCAACGTAAAGAAATAAGACCCAATCAGTTAACCTAGTTCGTGAAGTTAGCGTGATTTTTTTCTTGTTTCCAAGTTCAAATTTCTATCATTATTGGTATGTATATACTGTTCAGAGGAAAACTTTTAAATAATTATTGTATATCATTTAGGGTTTATATCACATATGGTCCCTGAAATTGACCCCATCAATCATGATGGTCCCTGAAATTGAAAATCGATCAATGTAGTCCCTGAATTTTAACTCGCGAATCAATGTGGTCCTTCTGTTAGTGTTCCGTCCAAATTAACTTTAAAAAAAGGTTAGAGAACCAATTTTTCATGGTAAAATGATCAAAAATAACTCTGTTACTTATAATTTTACTTACTACCTCTCTTTTCTTTTTTCCATCTTCACTTTTCTCTCCATTTTTTCATGGATTTGGTGCTAAAACCAAAATAAAAACAAAAAAAAGTGGTTCTCTAACCTTTTTTTGATCATTTTACCATGAAAAATTGGTTCTCTAACCTTTTTTTAGTGTTAATTTGGACGGAACACTAACAGAAGGACCACATTGATTCGCGAGTTAAAATTCAGGGACTACATTGATCGATTTTCAATTTCAGGGACCATCATGATTGATGAGATCAATTTCAAGGACCATTTGTGATATAAACCCTATCATTTATGTGTGTTGTTCTCTTGTCACATAAATCTTTTATATAACTGTTGTATATCATTTTTGTGTGTTATTCTCTTGTCATGTGATAAATAATAAGTTATTCGTCATTCTTAATTATGTTAGTTTGAAGGCCCCATATTCAAATATGATAAGTTCTGTGATAGGGATGTCATTTGCGAAAGAAAAAGTTTCCACCATTATTTTAGTCTTCATAAAAAATTTGGCAAAAAAAGGTGAATGAAAAAAAAAGCTAATTAAGCTAATAATAAAATACATTGGGAATAGTAATTAACAACCATATTATTCCAAACAAGAACTGCGATGTTACCTTGTTGGTGGGTTTAATTATCTTATGTTTAAGTTAACACCAGATTAATTATTGGTACAGATTTTTGGTTGATGATGTGCCCATAAGGAGGTATGCTAGGAAAAGTGTTGCAACATTTCCCTTAAGGCCAATGTGGGTTTATGGTTCAATTTGGGATGCCTCATCTTGGGCAACTGAAGATGGAAAATACAAGGCAGATTACAGATATCAACCATTTGTTGCCAAGTACACCAATTTCAAAGCCAGCGGTTGCTCCGCCTATTCCCCGGCTTGGTGCGGTCCAGTGTCCGCCTCTCCCTTTCGGTCCGGTGGGCTGACCCGACAGCAGTACAGGACTATGAGATGGGTTCAAACCAACCATTTGGTATATGACTATTGCAGGGACCCCAAGAGGGACCATTCCAAAACACCTGAGTGTTGGGGCTAAAACTGATGATTGTCATATGCATCACAGATTGGAAGTTCCCTCATTTTTCTGTTCACTTGAGTGCATCCTCTCTTTTTTTTTTAACTTTATGGTTTTTAATTTAAAAAGAAAGAAAATTGTGTGTGAAACTGCCTTGAGATGGGTCATTACTTGCCAAAAACATGTGGCAAGGAAATCTGATCATCCAAGGCTCCAAAAGAAGAAAAGAAAGTTTGTATGCTCCTCTTTTATTGTGGGACATTTTGGTCTACATTTTATGTTTTCCATTTTTTTTCTAGGGGTGGCAATTACAAAAAAATAAAATAAAAATAAAAAAGAGGATGGAGGACATGGGTTTTGAGCAAGTGTGTCTGTGTGTGTAGCGTACTTGCTTTTTATTTTATTTTATTTTATTAAAATCCCATTGCTCAGAAGCACTTGTCATTTCTTAATAATGCAAAAGAGAGAAGATTTTTTTTTGTTTTTTTTTTTTTGTATTTTTCTCTGTGTCATGATGACTGCCATAGAAATCGGGGCACTTTTATGATTGGCCATGTTCTAAACTCTGAGCTAATTCACATAAAGATGAGCAATTTATATGGTAGGGTTGAAGGCATCGTCTCGTTTCGGTCTAATATTGGATTAACGTTACGGGAGTTGTAGATAAAAGAATTAGGGTAAATTACACAAAACTACCTTAACTATTGGAGTCACGACAGTTTCATGCCTCATTTTTAAAAATTAACAATGTCATACCGCATCTTACGAATTTGTGACAATGTCATACCTCCGTCAAATTTTCTGTTAGTTTTTCTGTTAAGTGCTGACGTGGCTACATGCAGAGCCCAATCAATAATCCAACTGGATTAAAAAAATTATTAAATATATTTTTAATAATTAAAAATTAAAAAAAATCTTTATTTTAAATCTCTCTCTCTCCTCTCTCCCCCTCTCTCTCCTCTCTCTCTCCAACCCTCTCTCTCGCCTCTCTCTTCTCTGCATCCCCGAACTGGGGTTTCTTTTTTCTTTGTCTTTTTTTGCTTCTTCCTACTTCTTCTCCTCCTCCATCTTCTTCTCTTTCTCCTCCTCCTTCTTTTTCTTCTTTCTTTCTGGGTTGCACGGGGGTTTCTTTTTCTTTTTTCTTTTTTTCCTTTTTTCTTTTTTTCTTTTTTTCCTCCTTCTTCTTTCTGGGTTGCAGGGGGCAGGGGGAATTGACGTGTGCGGGGGAGTGGCGAGAGAGGTTGAAGCAGTGGGGAAGAGAGAGGGTGGTGGAGGAAGTATGGGGGGAGAAGAGGAAGAAGAAGAAGAAGAAGAAAGCAAAAAAAAAAAAAAACCAAACCAAAACAAACCCATTTCGTCCCCTCCTCCCAACCCAACCCAACCCCTTGCAACCTAGAAAGAAGGAGGAGGAGGAGGAGGAGGAAGAAGAAGAAGAAGAAGAAGAAGAAGAAGAAGAAGAAGAAGGGAGAAGAAGAAGAAAAAAAGAAAAAAAAACAGTTCGTACGGCCCCTGCAACCCAGAAAGAAAGAAGAAAAAGGAGGAGGAGAAAGAGAAGAAGGAGGAGGAAGAGGAGAAGAAGTCGGAGGAAGCAAAAAAAAAAAAAAAAGCAACCCCAGTTCGGGATGCAGAGAAGAGAGAGAGGAGAGAGAAAGAATTAAAATAAAGATTTTTTTTTAAATTTTTAATTATTAAAAATATATTTAATAATTTTTTAATCCAGTTGGATTAGTGATTGGGCCCCGCATGTAGCCACGTCAGCACTTAACAGAAAATTTGACGGAGGTATGACATTGTCACAAATTCGTAAGATGCGGTATGACATTGTCAATTTTTTAAAATGAGGTATGAAACTGTCGTGACCCCAATAGTTGAGGTAGTTTTGTGTAATTTACCCAAAGAATTACGAGTAGTTACTTTTGAATAAAATTATGAAACACTAGAATATTGAGAAAAGTTCTCGAATTTTTCTTAATAATATGAAATATTACAATCTTAAGACCAACATGATGTAATGTAACTTAACCTTAGAAACCCTAGGTCTTAACCTTAGAAACCCTAGGAATCTAAATAGGAAAGGAATTAAACAAATAACAAAATATTAAAATTATCTTAAACTATTAAAACCCAAATTAAACGATATAATTCGCCAAATTTCGACTGGTCTCGTTTCTGAGCAACGATTCTTGTAGATCTCATCATTTTCTTTGAATTCATATGTAATGGGTCTAAAACTTACACGGCTAAACGAAAGCTACGGTAATCCGAACAACATGAAAAGTCCAAAGCATTCACTTTTGGGGATATGGTTGTAGCAAATCATCTACTAAACCTCGAATTTCCAATTCTCCAATTATTATTTTTTATTAAATGCCGCATCCTCCTTTTAATTTTTCTGCATCTAAAATAACTTCAATTTTGTCCTACGTCAGTTGCATGAAAAAAAATTATACATAGTAATGTATTACTGGACCAAAATGTTATATGATCGTGAATCCATTCCATGCACCTCTTTGTAAGAGAACGTCAAGCAGGTACATTCAGTGTGAAAACAGTTCCCAAAACAAAATTTTAATTGTGTGGATAAAGTAAAAGGAACTCATATGAAGGCCACTTGAGCCAAAGAGTGATGAGATAGGAAACCAAAAATATGGGAGTCGCGGTGAGATGTGAAAAGCTGAAAGGGCATTACGGAAGCAGTACTGTCAGCTGTGATATTTTCAGAGGGCCTCTATATTCATCCCCTTACCACTACCACCAAAACAACTGTCTTGCACTAGATGTGTGCCACAGATAAGATACTTGTCTTATGGAGTAATAAACTAAAGAATATGATCATTATGGTATAATAAAAAACAACCAAATAAGAATGACCATCACAAAACTGTATGAGAAATGCTATGAGCAATCGCCCTAGCTCATGCGATTCAAGCACAACTATAAAAATTGAAGAATTTCTCTAAAAACGGAGATATAATCATTTATATTTACAATACTCATTAGATAATTTACGTGTTGATGTTGAAGAATTTCTCTACAAGCGAATATATAATTATTTCTATCTATAACACTCATCAGGTGATTTATGCGTATTGTAAACCAAACAATGATATATCTCTATTGGCATAGAAGATTTTCTCAATTCCATGAATGTGACATGATATGCTAACAAAAAGTGACATGACTTCTGCATCTTACTTCACATAAAATTTAAAGGGCGTAGAAATATTGATACATCCCTTCACATAAATTCTAGTGGGCACAGAAATATTGATACATCTAGTTGCAATTATACTAGTGGACGATTTATCTTCACACATTGCCTCATAACCAGATCATGTTCACTCTTACACAGTTGTGAAACCCACATGCCATACGGTAATAGGAAGAAAAAATGCAATGGCCATTGAGAAATACATGGTATCACGAAACTATATACCACAAAACACAAATGATGTAGAACATAATTAAAGAGCAGTTTGACAATAATCTTAAAAACATCAAAACGTAGCATTTAATTACCGGTCACAAAATGATAGGTTCGTTTTCGTACCTATCTTTATTGCTTTTCTATTTTTGAATAAATGATATTATTTACATTAAGGGTGCGTTTGTTGCACCGGACTATCTCGGACTGGACTAGCTACAAGGACTAAGCTGGACTGACTTAGATTAGACTAAGCTGGACTAACTTAGTAAGACGTTTGGTGCAGTACCGGACTAGAAAACAGAATAATGAGACAACAGGTATAACCCTTTAAACATTCTGCAGCTTATTTGCATATGATCATCAAAATCCATGAATTCATTCTACTAAAAAAGTTCCAAATCCAGAAGAAACTTAAATCAGTATAAACTAAGAATCAACCAATTCCAGAAATAAAGTTGGTAACTTTAAGCTATTAATAAACAAATTAAGATTCAATACAACATCAAAAGCATCAAAATCTATGAACTCGGAAACAGATCTAGCAAATGAACACTAACCCAAATCATTCACCAAAAAGAGAGGGAAAAAAAAAAAACCCCAAATCAAAGAAACGAATCCAGCAAACAAATCCAGAATCCCAATCGATTAACCCATCAAATGAAAAGCAAGAAATCAAACAGTACTTGAGAAACCAATATTATGTAGAAAAAGGGAAGCAGAAAACCCAATTCAAAATTCAAAATTAAGAAAGCGGGACCCAAATTTCGTCTTCATCACACTCTTGACTCCCTCTGTGTATTTCTTTTCCATCTACTTCTGGAACTCCGATCTGGCGACGCGACAGAAAGCATCAAACTCGTGGGCGATGCAAGTCCGTCGTTGATCATCTACACGCTTCACGGCTATGAGGCAGTGCGACGAGGAAGGAGAAGGGAGCTGGCGAAGGTGCAAAGCAGAAGAAGACGACGAGAGAGCGGCTGCTGCAGCAGCGACTGATGCAGGAAGGTGTGAAGGAGAAGTGAGAGACAGGATTAGCTAAGACCTTCGTTTTTGGGGGGCTTCGCTAATACCTTCTAACGAAGGTTTTAGTCGGGACGAGTCCCAGTTAATACCATTTAAGTTAGTCCCGTGTGAAACAAACATGAGATTACACAATAAGTTAGTCCAATCCAGGCTAATGAAACTTAATGAAGCCAAACAAACACACCCTAAGGGATATGAGATGGGCTTAGCTTCACAATGAGATAGCAATAATATAGTTCAAATTCGTCTTTAGCAAGAATTGAAACCTAAAACACTTACAAGTGAAGAGATATTGTTTATTGTTTTTTAGACAATTGTTGTGTCGTATCTATTCTTTCCTTTGCTTTTCATTAGGTTTTTTAAATTTGTGTTCTCAGGCAAGAAAATTGAAATTAAAGCTGAAAGAGTATTATAGAGATTGAAAGACATTTCCACCCTGGAAGCAGATGTTTGCTGTGCAGATCAGTCAAGTTGGAAGATTAAACTGCATTTTCTTGGAGCGAACCAGATGTTGAGCCTTATATGTTTGGAAAGCTCTAGATGTCTAGTTTTTGGAGAATTTTACAATCCGCGATTCTGATTTTGGTAGAAGATGTTATTGCAATTATAGTGCAAACAGCGTGGAATGAAGATTTCCCATGGATTTGCGAATATTGTCGAGATTTTGAAGATTTAGTAGCGTCCAAGACACAAGGGGGGACACCACATTAAATGGAGGAGTATTTAGGTTTTCTAATCTGATCATAAATTATGAAAGATGCACAAAATTAAATCAACAACTCAGATAAATGTTGATTAACTATTCTTATCCAATAACACTTGAGGGTCTGTCATATCTCTTGGTGGATTTCATATTCTTATCTTCTAGGTTATTACTTCATTTCCTTTGCATATTGCAGTGTGCCTACAAATAAAATCAAGTCTAAATACAAGGGGTAGGTCACAATATGCTTGGGAGAACATGTTTTATTCTCTTTCTTTTGTGGACCCAGAAAACATGTTTCTCTCAAGCCATCAGTAAGACATTTGAAAAGGATTAAGATCATTGAGAAACAATAATGCACAAGGCATAGGCCTAAAAGATGCCTTAGTGAAGTAGATGGGGGGTTGTTGGTGGGGAGCTTTTCAAGTTTAAATGGTATGGAAAGGATGGAAAGTTTATAAACAAATAGTTATATGGTTTTAAGCAAAAGGTTTATATCTTCTTCCCCACAAATCCTTCTTTTCGTTTGGCATTTTATGAGAAGCTGAAAATGAAATGTTTGGTTTGAGTAGTGGTGATGTCCACCCAACACACCATAATGCATTTGTGATGAGATTTTGATTAAACAAGTTATTGAAACCTAATTCAAAGAAATTATTTTTGATATATGTGGTTGAAATTATTGTGAACTATATTGTTTGAATTATTAGAAGATGCAATTTTCAATTAATTCTTTGATCAATGTTTAAGAGAAATAATGTACCTAATTAAACCAATCCCCACTAATAAAATTGTACCATTTGAAGTATGAAAAGAAAATGGTTTAAAGTATATATTCTTTAAAATCAAAGTATTAATTTGATTATTGTTCTAGTATGAATTTAGTGAGGGAAATCGGCTAGAGAGAAGAGAAGGGAAAGAATGGCGTTGAGGAATTTTGTGTACATATTCCTCACGCCTTGTACCTTTATCTAAAACTACATTAATGAAACCCTCTTTGTCAACCAAAAGAGGGTGACAAGACATCTTTGTCTTTTATCACAACAAAAAAGTTAAGGACAGTAACATAATTTCACAAAACAAAATTTTACTGCTTTTTTTAACCTATCATCTCTAATATAAAAATAAAATAAAAAACAACCTCTCTCCCTCTCTCCCTCTCTCCTCACTCTCACGTTCTCTCTCTCTCTTCCTCTCTCCTTCAATTTTAACTACCAAAGTAAAAAAAAATCACACACTTGGTGTGTGGGCATATACTAGTTTATACTAAGAGAGAGAATTATTGCTCTCCAAGTAATACAAGTGATATAAGGAAACTATCTAAAATATATTGTAAAATCCTACACATAATCTACTAGGATTTATACAATTACAATCCTAATGAAATTAGTACTGCAACATTCTCCTTTGTGTGTGTAAATACTCAAGTAAATAGTGCATCAAGTCTTCATGTGATGATTTACAAAAAGTTGTTGAAGTCGTCATGTCTAATCGACAAAATGATCGAATGCGAGTCTAAAAAATAAAGTGAGTAATGCATAAATAGTAGGACTCATAAGAACTCGCTCTGGTAAAACCCAAGGAGGATAAAACTCATAGTCTAAGGAGAAAAGTGAGAAGTTGTATTAAGCCAAAACTAAACGCCTTCAGGACGCTTGTAGAACGCACACAAGGGTATGACCAGCCTAGGATGGGTGCCTCATTAAAACCTCCTCAAGTAGAAAAAACTCAGTGGAAAAAATGCTCCTAATCGTAGGGAAGAAGAGTACATTAAGGTCAAGTGGGTATACTTTTAGATACTCCTCCTAAGTGTGAAAAAAAAAATCCAAATGAGAACTACAAGCATTTTAAGTGAGATAGTTACGCATACCAATTCCTCGGACAAGTTTCTGGAAGGTAGACTTCGATTTGACTTTGAGAATAGGTCACCAAGGTTGTCTCGGGATCAATTTGCTTGACTTCATCAATCTCCTTGTGCTTTGCTGATATGATGAGGGCGCAATATGCTTGGTGTTGACTTTGTTGAAGTATCATGCCTTGGTCTAGTCAATACATGTAGCATTGTCTTCATGATAGTTGTGGGAACTCAATGACGGATGAAAAACGACAGGTACTTTGAATATACTCAACAAGAGCTCTCAACCCTAATTCTCACATGTGGCGTAGTGAGGCATGGTGAGCTTTGGAACGATTCAAAAGATTTCGTAACTAAGATCTATATCGTGGACCTCCACAATATTGCAGTATCCCTAACGATAAAGACATGACCATTTGGGAACGTGCCTCATACAAGTTTGATAAGTAACTAGCGTCAACATAACAAGTAAGGTCAGCATCATTTCAAGGATCAGGGGGTTGGATCTACTCGGGATGCGTAGGGATAAGCCCAAATTCGCAGTACCTTGAAGGTAGCAGAAAAACTCCTTTAGCACCAATTCAGTGGCAGCATGTAAGCATGTCTGTAGCAGATATATGTGATCTCGTTATTTTGCTAGATCAGTGAAAGTGTTTGGCGTGCTTTGGACAATATTGTGAAGATCTAGAATTCTTTGCACTTCAGTTTCAGACTGGATGATTCAGGGATCGAGATTAGACAAAGTAGGTAACGTCCACGCTAGTTCATGTCGTTCATTAGTTATGTTGGTGTTTTTATCTCCCCTTAATGGCGAGAAGAACGTCTCATCGAAGTGACCATCCACAAATTGAGCAGTAAAAAGATCACCTATTAAGGGCTTTAAGTAGCAAATAATCGAAGGAGAATCATAACCAACGTAGATTCTCACCTTTGTTTGTGAGCCCATGTTAGTACATTGAGGCGGTGCAATTAGCACATAAACAACACACTCAAAGACACGTAAGTGCGAGACATTTGGCTTGTACCAGTAATTCGTAAACCAACTGTAACACGAAATAAGATTGGGTGGAAATGAGCCGCATGAGGACTAACATAAATGCTTTTAAGATTGCATAGCCCCATGGAGAAACAAATAGCTTGTTGAGCACATCCAAGGACCTTGAGATTTTTGAAGGCGCTTAACGGACACTTCTGCTAGACCATTTTGGGTGTGAACATGGGGACGGCAAAGAGAAACAGAAGGGCTCAAGTGTATGAGTATTGCATGTTCACCCCGATGATCTTGTACCTTTATTTATACTAATCATGATGAGCTTTCTTGCCTTACAATTAATACAAAGCCATGAGAATTTGATTTTCATTCTTTTGGGATTCTATCTTAAGTTACATAATCATATTCCTAAATAAACACACTAATTACAACAAAATATACTAAAGGTAACGTTTCTAAACTAAATATATAATTAGAAATGGTTAAATATTTTTTTGTAATTATAAAATTTAAATATTTTATTATTGAAATAATAACGTATATAAAAAATCAAGGGATCTTGATCAAAAGTTGAAAAAAAAAAAGTTACAATAAATGAAATATAAAAAAAAAATGAGAACCTAATTTCTTCTTTTAAAGTAACCATGATGATATTTGGAGTAATGGAATTAAATTATGGTCATTGGTAGAATGTTTCTTTTTTCTCCATGACTTCCTTCACTGCTATCACTGAAATTAAACAACGCAATTTTAATATGTGGCATATTAAATATGTTCAAATTATTTAACGGTGCGGTGCTGCCACAAACCGACCTTAGCTCAGTTGGTAGAGCGGAGGACTGTAGTTGGTAAACCATCAGATATCCTTAGGTCGCTGGTTCGAATCCGGCAGGTCGGATTGACTTCTTTTTTTTTTTTTCCAACTTTCTCCACATTTTATTTACCAAAAAATTAATTCCTCCACTTTTGGACTCCTATATTTAAACTTTTATTTTTAGCCTAAGGAATATCATATTTTATTATAAATAGCATTAGGATTGATCATATTATATTATTTATTTTTGAACAGTTTTTTCAAGTTAATTATTTACAAGGGTTGGTATGCGAGCCTTTGAGCCGGTGGATTCGAATCGTATTACTCGGCCCAATGTAAAACAATTTGGTTCTTATTTTCAATTTCAAAACAGTCCGAATTGGAACTGACTTTGTGTAGAAACGAGTCTAAAATCTAGTTCATATTTCTTATGTACGAATAATCAAGCTAGGACCGTTTAAGGGTAAGCACTAGTCACAAAGCATATACCATGTATGTTCTAAATCTTTCATACTTAGCTAGCATAAAAGCAAATTGTTCAGATTAGCGAAGCCTAAAACTAAGTTTCCATTTTCATAACAATGCTTTCACTGTGCCATGATCTGTAGCTAGGGATGGGCAAATACCCATTGGTTATGGGTAACCGCGGTTACCCGCCCGTTTAAATTAAACGGTTACGGTTATGGGTAACCGTTTAGATAAATAAACGGTTATGGGTATTAACCGCGGTTATAAACGGGTAACCGTTTACCCTTTTATTTTATATATGTAAAATTAACACAAATCATGTTTCATATCGTTCAAAACTTAGATCAATGCTATTGACTAGTGCATGATTTTTGTAGCTAATATAATATAGTTTTCCTTAACCACTTTAAATTTCATGGTCCATTATATATATATATATATATTATGTTAATACTTTACATTCCGAGTTAAATAATCAAAGAATATTGTCTTTTAACAGTTTTCGTAACCCAATAATACTTAGCCAATTTTATATTACCTTCATTCTTAACAGTTAAAAATAGTATTCGTAAACTATTATTTCAATTATTGGAATGGTATAAGGACTTAAAAAATTTAAATGCGAAAATGTATGATGAATGTACCTATAACGGTGTTTAATTGTTAGAGAAAGAAAATTATGACAAATTTCTTTTTTAATTTTCAAGTTGTTAAAAAAACATGTAGACGGGTGAAAAATGAGTAAATGGTAAAAAAGAAAGGATAAACGGGTTTAAAAAGGATAAATGGGTAAACGGGTATTAAACGGTTACGGTTAAATGGGTACGCGGTTATGGGTATGGTTAACCGTTTATAAACGGTTATGGGTATGGGTATAACCATTTAGGCAATTACCCAACGGGTAAACGGTTATGCGGGTATGGGAATAAACGGTTATGGATAAATAACCGCGGTTACCCGCCCGCCATAACCGTTGCCCATCCCTATCTGTAGCTTTCTAGTGCTAGCATCAAAATAAGTTTTTTTTTCTTCTTCTTACAAAATATTAGTTGTGTAAGTATCACTATCAATAAATATTTAGATTAGCAAGTCACGGTTATCCACCTTCTACGAGGGCTGGAAAGACTCACATAGGCATTTTAGCCTCCCCTGGCCACAAGTCTGGCTTCCACACCTGCAGCAGGTTTCGAACCCAAGACCTTCAGTTTTTAATTTGAAGGAAGTCTCGCAATTCATCTTTTACCACTGGATCACCAGCTCGTGGTTTATGTTCATTGATCCATTAGATTGCTAATTTCTGTTATCTTATTTTTCTTTTTGGAGATGGGGTATCAAGTATCACAGTTAATTTATGCAGGTTTTTTATGCAAATGAATTCTCATTTTCTTCAAAAAATTAGGATTAGGTGTGGGACCCCACTCTACATCTAACTTCAATAATCCAAACCGTCTATTTTGTAAATCTCGATTCATAGAGATCCCTGCAAAAATTCAATTCAATCCGAAACCATTTGCCTATTTAATTATCAAGATAAAATTTCATTGTTTCTTATATAACAAAGTATTCGTTAATTTTTTTGAACCCAATTTAGATGTTTTAAATATTTCCGATTTGGCTAATATTTTGCAAGAATGATCTATGAGGTGCAACTTGAAAAATAGACGGTTCAGATCGTTAAAGTTCGATGTGATGTAGACCCCACAAAAAATCCCCATTTTTATAAATAAAAAATGGAGATCTCTTTCCTTGAAGGCTTCCTATATGTATGATTGAAAATGGAAACACATACGACACATGACTGAAAACGAATCTATTCGACCTGTAGGAACCAGACCATATTAATTGGATGCAAATAAGCCGATTCCACTAATAAAAATACACAAACTCGGACCAACTCAGACTCTTTTACAAAAAACAAGTCAAGTCCGAATCCATTAAACATGGACCCAGCCTCTATTCACGCCCACCCCTAATTTACATGTAGGCGATTAAGTTTTTAAGTCGTAAGGGACTTATGTCAAGTTATAAAATTGTGTACAGGAGGAATTCAAAACGCACCATATTACAAAGGCAGGTGAATACTCATATGGATTCATTTACAAATATCTCGTACAAGCATTTGTAATGCTCATATCATATAGCATTTCTAGTCCCTCCTATCTATTAGTTTTTTTATCCATCTCTTAATAAGTTGGCATCTCTCTTGGGACTTGAAAAATCCCACACCCAACGATAGCCTAAATTTTAAGTGTAATTTTGTAGAACACTAAAAGTGAAGGGACAAAACAATCGGAAATTTTAATTTTCTTATTTATAGAACTGTTCCTAACCTACAAAACATAAAAAGTTATATTTACAAAACATTTAAAAACCTTAGCATTAGGCACAAATTGAGCAACTACACACCTGAAACGATCATCTCTTTCCTGAAAGCTTGGTACTGAAGAGTTGCAGTTTGTCACCACTTAAACAACTAAGTAGACCTTGTTTTATCGCCGAACTGTACTTCAGATCACGAAGAGGATCTTTCTGTAATTTAAGGCGCTGTAAGGTCGTAAAAGACGGTAGCTCTTGTAAGACTAATTCAGAACTCAACTTATCCTGAGAGGCAAACAATGTGCTATGATTTCCAACGTCGATGATTGCAGATCTTGGAAGCCCAATATCACATACATTGGTGCATGCAGAACCCAACCTATCAAAACAGTTGATGTCTGCTCTCTTCAAGAGAACATGGGAACCCACTGTTCCTTGTCCAAAGCCACCACGGGAAGGAGTAAGCTGCGGTTGAGACAAGAGCGTCTCATCAGGCGTTTCAACTTTGGGACGGTAGGAAGCAACAATGTCATCATTGCTAGGACAATACGCCAGTGATATGCAAACTCCTTGATTCTCGGTTTGAGGGACTAATGTCGGCCTTCATTGAGTTTGATTTTAGTCAGAACAGATTCATGCAGTAATTAATTCAATAAAATTAGTTTAATTATTAATCTGACTTCACAGCCGCACCTACTTTTACATTATAGAAAGAAAATTTCATGTTGCTTTGCAAAATATGACATGAACAAATTGAAAAGTATCATTTTTTGACCTCGGAGAAGATGGACAACCAAGGAAAAACATTCTACTATATTCTTGCCTTTTAATTACAAACAAGCAAACAGACTATATTAACGTTTGAAATGGCATCACTCAATTTCAGGGTGCAAATTTTTGTTTAAAAAAATATATCAATGAAGTCAAGACGGGCAGTCATAAGATTTCATAGACAAACAGGAAAGATAAGGACACATATGAACTCACCCTTCTTCGGCACAACCAAAGTTCCACAGACATAAGCCAATCGAAGAAGCGGAGAGCACCGATCTAGCACCAGAAGGAAGAGCTGAATTATGTGAAAGGGAATGTACAGTATGAATTGGGTTGTTTGAAAGCCCTCTCCGAGATTCAACAGGCCCTGCGGTTTGGCGCATGTCAAACACCCAAAGAGAGCCATTCTGCAACAATATAAGTATAAAAAATTAAAGCAGAGGGTATACAAAATAACCTTTTCAAGATACTTAAAATTCAAATTACGGTTGTAACCAAAAACTCAAGGTACGGACAGACCTGTAAACCAGCATAAGCATAATACGGATTGCTGAGATCCCATGAACATGTCCAAGCAGCAGCCTGCAAGCACAAATGTTAACATGAAGATAAAACAATGGGAGAGTCAAACAGACTGTTTAGCATATTATGCCAAGCACTGAAAATAACAAATGAAACAATAGAATGAAGAATCATGATATCAAGATACAAACAAACACCCGCTATGCAGACGAAAGTTAATGTTGGGCATATCATAATGTGACATATTTACGAAGTAAGCAAAAGAGATTCTAAATAACACGGTAGTACCATCGCCACTGCTCTATATGCACTAGAGACCATGAACCACTAGGCTGAAGATGCCCAATCTATGCCAGCTTGGCCTGAAACAGGTCAACCACCAAGCGAATGTGTAGTTTGAGCTTTAGCTCAAACAAACCATTTGAATCAGAATGGGGCAGTCATGTCTAGGGATTCTAATGATCAAGTTATAACTCTTATTATGTTACAACAGAATAGCATTCCATTACGAAGAAATTACAGGTTAAGTGGCATGCTTTCACATTCTCAACAAAAAGCCCATCCAAGAAACATGATTGGCTGCTAAAATGATAGAAGCTATACAAATAATAGGCTGAAGTATATTAAGTGCTCATTTTCTGGAATCAGATTCAAATCAAAACTATAACTGGCTTTCCACTAAATCCAAAAGGCAAAAGCTCCACCTAACTAGACTGAATCAACCCACTTCTAACTTTCACATTCAATGAAAGTTGTGTTACATCACATATTTTCCTAATTACCTATTAACAAATATAGTTTCTGAATACCAATATTGTATCTCTTGGAACTTACTTTTATTTCCTTGAATATACACACTAAAGATTGCCTTGAATCAAAAGGCAAAATAGGGAATTCCATTTTATTTTAACAGATATAATCATGTAAAAATCCTTTAACGCTGTGTCATACAGGAACATAGAAATTTAAGTTGAAGCCAAAGTTCTCAAACCCTTTACTTATAGTTAATACACAAAAGAAAATTGATGATCAAAAGTTTTACCGGTAGATCATAGGTAAGGATGACATTGTTGCTTTCCATACTGTAGCAAATAGAACAACTAAGTTAACCAGAAGAAATATATGAATAAAGTAAAAAATAACTGTGGGGTAAGTTTATCGCAATCCAACCTGAGAACTGATAATTTCTTCCCCAAGCAAGCAAAGAGTGCAAGGTCACTGTTAGAAGAAGAAATGCGTAGATCCCTAATGGCTCTTGTATCTCTAGGAAGGAGAATATCATCTCTGTCATACGGAGGTATCAAACTCATCTACAGAACCATATTTAAGAAAACTTAGTGAGAGCAGTTCCTATGTTTTATATATACAATGCAGCAAAAGCACAAATTTTATTGAATCCTAGAAACTTTACCTTGGTAAGCACATGTCTTCCCCCTATCCCATCCAGCCTTCGTGAAATCAAAATAATTTGGTTAGATTCATCAACATCAAATAAACGAGCACCATCTACCTGCAACTCCTTCTGCAAAGTTCACAATTACAAGGTTAACTATTTTCTTCTGTCGAAATATTGAATTTTATGACCTGAAAGTGAGAAAAAAAAACTCCTGACATTGCTGAATAACAACTGCTTAAACTGTATCTTAAGAATATCATCTACTCTATCATTAGCTTTCCAAGCCAATGCTTCATCTTATCCACTTCCAATTAATTTCTGTATCAGCATAACATTTCAAGGTAATTTCTTTTGCCATCTAGCATAACACCTTTGCTCTGTATTTCCTCTACCTCAGCTATATAAAACTGAAATTGTTTCCCATACTCAATTGTTTTCACACTTTGACCAACGTTGCTATCTTTGTTGTCAAGAATGATATTTTACTGCTTCCTCTTCACCAATCCACTGAATAGAGTGAGTCAATATCACAGAAAATCTGGGCAGAACTATGTATCCAGAAAACCATATGTCTTTTTGCTGATACAGATGATATGTGCAGGTCTAGTTCACACAGAACAGTGTGTATATCTGTGTAGTATCTTCGTTTGGATGATGAAAAAAAAAGGAAGAGTATGAAAGAACATAGCATAAGAAGAAGGAAAACTGCCACACCTCTAATATGAAATTGCAAGAATATGCTTGTCCACAAAACTTTGATCCAAAGTTTCGCCCTACAACACGTAATGAAAGAAAATTAGACACAATCCAGGATGCAAAGAAAGTTTTTTGTGCCATGATTGTAATTAACTACTATAGGGATCTATGGGCTCGTTTGGAAGTGCTTTCAAAATAACAGAAAGCATTTTTGGTGAAAATGTTTTTAATGCAAGTCAATCCTGGAAAAGCACTTACCGGAAGAAGCACATAACAAGAAGCAATTCAAGTGCTTTTGGAACCCAAAAACATTTTCTCTTAAGGCGCTTTTAGTCATTTTAAAAGCACTTCCAAACTAGCCCTATAATCTTTCATCCAGAAAACCAAAATAATATATAAACATGAATAAATTGACCAAAGGATCTTTCATCTAAGATTTTTTCACCAGCCACAAATCTTCCTTCACGGACCCCATTAGCATTGACTACTCCAGATGTTCCGTTCTGTGTGTCTCCTAATAGACGCTCCAAATAAGTTGCCCTCTAAAAAGTCAAAAGTTTAAAAACCAAAAGTAATAGAAAAGGCACTCCAAACATACGAGCATATATATTTTCAATGGAAGTACTCCAATCATAAAGAATCAAGAGGTCAAACATACCTCTGTAAGATGTTGAACTTTATCTTGCAGTTCAAGCTCTCGCTTTCTCCATTGAACTTCTCTCTTACACCAAGTAGATTCCTATTTATAGAAGGAAAAACTGTAGACTTTCTAAAGATGCAAACAAATGAATAATGAAATGTTGCATATGTCACTTAGTTCACATATGTTGAATATTGTGAGTCATTGATTTCAATCCAATCCTAGAGACCATAAGGATATAAGACAATATGCATACCTCTGTCTATATTCACACTTTAAACCACAAAAATGAAGACGGATAAACTTAAAATATCTTTACCTTCTTCTCAAGAGAATCACATTTAGCCTCAAGTGACCGAATTCTCTAGAAAATAAAAAAGAAGAGTCTGTCATTCACAATTAACCACATAAGTTTCTATTGAATAGAGATCAGCCCGGAGAAATTTGATCTCACCTTTTGTGACTCTTCATCAACAGAAACAATTTGGGATACAAAAAGCTTCCTAACATCCTTCAACAAGCATTTTTTGTTGCATTGAGGACACTGGAAAAAAAATGAATGTACAAACATGAATATCAAAACAAAAAGAAAGAACTTTCAAATAACTTGAACCTAGAGAATTGTAATTACCTTCCCCGAATTGCTACGCTGCTGTAGCCATCGTTTTATGCAAGACATGCCGAATAGGTGCCCACAAGGGAGACAACTGCAATCCTCAAACCAAAACACCAAAATTCAATAAAACTAAAATTTTAGACTGAAGATGTTTACCAAAGAAAAATTAGACCGAAGACAAACATTCGAATCCTCACCACATCAAACAAGCAACAAAAATTGACGAGATTGCAAAGAACTGAGGTATGAATTCGACCTGATATGATGATCACCGTCATTGGTCCAAGGCTCCAAGCAGATAGAGCAAAATAGCCCGTCCATTTCGTTCCGATTCCATTGGCTGCTGCTGCCTTGGGAGCACTCTGCACTGCCAACTCCATCCACCAGCACCGCTTCGCTTCCTCCACTCCTTCTACGCTTATTTCCAACTTCCTCATCCCCATTCCTCGCTGCCGCCGTTTCAGGAGCACTTCCGGTTGCACCGGTTTGATCTGCAAGGTACACAGCAGAATCAGCGTCCACTGTCCCTTCTTCTTCCTCGTCTTCTTCTTCGAATTCGTCTTCTTCTTCTTCAGATTCGTCTTCATCGGATTCCTCGCTAAGTACTCCGTCAACAAGATCAATGAAGGATAGGATAGGGTTTGCCATGAGTGTGCAATTGCATATAGTGTGGTGTGCCCGTGAGAGTGATTGAGTGAGTGAGAATTGGGGGAAAATTGCCTGGCTAGGGTTTTGAGGTGAGAGAAGGAGAGAGAAAGGGAAAGGAGGGAATACAAGATTTGTTTTGGTGGGAAATCAAAACGCTCACATTTCTTTCGTTAGTTTTCTTTCTTACAAACTTTTAAGGGTAAATTACGTAAAACTATTTCAATTATGAATCAAACCACAATTTTATACCTCATTTTTTTAAATGATAATGTCATATCTCATCTTATAAATTTGTTGCAATGACATACCTCCGTTAACTTTTCTGTTAATTTTTTTATTAAATGCTAACGTGGCATAAACCCGAGTCGGGACCCACTCATTTGCTAATTGAAATAAAAATTAATTAATTAATAATAAAATATTTGTTATTTATTTAACAATTAAAAAAAATTGAAGCATTTAACAATTAAAATTGATTAAAAACAAATAATTTTGTGGGTCTGTTGACCCTAAAAACTACTAAGCGTACGTGGCGCGCATGCCAAGTAACTAGAGAGCTAACTACATCCTTTGATTATGTGCAAGGCGTGCCAACTCGACGGTCGAGCTCGGCCGGTGAGTTAAATTTGTTGATGTTCGCGCGGCTGACTTCTCGATCTTGCAACTGCAGCCGAAGAAGTAACACGTCTCGGCCTTCAGGCTCTAGAGCCTGAAGACAAGGCTGCTAATTTTTGCGGAGTTCACAAATTGTCGGCGTCGGGTTCGGTCACAGTGATTATATTTGTAAGGGTATAAGCACGCCGAATCGACACCAGGGTATAGAGGCACAGATACTCAAAACAGATATATGTCTTGATGGTGAATGTGGTTCGGCCGTCAGAATGCCGAACTCTGAAACTAACTTGTGAGTATCCAATCATAAAATAACTCGGCGTTTCGACGAGCCGAGCCCAAAACTGTAATACCTCACTTCGCCGAGAAGGCTAATGAGGTGACCTTTACCGGGAAGGAATCGGAAACCCTTCTCGACCGAGACTTAGATAGCTAACCAGTCGGCCGCAATGCAGTGCTGTTTATCCAAACTGAAGGTGCTCCTCGGTCGGCTGATTCTACGGCAACAGTGCTGTTTATCCAAACTGAAGATGTGTTGGCGAAAAAGAAAATAAAAATCTTAAGGTTGTTGAGAGGTTTCGTGTAGAGCGAGGGTTTACGCTGGGCAATTTGTGTGTTGAATTGGAGGGGGCTCTCAATGTTGCCTGCGACTCTCTTTTATAGCAGCAAACCCTCTCATAGCCGAACTAGAACCCTACTCGGATCAGGACTTCTTAACCCAATCTGATCAAGACTCGGCTGATCCCTAACTCAATTAGGACTTTGAATGTCCCCCAAAAATGAGCCAAATTCACTCCTCAATCACGGCATTTCTAGGACTTTTTCCCTTATCAGGTCTCATCCATTTCACCTTTATCAACAATAGTCTCTTTCGTACCAAGACTCAGCCGTCCTTAACAGGCTGGCCCATAGCAATAGATCCTAATCAAATATTCTTGGGCCGAGAATATTTCTTCATTCGGCCCCAAAATAACATTTTGGGTCCAAACAGGGTCTCAATTAAAATTGATTAAAAACAAATAATTTTGTGGGTCTCTCCATCCCAATCTATCTCTTTCTCCTTTAAGCTCTCCCTCAACTCCCATCGCTCATATCTTCTTCGTCTCTGTGTTCACATAGAAGCCGAGCCTAGAACGGCCACACACGAGACCACCACCACAACCGTGCCACTCTCTTATTTGCTCCCTCAACGCTCAACTCCCCAGTTTTTCTAACCTCTCATCTTCTCTGTACAACAACATAGATAGGTGTCACCACCACCTCGCAGTTTCCCGATGAAAATTCAGCAATTCCTCGTCAGATTGGACGAGACTAGGACCATGGATCACTTCCCCTTCATCCTGAGGTTCAGATTAGAGCATGGGAGGCTCGAATTTGCCTCGATTTCGCGAGAAACCACAAACCCAATTTTGGGCTGACAAGCTCAGGCCGTTCTCAAGCCATTATCCTACCACGATTTTGCCTAAAAATGGTATATTTCTATTCCTTCTTCTATGATCTTCATTTTGAGAAAAAAAAATTCATGTATTTTGGTAGAGATTTGAGGTTGAACGGAGCATAAATTTTTCGACCTTCTTCCTGGCAGAATTCGACGATTGCAGAGGTGCAACCTGCGACCCAATCACATAGACGGCACGGTGATAGAGCAATGGACAACGATAATGCAATGAACGGACGGTGAGTCGCTGCAGAAATCACTCACTAGTGGGTGGCCGTTTTCTGTGCTTTGTTTCTCAGTGAACACAGAGAAAAAAAGAGATGTGAGCGTTGCTTGAGAAGGGAGAGTTTGAGGGAGAAAGAGAGAGAATGAGATGGGGGCCACAAAATTATTTGTTTTTAATTAATTTAAATTGTTAAATAAATAACAAATATTTTATTGTTAATTAATTAATTTTTAATTTCAATTAGTAAATGAGTGGGCTCCGCACATGCCACATCATTTTTAAAATTAACAGAAAAGTTAACGAATGTATGACATTGCAACAAATTTATAAGATGAGGAATGACATTGTCATTTTTAAAACATGAGGTATGAGATTGTGGTTCGACCCATAGTTGAGGTAGTTTTATGTAATTTACCCAACTTTTAAACGCCAGGATTTTCAGTGGAGATGCCAAAACAGACGTCAACTATAAAATTGAAAGTTTACGTGGTAATGTCGAATTTTCTTTTACTTTAACTCATATGTTTTTTTTGTTCAATATTTGTATGGCCCATTATTCAAAACAAATAAATACAAGAGTAATGTTAGAGAGACTTAATTTGGAGACTAAATTTTGAAAACTAAGGTCATCTCCAACCGATTCGGCCAGAGGACCAGATGGCTGAAAATAGTCCGAAAACCGTCTCCAACTGAGGGCTAGACCAAATGGCTCGTGGGCCAAAAAAAAAGGCCAAAGGGCCAACCGGTTGGCCCAACCCAACCAGCCCCGGGCGGGGCCATAAATTCAAAACCAACGGCTAGCTGACGTCAGCGTGATGCCAGCTAGCAACGACTAGCTGACGTCATGCTAATGTCAGTTACCGTTGGATTTGAATTTTTTTTTTTTTTCGACTAAAATTTTTTTGAATTTTTTTTAAAAATTCTCATTTTTTCCTATAAATACCTAAGCCATTCATACACCATTTGTCACATAATTTTCACCATTCCATATTATCTCACTTCATTCTATGTCAATTCTTCACATTCTATTTTCTTACATCTTCCAATAATCTTTCCTTCAATTATTTCAATAATTTTTAAATGGCCTCATCTGCAATGAAAGGTACGGCTTGGACCCAAAAAGAAGATGAAGCTCTTTGCAGGGCTTATAGATGGGTCTCAGAAGATAGTGTGAGGGCGAGTTCTCGATCAAGTAAAGGTGTTTGGGCTCGTATGTCCAAAAAAATACTATGAGTTCTACGAAAGCACCACTCCACCGAATACCCGAAATCACGGGACTTGTTCTTCAAGATGGAAGAAACATCTTCATCCAAGTTTGAATAAATGGCATCAAGCACTGTTAGCAGCCGCAAGTAGACATGAAAGTGGCGCCAATTACAACGACGAAGTAAGTTTTTTCACAATTTATTTTAAATATTTAATTATATTACATTTAATTTCAAAAATTAATTTCCTTTAATTTTTGTTATTATATTTTCTAGCTACGCCAAGCGAAGGCTCAAAACCCTTTCAGCATCATGATTGTTGGGAAATTTGTAAATGGTGGGTGTTATTTGAAGATCCACCTCAACATAGAGTAGGTTTTACGCCAATGTTTGGAACTACATCCTCCGATGTTGATGGGGATGAAGATGGATCACCTACCATTCAAGAAATAAGGGTAGAAAATTCGTCTTCAAGTGAAGGTTCCATACCTAGGGCTATGGGACGAAACAAGGCCCGAAGGTTGAAGGAAAAAGGCAAGGCAAATGATGATTATGCCGCTCAACAGGAAGTGGCGACGTCATTGCGATTAATGACGGAGCAAAATGCCATTGCCGCAGAAGAAAGGAACCGTAGGCATAAAGAACGGGCCAAACAAATACAAGAAGAGATGGATGATAGGAATATGCAAAGGAACACTTCGGATTACACTCCATTGAGTAAGGCCTATTTTGATAGGAAAAAAAGGGAAATTATGGCCCGGCGACAGTTGTTTACTTCCGACTATACTCTTACAATGGCGGATGCGGAAGATGATGATGATTATGGACTTTAAATTTAAGTTGTAGTTTTTAAATTTTAGTTGTTGTTTTTAAATATAAGTTGTAGTTTTTAAATTTAAGTTATTGTAGTCTTTAAATTTAAATAATAAATTATGTTTGCCTTTCGGTTAGAGATGGTTTTTTTGTCACAAAGCTATGTTTAGCATGTGGCCCTCCGGCCCCTTGGTTGGAGATGGTAAGAAATATGGCCCTGCACTGTTTATTAAAATATTAATTTCTTGGAGAGCTATAGGGCCAAAGAGAGACATTTGGCCTTCCTTCGATTGGAGATGGCCTAAAGGACATGAAAGTTGATGATTGATTTATTACTTAAGCATTAATAGACGTGCTCATTTCTATTGATGACACATCATTTAGTTTACAATTTTAGTTTCCAAATTTAGTCTCCCTAGCATTACTCTAAATAAAAAGTAATTTTTACGATTTATGATTGGTGCATTATTAGGACCCACACAACAAAACAATTAAAAAATAATTTGATATCAGATTTTTTTCATATGTCAAAATTGGCATCACACAATCCATATATGATTGACATATTGGTTGGAGCTTCTATCTGCCTTCCAATTTTATTATGTAGCATTCCACTTAGAATTTGGATCTTATTTGGAGATGGTCTAATAGATTAAATGGTACTCGTGGTTGTGGAAAATTCATATTTAAACCCTTGTGATGAAGTTTGTTAGGATTTGAGTCCAAAAATAAAATTTCCGTTACCTCTCTATTAACCCCCAGAAACAAAATGTTCATTATTGCTCAGATGTAAGGTAAATGCATAAAGCTTAAATGTAGAGACTCGGGATCCCTAACCCCATCAGCAGAGAAACTAACATAAATTTTAATTTTGGGCTTAATTCCTAACGGATTTCACCCTAAGGATTTAAATCTAATTTTTTTACCACATCGGCTATATCCCAAATACCTTATCACCACGATGACCATTTGTCCAATTAGGCCATACTTAAAATCCAAAAACTGTAATCTGTTTTTTACGTTTTTCATTCTAGACACTCTAAAAATTTAATTGTGCACTCTTAGGCTAACTCCAATAGTTAGGTTAAAACTCAAAATTTGAGTTTTAAATTCTCAAAACTTCTCCAATCATTGGGCTAACAAAAAATTTGGGTAAAATTTATTGTTAAGCCAAATATTAGCCTAGAAAATGAGCCAAGAATAGTGGTTGGAAGCCTGGAACTCAATGATGAGACCTAACTATTGACGTTGTCGGCCATTTGCAGAAAGACACAACTATTTGCTTTATCTGAAGGTCCACGTTGTTGGGCTGTTTCCAAATTCAATTTAAAAAAAAAAAAAATTAAAATACATTAAATACAACGACTGAGATCGAATATGAACAAATCTAACAGTAAAAAAATATTACAACCCATAATTAAATCAAAAGGCTAAAACAATTAAAATAAAATATTTAAATCAAAATTCACCCAAAAACACTGTAAATTTCTTTTATGTGTTTAAACATCCACACAATAATCACTTTCGTCATATAATTCTTTTTTTCTTTCTACCCACCTATGTATTTGTGTTTAAGAATGGGGTAAGTTGTGTGATTTTCCATGTTCTTTCATGCGTTGCATGTGTGTTTGAATGAGGTAAGTTTAGTGATTTTTAATTATTTATCGGAAGTTATTCGTACTTTTCCACATCACTTAGGCTTCGTCACCTTCCAAGTGGTAGCCATCACGCCTTGATGCATGTACCGTAAACTGTCCCCTAATTTACGTTTTGGATTGAAAGTTTTACTATGATTTAGAAGTGTTGCATTCTCGTGAGAAAATCTTTTTATTAATTCCCGGAAAGATTTTGAATATGGTCATATCGGTCTAGAAAATGATTAGACCGAAAATGATCAGATATTTATATCGTGCTCATTGGGTTCGAAGATGATTTTAATTTTTAATGTATGGGATATTGGAAGATAGGAAATCAAACTTGGAATTTCAGGCGTAGGGATGAATGCTCTTAACACTTTTGATAGAAAGTTATGATAATCATTTTGCTTCAGTTTGTTTGCTTAATCTATATTTTCGCAATTGACAAAAGAAAAAGATCAATCCATTAGCAAATGGCATGTAACTCAAGAACTTGTTAAGAGCTTTAACTTTGCATATGACATTTTGTATTCAGTCCCTCTCTCCCAATATCGATTGTATAAAAAAGTTGAAAGTAAACCTACTCCATCAACAAAAAATGAACAAAAACTATAAACGACTCGATTGAAAATGACAAATGGCAATGTATGTGTGCATTGCAATGTCATCCCTTCTTCCATAAGCTTCACTTCGATATGCACACATAACCCGTGCGAGCTCCGTTGATACAGTCACACAGATAATTTAATTACAACCCATACTTTATTTTTGTTTATAAACAAACAATATTATCTACATTAAGGAGAGGGAGAGTTTGTCAGATCTCCCAATGGGTCAGCCATAATAATGTGGTTCAAATTCGCCTTTAGTGAGAATCGAACCTAAGATCTCTCACTTACAATCCATGCTTAGCATCCAAAGGATGAGGCTAAACAAAAATCATATTGAAAACAGCTGTAAGGGCAAACCAACATAAGCATGAGCCTAGTTAACATAACCAAGGAATAGCACATCATAAACATAGCATACGATATCTATCAAGTTATATACCAGATCTAATCGTCATGTACAAAGACAAAGCTCTAGTTGAATATCCATGAACAAAGCCAAGTCAAGAATTTCTATATGTATCCTAACTACGAGCAAGTTGATCAACGACTTTTTCTTCTATATCCTTCAGTAGGTCACCAAGTTGAGCCCAAATAGCGGAATTAGAAGCAAAGTCCATTGGTGGATGAGAAGCACCAAAAACCATTACTCGTTAGCATCACTAATTAACTGGAAAGACTAACCTCAAAGCTAAATAACTGAGATGATTTCCAAAAAGGCAATAAATACTTCCCATGATAAAAATGGGAAGGATGTAACCTAAAACTATGGAGGCATTGAAACGTGAATTTTGATAATTGTGGTAAAGAAAAAAAAATTACGCTGGAGGGATATATGAAAACTGACAAGAAACAGAAATAATAGAAAATAGAATACCTTTTAAACCAAAGATTTGAAAATGTAGTTATATACAATGAAGTTTTAAAAATACCTTCGTATGTTGTTCAACTTTAAGCTACAGTTTAGCTTCGTTCTTGCGCAACACAGCAAGCTGCACATACAATGAAATGCCCAAAATCATATACACTTACTAAACAAGCTAACTATTGAATAATGGAAGACAACTCCTTAACAAGCTAACTACTGAATAATGGAAGACAACTCTTTACCATATACAATTGTCTGTGTATGTTCATACACGCATATGCTACATAACATATACATACACTTGCGTCTACATTTATGATTAACTAAACCAACAAGAAGAACCACTTAAGTAACCTTTACTGCACTAATTGTGACGGAAACAAAACAACCTACAAGACATACATTTCACTCAAGTCAGATAATATCTTTACCTCATTCTCAAGAGAAGCACACTTATCCTTGAGATCCCGAATCATCTACAAGCAAGAACAATCCATCATTCAAAATAAGTTTAACTCCACATCAGTTCAAACCGAAAATAGATCATCCTCGTTATACCTAACAATACCTTTTGCTTTTCTAATTCATCATCATCACCAGAGTCATCCTATCGATATGATACAAAAAGTTTCAGAATATCCTTCAACTCGCATTTTCAGTTGCATATAGGACACCGAAGGGAAAGGGAAATGCACATTCATCAATGTTAAACAAAAACATTTTCAAACAGCTCGAAAACTACTATGGAATCGTCAGATAAAATCGCTACCTTCCTGGTATCTTTATGTGGTAGCCATTTATTTATGCAAGACATCCCGAATAGGCGCCCACAAGGAAGAGAACTAAAATCCTCAACCAAAATTTAGCAGATTAATTAATTTCAAAAATTCAGATTAAATGAACAAATGCAAATTAAGAACTTGAAGTTTGGGATTAAACCAGATGCGGTGATCACCCTCAAGAGTCCTAGAATATAAGCAAATAAAGCAAATCAATCCCCTTTTGCTGCCAATTCCACCCGCCGCCGCCGACGTTTCGGGCCCTACTATTGATTTGCGACGGAATGACCACATTGATTTGCGACACCTATTTTCAGGGACTACATTTATTGATTTTTAATTTCAGGGACCATCTTGATGGTGATTGTCAATTTCAATGATCATTGTGATTAAAAACTCAAAAATATTTAATAGTAAACTAATAGATTTGACCAAATTTGCTAAATGTTTAAAATACAAGGACTAAATCGGTCAAATTAAAATAACAAATAGAGTCAATCTCAAATGGTCCCTGAAATTAAACCATACCATCAAGATGGTCATTGAAGTTGACTCACACCATCAATATGGTCCCTGAAATTAAAAATCAATCAATATAGTTCTTGAAAATAGGTGTCGCGTATCAATATGATCATTCTGCCACTATTTTGTAAAAAAAATTGGGGTAAATGATAAAAAAACTACCTCAACTATTGGGGTCAAGACACTATCATACCTCATCTTTTAAAATTGACAATGTCATACCTCATCTTTAGAATTTGGTCCAATGTTATACCTCTATTAGCTTGGTCGTGAATTTCTCAATCAAATGCGACCTGGCTTGATCCAAGGCGCAGTTCCTTGCCCAGATGGATTCCACGTGGTACAACACCCAATGTTTTCCCACCAAATGGCATCCAGCTGGGATTCCCAATACACGTGGCTCTCTCACAAGACGACACGTGGATGTTCCTTTAAAATTAAAAAATAAATAAATAAAAATTGAAAAAATTAAAAAAGGTAAGGGAACGTTGTAAAATGTGCCTTCGAAATTTTTTTCCCCCTGATACACCTAAATCCTGTCGATCTAATTCCATTCCCAATTCCAGAAAAACAAGAAGCCTAACCCTAGTTATCGCGGCTCTAAATCTCGAACAATCGGATTAGAAATTTAGCGAAAAACCCAAATCATCTTGTCGACTCGCTTCCCTGACTTCGTTGGTGTTCGAAGAGGGTTTCATCTGGCTTCGAAGAAAAATCGAAGGATTCGACATGGGGTGGTACGTGTGCAATGATCCCGACGAAATGACGCCTACCTATTGCAAGTTTTTTTTTTTTTTTTGGTGCTTTTGATGATTCTAAATGCATACTGAACTTATTATTTGGAATGGGTTGAATGTGGGTTTTGTTTATTCTTGTTTGAAAAGGTGGATTCATGCTTTGTGAATTCGAAATGGTTCATGAGGTGTTGGAATGTGTTGAATGTTGGTTTTGTTTATTCTTGTAGCATTGTTTATTATTTGGAATGGGTTGAAGGTGGGTTTTGTTTATTCTTGTTTGGAAAGGTGGATTTATGCTTTGTGAATTCGAAATGGTTCATGAGGTGTTGGAATGGGTTGAATGTGAGTTTTGTTTATTCTTGTTTGAAAAGGTGAATTTATATTTTGTTAATTCGAAATGGTTCCTGGGGTGTTGGAATGGGTTGAATATGGGTTTTGTTTATTCTTGTATCATTGTTTATTCTTGTTTGAAAGGGTGGCTTATGCTTTCTTAATTCGAAAGGGTTTATGAGTTGTTGGATAATGGGTTTGTTGCTTTCTTGCTTTGTTTATTCTTGTGAAGATAAGGTGGTTTGTTACTTTATTGCTTTGTTTATCCCTGTTGAGAAATGGTTAATGTGCTTTGGCTGTTTGCATATAGTTGTGATTTGTTGCAATTTCATATAGTTGCATATAGAATGTTATGCATTGGTTTTTGTTGTTGGCTTTTAAAATGCAATTAGTTGCATATAGAATGTTGTGCATTAGTTGGATAGGGGGAGGTTACAAAGGATATATGTGTGCTTGGGGGATTGCAAAGAGGGGTTTAAGTTAGCGTGCAAACCATTGATAGGATTAGATATATGTCATTTAAAAAGTGTACATAAAGGTTAGCTACTTTGTGTTGTTGGCATTGACCCAAATGATGAAACATGGGTTATAGCGTATGCAGTTGTAGAAATGGAGAATAAGTCCAGTTGGATTTGGTTCTTAGAGTTATTAGCCGTTGATGTTGGGATTGTCAATCAAGGGGGATGAACATTTATCAGTGATTAGCAAAAGGGGTTAATTCCGACCTTTCAAAAAGTCTTCCCTAATTCCCAACATAGATTTTGTGTGAGACACATGTATACCAACTTCAGAAATCTGTTCAAAGGGAAAACATTTGTAGTGTTTAGGGTAATAAACTACAACTGAACCAGGCTCAGAATTAATAATCTTTGTTGAATTTATGCACTTGTTCTTGTCGTTTTGTCATTATCTGGGATAGTTGGTCCTTGTCAAACCATTGGTGCAATATTACATTAGCCTAAATGAAGTAGCTAGGGATACAATTCTGGGAACTCCATTAAAACATAATCTTAATTGCAGCAATATTTTGGGCTAAAAAACAAATCCATTAGTTAAAACCTAAAACAAATCACATGCACATTGTCTTCCGTAGGGTGCTAGAGCTTAAGCTTTGTTTTTCAACTATATATAGCTTGTAATATAGCTTGTTTTTCAATTATATAAAAATGTATCGTCTATTATAATTTATATGGGTGATTCTATGTAAACCTAAGTATTTACACTCTAAGAATATATCTTGTATATTATTTGTAAGCCTATCTTGCGTTTCAAGACGTTTAGGTTTCCTTCTATTAATCCATTATTACTCTTAGTTATTTCAAGAGAACGAGAAAAGGTTTGAACCGGATGTGCAGTAATTTGAACCCAAAATAGAAGAGATATTGTGTAGTTGCTTATTGAAAGACTAGCTTATAGTGTCTCGATTCATGTTTTAAGAGAAGACTTACAAAACCTACTTCCAGATGAGTTAAATGCCCGCTCACGAGCAATACCCAACTTCTAGATGGAAATACTTCCTCAACGTCAGTACTTGCTCCGAGATGAATTTGATGTAAATCAGGTTATACCAACAAGTATGCAGATTTACATCATAGCTCTAATGCTCATATAATTAATAAATAGTGTATATTGAACAACAAAATCAAATAAAATATACAGTATATGTAGAATCACATCATAATTTTAATGCTTATGTATAATTAAAATATATGAGGTGTACATTGGACAACAAAATAAAATAAACGGTGGTAGATTGGATATTTGAATTACGATGTCGTGACAGTGTAATATTGAACAACAAAATAAAATAGCGGGAAAGAAAGAAAACACCGGACGATGGAAGAGCGGTGGATGCGAGCGCACCACGATTGGCAATTCATAGTGTTTAGGGTAATTAACTACAACCGAACCACCCTCTTTAATTATCTTTGTTGACTTTTATGCAGTTGTTCTTGGCGTTTTGTAATTACTGGGAGAGCTTGTCCTTGTCAAACCATTGGTGTAAAATTCCCTTGGCCTCAATGGAAGTAGCAAGGGCTACAATTCTGGGAACTCCATTAAATCATAATCTTAAACGCAGCAATATTTTGGGTTAAAAAGCAAATCCAAAAGTTAAAACCTAAAACAAATCACATGCACATTGTCTTGTGTAGTCGGTTAATTTTACAAAGAACAGTGACAGTATATCTTCATAGTTTGTGTTAATTACCAGTGATATGCCTTTAAATAAGTTTTAGGACGCCTATGCTTGAAGAAACAATATTTGATATAATATATATGCTTTGTGGAGAATATACACATGATGAAAGATGTTCATCAAGTATTCTAGCGTTCTGTAAATTGTAGTTATAACAAAGCAATGTCAATTTCAAGGACCATATGTGATGAAAACCCTATAATTTATATGGGTGATTCTATGTAAACTTAAGTATTTTTTTTTTAAGTATTTACACTGTAAGAATATATCTTGTGTATTATTTGTAAGCCTATCTTGCGTTTCAAGATGTTTAGGTTTCCTTCTGTTAATCCATTATTACTATAAATTATTTCAAGAGAATGAGAAAAGGTTTGAACTGGATGCGGAGTAATTTAAACCCAAATTACAAGATATATTGTGTAGTTGCTTATTGAAAGACCGGCTTATAGTGGTTCGATTCATGTTTTAAGAGAAGACTTACAAAATGTACTTCCAGATGAATTAAATGCCTGCTCACGAACAATACCCGATTTCTAGATGGAAATACTTTATCAGCATCAATACTTGCTCCGAGATGAATTTGATGTGAATCAGGTTATATGCAGATTCTCATCATAGCTCTAATGCTCATATAATTAATAAATATATGTTATATATATATTGAACAACAAAATCAAATAAAACATACAGTATAGGTATATTCACATCATAAATCTAATGTTTATGTATAATTAAAATATATGCCGCGTATATAGGACAAGAAAATAAAATAAACGGTGGTAGATTGGATATTTGAATTACGATGTCTTGACAGTGTAATATTGAACAACAAAATAAAATAACGGGAAAGAAAGAAAACACCAGAACATGGAAGAGCGGTGGATGCGAGCGCACCACGATTGGCAATTCGTAGTGTTTGGGGTAATTAACTACAACCGAACCTAATGAATTTTAATGGTTGTATTGATCATAAAGAATACAAGAAGAGATCCAAGCTCTTTTAAGGAGCTAAAGGAACTACTACAAAACAGTGGCTTCAACCACTACACAATCCCATGATTTCTGCCCTAACAACCCGGACACAAACAAGGACTAAACTAAAACAATATACAAATAAGGAAATCCCTAGGGAAAGAAAACATGGACAAAAGAAAAGTATGGTGAATAAGAAATGAGATGACAAGTTGAAAGGTTGTAGTCATCATCACTTTAACCCATAACTTAGCTATAGTGATAATCACAACCCATACTTGTGATTGTAATCTATTCCAACAGAACCACCCTCTTTAATTATCTTTGTTGACTTTTATGCAGTTGTTCTTGGCGTTTTGTAATTACTGGGAGAGCTTGTCCTTATCAAACCATTGGTGTAAAATTCCCTTGGCCTCAATGAAGTAGCAAGGGCTACAATTCTGGGAACTCCATTAAAGTATAATCTTAATTGCAGCAATATTTTGGGTTAAAAAGCAAATCCAAAAGTTAAAACCTAAAACAAATCACATGCACATTGTCTTGTGTAGTTGGTTAGGTTGCTAGAGCCAAAGCTTTATTTTTCAACTATATATAGCTTGTAATATTCACTGATTTTCTCAAGTAATCTGAAGCTATTATTCTTCATCTCTTTCTGTTTATTCTCTTCATTTCTTCTGCATATCAGTTTCTTTAGTTGCTTAGTTTCCTCTGTTCGACCACAGCCATCAACTATGGGATCCCGAACAAACGTGTTTACCACTTTAGTAATTTTATGTGTCATTGCCTCTTTCTCAGCTGAATCATCCTCCGTTGATGTTACAAGGTCCGACTTTCCAGCCGATTTTGTTTTTGGAGTCACGACTGATGCTCCGCAGGTATTTTTTTTTGTGTGAAACTGTAGTTAACTAGCTGCACACTTTTTCCTTGTATGTGTATTTTAATTTCTCTTCGCAAAATTTGATAATGTAATAATATGTATACTCCATGATGAGTTGGGTGCAGTACGAAGGAGCAACAGATGTCGCACGTAAAGGACCAAGTGTGTGGGATAACTACATTGAGAAGTTTCCAGGTTCGTCACAAATACTCACTATTATTTTGTTCTAGTTTCTTTGACATACCCTTATTTCTATGTGTCATAGTTTACCACCTATTTACTTTGTGATTTTCCTTCATTTCAGAGAGGATTCAGGACCACTCCAATCTGTCTATTGCCACCGATTCGTTTAGGCGATACAAGGTGAGTGAAGACATATTAATCATCAAGTTCCATTCGCTACTGGCTCCAAAGAAAAGTTAAAAGTGTTTTTTCCTTCTCTATTTGGCATATACCTTACAACCAGCAACTGTAACTGCAGGAAGATGTAGTGGCTATGAAGAACCTTGGAGTCGATGCCAACAGATTTTCTATTGCCTGGACCAGGATTCTTCCTAGTAAGAACTTTAACGAAAATAATGGCTTTAAGTTTTAATAGCAAACACGACAATGTACATGTTGATGTGCGCTACTTGGGCTCTAATGCATTTTGTTTGCAATTCTGGACATGTAGACGGAAGCTTGAATGGTGGAATAAATCAAGAGGGCCTTGATCACTACAACAATGTGATCGATGAATTACTGAAGAATGGTAAGACACTTAATTTTACAAAGAACAGTGACAGTATATCTTCATAGTTTGTGTTAATTACCAGTGATATGCCTTCAATTTTCAATAAGTTTTAGGACGCCTAAGCTTGAAGAAACAATATTTGATATAATATATATGCTTTGTGGAGAATATACACATGATGAAAGATGTTCATCAAGTATTCTAACGCTCTGTAAATTGTAGTTATAACAAAGCAATGACTGACCACATGCCATTAGCAATTGTCATTCTCCTATATATTGATCGTTCGAATAAGTCAATTCTATGTTTTAATACAGGCATCCAACCCTTTGTGACCCTCTTGCACTTTGATCCACCACAAGCCTTGACGGACAAGTACGGAGGAATCCTGAGCCGCTCTTTTGTGTAAGCACCTTTTGATGCTAAATACTTTTCATCTCTCAAAGTTGCGACACTCATGTTTACCATATCACATATTTTCAGGGCTGATTTCAAGGACTACTGCGAGCTATGCTTTAAAACGTATGGCGATAGGGTAAAAAATTGGATCACAATCAACGAGCCACTGATTATGGCCAAGCTGGGTTATGACTTTGGAGTTGGTCCACCAGCAAGGTGCTCGGTTCCTGTGAAAGAACATGCTCCTCCATGTGCAGGCGGAAATTCCGGCACTGAGCCATACACTGTGAGCCATAACCTTCTCCTTGCCCATGCTACCGTTGTCAACCTCTACAGAGATAAGTTTCTCGTGAGTCACACTCTGATTCATTTACCGTCAACTTCTGGAATTAACATCAAATCCATGAGACTCTTCTCTTGACTAATGTTTATTTATTATTTTGCTTATTTAAAGGGAGATCAAGGTGGTCAAATCGGAATCAGTCTGGTCGGGCAGTATGTTGAGCCATTTTCTAATTCAGTAGAAGACAAGGCAGCGGCAAAGAGACTAATGGACTTTGAAATTGGGTGGTCAGTAAGAAGTAGTATATATTGCAGGAACAAGTACCGCTTGTATAGTGATTCCTACCTATTGTTTTCTTTTGAAATCAACAAAACGTATTTTCCATAATAATGATTTTGTACTCCTCCTTATCAGGTATATGGAACCATTGGTATACGGAGACTACCCGAAAATTATGAGACTCTTAGCCAAGCAAAGGATACCGACTTTCACAGTGGAAGAGAAAAAACTTATGAAGGGATCCTTCGATTTCATTGGGGTCAATTACTATACTTCAAGATTTGGTCGCTACCTACCAAGAAAATCTGGTGCACCAATCGCCTACCGTAGTGATACTTTTGCTATAGCTGTGACTGAAAGTAAGCTTATACATGACCTTATTGCTAAGGCTGGTCTGTGTGTGCTTTTGTGCGTCTCTGTGCGTCTGTCCATGTGTTTGTGTGTACATGTATAAATGATGGATAGGTTGAAAGTGGTTCTGATATTGTTGCCCATGTTTTTATTGTTGCAGATAAAGATCGAGTCCTAATTGGCCCTAAAGTAAGAAAAGTGAAACTGTGAAAATATATTTCTCTAGTTTACTATTTTACGGGACTGTAGCAAATATATCTGGAAAAATAAATTTGCATCCCTTGCAGGCTCAAGGAATCGACTTTATATACTCTTATCCACAAGGATTACAGAAACTTTTGGAGTTCATGAACCAAAACTACCAGTGCCCAACAGTTTATATTACGGAGAATGGAATTACCGAAGCCAAGCTTGATAAATCATTGAAGGATCCACATAGAATCCAATATATTCTTCAGCATCTGTACCGGATCAAGATGGCAAGGAGGTAGGTAATATATTACATGATGAAAAATTACTAATCTAGATCAACTTCATGAGTTGAGTGCATGTTTACTAGTTTGAGGAAAGAGTATCCATTTACTTGTCACTGATGGTTTTGCAGGAATGGGGTGAATGTGATGGGATACTTTCATTGGTCCCTACTTGATAATTTTGAGTTTCGGCAAGGGTTTGTTCCAAAATTCGGTCTTTACTACGTGGACCGTAACAACAACCTTACTCGAATTCCCAAAGAGTCGGCCAAGTGGCTCCCGAAATTCCTGAATGATAATGCCTAGGAATAAACTGAAAGCCCTGTATAAAAATAATCATTATCTGATCATTGGCGTTTTTATGTTGAAACTGCTTAAGAACTTACAGATTATTATTTACAAACAATTGCAGTGTTTCATCCATTCTACTCATGCTACTCTCCTTTTTAACGTCTTATAAACGCGGCATTACTTTATATGAAGTAACTTTTGGATTGAACTGCTAAGATATTTATAGCAAGAATATTCCAATCAAGTTTTGGTGTATTTGAGGCCATTTAATTTGTTGAGCAGCCATTGATGCTAACTCGTTTATGTAATATTTCAATTAATATTCTATGAAACGATACGAAAGCAAATAGATTCAATCGTCCAACAAGAGGAAGAAGGTGTATTACTTTTGCAATCATGAAAATCAAGATCGTAACTAGAGTTGAATAACTACTGAATTTGACTATAGCATTATTCTGTTGGAATCTAGAATAATCGAGTGCGGTTCCTTGATTCTTTCAGTTTTCTTATTTTATTAATTTTTAATGAGAATAAAAAAAAATGGCTAAAGAACCTTGAATCTGTTGGATTTGATGGCTCAATTCTACTGTGTCTTGACCCTTTTTATATGGACTTAAACCCAAACTGATGTGCCTCCTTAGTTGGCCTAGGTGGAGCAAATGCTAGGTCTTTTATGGTGCTCATATTTAAAGCCACTCTTTGTGCAAATGGAATGTGGATGTGAGAATAGCAGCCGACACTCCTATTTGTTACTAAAGGTTGTTGCACCATTTGGTGAAAGAAGGCAACCTTTCTTTGGTTTTGTGTTGTTTCACTCTTTCGTAAAAGCTTTTGTATGTTTGTATCTTTGTGAGCAAGAATTTTATATTTGTTCTTGGCTCGCTGTACTCTGAAGTCCCTCTGCATAGTGAATGTATTTCGCTCACTGTACTTTGAAGTCCCTTTGCATAGTACCTTTTGACTTTGTAAGTCTTGAAGCATGGTTCATCAACTTATGCTTCGAAGCCACCCTCAAAGTAACTTAGCAAGCGATTTTGTGTTTGCTGGGCACCACCATTAATGTAAAATGATTGAAATGCATACTTCCACTCATACGAGGACCATCTAATCTTCAAAATCTGTCTTTGGCGTCTCTATATCCTGCAAATGAAACTGTTCAAATTGCCAATGGCGAAGGTTTGAAAGTGTCTCACATTGGTAGCAGCATTATCAAACCTTCAGTTCATCCAATTAAACTGAATTCAATTTTATATGTCCCACAATTACCTCATAACTTGCTGTCAGTTCACAAGATTTGTCTTGACAATAACTATTGGCTTGTTTTGTATGCTAATTATTTTTGAATCTAGGACAAAGCCACAAGGAGGATCTTGTGCAAAGGACTGTGCAGTAATGGTCTCCGAGATCTTGCACCATGAAATTCAAGGGATGGTTTTGCGGTCATGCACCATGTAATTCAATTGATGGTTTTAAATACTATGTCACTCTTATTGAGTGTACTAGATTTTGTTGGTTATTCCCTCTTGTTAATAATTTAGACTTATGTATCTTATAAATAGAATGCCATCCTCACTTTTACAGCACAAATCCCCATTTCAACTCTTGTTTGGAAAATTACCTGTTATATCACATTTGAAGGTATTTGGTTGCTCATGTTTTCCATTATTGAGACCATACAATAGTTCCAAACTGCAAGCTAAAGCAACCAAATGTGTGTTTCTTGGCTATGCATATCAATACAAAGGGTATATTTTTTTTGATGTCTCTAACACAAGGTGTACATTTCTAGACATGTGTTTTTTAATGAACTAGAGTTTCCTTATTCTAGATTGATAAAACAGTTAACACAACTCTATGCTCACTCTATTCCTAGTGTTATATTACCACCACCATTAGTCATAACTCTTGACAATTTGCTAGTGTCTCCATCATCACCATCTGTGTCACAACAACCCTTACATACTTCATCAAGTTCACCATCTATCTTTAGTTCACAACCTATACATGCTGCTTCACCCTCCAATATTTCATCCCATAGTAGCATTGCAAGTGACTCCTCCTTACTCCCTGTGGATTTTTGTTTGATCTTGAAAATCTTCAAATGGTCCTTCCCTTTGCTCCACTCAACATTGATCTAATGCAGACTAGAAGCCAGACAAGTATAATTAAGAAAAAGGCCTTCTTGACAGTTCCAGTTGATTCTGATATTGTGGATTTGTCATTGGTTGAACCTACTTCATACAAGAGTGCATTTAAGGTTCTAGTTTGGCTTAAAGCAATGCAGAAGGAAATTGGGACTTTACATTCTCAGGGTACATGGTCTTTGGTTTCTCTTCCTTCACAGAAGAATTTAGTTGGATGTAAGTCGATCTTTAAAATCAAGAAGAACTCAGATGGTAATATTGTCAAGCCTAGGGCTAGGTTGGTGGCAAAAGGCTTCAGTCAAGAACCAGGGCTTGATTATGGAGAGACATTCAGTCCAGTTGTTAAATTTACCACTGTGAGGTTGGTTTTGGCTTTAGTGCACATCATGGATGGAAATTGAGGCAACTTGATGTTAAAAATGCATTCTTGCATGGCTTGTTGTAGGATGAAGTTACATGTCTCAACCTCCTGGTTTTGTAGATGCACATAATCCACATTTGGTTTGTGAACTTCATAAGTCTCGATATGGCTTAAAGCAAGCCCCAAGAGTATGGAACTGCATTTCTACCGAACATTGGTTTTCAATCCACTTATTTAGATTCTTGTTTATTTATGAAGAAGATTGGCAGTGATATTGTGATTTTGCTTCTCTATGTGGATGACATTATAATCATAGTGAGCTCTTCATCTGTCGTTCATCATGTTATTAACCCTCTCACCTCTGAGTTTGATATAAAGGACTTGGGTGACTTGCACTATTTTCTTGGCATTCAGATCACCTCAATCAAATCTGGGTTGTTCTTATCTCAGTCAAAGTATTTGCAGGATTTGCTACACAAAATGGAGATGTTTGATTCTAAAAGTTATGATACACCTCGTTTACCATACAATAGGCTTCTCAAGAATGATGGGGCTCCCTATGACAATGCCACTGCATCTTGTAGCATTATTGGCGCCCTCCAATATCTCACAATAGTCTTCTCAAGAATGATGGGCCAGATATTGCTTTTTCAGTGCCCCAAATATACAATTTATGCTAAATCCTATGGTTTCACACTATACTGCTGTCAAGCGCATACTTAGGTACTTGAAGGGTACAATGCGTCATGGTATTATTTATTCAAAAAAGGGTTTGGTATTAAAAGCTTTTAGTGATGCTGACTGGGCCAGGGATCCAATTGATCATAGGTCAACAATATGTTTAGTTGTGTTTTTGGGATCCAATCCCATTTCCTAGTCATCCAAGAAGCAACAAACGGTATCACGATCTTCCACATAGGAAGAATATCGTGCAATGCCACTACTTCAACTGAACTAGATTGGATTCAACAATTGCTTTCAAAACGTGTATCTATGGTTCTTTTTGTCAACTTCGTCAGAATTCTGTCAAAATGAGTTATGTTGAAATGACCATTGCTCCAATTGGGTTAAATTAAAGTTGAGGGACCATTGATACAGTTTTTCTTATTTGATTTTTCATATTTGCCCTTTGATTCAACCTCGCGTGCATGGCACGTGACTCATTTTGACGAAAGTTCTAACGGAGTTAATGAGAAGGACCATAGCTGAACGTTTTGATGAGTTGAGTGACCAATGGTAATGGATTTATAGTTGAAGGACCATTGCTTCAATTGAGTTAAAGTGAGGGATCATTGTTATATTAATTTACTCGTCTTGTCATATGATCGATATAAAATCTTATTCTCCAATAAAATATTATTGGAACCATTCAATATAAGAAAGATTCACTTCATAAGATTTTAACATGTGTTTCAACATGTATATTTGAGTGATACAATGGATAGGTGTTTGAAAGAATGTGAAAGAAAACACGAAACACAGAGAGAGGGCGCAATGAAAATGGAACGAAAGTTAGAATTCTAATTAACAAGCATAAGATGTTGGTGAGTGCTCACCATGTAAAAGAAGCAAGTGAAATATACAGTAAGGAGAAAGATATATGTTTGGATTAAATTGTAGTCCTCAGGCCAAAATCTTACATTTCATCATTAATTTCAAAGTATTTCCTTCTTCATACAAAATGTAGTACATAATTAACTCATAATTAATTACTCTTGGTGAAAGGATAATATACCATTGCAAGATTCTTATTATATATGCCATGATCGAATTAGTGGTAACCCAAGTAAGCATCTGTATCGTTAACACAACCATCCCACATTTCTCTACTTAATTTCAAAGCATAATCTTTGTTGACTTTGACATGAATTTTGCGAAAAGCTTCATTCACTAATGCTTTTTGACAAGATTGACCAAGGTCAATGAGATCAAAGCAACATTGTAGATCCACAGGCACTGGCTTAACGAGTACATAATCAAATACTTCTTTTTCACAACTGGGAGAAAAATGTCTCCTGCATTCCTCTAAAAACTCAGAACTAGACGGAGAAGGTGCTAAGATTGCAAATCCTGGAATGAACATTGCTTGTTCAATCACAAAAATGAGGATCAAAACAATAGTTGAACTATTTAATCTTCCCATTTTCCCCTCTTCTTTTGGTGTATATGTTAATGCTTTTATTTTGCTGGAGTAAAAGCTGTGGGATGACTGAGGTTAAAAAACAAGATGTGTTTATTTATATGTTGAACACTCTTGAGGATGATAAAATAAATAAAACTGTTTTTGAATTGTAACTCGTAAATTGAATGCTAAATTAACTTAATGCTTCATTGGGAAGAGTTTTTTACGGTGACGGGTACGTACTCATAACATAATAGGTGGTGTTGCCCACTAATAACTCGTTGACATGTGTAAAATAACAACAAAAACTGAAATTACTCTTTAAAACATTAATTGTTGTTGTAGGCCTATTAGATTAATGAATTACAGAGATTGGGAAAGAGGATGTGGCAAGCATGGAGAGAATTAGGTGAATTCTAAAGTGTGATTCATCATCCTATTGTGTCTTTATTTATAGTAGTAGAGAATCTAGATTTCGTACCCCAGTAAGATTACAACTTTAATAGGGTAATATATAATGAAAAGATATGGTAAAAACCCACAAAGATATCACAAGATAATATAGAATTTACACGATCACATTTCTAAACTATTAGGACTACCACACTCCCTCTTAAGTGTGTAAATACTCAAAGAAATGGCACATCAGGTCTTCAACGATGAAGGAAGTTCAGTTGATGAAGTTGTCGGGCGAGTCTCAAATCAATTGAAGAACGCATAAAAAGTTAAAACTCACAAAGCCTCGCTTTGGTAAAAGCCAAGGTGGGATAAAAACCCTTAGACTAAGGAAAAACGTGAGAAGTTGCATTAAGTCAAAGCTATCATCTTCTGGACGCAAGTAGCAAGCTCACAAGGATATGATTAGCCTAGGATGGGTACCTTGTCAAAACCCAGTCAGGTAAAAAAACCAGTGGGAAAATGCTCCTATTCGTGGGAAAAAGAGTACATTAAGATCAAGTGAGTATACTTCTGGATATTCCCTTGAGTTTGACAAAACTTCCAAATAAGAACTACAAGCATTGCATATAAAATAATTACGTATGTCAATTCCTCGGACAAGCTTTTGGAAGGTAGACTTATGCAGTGACGTCGTGAAGAGGTTAGCAATGTTGCATGGGATTGGATTGCTCGACTTCAATCTCCTGATGCTTTGTTGATGTAGATGTAGATGCAATATGTCTTGGCTTGATTTGGTCAATGTATCATGTCTTGGTTGGGTGGATAAATGCGGCATAGTCTTCATGCTTCGTAGTTGGGACTCAACGATGGATGAAAACAACATGTACTTCAAATATGTTTCGTAGTGTGGCGTAGTGAAGTGAGGTGAGTCTTGGAACAATTCGAAGATTTCACAACTAAGGTCTATATAGTGGACCTCCAAGATATTGCGTTATCATTAACGATAAAGACATAACCATTTGGGGATGTCCTTGTGCAGGTTTTATAAGTAACTAGTGTTGGATATATGTCAACAATCTGTGATAAATTTATATATGCTAATAAATAATAAATGCAAACAGTGTATGAACAATGAATAATACTAAACAGAAGGCTTGCGTACCGCAATATCCTTGAAATAGAAATTTTGCCCCTACTCAGTGCTTGTAGTTCTACAGAAGTCTGCTTCACAAGGATTCAACGATCAAGTTAGAATTCCAGCACCAGAAAACTTAACTTCTGCCGAATTTCTTTGTGGTTCTCTCAGTAAGGATGTTTTGGATTGTAGAAGAAGGTTTGTAATTTCTGTGTCCTAAATGCCATGCAGATGGATGTATATATAGTAGATGGATGCCTGTTCGCAACAGGTATGAGAATGGGATGTGTATGTTGGGAGACATCTTCTCCAAATGGGTGCTTTGCTCTGCATTTTTTCTGAACTCTTCAGACTTCATGTGAAATGATGAGTCTTTTGGTAAAAAAAAAATAATTAATTAAAGAATTTAATTTTCAGAGCCCAAGGCCCATCTTTTTTATAATTAATTATAATTAATTATATATATTTAATTGTAGGCACATCATCAACACTAACAGAAGGTTTGTTCCGTTTTTTATAATTAATTATAATTAATTATATATATTTAATTGTAGGCACATCATCAACACTAACAGAAGGTTTGTTCGGTGCGGCTGCATAAGCCAAAAACCCTTCGCAACTTTTGTGTAAGGACTTCATTGCCTTGTGGGTTGAAATAATACTATTCTGAAGAATTCTTCACTCTCCCTGATCAAGAAAAGGTCACCATTTTTCTTCTACAACCCACATGCGCATCATACTTAGTTAAGCAGTCATCCCTAGTATGAGGTCAAACTCTACCAATTTAAAAGGAATCAGAGTTGCCTCCATCAATACACCTTCTACATAAACTGGACAATGTCTAAACTCCCACTGAGCACAGAATAATTCATCATGCAGTAACTGTATAAGTGGTTGTAGGTTCACAACCCGTGCTAGCTGTGATGATATAAATGAAAATGTAGCACTTGGATCAATTAAGACATAGATACAACGATCAAATGCGAATAACATACCAGTGATGATGTGAGGATCCTGATCAGCCTCCTGCTGTGTCATAGCGTTAATGCACCCAGTAACCTGCTGATCTAAACTGTTGCTTCGGCCTCCGCGGGTCCGAGCACCCCGGTTACCACGACCCGGCTGATTACTCTGGGTACAACTGCCAGAAGCCATCCCCGAACACTGCTGATGTGCCTGACTTTTCTCCTGGGTACTTAAGCTGTTCCCTCTAGCTTAGCTTGAACCCGATGCAACGCTCTCAAAATGTCGGCTGGTAAGGCAAACATTAGCGTAATGTCCTGTACCTCTACATCTGAAGCATATGTTTGACCTGGCAACACAATCTCCCTGGTGACGTTTATCGCAACGTATTCACATCGGAGCAGCGGGTGGAAAGTGGCTAAACGACTGATGCACTGTATCAGAACCCGACCCTTCACTGGAAGATCTTGATCCTTGCCCACGACGCTTAAACGAAAAGGAATTTCTCAGACCAATATTAGATGATGAAGTGCGCTCCTTAGTGCTTTGTGATCGAAAACCTCGACCCTAAGAAAATTGACATTGAAACTAACTATGACTGCTGAAAGTTAGGAATGATCGCTCCACTCTTAATGTTGTCTAGATCATATTATCATAAGAGTCAAACTGCGCTACCGACATAAAAGGGCGGAGCTCATCCCTTAGAGTGATATCCAGATGGTACATAATTTCTCGTTGATTCTCATAAACAGAAAGAACATGTTTCACCATACGTTGGAACTACCAATTGAGTTCAATCACTGACATGTTTCCCCGGTGAAGAGCATAAAATTCTTGTTTTTTTTCTAGTTATATACTGAGGACTGAGGAAATAATATGTAAAGAGTTCTCGGAAGATCCTTCATGTCATCGGTGGGTTAGAAGGCCGAGATCGTCTAACAGAATCCCACTAGGTTTTTGCACCACCTCTAAGGAAATAACCAACGGTCTTTGCCCGCTCCTCCTCAAGATAATGCATAACCTCAAAAACATACTCAACTTTTTCAAGCCACAATTCTGCCTCCTCATAGGCGCCCACAATATTCAAATCAGTCAACCCGTGACTACGGGCAATCTCTACATAGGTGCGGCTCTGCCAGTTGTTCCTCGAGAATGCATGGTGCAAAGCAGTAGCCACTTATTGTAATCCACCTAATACACCAGAATGTGGACGCTGAGGAATATTATCGCCACGAGAAAGAACAAAAATAGAGTTTAGCGTCACAAAATATTTCATGATCAAGAACGAAAGGAAGTATATATTTCATAATTGAGTATGGAAGAAAGAATAGACAATGGAAGAAAATAACAATCACTGGAAAAAAATAACAATCAAGGGAGAGAAATAACAATCAAATGGGTAAAGTGAAAACCTAAGTACACCCTGGACCAACAACAACAAAACAACGGGGAGGAGCCAATGAAATCAGATCAAGGAGACAAATCATTAGGATGAAATCAATAAAAATCGGACCAACAACAGTAAACAATAGAGTGGAATCAACAAATTTAGATCAATACAACAAAACGATAGGAAACACGATCTAAGAAGATTTAGGGGTGAGTTCGAGCTTACCTCGTCAGAGATTGACGTGCACAGTGATGGTGCACAATGTCGAGAATGAGAGGGAATGTGAGATCGAAGGAGTGAGAGGGAGAAGGGAGGGTCCAGGTGGTGGTGATCGTGGTATGGTGGTTGTTGTCTACGTGTATGTAAGTATGTGTATGTGTGTGTGAGTACGTCGGAGAGGAGAGGAGAGGAGAGGAGAGGGAAAACGAGAGAGAGAAGGAGAGGGTTCTAGAGTGAGAGAGAGAGAGATCACGGGAAGGAGGGAAGAAAGGCATCAGAATTAGGGTGCCACATGTCATCCATGTAGAGGTCCAAGGTGGGGAATATCTCCACTTGTAAAATTACCAAATCACCTATATCGTTCAAAAATTGTAGAAGCTTCGTTTTAGCTCCGAACTCAATTTCGATCGCGCCTACGCGTTCATATCGATGAGAGCTATGGAAATAGAATAAGTGAAACATTCTAAAGCATTAACGAATAAAGATCAACAAAAGTCAACCCTTCCGTCACTAAGGGTTTTTTTCGTAATTTTACCCATTTAAAATGTCATTACATTTTTAAGGTTTTATATCCATGTTTTAAATAATATTTTGGGTAAATTACAAAAAACTACCTCAACTATTAGGGTCACGACAGTTTCATACCTCATTTTTTAAAATTGACAATGTCATACCGCATTTTACGAATTTGTGACAATGTCATACCTCCGTCAATTTTTCTGTTAGTTTTTCTGTTAAGTGCTGACGTGGCTTGATTCGGACCCCACTTTCTATTAAAAAATTATTAAAAACTAAAAAAAAAAAAATTAATATTTTTTAAATATTAAAGTAATAAATAAAAGTTATAAAAAAAAAAAAACTTTGTCATCCCCTTCCCCCCCCCCCTCGCCCCACTCTCTCTCCCCCATCTTCATCTTCTTCCTGCTAATCTTTAATAGAAAAAAAAAAAAAATTTGAAATCCCAATCCCCCAACCCCACCAGCGCCCCCTCCCCCCGGGGGAGAAGGAGGAAGAACTGAAGAAGAAGAAGAAGAAGGAGGAGGAAGAAGAAGACGAAAAAAAAAAAAAAAAAAAGAAACTGCAACCCAAAAAAAAAAACCCAGAAGAAGGAAGAAGGAAGAAGGAAAAGAAGAAGAAGGAGGAGGAAAAAAAACCCAGAAGAAGGAAGAAGGAAGAAGAAAAGGAGAAAAGAAAAAAAAAAAAAATTCAAACCCAGTTTCGGCAAGAAGAAGAAGAGAGAAGAAAAAAAAAATCAAACCCAGTTTCGGCCCAAGAAGAAGAAGAAAGAAGAAGAAAAAATTAAACCCCCCTCTTGAGGAAGAAGAAGAAGAAGCAGAAAAGAAAAATAAAATAAAATAAAATTCAAACCCAGTTTCGGCCCAAGAAGAAAGAAGAAAGAAGAAGAAGAAGAAGAAATAAAAAAAAAAAAAAGAGTGACAAATCCAGTTTCGGCCCCCGAGAAGAAGAAGAAGGAAGAAGGAAGAAGAAAGAAGAAGAAGGAGGAGGAGAGAGAAGAAGGGAAAAAAAATTTGTTATTTTATTCTTAATTTTTTAATATTTAATTATTAAAAATATATTTAATTATTTTTTAATCCCGCTGAATTAGTGAGTGGTCCCCATCTCTAACCACGTCAGCACTTAACAGAAAAACTAACAGAAAAATTGACAGAGGTATGACATTGTCACAAATTCGTAAGATGCGGTTGTAGCAGCAAACCCTCTCATAGCCGAACTAGAACCCTACTCGGATCAGGACTTCTTAACCCAATCTGATCAAGACTCGGCTGATCCCTAACTCAATTAAGTCTTTGAATGTCCCCCAAAAATGAGCCAAATTCACTCCTGAATCACGGCATTTCTAGGACTCTTTCCCTTATCAGGTCTCATCCACTTCACCCTTATCAACAATAGTCTCTTTTGTACCAGGACTCAGCCGTCCTTAACAGGCTGGCCCATAGCAATAGATCCTAATCAAATATTCTTGGGCCGAGAATATTTCTGAATTCGGCCCCAAAATAACATTTTGGGTCCAAACAGGGTCTCAATTAAAATTGATTAAAAACAAATAATTTTGTGGGTCTCTCCATCCTAATCTATCTCTTTCTCCTTTAAGCTCTCCCTCAACTCCCATCGCTCACATCTTCTTCTTCTCTGTGTTCACAGAGAAGCCGAGCCTAGAACGGCCACACACGAGACCACCACCGCAACCGTGCCACTCTCTTCTTTGCTCCCTCAACGCTCAACTCCCCAGTTTTTCTAACCTCTCATCTTCTCTGTACAACAACATAGATAGGTGTCATCACCACCTCGCAGTTTCCCGATGAAAATTCAGCAATTCCTCGTCAGATTGGACGAGACTAGGACCATGGATCACTTCCCCTTCATCCTGAGGTTCAGATTAGAGCATGGGAGGCTCGAATCTGCCTCGATTTCGCGAGAAACCACAAACCCAATTTTGGGCTGACAAGCTCAGGCCGTTCTCAAGCCATTATCCTACCACGATTTTGCCTAAAAATGGTATATTTCTATTCCTTCTTCTATGATCTTCATTTTGAGAAAAAAAAAAATTCATGTATTTTGGTAGAGATTTGAGGTTGAACGGAGCATAAATTTTTCGACCTTCTTCCTGGCAGAATTCGACGATTGCAGCGGTGCAACCTGCGACCCAATCACATAGACGGCACGGTGATAGAGCAATGGACAACGATAATGCAATGAACGGACGGTGAGTCGCTGCAGAAATCACTCACTAGTGGGTGGCCGTTTTCTGTGCTTTGTTTCTCAGTGAACACAGAGAAAAAAAGAGATGTGAGCGTTGCTTGAGAAGGGAGAGTTTGAGGGAGAAAGAGAGAGAATGGGATGGGGGCCACAAAATTATTTGTTTTTAATTAATTTTAATTGTTAAATAAATAACAAATATTTTATTATTAATTAATTAATTTTTAATTTCAATTAGTAAATGAGTGGGCTCCGCTCATGGCACATCATTTTTAAAATTAACAGAAAAGTTAACGAAGGTATGACATTGCAACAAATTTATAAGATGAGGAATGACATTGTCATTTTTAAAACATGAGGTATGAGATTGTGGTTCGACCCATAGTTGAGGTAGTTTTGTGTAATTTACCCAACTTTTAAACGCCAGCATTTTCAGTGGAGATGCCAAAACAGACGTCAACTATAAATTTGAAAGTTTACGTGGTAATGTCGAATTTTCTTTTACTTTAACTCATATGTTTTTTTTGTTCAATATTTGTATGGCCCATTATTCAAAACAAATAAATACAAGAGTAATGTTAGGGAGACTTAATTTGGAGACTAAATTTTGAAAACTAAGGTCATCTCCAACCGATTCGGCCAGAGGACCAGATGGCTGAAAATAGTCAGAAAACCGTCTCCAACTGAGGACTAGGCCAAATGGCTCGTGGGCCAAAAAAAGGGCCAAAGGGCTAACCGGCTGGCCCAACCCAACTAGCCCCGGGCGGGGCCATAAATTCAAAACCAACGGCTAGCTGACGTCAGCGTGATGCCAGCTAGCAACGACTAGCTGACGTCATGCTAATGTCAGTTACCGTTGGATTTGAATTATTTTTTTTTTCGACTAAAATTTTTTTGAATTTTTTTTAAAAATTCTCATTTTTTCCTATAAATACCTAAGCCATTCATACACCATTTGTCACATAATTTTCACCATTCCATATTATCTCACTTCATTCTATGTCAATTCTTCACATTCTATTTTCTTACATCTTCCAATAATCTTTCCTTCAATTATTTCAATAATTTTTAAATGGCCTCATCTGCAATGAAAGGTAGGGCTTGGACCCAAAAAGAAGATGAAACTCTTTGCAGGGCTTATAGATGGGTCTCAGAAGATAGTGTGAGGGCGAGTTCTCGATCAAGTAAAGGTGTTTGGACTCGTATGTCCAAAAAAATACTATGAGTTCTACGAAGGCACCACTCCACCGAATACCTGAAATCACGGGACTTGTTCTTCAAGATGGAAGAAACATCTTCATCCAAGTTTGAATAAATGGCATCAAGCACTGTTAGCAGCCGCAAGTAGACATGAAAGTGGCGCCAATTACAACGACGAAGTAAGTTTTTTCACAATTTATTTTAAATATTTAATTATATTACATTTAATTTCAAAAATTAATTTCCTTTAATTTTTGTTATTATATTTTCTAGCTACGCCAAGCGGAGGCTCAAAACCCTTTCAGCATCACGATTGTTGGAAAATTTGTAAATGGTGGGTGTTATTTGAAGATCCACCTCAACATAGAGTAGGTCTTACGCCAATGTTTGGAACTACATCCTCCGATGTTGATGGGGATGAAGATGGATCACCTACCATTCAAGAAATAAGGGTAGAAAATTCGTCTTCAAGTGAAGGTTCCATACCTAGGGCTATGGGACGAAACAAGGCCCGAAGGTTGAAGGAAAAAGGCAAGGCAAATGATGATTATGCCGCTTAACAGGAAGTCGCGACGTCATTGCGATTAATGACGGAGCAAAATGCCATTGCCGCAGAAGAAAGGAACCGTAGGCATAAAGAACGGGGCAAACAAATACAAGAAGAGATGGATGATAGGAATATGCAAAGGAACACTTCGGATTACACTCCATTGAGTAAGGCCTATTTTGATAGGAAAAAAAGGGAAATTATGGCCCGGCGGCAGTTGTTTACCTCCGACTATACTCCTACAATGGCGGATGCGGAAGATGATGATGATTATGGACTTTAAATTTAAGTTGTAGTTTTTAAATTTAAGTTATTGTAGTCTTTAAATTTAAATAATAAATTATGTTTGCCTTTCGGTTAGAGATGGTTTTTTTGTCACAGAGCTATGTTTAGCATGTGGCCCTCCGGCCCCTTGGTTGGAGATGGTAAGAAATATGGCCCTGCACTGTTTATTAAAACATTAATTTCTTGGAGAGCTATAGGGCCAAAGAGAGCCATTTGGCCTTCCTTCGATTGGAGATGGCCTAAAGAACATGAAAGTTGATGATTGATTTATTACTTAAGTATTAATAGACGTGCTCATTTCTATTGATGACACATCATTTAGTTTACAATTTTAGTTTCCAAATTTAGTCTCCCTAGCATTACTCTAAATACAAAGTAAGTTTTACGATTTATGATTGGTGCATTATTAGGACCCACACAACAAAACAATTAAAAAATAATTTGATATCAGATTTTTTTCATATGTCAAAATTGGCATCACACAATCCATATATGATTGACATATTGGTTGGAGCTTCTATCTGCCTTCCAATTTTGTTATGTAGCATTCCACTTAGAATTTGGATCTTATTTGGAGATGGTCTAATAGATTAAATGGTACTCGTGGTTGTGGAAAATTCATATTTAAACCCTTGTGATGAAGTTTGTTAGGATTTGAGTCCAAAAATAAAATTTCCGTTACCTCTCTATTAACCCCCAGAAACAAAATGTTCATTATTGCTCAGATGTAAGGTAAATGCATAAAGCTTAAATGTAGAGACTCGGGATCCCTAACCCCATCAGCAGAGAAACTAACATAAATTTTAATTTTGGGCTTAATTCCTAACGGATTTCACCCTAAGGATTTAAATCTAATTTTTTTTTTACCACATCGGCTATATCCCAAATACCTTATCACCACGATGACCATTTGTCCAATTAGGCCATACTTAAAATCCAAAAACTGTAATCTGTTTTTTACGTTTTACATTCTAGACACTCTAAAAATGTAATTGTGCACTCTTAGGCTAACTCCAATAGTTAGGTTAAAACTCAAAATTTGAGTTTTAAATCCTCAAAACTTCTCCAATCATTGGGCTAACAAAAAATTTGGGTAAAATTTATTGTTGAGCCAAATATTAGCCTAGAAATGAGCCAAGAATAGTGGTTGGAAGCCTGGAACTCAATGATGAGACCTAACTATTGACGTTGTCGGCCATTTGCAGAAAGACACAACTATTTGCTTTATCTGAAGGTCCACGTTGTTGGGCTGTTTCCAAATTCAATTTAAAAAAAAAAATTGAAATACATTAAATACAACGGCTGAGATCGAATATGAACAAATCTAACAGTAAAAAAATATTACAACCCATAATTAAATCAAAAGGCTAAAACAATTAAAATAAAATATTTAAATCAAAATTCACCCAAAAACACTGTAAATTTCTTTTATGTGTTTAAACATCCACACAATAATACTTTCGTCATATAATTCTTTTTTTCTTTCTACCCACCTATGTATTTGTGTTTAAGAATGGGGTAAGTTGTGTGATTTTCCATGTTCTTTCATGCGTTGCATGTGTGTTCGAATGAGGTAAGTTTAGTGATTTTTAATTATTTATCGGAAGTTATTCGTACTTTTCCACATCACTTAGGCTTCGTCACCTTCCAAGTGTTAGCCATCACGCCTTGATGCATGTACCGTAAACTGTCCCCTAATTTACGTTTTGGATTGAAAGTTTTACTATGATTTAGAAGTGTTGCATTCTCGTGAGAAAATCTTTTTATTAATTCCCGGAAAGATTTTGAATATGGTCATATCGGTCTAGAAAATGATTAGACCGAAAATGATCAGATATTTATATCATGCTCATTGGGTTCGAAGATGATTTTAATTTTTAATGTATGGGATATTGGAAGATAGGAAATCAAACTTGGAATTTCAGGCGTAGGGATGAATGCTCTTAACACTTTTGATAGGAAGTTATGATAATCATTTTGCTTCAGTTTGTTTGCTTAATCTATATTTTCGCAATTGACAAAAGAAAAAGATCAATCCATTAGCAAACTGATTTAACCTCAACCTCAACGAATGTATGAAAGTGTTCTAAAATTATGACTTTATGTACCACTTTGGGATGAAAAAAAAAAACTTGATGCACCAAATATTGAAAACCTAGAAATTTCACGATAATAAATTGAGATTAACCCTAAACCTAAATTTACTTACATGCAATAGAAAATGTCAGAAGAAAAGTGAATAAGCCATTTAGTACTATGGTCTAGTGGTATTTATTCCTCTTCACTTGTAAGTGAGAGATTTTAGGTTCGATTCTCGCCAATGTGAATTTAAACCACATTATTGCTAGCCTATTGTGAGGTTGAGCCTACCCATCTTGTTAGTATAGATAATATCATTTATTAAAAAAAATGAAAAATAAAGGAGCGCGTGAAGGAGGATTTTTGTAGCCCATAAGGAAAAACAAAAATATCAATTCTTCAACTTGTCCTTCATCTTCCATTTTTGGCTGTGATTCCTGCAGCAACCAATAGAATCGACATGGCTAAGAGCATCTCCTACATTACAGGGTCTCAGCTTCTCTCCCTCAAACCCCGCCCCAACATCGCCATCATCGACGTCAGGTAACATCACCTGCTCTCTCTCTCTCTCTCTCTTACTTATGAGATTTTGATTTTTTTTTGGTTAAAAATTTGATTTGGTGAAAAGGGACGACGAGCGGAGCTGCGACGGGCACATAGCAGGATCTTTGCACTACCCGAGTGGGAATTTCTACGACAAGATCTCCAATCTCGCTCAAGATGTCAAAGGCAAAGACACCCTCGTTTTCCACTGCGCTCTTAGCCAGGTTCGCAAACCCTTCCCAATCATGGATCTTATCTTTCCATTTTGTTTCTGAGATTAATTTACATTTACCCAATTCACAATTTCTTATTATTTTTCCTAATTTGTGCTGAAATTTGAAAACTTGGGTTGCCTAGAAACAGATTGATTTGAGTTATAAAATGGAGTTTTCGTTAATTAATGGCATGTTCTGAGGGCGTGTTTACTTAGAAATAGGGGAAGTAAGCAACCTAGTTGATCTTATTCCTCGATTTTAGGTATTTGATTACGGATTTCAAAGGGGAAGTTATGAAGTGAAATGATTTTCGTACCCAAATTTTAGTAAATATGGAACTTAAGAATCAAAATGATTCGAATTCTTATTTCCCGTAAGTGAACATGTTGTTTAGTGTTAATGGTTTAATTAAAGCATGCTCTAATATGCTTATTAGCATGGTTTTCTTGGCTTGTTTTGAAACTGAAAGCATCTTCAAATGGATTTGTTGGATGTTATAATTCTGAATTTTTGTATAACCCAGAAACAATTCTCTTTTTTCTTTGAACGAGCACACAAGTCCTGCATGTATGTAGAAATTGTATGCTCTTGAAAAGTTGAAATAGGAACCGTTGCTCGATATATTTTGTATCTGCAATTCAGTATCTTTTTGAATGAGGAGTCAGCTATTTGCTATAGCAGAACGATCCAGTTTTTTTTTTGTGACTTCTAAATTTTAGAATTTTCTGATTGTATTTATCGCAAATTATGAGTCAGAACTGTTCCGTGAAGTTTAAACAAGCCAATGCAACTCCTTTCTCTAGTCCCGAATCATCGAATACTGAATTGCTGTCGTAAATCATAAATTCTGCTGCCCTTTAGCTGGTTGAAGTTTTGAACACCATCTACTTCCGTATTTTGTAATTATGTTTCTTTGGTTAAGCAAAAGAATTAAGATCCTGAGTTAACTTCACCCACAAAATTTATTATACTAGTGATTTCCTTTCTTTCTTTTGGTCACCCTCTCATGGTTGAAGTCTTTCTTGAAAGATTATATAATGCTGCAAGTTTTACGATGGCTTTATAGGTTCGGGGTCCATCCTGTGCACGAAAGTTTGCCAATTACCTTGAAGAGGTGAAGGAAGAGACTGGAATCAAAGACATTTTGATTTTGGAGCGTGGCTTCAATGGCTGGCAAAGTTCCGGTAGACCTGTTTGCCACTGCAACAGCATTCCCTGTAAAGGCGAGAGCGGGAGTGCGTAATGCGTGATTAAAAGGACGTACTCGTCGAGGACGAAGCATATTGAATTTCCCATTGTCCCATTGCCCCATTGCTGCAGGCTATTACAAAATACATATGTAAACAACTATATTGGTGTAATAATTGGTTTCTTTCAACAGCAAATGTTGATGGAAGTATGTAATTTGGGAACAAATATGTAACTTGGGAACAAATATGTAATTTTGGGAACAAACCTCTTCCAACAGTTGCCATTGATTGAAGCAACAATGAGTAAGGACCATGTGTGCTTAACATGGAATGATTGTTTGCCATTGTTAAGTCAGTGAGGGGCAATCAATGGACTTCGTTGATTGGATATGATAAGGGAAACGGTAGATAATTTACACTAAGTTCATCTAAACCATGGACAGAGAAAATTGTTTGAACCCAGGATTATGTGGGTAGAAGAGGAATGCCTTATCACGGGGAAGCAATGGATTCGTTACTAAATTTGAGCTTCAAACTCGCACAGATGGATTCATAGAAACGTGGAGTATGAATCCTGAGAACAAATCTAATTTGTATGGTTATTAGTTCCTAAGATAACTGTTAATGTTTTTTGAACAAACGATCTTATCTACGTTAAGAAGGGAGGGGGAAGGGTGAGCTTAGCTTCACAATGGGCAAGCAATAATGTGGTTCAAATTCGTCTTGGCAAAAATCGAACATAAGACATTTCACTACAACTGAAAAGAAATACAGTACTAAGTGGCAAATAACTGTTATGTTAGTGCGGAACACTTAAAAAAGGAAAAGTATACTCTTCATATCTCAAATTGAGTGAGGATCCTCTCTGGATCCATTTTGTGGGGATCCCTCGTAACAGTTCATTTATTTGTGTTTAATTTTAAATAAAAAAAGTCAAATGATTTCTGATCGCACAATATACAATGAATGATTAAGATGTGAGAATTCCTAGAATCCCCACAAAGTAAATCCATCCCTCTCAAACTCATATAATGAGATTGAGTAACAGTCGAGTTCGGTAACAGTTTCTCTTTCTCGGTCGAATATTGTCAATACCAGTTCAATTGTGACTTGATTTCTTTAACACGGCGATGGTAGCAAACGAAGAAGAATAATTATTTGGTCTCAATTACAGAACAGGCCTATTAGCTCAGCTGGTTAGAGCGTCGTGCTAATAACGCGAAGGTCGCAGGTTCGAGACCTGCATGGGCCATTTTTTATTTATTTTTATTTATCCTTTTGTTTTCTTTCTTTTATATTTCTTAAATATAATTCTCAAAGTTCCATTTACTGGGTAAACAACCACCAAACCGGAAGAAGAAGTCCATCTCATCATCTCATCAATCCAAATCGCGTTCGAAGATGGTAATGATCTCCCAATTTCTCATCCAATTTTTCCATCAATTTTCACTGCTTAATTATGTTTCTCCCTCTTTTCATTAGGTTTGCGTGGCGTGTCTCTTACCGCTTTTCCTCGTCCCAATCGTCAATCTTCTGCCCCTCCTCTTCGATTTGATCATGGTAAATCCCTCACTCCCCTGTTTGGTTTCCGGGAAAATTTTGCATCAATTCCATTTGAATTTGATTCCAGTTTACTCTTTAATTGTCCGAATTATGGTTTCTTTTATCAGACGTTGAATTTTCTGTGCATTTTTAGGGAAAAATTTACCAGCTTTTCGGATGGGAGTATAGGAAGCCAGAAAGGGCTCCTCCGGCGTGCCCTATTAAGCCTGTAGCTAAAAAGGACACCAAAGTGAGTCTGAATTTTGAATTTTGATTTCTCTTTAATTCTTTTACTATAAATCTATATATGTTTTATCTGTATGGATCGTCCCACAGTTATGATCTTATCGGAAACAAAATGCCATATCAAGCGTAAATGGCGGGTTGGTTGCAGTTAGTATAATAGTTGAGGATCGGAGGTTGATTGAACTGGGTTTGATGCTATGCATCAATGTGTTTTACTGTTTTTCTCCGTTTGGTAAGTCGATCACTCAGCACTGTCGTCTCAAACAAACATGGGGACGTATCTCCCTTTGTTATGGTGCCTTCGAGCGGATAAATAACTGAATCCTTATGGATGCATATAGCACCAGGATAAGTAGTGAAAACTGGCGAGAGCGTAGTTAGCTGAACTTTTTGGTCATTGAGATCGTTTAGGGTGTTATTTGCATCAGACTTTACGAGCTGGGTTATTTTTTCCTGTGACAAGGAATTCTATCATCTAGTGACACTGGTGGTTGTTGCTCCTAGTTAGAGTAAAGAATAAACAGTGATGGTTTATATGAGTTGTGCAGGAAAACTTTGCTGTGTGACTCTTCGGACTAAGATATGGGCTCTGTTGTGTCTTCCTTGTGGTAGATAACTGTTTATCCATTCCTCCCTTTCAACTGTATACGGGTGAGATCTTTATACAGTTGAAAGGGAGGAATGGATAATGGGTTCTGTTTATCTATCATGAAAAGAAATTCCCTCAACCAAGGAGAAAAAGTGGGATGGATAGTTGCTGGATACCAATCAGTGGCTTCTTGATTTTGTAAAAAATCATTGGCCTTTACGTTTAAAGACTGAATTACTTGCTTCCAGATGTTTGTTAGAAGATAATTGTATTCAATGCAAGATTCAAGGAAACTATTGTCTTTAAAACACAGCCTTAGGCTATGTTTGGATGCGGTATTTCCTAAGTCTGAAGGGATTGATGGCATGTTAGTGAGGGATGGATCACAAAATGTTGGATAAGAGGGATCAGAACTGCACCATATGAGCATTGCGGAGGCATGTAAGAGTGAGTTGTAAATGATTCCTTCCAAGTAGAGATTTGCGAATCCCACTCACATTTCTTTGTAATGCTCATATGGTTCATTTCTAATTCCTTCAATCTAATATGTTATATTGTTATTCATTCTGTACTAACTTGACCTCAGTCCCTTGGCACTTACGAAGTCCCTCACCCAAACGTAGTACATTTCCAATCATGAAAGTGTGCTTATGAGAGTTCATCACCTAACAAGTTTCAGTTTGATTCTTGCATTACTAGCTTGTGAATGCATTACTCTTTGCTGGTTATTCTTGTGCTCGGCTTACATTAAACTAAACGCTTTGAAGTGTGATATTACTGAAACGCCACTTATTACTGGTCGTGATAGAGTGGTGGCTGTTGCTGAATCTCGCTATTTTAACCTCCAACTTACCTAGTTTATGTGTGCCTCTTTGGTTGCTCTGGTTGTTTTCACAAGGATGCTTTGAGTGGTTGCTAAATTTGCATTTCCGTTTATTTCAGGTGAGTGAAAAAGCTGAACCTGGGCAACCAGACTCTGCTCCAGAACCGGTGGGAGCGGAAGGCTTGAAGAGAGACTGATCCTCGGACTCTTTTGCTGTTATGTGCATGAACCTTACATATGTACAAGCATAAGGCCCTTCTTTTCTTCTCAAGAAAACAACATCCTCGATCAGCTGGTGTGACAGATGTGTAAAATATGTCGTTTGTTTCGACTACTTGGTTAAAGTTGGAAGGTTTGAACCTTTGCCTCTAAGATGTATGAAATTATCGTAGGGGCTAAAATCCCGAACGTTTTGGACAACCTTGTTTCTTGTTGTTCAAGTTGATTATACACTGAGAGATGAAGAGGTAGCACAAACCAGTCTGAATTGGTTTTTAATCTTTCGACTTGGATTTTCCGTTGAATTTTCCTCTTGAATTAAACGGGAAATTTGGGAAAGCAGATCCAAATTTCGGTGAAGAGATGAAGAAGTGTATTTTCTGATTATTCATGCATTAGTGTTGGATATTATTGGTCAAATAGTACATGAATTATGCAGCACTGGTGATGCAAGAATTGTGGAAAGGAAAGCTTGACCATGCATGCTGCAGCACTGGTAGTTTTTCACGGTAAGACCAAATCAGCAAGTTTGTTTCCTAGTAAGGGTATATTAGTATTTTTATATCAAATTTTGGTTATAATTATCATAAACTTAAAATGTTGGTTATAATTCTATATGAGGTCAAAATTCTGGTTATTTTTCCAAATATCCCAAGTTAAACCAAGATGGTCTGGTTCGGTACAGAACGCTATATTTTCGTTTAAAAACCCGAACCAAACAGCCGGTTCTTGTCATACCGGTTCTGTATTGTTTGTTTTCCGACATTTTGCTCCACCCCTAGCAAAAATCATTAATTTACTTGGGCTTTTAGGTGCTGGGCTCTTATTTATGGGTTTTGGGTTTCTATTATGGGCCAATAAAATAACAATTTGAGACCACGTTGTTGGGATAGTTTACTGTAACGACTTAAAAGAGTTTTTACTGCAAATGATCCTTAAAATTAACTCATTCTATCAAGATGATCATTGAAATTGAAAATCGATCAATGTAGTCTCTTAAAAACGTTTCAAATTAATATAGTTACAATTTTATCAAAAATTTTATTATGGGCAGATGCGGTCCGTAAATCTACTTAAATATTATCGTTTGGATTAAAAGTATTTAAATGAACACAGCAGAGGAGATAGCGACATAAACATGAAAGTCCCCGGAAGGACACCTTTGAGTTTTGCGATTAAACAAAGGAAAATGACAAACTATTTTTAACTAAAAGGAAAAACTGTAGACCGCCTTTTTGATAAAAAAAAAAAAGTGGCCGTGTTTTTTTGCCCTCCATTGACTTGAAGAATCTACAAGAAAAAATCTAGTTGGGATCCTTCGAGTAGAGCCAGTGCAGGACAGATCAGCAAGGACCAGGACCACCGTCCGATTGAAAACGACATTTTACATTTACAATTGTTGGTCCGGCAAACGTGGAACACCGTTAGGGTTCCTGGGTCATGCTCCAATATTGTAAAAAAAAAAAGGGAATTTTGTACGTGTATCATCTAAACTTGTATGCATATGTGCTAATACTACTTGTACTTTCAATATTTAATTTTTACTAACTAGAGTCTCTTAATTGTTAGAATTTAACACTTGTTACTTTCTATCCAATTTCCCGTTAAACATGCCTCCCCGATGGAGGGATGTTTTTGTCAATTCCCTTCCTATGTCTAGCCGGAATCAACTTATACTAAGTCAAAAGACATTTTTTTTAGCGTTGAAGTCAAGTCATGAAGTGAAAGAGAGAAGTTGATTACGTGTTTAATTTTGGCCAGGGTTGTTGGAGACTTGAAGTGAAAATTAGAAATAAATCTAGTCATTCATTTACAGTGGATTTTCAATATTTTTGTAGGTCCAACAAGTGGGTGTGCGATTCATCTTAATTTATTCAAATTTTAATTTTTCAAACTTTTACTAAGGGAATTGCCGAACTGGGCTGTACAATTTTCCAATTTTGGAGCCATATTGACTAGGGAATATTATTTTGGAGCCAATTTGACTCTAACGAGTCTCATAAAGTTAATTGAATAAAAATATTCCAATATATGACAAGTTTTAACGGCAAAATAGATGAAAATTAACGTAGGTGTACATTCCAACAACTAAGAGAGTTTAGTGGTATTATCGCACATGCTTATAAGTTCATGTTGTCCTTGGCGAAAAAACTCTGGTAAAAATAATAATTTAAAAAACTTGACAAATCGGATTTTTTTTTTAATATTCTCGGAAGAAATTGGGAAGCTATATTATTTTTAAATTGGGAGGTAGGTGGGCAGAGGAATGGGGAAAGATGACTTTGCTGTAAAGGTCCGTAAAATTTTTAATGGTGACAGTCAAACATGGCCAATGGCATCACTGGACGGTTGAGTTGAAGCCCCAGATTCAGGGTTTTACTTAGGGGTTGGTGTGATTATATTTTCACTTACTTGCCTGCCAAGGGAAACCAAGATCAATGTAGACTAAAGGTTGATGGTGAAAACTTGTGAGGGAGGGAGATTTTTATTCATTGATGGGGTCAATCTAAGACTGGGTTACTTGAATTAGGGTTATATAATTACAGATGGAAGAGCATTGACTAGAAGAAACGAAAATCAGAAAACCCCTGTTGTAAGTAGGTGATGGTGATTTGAAAGGTTGAATATTTTGTTCTTCAGGTAATGTGAAATGAAAGTTGATGAAGCAAGTTCGATCTGTGCATGATATAGACAAGTATAATAAAACGCAGTTATTTTGGATTAGGGTTTTTGTATAATTTTATGTGGTAGGGTTTTGCAGCTATCTTTACCCTTAAGGCAAAAATTTGAATCTCTCATTTGGCGTCCTTTGTTAATTAGGAAAATGTTAATGAATCTTAGGCACATGAACAAATAGAGGAAAAGCGTAACTGTATATAATTCGCGCATTTTAAGCTTTTTTTTTTAATAAGATTTATCTAGATTAATTTTAGTTTAGATTGTGAAATCATGATGAGAGTCTTGATATCATGAAGGTATGTGATATTTGGACAATTTGAATTAAAAAAACTAATTCACCAATAGAGTTGAGGTTGAATTTTTTACCCTCATTAATTTAGTTAAACTTGCCACTTAGTACACATTATGAAGTTTAGTCTACTGTCTCATCCTTAATGTAGGTAATTAATACAATATATTAAAAAAATTTAGTGAAACTTGAATGCTTATCGAGTAGTTCAAAGTTCAGATTCCCATTTAACCGCTTAAAGGGACCAACTTAAACGTATTACCAAACTCAAAGACAATAAAAATGTACATACTCAATAAGACCTCTAGTGCATCGTCTTATCTACTTGAATTACAAGCTTCATTCAAATTCTATGGGGCCGTGTTATAATTATTTTGTTTTCTGTTTTTATTTTTTAGTTTTGAAAAATTAAAAAGTAAAACTTGTTTGTGTTGTGGTCTATATTTAACTAAGGGGTGCAGCAAAGAGAGAAAAGAGAGTGGAGGATAGACTTGAGAAATTGTGTGTTAATTCCCCAGTCCTTGTGCCTTTATTTATAGTAATAAGAATGAGAGAAACTTGCTCTCCAAGTAATACAAAGTCTATTAGGAAAGATATTCTAGATCCCAAAAGATTCATAATCTATCTCTACTTAGGATTTACACAATCACAATATGTATTAGAACATATGTCACAACACTCCCCTTGAGTGTGCAAATACTCAAGTAGATGGCGCATCAGATCTTCAGGCAAATGTAGAAGCAGTTAATGAAGGCGTCTCGTCTAGTCAGCACAAGTAACGAATGCGAGTCTCAAAACAAACGAAAGAATGTATGGGTGGTAAAACTCACAAAACCTCGCTATGGCAAAACCCAAGGAGGGACAAAAGCCCATAGTCAAAGGATAAAAGTGAGAAGTTGCATTAAGTCAAAACTATATGTCTTCGGGACGCAAATATGACATACACAAGGGTATGACCAACCTAGGATGGGTGCCTTGTCAAAACCTAGTTAGGTAGCAAAAACCCAGTGGGAAAAATGCTCATAATCGTCGGAAAAATAGTACATTAAGGTCAAGTGAGTATACTTTTGGATACTCCCTTTGAGTTTAACAAAACTTCCAAATGAAACTACAAGCATTGCAAGTGAGAAAGTTACGCATACCAATTCCTCGAATAAGCTTATGGAAGGTAGACTTCGACAGTGACTCCATGTAGATGTCGGCAAGGTTGTTTGGGATTGGATTGCTTCACTTCAATCTTCTGACGCTCATGCTGATGTAGACACAACATGCTTGGTGTTGACTTGTTAGGATGTATCTTGATCTGGTCGATACATACAGCGTTATCTTCATGTATCGTTGTTGGGACTCAACGATGGATGAAAATCGTAGGGAGTTTGAATATGCTCAACAAGAGTTCTCGACCATATCTTTTACGTGATGAGATCTAGTGAGTCTTGAAACGATTCAAAGGTTTTCGCAACTAAAGGTCTATATCACAGACCTTCAAGATATTGCGGTATTCCTTAATAGTAAAGACTTAACCATTCGGGAACGTACCTTATATGGTCAGACAGATGGTCTGATTCAGCAAATCCCACAAGGTAGGCATCATTCTGAAGATCAATGGGGTATGATCTATTCTGAGATGCATAGGGATAGATAAGCCCAAATCCGTGGTAACAGAAAAACGTCTTTAACACCAAATTTGGTGGTGACGTGTGGGCGCAGTGCTATTTTTTTCCAAAAGAATATCAACAAATAAGATGTTTGATCTAGTGTATTGAGCAAAGTACAACCAACACCAATTGTACTTAGATATGGTTGCATCACGTTCCAATATGGAACCTTATGCTTCATACCCTCCATAAAGGTCTTATTTGCATCTAGCTTACAGACGATCAGATATACTCGAACATAACACCTTATGGGTCTAGTTCGACTGTTGGACCAAAATACCATCAGAACTAGCTTGAGACTTCAGGTCAAGGTAATGTTGAGTTATCCCAAGATATTCATCTTAAAGTCCAACTTTAGGTGCGAGTTAGTTTTCTCAACTCTAGCAAGTTCGGATTTTGTACTCGCAGGGGCATATATCCTTAACTGATCAAATATTCACTTAGATGGGTATATCACATCCGTTCGAATAGTTCTGCATCCTCAAAGTGAAGGCCTCTTGAGAACCAAGAGGGTGTTCTTATGGTCTAGAAATATTTGAATCAGTACATGTAAGTCCTTTGGAAACTCCGTGTAGGTTTCTATCAGGATCCCATATATACTACAACCACGTTTGTAATGCTGCAATCAATCACATGGCGTATGAGAGAAACCTTGCACCACAAGGCATCATATCACACTATTTCATTCATCATGGATTGATTATTCTAGTTAATCAATCAGTTCTATGTTGGCATTAATCAACGGAACATAATTCCTTATCATCGTTTTTCATTTATGTCGGTAGTTACCATATAAATGAAACATCATCTATGATAATCTCATTCCAATTTCATATCTCATCTAAACTAGTATACTGGACCAAGAACTTCAGGTCTCGGGAGTAATCCGGATTTAATCTCATGAGATGAAAAGGTTTGAGACAGCGATCGAGGGGCGGATTCGTTCGTGCCACATTCCTTCACTTTTGAGGAAGTGAATCCTCGAACCGAGTGATCTGCCATGCTTCTGGCGTTGGACAAATTTATTGGTTAGCTACCAAAGGGTCGGCCACAATAGTGGCATTCCTGCTTTCGAGATGAAGGTCTGTCGTACATTTGGTACACATCTTTGCAGGCATATTTGCAGCTGGTATATGTGATCTTGTCACTTTTTACTAGATTAGAGGAAGTGTTTGGTTATACTCTGACGATCTAGTTTGGGATCAAGATGAGACATAGTGGGGATGTCCACGATAATTCACGTTGTTCTTTAGGAACGTTGACGTTCTTATCTTCCCCTAACGACGAGAAGACTGTGTCATAAAAGTGATAATCCGAAAAAATGAACGGTAAAGAGATCGCCTGTCAAAGGTTCTAAGTAACGAATATTAGAAGGAGAATCATAACCGATATAGATTCCCATCCTTCCCTGAGGACCCAATTTTTTTTTGTATGTAAGGGCGGCGCAAATGGCAAATAGATCGCACAACCAAAGATGCACAGATGCGATATGTCGATTTTTGTATCTAGTAACCAACTGACATACGCTTTATAAGGTTGGGTTGTGATGGGCCTCAAGCGAACCAACATGGTTGCTTGCAATATTGAATGACCCCAAGTAGAGATCAAAAACTTAGTACATATGACCAATCGATCGTACAATCATTTGAAGGCATTTAATGAATGCTTCTGCTAGGTCGTTTTGGGTATGAACATGGGGTACTTGATGTTCAACCTCAAAAACCCAACCGACATGCAATATCCATCGAAAGTTTTAGCGATGTAAATTCTCCAGCTTATCCAATCACATAGATTTTATAAGATAATCAGGGTGGTGAGCCATGAGCTTGTTAATCTTAGCCACCAGTGTAGAGAATGCAGCTTGTGGACAACAGCCACACGTGAGACCAACGTGTAGAAGCATAAACCAATACCATAAAGTATATAAATGGTCCGCAGGGTGGTTGAATCAGTCCACAAATGTCCTAGTTGAATCCTTTGTAGAAAAGATGGAGGGTGCTAAGGTATAGTATGCGTCCAGGTATGATGTCATTACTTATGGTAAAAGGATGCCCAAAACGGCACATCACAGATCATCCTAGATATCCCAAACGTACATCTATACCGAAGATTCCTTTGAAATCACAGGCTTTTGGCCGACCATATAGGGGGCCTGAATGAGTGTAATCCACTCGTTAAGCGTTCCATCTTCTCTAGAATATGCTTCTGGCTATATTCGTAGGAAGTGCAATAAAGTAATATGCCAAGGAATTTTACTCCATTTTCTACATTGGTTTCAATATGGTAATAGTGCTCTCGTATATCCTTAAAGCTCAAAAAGGCGTTCTTCCAGAACGAAGTGAGTATAAGGCTTCCCATTATGGTAAATTTAGTACCATTGGACAATATAGGGCAATGCCATACCCCACAATCAAGTTGGATAAGCCTGAAAGGTTGTCAGGGGATGATTAGGTATGAAGTTAGTATAGAACCAGACTGCTAACTTCCCCACAAAACAAACCTAAGCATGAGTTAATTGTATTAGTCACATGTGGTAATTTTCGTTAATTAACTCTTATTCGAGAATAATAGTGACATTCGAACACCAATCTTAAATCCAAGAATAAAATAAATTGTTCACAAAGTAAACAAAAATGTACTAAGGGGTTTGGCCAATATGGCCTCCCATGTCAAAATTTCACTCGCCAAATGTGTTAGATAGAGCAAAATTATTCTCACAGATTGATTGCGGGAATGGTACTCCTCAACAACATTGGTAGATGCACATACAAGTGCATAACCAGTGATCTATTTCGTCAAAACTGAATTAGATTATGCAGGGTTGAGGTTGCATACACAATTTATGTAGAATCTAAAATTCGAAAAACGTAAAGTTGGGTCATGCATTATGGTGAATGTTCATGCTATTAGAGCTGCAAAAATATCGAGATAAAAACTGTTGTTTTGGAAGAACCTGATTGCGTGATGAAACTAGTTTGATGCATAAAATTATTTTTTCAATTTTGACTTTCCATCTTCAAAACTTGTATCACGTTCAACACAAGAAAAAAAATTAAAGCAATCAATAAAAGTATTTGAATTCAATAAAATCGAAATTTAATCAATTAAAAAAATAATTGAAACGTAATACTCCTTTGATTGAAGACAAATAAATTCTTTTTAGCATAGCATGAAGACTGTGCTGATAACATGTTGTGGCCTATATTTAACCAAGGGGTGCAGCAAAGAGAGAAAATAGAGTGGAAAATAGACTTGAGAAATTGTGTGTTAATTCTCTAGTCCTCATGCCTTTATTTATAGTAATAAGAATGAGAGAAACTTGCTCTTCAAGTAATACAAAGTCTATTAGGAAAGATCTTCTAGATCCCAAAGGATTCCTAATCTATCTCTACTTAGGATTTACACAATCACAATATGTATTATAACATATGTCACAACAGTTTGGTAATTATTTTCAGTTTTCAGCTTTCAAAAAATTAAAAACTAAAAACTAAAGTGAAAGTTGAAGGCCAAATTTTAAAACTCAAGGAAGTAGTTTTCAATTTTTATTTTTCTTTGAAAATTGAAATTTTATTTATTTATTGTTTCGATATTATCTACATTAAAAGGGATGAGGTTCTTCACAATGGGCTAACAATAATGTGGTTCAAATTCGTCTTTGACGAGAATCGAACCTAAGACCTCTCACTTGTATATGAAAATGAATACCACTAGACAGTAATATTGAAAGTTAACTATTTAACAATATTTCAATTTTCAATTTAAAAAAAAAATGAAAATTAAAAAGTGAAATCGAAATGATTATCTAGCAACCCCTAACGTATTGATACCCAACAACCCCTAAAGTATTGATACCCAACAAACCCAATAAGGTAATAAGGATGGAAATCATGGCTTTTAAACTGAAGAGGATATGGAGCCTTGGACTAGCTCTCCTTGTCAAAGGAGGGGGAGTAGTATTTTCGATGTGTCATTATACACTAAGCCATGCCCACTTAGTTTGTTTTTGAGCAATGTATAATCAGCCGTCTCAATCGTTGATTCTCTTCTTCTTCTTTTTCTTCTTCCCCGCGCGTATCTCCATACATCTTGTTAAGGTTCTCCTACTTCCTCTGAGACATTTTTCCTAGTCCCAGTCACAATTTGACAAACCTCTCTACAACTTGGTTTCCACTATTTTCCCCACCACAAATATCAAATGTTGTGGTCACACTAACTTAGCATTTTGATAAAATAAAATAAGTATTTTTTTTTGTTTTGTTACATTTGTGGTGGACAATTTTTACAAATGTGGTTCGTATTTTTGAGTTTTCAATAGTAGTCATTTTATAGCGTTGTATCAGTCTATTTTCTTTTTTACAATTAGATGCGCGTTTTAGTGTTTTGGATTTTTCTAGTATTTTACAAGAATGATCGATGAATGATAAATTATATTATAAATGGTTCAAATAGTTTAAAAAATTACGAAGTAAGCCCCTTGAAATGTTCCTTGAATAAGGTAATTTGATAGATCTCTCAATAGAATGCAGGCTTTTTAGGTTAATTAAGAACATCTTATTTCCGGGGTGTGATTTAACATCATAACCGGTCAGATTATGTTTCAAAGAATCTTCATGCAAAAAAGGCTAATTAATACGTAATTATTTATTTGCAGTTTGATTATCTTCATTTTCATTTCACCTTTATCTAATGATCCGTATAATTTTTCATGAACAATGTTTAATTACTTAAGAATGAGTAAAAATTTCTACTCAAAATTCTTCATGTTTGAATCACAGAACTTTGTGTTTATGATCAGAACCGTTCATATTATGAATCACACAGTAAATATCATCTTTGCAAACAAAATGAATTAAAACTAAGATCGTTTAGTTAATTTACTGTAACAAATATATAAACGATTTGTATTTCGTTCATCTATTTTTATATAGTTTAATGACTAAACTACTTTAATTTTAATTCATCATTTAAAATCATGTAAATCTTTAATGTATAAAGTCTGTGCACATATATAATTATGTGGCCTAAGCTAGAAAGGCTAAAGCTAGCCATCGCAAATACACACTTGTAGAAGTCATTACATGTGGGCTACTTGTTAGGTCACGACCCACGTAAGCCGCCCGACAACGCAACCGGCCACTGGACATTTGTTCAACCAGTATCTTCCTAGTCACCCCATAATATATATATATATGCAACCGGCCACTGGACATTTGTTCAACCAGTATCTTCCTAGTCACCCCATAATATATATATATATATATATGCAACCGGCCACTGGACATTTGTTCAACCAGTATCTTCCTAGTCACCCCATAATATATATATATATATATATATATATATATATATATATATGCAACCGGCCACTGGACATTTGTTCAACCATATAAGAATTGCTTAAGAAGAGGAAAAAAATGGGAATTAGGTGTGGGTCTCACTTTACATCGAATTTCAACGATCCGAACGGTTTATTTTTCAAGTTACACCTCATAGATCATCTTTGCAAAATATTAGCCAAATCTGATATTTAAGATATCTAATTGGGTTCAAAAATATTAATTAATACTTTGTTATATAAGAAACAATGAAATTTTATCTTGATAATTAAATAGGCAAATGGTTTCGGATTGAATTGAAATTTTGCAAGGATGATCTATGAGGTGTAACTTGAAAAATAGACGGTTCGGATCATTGAAATTCGATGTGGAGTAAAAATGGAGATCCCTCTCCTTAAGCAACCTGCAACCATATATATATATATATATATATATATATATATAATTTATCCTAATAGTTTAGTATGCCAAATTGCCAATATACATGTAACTCGGAGATCTTCATGTTCCTCAATTTCCAAGTTTGAGCAGTTCCCTCCTTAAAGTACCGAAAGTGAAGGGTGCTCACACCAAAACAATAAGCACCATGCATCACCATGTTAGATGCTTCTAACACAAACCGAGATTTTAAACTACTCTAATATCTAATAAAGGACGAAAAAACTTGACTTGCATAATGACCATCTCACCTATCCCAAATTTGTAACTCAAACGCATATATATTAGTTCCATAGTAAAAACTATATATTTTTTTTAAACCAATATTTAGCACCGTTTTAACTGACGGTTTGACGGATTATATGACATACAAATTCTCGTTTCACGAAAACTCGAATAATTTGGTTTTGACACGTAGTTGGAACCATGTTTAGAGGCCGGTAGGCTATGGAAACTAGAGATCGACAAAGCCCATTACAAATAGGGATGAGAATCCTTTCCAATCCTCTTTGTGGGGATCCTAAAAGTCCTTATATCTTATCCGTTCATTGTACATCGTACGGTCAGAAATCGTTAAATACTGTTTGTGTTTAATTTTAAATAAGAAAATTCAAAATGTTTCATGACTGCATAATGTACGATAAATTGATAGAATATGAGGATTTCTATAATCCTGATAAGAGGATCGGAATAGAATGCAAATCCTATGGTCACTTGATCATGATCCAAGCTATCCACTTACCTCAAAACACATCGAGGGTGGCAGTATCTGGATTGTGAATATTAATTTTCTTTGGTTGCGCAAGGAGTGACACTAGTTGCTTTATAATAGTGTTGCGTTCTCCCTCTTGCACTTCCTTTATTTTTTTGGTTGTTAGTCTCGTTATGAGATTTCGTTGTAATCTTTGACTTCTTAAACCTGATTATGAAATCCAGTTTCCTAAGAAAAAAAAAAAAAGTAGGAAAATCATGACGCACGCAATGAATCATCACACCCTGAGTAGACGAACATGTCAAAAGTGGGTTGCTTGCTTACCACTGCTTAGAAAGCAACACCCTTAAAGTTAAACCCTTTTGGTTGCCTTGTCACTATCTTCCCCTTCCCCAAACAAGACACGTGCCAATTAGCTATCAACAACTACAACGACTAAATTTGTTAAAATCCTATGAGATCAAATCATCTGCATCCAAAATAGTTGTGACCTCCTTGTGGTCCCAATAAGTGTTCGACACCTATTAAATTTATTACAACAAAATTAAGAAAAATTAAGATAATAAATACGTGTCAAATACTTATTGAAACCATATAGAAGCTACACTCATTTTAAGTGCAGAAGATTTGATCTCAAAAAGCAACGCTAAGAGCAGAAGCACTCGTCTCTTTCACGTTATTCAAGACGTTAAAGACTTTATCTCTCTCTTTCCATCCCAGGAACCCTAACCCTAGCTGGTTAATTATTGTATATAGGAACATTTATATTATATATATTATGGTTGCATTGACCACGATAATCCCATTTGAGGTGTATATATAACGTGGGATTATGGACACCGTTGGTTTTGTTGCTCTTCTATGCGACACACTTGACCGTTCCAAAGGAATTTATCGTTTCTTTATTCTTTTATATTCATTTCAAGAACGGGTTTCATTTTTAATTTTTGGTAATAGTAAATTACATTCCAATGAAAATATCTATAAGTGGTAAAATAAAGAATTGGTCCCTCACCGTAGTTTAAATTTGGTATCTGAATTAAAAATTTGTCAATTTAAGTATGAATTTAACAAATAGTGCATGATTGGTCCATCCCTAAGCTTTTTCATCAATTTGATTACGTGCAGGACATGAACTCCATTATTGGTTCATAAACTTTCACTCTAGATTAAACTTAAACTACAAACCTTTATTCTAGCTTAAAAGAATTTTTACTGTAATTTAGATTTGGTCTATTAACATATATTATTGAACATGGGGACTCACATAGTGTGCTGCAACATCAGTTAGACTAACTAATTTTTAATTTTATCTTTTTTAGAGTTTCTTGTGCATTTCTTAGCTCCAGCAACACCGCTGTGAGTTCTATTACTAGCTCTGGCACCGAGTGCTGTGAGTTTCTTCTCTTTTCCCCTAACAAGGTGAAACCCTCATTCTATCACCCCTGCCAATGGATCACGAGAATGAGATGATGGATTGTCTCAATATTACATTTGAGGATAGTCTTGACTTGGAAGAAAGATTTGATAACAATATCCACTTAGTGGGAAGGCTAATTGCTGACAATGAACCATCTCAAACAGTGGTAAAGGAAGTGCTTTGTTCTGTGTGGAACAAAATGGGAGTGGTCAGAGTCCAACGGGCAAAAGCAAATGTGTATGCCATCACTGTTAGGCATGAAGTTGTGGCAAGAAAAATACTGGAAGGCAACCCCTGGTTTATCAGGGACTACTCGTTCTCGGTTAAACTATGGCCATCTTTCCATTCACTGGACGATATTGAAGCAGACCGAGCAATCTTTTGGATACAAGCACATGGGATACCGAGGAACTTTTGTACCAAAAAGAATGCCATAAGCCTTGGGGCCAAAATTGGAGCCGTTCTTGAAGTTGATGATCCCATGGAAGTTGGATTCAGGGGATTTCTGCGCAGTCGAGTGTACATTGACGCTTCTAAACCCCTCATTACATGCTTATCGATCCCATGCCCGAGGGTTGGATCCTACACAATCTGGCTTAAATATAAGGGCTTAAGACTTTTCTGCTACCGTTGTGGTAAACTCGGTCATTCAAAGGGTTGTTCTCAACATGCACTACCAGATTCAAATGGAGAAGGCCGGTACACACCGGCGCTTCGTGCTGGCCCTCTGTCCAGAGTTAGTTCATTGCTCTTCCCACAAAGAAGGACACCTATGGGGAGACATAAATGGGAGGGAGGTGACGGAGAAGCCAAAGGATTACCAAATACGGAAACACATATTCCGGCGAATAGAGGCGCAGCGGTTCGGTGGGGAATGGACCAGATCGAAACACTTGTCTTTTAACCTGACACGCGACAGGAATATACGGATGCCCTTGGTACGTTTGTAGGTTTGGTCTCCCACGATCACCAAAGAAGGACATGACAGTTAAAGGGGACAGACTGTGATGTTGAATGTCACCCCAACACACGATTGGAGGGACGGCCGGATTATGCCCACATGTGGCACCCAGATAGCTATGGCACACAATTTACAAATGGCACACTCACAATTGCTGTTAATGAGCTGTCCCTAGAAAAAGATTGGTGTGATATGAGAAGAATCCCACCGTGGGCCTTACAAAATGTGGGTGGCCTTCTTCAAGCGGCTGAAGAGGTGCGGGCCAATCCAACAAACTTCTCGGTGATGGACTGTTTCCCACCAAACACTAATAGGGCCAAAATTGAGGAGGATAATATCCATCTGGCGACCCAATTCCTGAAGACCACAAATGAAAGGAATTATATTGATAGGGAAATGTTTGTGAGCGTAGGTGCAAGAGAGGAAGGCCCACTTACCAAAAAGGTGAACGTAGAAGGGCGAGATGACGTGGCATTAATCCCACCAGCTAAAAAACCGAAAAAGGTAGTGAACCCCAAAGGCAGTCGCCCTCTCCATCTATCAAACCTGAAAACAAGAAACCCAAAAGCCAGAGGAGGTAGTCGCAATGGAAAGAATCATCAAAGTTGCAAATTTGAAAGTGTGGAGGAATGAGATGTTCTATGAAAAATGGTTGTTAGCTCGTCAAATGAGATGGAGGAAGCTGAGGAAAATGGATTGCTAGGAAGAGGAAGAACAAGTACAAAGATATTATCGGTGGAGGATGGCAAAGTCTAGCCCCACTGACAACCATGAATGCATTAGTATGGAACTGCCGAGGGCTTGGGAACCCTCAGAAAGTTCAGGCATTGTAGAATATTATCCAGCAGAAAGGTCCCAACTTGGTTTTTCTTTGTGAAACCAAGTGTAAGGTGGAAGTATTACGGTCATTGAAAGTGAAATTGGGGTTCAACAAGTGTTATGGAGTCAACTCACAGGGTCAATTGGGTGGGTTGGGGTTGTTCTGGAATGATGACATTAATCTGAGAATTTTATCAAGCTCGGAATGATATACAGATTCAGAAATTGGAGGCATCGAAGATGTTTGTCATTGGTGATTTACTGGATTCTATGGGCACCCTATAACTGAGGATAAAGGTAAATCATGAGATCTAATGTGAGTCCTTGCTGCTGCCAACTCACTATCGTGGCTGATTAGGGGAGATTTTAATGAGCTACTAGGCGCACATGAGAAGGAAGGAGGTTTGGCTAGACCGATTAACCAGATTTTGGCTTTTAGGAGGGTTGTGGGAGACTGCCTCCTCCATGATTGGGTTTCGTGGGGCATTAAAGAGTGTCTAGACAGGGCTCTAGTGAATAATGACTGGAAGAATATGTTCAATTGTGCACGGGTATCTCACTTAGACCCTTCAAAGTCAGATAATGTACCATTGCTGATTGAACTCGAAGGAATTCCCAACAAGGGAAGGAGCCACCGTAGACCTTTTCGGTTTGAGAACTTTTGGGCAGAGCATGAAAATTGTGAAAGTAGCATTCGAGACGCATGGAATCAACGGGTCACGGGAGTGCCAATGTATCGAGTGGTAAGTAAGATCCGGGCTACCAGGTTGGCCCTGATTAAATGGAACCAAGAGGTCTTCCGTTGTAGGCAGGACATGATTGCTACGGTTAGACAAAAATTGGGTTTCATCATGGCTCAGCCGCTTAACGAAGGAGTAATCGTTGAAAGAGAATCTTTACTACTGCAACTAGATCTCTTATTGGGACAATAAGAGAAATATTGGCGACAATGTTCTCGTGCTCTATGGATTAAGGAATGTGATCGGCATACACGTTTTTTTCCACCAAAGAGTGAAAATTCGAAAGTAAAAAAATGATATCAAACGCATCAAGAATGCAAATGGCGAATGGGTTTGTAATGAAGCAGGTATTGAAAGAATAGTTGCGGACTACTTTCAAAACATCTTTTGTTCAACGGGTTGCTCAGATGAGACAAAAATATTAGAGGCAGTGGATAAGCAGATAAACGCGGAGATGAATGAGGCGTTGGATATGGATATTTCTGATGAGGAAGTTAAAACGACAGTGTTCCAAATACAGCCGGCAAAGGCCCCAAGTCCCGACGGGATGAATTCATTCTTGTTTCAGAAATACTAGCATATAGTGGGAACAGATATTATAAATGCCATCAGAAACTTCCATGCATTTGGTAAGCTGCTGAAAAAGATTAACTATACACATATTGCTTTCGTCCCCAAAAGAAAAACGCCCAGAGGAGATGAACCAAGTTCGACCCATCAGCTTGTGTAATGTACTGTTCAGAATTATCTCCAAAGTTTTGGCTAACAGATTAAAACTCTCATCCCTTCGATAATATCTCCAAACCAAAGTGCATTTGTACCAGGGAGAAACATATGGGATAATACCATCCTGGCATCTGAAATTACAAATTACTTGTTCAAGAGAAGAAAAGGAAAAAAGGGTTTTATCTCCTTGAAGCTCGATATTAGTAAGGCATATGACTGGATTGAATGGGGATTTCTACGACAAAACTCATCAAACTCAGATTCTTTTAAAAATGGATAAACCTAGTTATGCTATGTGTGTCAACAGTATCCTACTCGGTTATCCTCAATGGGTACCCTCGGGGGTACATTATCCCTTCAAGAGGATTGCGCCAAGACGACCCTCTATCTCCATATCTGTTTATATTGTGTGCTGAATGGCTATCAACTTTGCTTGCACAACGGGAGCGCAGGGGAGTAATTTCAGGCATCTTTATATGCTCAGAGGCACCATCGGTAAGCCACTTGTTGTTCGTTGATGACAAATTATTATATTGCCGAGCCTCTGTTGTCGAATGTGAACAGATTATGGCTGATCTCCAATGTTATGAAAGGGTATCTAGGCAGAAAATTAACCTCCAGAAAAGCTAGGTTTGCTTTAGTCGAAATGTTAAAAGGTCATTGCAGCTGAGACTAGCAGCGATGTTAGGGGTGCAACGTGTAGAAAGACATGACAAGTACTTGGGCATGCCCACATTTATGGGTAGAAACAAGTCAAACTGCTTCAACTACATAAAGGACCGCTTGTGGAAAAGGCTGCAAGGATGGAAAGGCAAGCTACTCAGTGCGGTGGGAAATGAGGTGTTAGTCAAAACAATAGCTCAAGCAATCCCTACCTATACAATGAGCTGTTTTCTCCTACCAAAGAAATTCTGTGTGGACTTGAACAGACTTATTGCATCTTTTTGGTGGGATGGGGATGAAGGTGAAAGAAAGTTGAATTTGTGCTCTTGAGAAAGGTTGTGTATCCCAAAAAGCGAATGAGAACTTGGGTTTCAAAATATTTTGGCCTTCAATATGGGGATGTTAGCTAAACAGGGATGAAGGATTATTAATGAACCCCACTCATTGGTAGCACAGGTACTAAAAGCAAAATACTTTCCACAAGGGTCCTTCATGGAGGCACCGGTGTTGCCTAATGCTTCTTACTGTTGGAAGAGCATTTGTGCGGCACAAAAGGTCATCACCCTCAGGGCAAGATGGCAGGTAGGAAATGGCTCTACTATACGGATATGGGAGGATTCTTGGCTACCCACCTCGACATCATTTCGGCCGTTCACAACCAAACCTACGGGCTGCTCCCTCAAAACTGTTGATGAACTTATTGATCAATCTACAAAACGTTGGAACCATAATCTGCTGAGATATCTATTCTCGGTGGAGGAAATAGATGTTATCCGGTCGATTCCATTAAGCCGACGTTCTTCTCCAGATTACTTAACCTAGCACTATGATAAGCGGGGGAACTTTACAGTCCGGAGTGCCTATCATATTGCGAGATCTTAACTTCAACCAGCAAATAGCAGAGCATCGTCCTCGGCACAACCTCCTCTTTATGGTACACTGTGGTCAAAGCTGTGGAATGCAAACGTGCCACCTAAGGTCAAAATTTGTCTATGGTGTCTTAGTAATGAGCTATGCCCTACTCATGCTAATTTGAACAAACGCCATGTCACCACTAAATTGGAATGCACGCTTTGCAACTATTATGGCGAGACAACAGCTCATGTGATGAAAAACTGTCTGTAAGCAATGTGCGCATGGTTGACGTCCAGGTTGGGGGTAATTCTGAGAGATGTCCAACACCCATCATTCCTTGATTGGATTACTGAAGCTGCAAGACTTCTCCCCAAATCCAGCTTTGATATCTTCCTCATGACCTGTTGGGCATTATGGGGGCTAGAAATGCGAAATTGTGGAATGGGGAAGTACATACCCTTGATGTGTGTGTTGAGAGGGCTAGACAATGGTGGATAATCTTTGGAAAAGCTAAACATACTCAGAGCTCGATGGCAGGGACCCTAAATAGAGCCAAATGGACTCCTCATCCTCCGGGATGACTCAAATTAAATGTAGATGAGGCTTGGAATGAAACCAGGAAAAAGGTCGGTTTTGGGGCGATCATTTGAGATGGTAATGAAGACTTTGTGAAGGAATTTTGTGGCAGCTATGAGGATATCTTTTCTCCTCTGCAAGCGGAACTAGTGGCTTTTCGAGAAGCTGTGTATTGGGCAATAAACAAGGGTTTTCAAAAGTTATGTTTCGAGACGGATTCACTTCAGATTGTGGAGGCTTTAATGAACCCATCTCTAAACTTGTCTACTGTGGGACAAGTGGTGGATGACATCAAAGCACTACTCCATCCAATCACTGAAGCTACTATTACCCATACTCACCGCAATACGAACAGTGTTGCTCATCGACTCGCACGGATTGGACTTTCAGTAACCCAAACCTATGAATGGAATGAGACTCCTCCAAGTGTTATTCTAGATCTACTTGTTGAGGATTGTGTAGGGCATTGATTTCAAAAGTCAAACGATGTAATATTCTACTTGATGAAATGAAATCTACTATCGTATCTTTTCAAGAAAAAAAAAACTAATTTTAACGATCGTTAACGACAAGGACTAATGATGCTCATTTCGTTAAATAGTGCATAATTGGTCCCTCCATGAGATTTTCCGTCCATTTGATTACGTGTAGGACATGAAACCCATTATTGGTTCATGAACTTTCACTCTAGATTAAACTTAATCTACGAACCTTTATTCTAGCTTAAAAGCAGCCTATGAATTTTTACTGTAATTTAGATTTGGACTATGAACATATATTATTGAACATGGAGACTCGCATACTGTGCTGCAACATCAGTCAGACTAACTAATTTTTAACGATCATTAACGACAAGGACTAATGATGCTCATTTCATTAAATAGTGCACAATTGGTCCCTCCATAAGATTTTCCGTCCATTTGATTACGTGCAGGACATGAAACCCACTATTGATTCATGAACTTTCACTCTAGTTTAAACTTAGTCTACAAACCTTTATTCTAGTTTAAAAACAGTCCCATGAATTTTTACTTTAGCTTAGATTTGGTCTACGAACATATATTATTGAATATGAGGCCGGACTTACATGTGTGTGCTACATCATCAGACTAACTAAATTTTACTGAAACGTTATCGACAAGGACTAATGATGCTCATTTCATTAAATTCAAGAGTAATTAAGTAACAATTTTTTTAATTAAAAAACTAATTATAAACTTGGGTGAAAACTTTATCAACTAATTCCAAAATTTATTAAAAAATATGTAGCAATAAGATTCCATTACCTACCATCGTGTTGTATATGCGCACTTCTTGCCAATGCCCTTTTGGAATTTTCAATGCGCACGAACTTTAGCAAAGATTCAAGCACATCTTGGCCGTCTGTTTATATTAACTATTCAAATCATTATTATCAACCAAGATTGATGACGCCGTGCACCTGACGTCACTCTTTTCCTTCAAGCGGTCACAGCTGATTTTTACATTTCAACGACAGGAAAATGGACCGCTTGCCTCCACAAAAATGTGAAGAAATTTTTTCCGCAAAAAACATTTCGCGATCAATTAGAACTGTGTTTGTGATTAGAATTGTTTATGTTTTTATAAAGATTATTTTGTAAAAAAAAAAAATTAAGATCATTTAGTCGATCAACGATTGCAAGACAACCGTTCTGACACATCCCGACCAGAGTCAAGGCATGCTGGCCGTCACGTGAGGTGACGTAGCCAAGTGCGTAACAGAAGTGATAATAATAGGAAAATGCGAGTAAATAAAAATATAAAACTAAATTTATTTAACTAGATATAATATATATATATATATATAAGTGTGAAGGTGACCAAGTATAAGTTATACACATATCAGAGCATAGGTAAACGAAAGTGCAGTCGAACCAACTAAGTACTAATTATACGAACAAGGAGAAGATCCCTACTTATTTATGGAGATGTCAGAACCGCCGTGCAGTCTTCGTGAGCCACCAAGATGATCAACTACCTAGAACCTGGAGGGGCGCAAAACAGAAAAGGTGAGTGGGCGAAAACAAAGCATTTGAAAACATATTTATCTTTATGAACATAATAACCCCTCTCTGTAAAACCCGTATAATTTTCAGAAAAATAGTACTACATAGGTATGGAAACCAATGCACAAGACCAGTGAAATCCGAAGTATGCCATGTCATAATATCTCAAGAGTATTAAGTGTAAGCAGGTGTGAAACCGATATAAAATAATATGTCAGTCAGAGTCACCTAACGTGACTTGTACGACTGGATCTATAGCTCATCAATCTAGGCTAGCACACGAGTCGGAGTCACCTATGTGACCTGTACGACAGGCTGGGTATAAATATGTACGCTTAAGTGCTACGATCACGTGAAGGTTGTGCGATACATCGCTGGTCACCTACGAGTCGGAACCACCTATTGTGGTCTGTACGACAGGCTGACACCAGACTTGGATCCAAGGTGAGCGTGCGATAAGGGAGGTGAACGATCACGTGAAGGCTGTGCCCTAGCCTCGGGCAGGAGCACTAATACCGAGGTGCTGCCCTAATGAGCTCTAAATACATATATGCATACCAATGCAATACAATCCATTCAATCACATCATACTCACCTGAAGCTTACCTAAGCCTCCGCAACATCAAACAATATAATTCTCATTTTATAATAATGCAATACTAAAATGCAACTCATTTACGACATGGCATTCAAGCATAAATCATTTAAAAACATTCTGAAAACCGTAACATACATACATACATACATATATTTATATATATATATATATAAAGCAAAGGCCCACTCATTGATAAGTAGCAGGATTGTAGCCCCCTAATCTCGCTTGTCCACGTTCGTCCTCGGGGTACATCTCACCTATATGCGAAATAACTAATTTAACGTTAATTATAAAGCACATACACAAACCCTAGGAATAACTTCTCATACGTTGCTCAAATGAGGTGTTTGAATATACCAAAGTGATCTACTCGACAACACGAACACCCCCATATTTTAAGAAAAAAATTTGGACATCGAACGCGCTGCCACTCGCAGGCACGTGCCTGGAACGCTGATAGAAACCCTAACACCGTTAGAATTATTCTGTTAAAATTACCTGACGTCGTTAGAATATTCCGTTAAAGTTAACGGAATATGCTCATTCTTCTCCAGTGACTCGCTGGTCGCCAGCCACCGTCCGCTACGCAGAAAACTGGAAAAATCTTTAAAATTCAATATCTCAATTATTTCTCCACCAAAATTCATAACTTTTATATGAATTTGAAGCCCTCAACTAGAAGAACATAACCTTACCTATTAGGGGTCCTAAAACCAACGGAAAACGGTTGGCATAAAGCCTGGAAAATCCGGTCAAACTTGAACTCTTCGAAACCACCTACTCAGACGTCAACTTTGTCCCAAATCCACTCTAACGTTCCTATGGAGTTGTTTTGGAACCTCCCAGAGCCTTAAAACCTTGGAAAAAGGCCTCGATCACTATGGAGCAACAAACACCTCGCCGAAGTTTGAGAGTTCTCAGGTTCCCGTGTCCCGTTCAACGGCCAAAAGATATCACTCAACTTGTGAGGTCACGAGGAATACGATGGTGGACTTCAACAACTCGATCCTTGACGATTTGGTTAAGGTTGTAGGTGATGGTCTCTCGGTTGTACGGACGAGAGAAAAATCGATAAGAGATGAGAGAAAATGTGAGGTTATATATGTGTGTGCGTTTGTGATTGGTTAGTAAGGAAAGAGTGAGAGATTTTAATGTGTGTGTGTTCCTCCGAATTGGGCAAGGGAAGGAAATGAGTTTTGTAATTGGTCTTAAAACAATTAAAGCCCAAATATTCAATTGGACACAAGAAAATAGGAAATAAGGTGATTGGTTTAATTCTTTGGCCTGTTTACGTTCTTCTAATAATCGTAACTTTCTCGTTACGATTTCGATTCGACCGTAGCTCGCGTCAACACACCCGAGGCGTCGCGTACGACTTAATTACGATAGCGAGAAAGATAATTTAAAACTGCATATGTACAACCACGTCATTAAGCCACCGAGGGCATAATCGTCATCTTACATACTCGGGGATAAAATATATATTGGAATTAGGGACGGGTCGTCACATGTTCATAATAATTCTTCTAATTTCGATCATTTGGTTTTATATGATTGAACATTAAGTGATTTTTTGACACACATAACATGTATATAGTGGTTTATAATATGAACAATTTTGATCATAAGAACAAAGTTATGTGAATGACTATGAAGCGTTTTGCGGAGGACTTTCACAATTACGTTTTAAGTATTTTTAAGTAATTTGTCAAAAATTACATCAAGTATCTCTTTTTGTGAAAACTTTCAATTATTTTTGTTTTGTTTTGTGAAACACACGAATTCAACAAAAGTTAAACAACAATGACTTATCTCCAGTGCAACTCTATCACTCGATCTTCATCCAAGATCACAAAATGTTTATTTTTTGCAAAAAGATAAAAAATATTTTTTTATTAAAGTTTAAATTTAGTCATTTTTTCTTAAAATAACAAAAGACTCGTTAACCCTTCCTTCTCCTAAACGTCTTATAAATTTGAGCTTTCAATCTTATGCACATAAAATTTTACTCTTTGTTTGACCTATAACAATATTAGCATAAATACACAATTACAAAAGTACTAAACAACATGGATGTATTAGACCTGGCATTCGTGTCGTGTTTCCCGTGTTCGTGTCGTTTTCGTGTCATACCCGATATCTTAACAGGTCGTGTCGTGTAACACCCGTTAAAACAAACGGGTAAAATGACTCGACCCGAAATCAACCTGATAATATTAATGGGTAATTTGACCCGACCCGTTACCCGTTAAGAAAAAAATATTTTAAACCAATAAATAATTAAATAAAAAACATAATACTTTTTTTTTAGAAAATACATATCATATTGTCACATCCAAAACATACCATATTTTTCTTTTAAGTATATATTTACATATTCAAAATAAGAGCATAATAAAAAAAACATTAGAATTTAGAACATTACAAAATATCAAATGTTCAAAATATTTACATATCCAAAATAAGAGCATTCACCATATTTACATATTCAAAATATTTACATATCCAAAATATTTACATATCAAAACCCTTCAAATTTCCTCATTCACACCATGGGTAAAGTATTAGAACTTTGGCTTGATATATTATCTTCAAGAGTTATATTGAAGATGTTTTCATTGAGGCTTTCCACATTAGCACCCTCTTCCGCATAAACTAAACATAGAAAAATCAAACATTGTATGTAAAACATTCAAATTATGGGTACTAAAAATAATTATGAAAAGAAGTAAAACAGCACACAAAACACAGCACACACACACACAGAGACAACATACACACACACACAACATACACAAATTATGGGCACAACACACACACACAGTGCACAGCACACACACACACACAACACACAGCACACACACACACACACAACACACAAAACACACACACACACAACACATAAAAAACACACACACACAGAGCACACAACACACACACACAGAGAACACAACACACACACACACAGCACACAACACACACATACACACACAACACACAAAACACACACACACACACACACAGTGCACAGTGCATATCACACACACAGTGCACAGTGCATATCACACACACAGTGCACAGCACACACACACAACACACACATCACACACACACACACAGCACACAAAACACACACACAGAGACAGCATACACACACATACACACAACACACAAAACACACACACACACACAGCACACAAAACACACACACACACACACACACACACACACACAACACACACACACAGAGCACACAAAACACATACATAGCACACAAAACACACACACAGAGAGCACACACACACACACACACAAAGTGCACACAACACACACACCCCCACACACACCCACACACACACACACACACAAAACACACACAACAAACACACACACACAGAGCACACACACAACACACACACACACACATACACACAACACACACACACAGCACGCACACACACACAGACAGCACACACACACACACACCCACACACACACAGAGCACACACGCAACGCACAACACACACACACACGCAACACGCACACACACAGAGCAGACACACACAGAGACATCACACACACACACAACACACACACACACATGCATATCCAAACTGGGTGTTCAAAGCGAGGGAAAAATTGGGTGTCCAAGCCCGATTCATAAAAAAACAACAATAGATGATGACAGCGAATTTCTTACCTGCGTCGTCGCATAAATCGCCGGAAAATAACGGACTTTGGGGATTTGACTCGCTGAGATGAATCCAACGCAAGAAACACTGTGTCAATGTTGAAGAGAGAGAAATACTTACATAGAGAAATAAAGAGGAAGAGGCCGTACGAATGGAGGACAAGAAGATCGTGGCTGTCGGATCACTGCATTTTGGAAGAACAGACGGTGGGAGAGAGGGGCTAGGAGGAGCAGACGGCGCCGCTGGCGGGTTGGGAGAGAGGGTTACGGTGCAGGAGTGGGGAGACGGGAGAGAGGGATTAGAAATTAGAATTTAGGGCTGGGAGGGAGGGAGGGCAGATTTTGTTTTGATTTGACTTGATTTGATCAGATTCATGTCAGGACTCAGACGGAAAACAATGGAACATATAAGGGGTTTTTTAGTCCAAAAAAATTGTAATAATATAATTGAAATAGAATCCAACGGTACAGATTTAATCTCATTTATCTAACGGCTGTTATTTAAGTAAAGTCTTTAATAGTTTTTTAATTAATGTAGATGTATAAAAAATATAGAAAAGATATATAAACACTCGTAATAACAAGCTTTACAACTTTCATGAAGAGTTTAACTTCGAAATTCGCCACTATAATCATATAAATCATAGATAAAAATTTAACCGTTGATTATTGTCTACATTTACACTTCATTTTTCTCATCAAATTTTGTTTTTTCAGATTTTTTTTTAAAACATGATCCATTAGAGGATGCAAGAAGATGAACGGTTTGGATCGTTGATATTATGTTCAGAGTTTTACGATTAGTGAAAATATTGCTTGATGTTTATAAAGTTTCTACAAACTATATGATCTCGACTCATATTTCAGTTAACCATAAATATCGAAACGTGATATCAAAGATCTGAACCGTTCATCTTCTTACATCCGCCAGATGATCATGTTTTCAAAAAAGAAAATTTAAAAAATGAAATTCAGTAACAAAAATAAAGTGTAAATGACAATCGACGGTTAAATATAAATTTAAGGTTTATGGATTATAGTGTTGGATTTTGAAGTTGACCCATTCATGAAAGTTGTAAAGCTTGTCACTATGAGTGATTGTATATTTTTCTTACATTTTTTACATTTCTACAATAATTATTATTAATTTTATTAATTTGCCCTCAAATAAAAAACATTATTCATGAGGGTTTGGAGGATTTTAAAAATATAAACGATGATGTAAGTGTAACCATGATCTGCTCGTAGAGGAATAATGATGAATCACAAGTGTTTATATATTCTTTCACATTTTTCATACTTGTATGTATAATGTATGTCTTATTAGTTATTGTCTATACAAATACTATATTAGTTTATTTTAATTTTGGACAAGAACATGTTAAGTAAAATTTATTATCTTAGTAATGATAATAAATAACTCTCATAATAAAAATAAATAATGACTAAAACTTTTTTTTTTTTAACTTATATAGAATAATAATACAAAACTATATATTTAATATAGAATATATTGTATATATTAATATTGTATAATAAATTTTTCAGTAATTAAACTTTAAAATTATCAAAATAATTTTTTTCTTAACGTGTCGAAACAGGTCACCCGATAATGACCCGATAAGTTATCGTGTTGACCTGAAACCCGTTATTTTCGTGTCGTGTCAGAAACTGCTAGATCTAGGATGTATGCTACGTATACAATCCTAGAAATCGGCTAAATGCTCAACGAATGCCTTATTGAGAACATTGGAAAAAATTGTTGGAGTGGTGCACACTATTGTTGGATGCAAAAAGGACAGTCATGTGCATTCGCTACTACTTAGTTGCATCCCTGTGAGTACGATTATATTTTCATTCACAGCAATAATCCAAATCGCGTTATATTTTTTTCATTCTGTTACTTTTATTTTTGAAGTGATCAGCTGTATTAATTAGACAAATAATAAATCAAATTACATTTGTTGAATGAAAACACTAATTAAGTCTAATTACTCAAAGAAGGTGATTAGGTCAGGTAAAAGTAATTAAAATCAAAGCGGGGGAATGTGTGCAGGAATTCGACAAAGAAAGTTTTCTTGAAGCCTCCGCCAAGATGTAAGCACGTGAGTGGACCATCCACTAAAAAAATATTTGGCACGTGATGGCGGCTGACGCTTTGTATATGCGCGTGTAATCCTGCACACTAGCCGAGACAAGTCACGAGTGCGCGCGTGTACTTTCACGCCAATTTCTCTTGAAATGAAAGCATATTTTCCTGCACGCTCTCCGTATATGAGATAATGGGGAGTTTTGAGGTGGCAGCTAAAATTGCTAACTGCCCACCATTTTAATTTAACAAGGTCCAATGATATCGAACCGGGTCCATGCCACGTCATAGAGCTCTTGGTTGCTTACGTATCTCAAACATCGGCACCAAATTTTGCATATTTCCAATTTTAATTATATTATTTTTAATTAAGTTTTAAGAACTCCAACTTGACCTTCAGAAAAAAAATAAAATAATCTCCAACTTGGAAATAAAGAAATAGGAGTTCCTCCTCCTTTGGGGGTGGAAGGAACTGAGTTGGTAAAAAATGATGGATGATTGGGACCAAAAGTATTTTATAAGTTGAACGACCCAACACACTAATGCTTAATTAATGTTAAACAAAAACAACTTTAATTAATTTTAAGTGTCAATATAACGGGTGTAGAATAAATTAGTTGTGAATTTGTTATTTTGAAATTCGAACCTAAGATCTCTCACTTATTTATGAAGATGAATATTATTAGATTGTTGTACTAAGTTGCCACTCTAATTTTATTTTTAAAATATTGTTTTAGAGATTACTACTAAATCCTATAATCAAAATTGGTTGGTAAATTATGTGGCACAACACCATCCACATCTTCTAAAACGCCAAAATAAATATCTAACAATTAAGTGATGAATTAAGTTGTACAACACAATCAAACGTGACACTTAGTACTAGAGTCGACTGATATTACTCTTCACTTGTAAGTAAGAGATCTTAAGTTCAATTCTCTTCAAAAGTAAATTTGAACAATGTTATTACTATAATCCATTGTACGGCTAAACCTAGCCTCCGTATAGATAATATCATTTGTTTTAGAAAAAAGATACATAAACTGCTCCTCCTAAATTATTCTTAAGTACAGGTTTTATCGTTTTGAATTGACCCTCCCAAATACCCAAAATTTGAAGAAAAAGATATATATATCATAGTTTAGAACATTTGAAGTACATGTATAATTGAAAAAATCAATATATTTGATTTAAATCTCTATCATGTGTTAACATTCAACAATTAAAGAATACTTAGTTTAAAAGAAATTAAAGAGATGAAAATAAAATTGATTAGCTTGGCACACCCTAATCAAACCCACATAAGAAATTAACAAATCTAAGGCAATGTGAAGAGAATTTTGAGATTTATAAAGACGACTTTCAAGTTTAAAGAGGAAAAATGTGATCAAACTCGAGTTCTAAAAGCAAAGTAAAGCGAACTGTGAATTTAAAAAAAATAAAATAACAATTTTAAGTTATAAAAAATGAAATAAAAATAAAATCGAGTTGGAAAAAACGTAGATAAAAGTAGGCTTTCGATTTTACGGTGTGAATAATAGCGTAGACCTATGGTTGGAGATTCAAACCCACAAAGCAGTATAATATATACGCAAGACCTAAAAAAACATGAGCTTTGAAGATTAAGATACAGTGACAAGAAAGCAACGACAACAAGAAGAACAAGTGAAGCAGAAGGTGAGGAGTAAGAGGAAGGAGAAGGAACCCCCACCACTCAACTCTCTCTCTCTCTCTCTGTGTTCATCTTCCGCTTTTTATCTGTCTTCTCACCAAGTCTCGCAGAAGCAAAGAACATCACTCCACAAACCAAACAGCTGTTTTTCTTATTCAAACTTTCAAAACCAAGAACTGAAAGGAGGAAGAAGAAGAGATGGGGATTCTGCATGATGATGTGGTGATCATCACGCAGGCGGAGAAAGAAGGGGACCCAAGTGTAATTACAATCAATTGTCCGGACAAGACTGGCTTGGGTTGTGACTTGTGTCGCATCATTCTCTTCTTTGGTCTTAGCATTGTCCGGGGAGGTAAATTTGCTCAAATGGATTTGTGTTTTTTCTTCTTCTTGCATGCTGTTTGGTTGCTCAGAATATGCAGGGAAAGAAAGGAATCCGAAATTTGCTTACTTTGGTTGAGTTTCTCTCTTTCTGAAGAAAAAAATTGTAAAGGTTCAATATTTTTTCTTTTGGGGGTGAAATTTTCTTTCTTCTGTTTTCTCAGCAACCGAACAGGGGATTGATTAGGCTCTCTTTCATTTTTGTATTTGTATTTTGTCAAAACAGTTTGATGGGTATGTTCTATTTTGCTAAACCAGACAGGGGTTACTGAGATTTTCTATGAATTTGTGAAATGGTTATGGGTGTGTTGATCAAATTCTGTGAAAACAAAGAAAGTGGGTGCTTGAATTTGGAAGTGTTTTTCTAATTCCCCTTTCTGTTTTGTGCTATGAAGATGTATCGACGGATGGGAAATGGTGCTACTTAGTGTTTTGGGTGATTGGGAGTCCAGAGACAAGGTGGGGTTTGTTGAAGAAGAGGCTAGTGGGGACCTGCCCTTCTTGTTCTTCGGCTTCTGGGATTTCGTTCTACCGCTCCGAATTGCAGCCCCCAAAGCCTCCTGATGTGTTCCTTCTCAAGTTCTGTTGCTACAATCGAGGAGGACTTTTACATGGTAATTCTCCGTTCGGCATCTGATTCTTGTTTCTATATTTGCAAGTTTCTTAAACTGTTTAGAAATTGGGGTTGAATGAAGAATTTTGTTCTTCATTTTATTGCTAATCTTATTAAAAGATCATCATGGTGGAAGGTTTTATGGTGTGCCGTTGAAAATTTCGACAACTTCCATTCGAGTTTTGTATGATTGTTGAGAACTCATAGGGACAAAATGCGAACTAACAATCTCAAAGTAGCCACTTTTAGGAGCCAAGATGAAGTTTGTGGGTAAAGGTTTGCTAAAACCATTCCATGAGGCACAGGACTATATTTGTTATTAATTGATGGCTTACATGCTTTTAATTTTTTGCGCAGATGTGACTGGTGTCCTCTGTGAACTTGAGCTGACAATAAAGAAAGTTAAGGTATCCACAACTCCAGATGAGAAATTGATGGACCTGTTTTTCGTCACAGACACCAGGTTCTTATTTCTTCATTTGTTCTGTAAAGCATGATGTTCTATGGAATTATAGGGAATATTACAAGTTTAATAGGCCCTGCACACGGAATAGAAGAAGTTGAATGACTCAAACATTCCATTGTTTTGAACTTTGAGCATTCATATTGAATCCGAACCATCTTATGTTGATCTGTTAGGAATCTTTAAATAGTGCAATCATCTCATTCAACTTATTCGTGTTTGTAAGTGATTTAATTTCTGAAACTGTGACCTTATCAGGGAACTTATGCATACAAATAAGAGAAAGGAGGAGGTATATGACTACTTAAAAGAAGTCACGGGGGACGCCATGATAAGTTGTGAAATTGAAATGGTTGGCCCTGAGATTACTGCATGTTCGCAGGCGTCTTCATTTCTTCCAACTGCAGTTACAGAAGACATGTTTGATTTGGAAATGCCCAAAGAACTCCGAACTGGATCACTCACTTCCAAAAGTGTTTCTGTGACTATGGATAACACGCTCAGTCCTGGTCACACGCTGGTCCAAATCATTTGCATAGATCACAAAGGTCTTCTTTATGATATAATGAGAACGCTAAAGGATTACAATATTCAGGTACATAACTAATGCAACATTTGCATCAAGAAAGGATCGCACTATATAATTCTGTGATAATGATATTTAAACGCTGTGATAAACCAGATCTCTTATGGGCGCTTCTCTATAAAACAAAAAAGGCACTGTGAGATTGACTTGTTCATCATGCAAGCTGATGGAAAGAAGATAGTTGACTCCAGCAAGCAGGCTGCATTGACATCCCGTTTGCAGCTGGAACTGATTCGTCCTCTCAGAGTAGCTATTGTTAACCGAGGTCCGGACACAGAGCTCCTTGTTGCAAACCCTGTGGAACTATCTGGCAAGGGCCGGCCTCTTGTTTTTTATGATATCACCCTTGCTTTCAAGATGCTGGACATTGGTGTCTTTTCGGTACTTATCATCTTCACTTTATCAAATTTTTACAAAATATCAGCCCAGCTCCCGTAACAACTGATGGGACAGAAAAATCATAGTTTTACAAATTATGATCTCGTTTTCTTTATGCATATGCTAATGGTGCTAACTAGACAGGCTCCATAGTTTTATCTTTAGGTCATTGTTTCCGGCCAAGAGTTAGAAGACATTTGCTGTTATGATCACTCGTTTCTTTGTTTACCTTTCTCTATTGGGTTAATTACAATTTTCTTATTTCTCTTCCAGGCTAAGATTGGACGGCATCTGATTGGAGATAGGGAATGGGAAGTTTATAGAGTCTTAATTGACGAAGGAGTTGGCTTGTCAGTTCCAAGGAGCACGATTGAGGAACAAGTTTGGAAGATGCTGATGGGTTGGGATTGATAACAAATGCGAATACTATATTTCTTGGATGCTTGTGCGTTTCTGCACAGCACTATTCGCCCGGTCACGACATCCCTAAATACGATAGATGGGAGATATGCAGTTAAAAGCCCAAGCGGGTTGCATATCGTATATTACGGCTTCTGCGTACAAACTCTGTACAGTAAGAACTCGAAGAAATGAGTAGTCAGAACTCGGAAGACGGAGGAGAGAGTAGAGCTCTCATCATGGCACCTGCATATTGTTGTAAAAAGGTAGATAACAGATAGGGTGCCATCTCTTTCATGTTGCATTATAGTTGAAGAAGTAAGCTTCTCGTGATCGATGGATGTGGTTTGGTCAGTTGGATCAACACTTCCAGGCAGCCGATCTTTGTATGTTTTTTTTTATATACCCTCTGTAGGCTCGAGTTTACTTATAACTCTCGCTCTCTCTCTCGTGATGATGGTTAGGCCAGTTGGCTAGAGCTGTATCAGCGCAAGCGTTTCCATAAGCAAGTTGAATCCTTTTTTTTTTCATCAATTAGAGTAATTTAGAATATTGTCCTGCAAAAAATTAAAACGCATTACTGAAATTTTAATTGACAGTGTTGTTGGGTTGACGTGGCCTAATCTTGAGCCTTGAATCACTTTGGCAATGGAATGAACGCATGGAAAGAAAGGAAGGGATGAGAGGAAAGAGAACTCCTTCATCTTAGAGTTTTAGATTTATAACGGTTCGATTTTTACGGTTAAAAGATACAATAATCAAGAGTGAACAGTTAAAAATTCCGATACATAGGATACTAAGGTACTTCTGTTCTATTGTCGCATATTGTGTTCTGTTACAGGAACGTATTTTGTACATGTTCTTCAACTCCATCAAGGGAGAACTCAAAAATGCCAAATCACCTGTACTGATTGAGAGTGACTTTCAAATTTGTAATTTTCTTTGCCACAAATATCAGCTGTGCAGATAATCATCGTTCTTTCTTGATATTTTAGATCAGGTTAACAACACATTGGGTCGTTGTCATGAACTTTGTGATTGCCTTTAACATGTTTTTTACCCTATACTTTTTTACCTCAAATGGTCATTGTTGCACTATTCCTTTTTTACCTCGAGAGTGATAACAATGGGAAGTTGGAGGAGATCTAAAACACAAGAAACTCTCAGTTATTTCCGGTTGTATATTTTTTTGTTTCTGTATAACCAGTTACAAGTTAAGTTTTCTTGAATAGTGGTGCTGGTCTTTTTCTCACGTGATGAAAGATAGACACAAGAAGATACCCCAACTGGCTACGAGGCAGCAACACCGTTGATGTATTTCTCTCCATGTCTCTTTCTATGCTGATTCCAATTTCCAATCCTTTTTACTCTTTAAATATCTGCATCAATCTTGGAACATTTTGGCGGGCAGGACAGGGTTCCTAGCACCATTGGTCCTTACAAATTTATCCATGTTGTCTTGTTGTGGCCATTATTGTGGTGGTTTATTTCAACTCCAAAATGGGGGCTAGCTGGTGGCTTCGCCACGACAGTCCATCATTTCAGGAATCAGGAAGACTCATAGAAGCATTTCAGCGTCCCTTTACCCATCATCGTGCGATTCACCAACATCAAAAATCGAATCTAAGATGTGCCGTGTGGAATACGAGCCCGAAATTCATTCCTAATCACTGAGCCACCCTGTGATGATCGGTCGTTTCTTTCAATTCACAAGAGTCTTTTTCTCATGCTTTAAAAAAAAAAAGGTGTTTCAGGGTCACAAAGTTGGAACAGCAGATAGGCTTCACCTATTGCATTCACTCCAAGTTGAGCACTGCTGGACACTTCAATTTTCTATAAAGATTTGCAACACTAATTGATAATTCACATACTTTATTGGGGGGATTTTGTACTCATACTACTACATTTTGTATAATAAGTGCACAAAATAATAGAAAACATGAAGAATCTATTCACTAGATAATAAAAAACACAAAATCCATGCCCAAAAGAACCTACGAAGGTAAAGGAAATAGTGATTTCCGCACTAGATAATAAAAAACACAAAATTCATGCCCAAAAGAACCCATGAAAGGTAAAGGAAATAGTGATTTCCGCACACCTCTATGGAGGATCAACAAACAAAAGTAGAAGAAAAGTGTGGGGAAAGAGAAACGAGGTGGACGGAAATCAGTTCTCGAATGTGACAACAATTTCTGGTTCTAGAGCTTCCAATATATCTTCAATTTGTGCAAGATGCCTGCAACTACTCCCCAGAACAAGATCTCACCAAAGATCACATATAAGAGGGTTCCCAGCCTCTCTGAGTGCCACACATCGATGAAAACATGGTTTTGGATCCAATTCACCTGTAAACAGTTCCGGGAAATTGTTACGAATAAAAGCAATTTTGTATGATTTTTTACAAGGAGGGTTGGTACACTACTTACTAGGTTGTTGTCTTCGGATTCATAATACCATCCGTTTACGAATGCTGCAAAGATGCCCTGAGCTGCCATCACAAACACCAGCATTGCATTCATTCCTATCCACTCTAGGAACAAAAATGGCGTCCGATAGCCCCAAACATCGATCTGTTTGTGCATCATATAGAAGATAGTCATTAATTATCCCTGCATTAGTTTCTGAATTGCACTTGAAATGAAAACGGGGAGAACGGGCTTGAACAGATTTAACTGGTTTACCAATAAGTAAAATGCAGAAAACACTAGTCCAGCTGCACCGCCAGTGAAACAAACATAGCTGAAGCTGTAGAGTTGCTTGTTGATAGGAATAGCTGCAAGCGAGGGGACACATTGGTTAAGAAAACTTATAACATAGATTGCTTGAGACGTACGCGTAGCCAAGAAGGCACCAAAAAGGGAAGGAAGCTGACCATCTGTGAAATGTAAAATGACGGCTATGATGATCAAGACAACAGCCACTGAGACCCATTGTTTGAGCCTCTCCGCGTGACCCTGCATGAGAATCCGACTTTACCATCCTTATTGAAATTTCAAATTTAACTGAGAAGTAGTGCAGTAATCTGCGAGTTTAGAGAGACGGGGTAACCTTGAAATGGATCAAAATGTGGCCATAATGGATGCCAATCACGCCACTAAGGATAGCTGAAATCGAACTGCGAAAGAAGAGTAAACAAAAGTAGTTAAGTTTCATATTTGTTCCTTACAAGTATGTACTTTCCCTGGTGTTAGTGTTGGTCAACTGACATACCTCAACAAGCCTTCAGGTTCAAATGGCCCCCTGCACCAATCTGGAGCACCCTTTCGAAGAGGACCATCACTAGGAGAGCTAAGCGTGCAGGCCTACAAAATTGTCACATGCAAATTAAAAATCATATTATATTAACAACAAACTCATAAGGCAGGACCTCAGGTTCATGCATAAATGCTCGTAATGACTTGAGCTACAAGTAACAAACCCTTGCTGTAAGTCACGCCTCTATTATAAATACGCATACACAAACACAATGTAGTGCACTCAGTATAAAACTGCATCAAGTAGAGCTAAGAGCTAACCTTCAAGCGTCTCCAGACGGGTTGTGTGTAGAGATGGTTTATTCCCCAGACCTGTCGATCCACATATCCAACGGCATTGCAGGCAGGTCCCAGATGTCCTCTCATCCCACACTTCACCTGACAAAAAAAAAAAAAAGGTAAATGTTAAGCATTGCCAGAAATTGTAATGTATGCTGAAAGCTTCCGATATAGTTAGTCCGAAACAAATATACATACCAAGAATTTTTTCGGTCCGTCCTTTTCGTCTACCACAAAACTCCAATCTGGAACGTATAATGAAAATGTTGTGATCATGTAGACAAGGAATGCGACGAACCCTCCAATCCTGAAGAATGGTAAAAAAAATATATATTCACATAGAACAAAGATATTAAATTTGAATTAAGGATATAATCTGTTATATAACTCACCACTGCCATTTATATGCAGTGAAAATGGAGGTGTGTCCAGGGGCAAGTAAAGTTGGTCTGAGCTTGGTGGTGACTGTCTCAATTAGAGCAACAACAAAGTAAACCAATGCTATTCTCTGCTCGCCATTTTACCAACACATACACAACACGAGGAGATTAGATTCGAAAACGTCAGATTAATTAGTCCTCAAGTGAGTTTCATTAGAAAAAAATATCTTAAACATAAATTTGGGTTGAGGGAAATGCCTGGAGGATGCCGAACCATCGGATTTGTTTCATGTCAACTCCATAAGCAAGATCATCGGGGGCATGGGAGTATCCTCCTGCACAACACATGAGAGTGAGAGAATTAACATTTGGAACAACAACAAATTCGATGTGTTATTATTTAAACAAAGTTTCTTGAAAAGGAAGGCTTTTTTCTTGACAGAGGACTTTCACCTTGCAAAATAATTCCCCAAAACATGAGCTTCAATGTCCTTAGGATAATCTTCTTGACTGCATCATTTATCTTCGGAATCTTCTGCAAAATCGAAATTTTCACATATTTGGTAGTTATGGGAATGATCCAATTTGCATAAGGAGTATATTAAGAATTTGTTCACTTCTGCCATCTAGCTAGACTTAATTAACCAAAAGCCCAAAGGTAATGAGATTACTAATTACCTTATGTATTTAGTAGTGTGCGTTACATAATATGCAAGAGCGATAAAAGAACTTGAAAGAAGCCTCTGGGGTTAGGCCTAGCGGTGAGGTTGTGTAGGGTGATGGATAGTAGATTACGTACGTTCGAAGTTTAAAACCCTCCAATGTGACTTAAAAAAAAACTTGAAAGGAGCCGTGTGTATGTATATGGTATACCTTAAAAGCAAGGGCTATAGCGACGCCTACAATGAAGAGGAAGAAGGGCATCACGAAATCAGCCAATGTGCATCCATTCCATGGTGAGTGATCAATACGCGCATATGCTCCTCCAGCATCATCTACCAATATCATCACCTGCATGTGCACATACAGATGTGAGCAAAATGTTCTCTTACCAGAGTGTCCAGACTATGATATGTTGTTAATTACACAGTATAATAACCTTAATATTTGGTTAAGTGATATTCAATACATAACGAATGATGTTGTTAGATTCTGAAGCATAACGGTTGACTGTGTGAAATCCAATGACAAATCATATAGTAGACTCTAACTTAAATGTACGTACCACTATGGTAAGGCCTCTAAATGCATCCAAAGTAGCAACTCTCTTGCTCCTTTGCTTAACCACTAGAACTGGTTGCTCCTCCCCCTTGATTTCCTTCTCTTCCAGAGGAGCCACCGCATCCAATTTCTTCCTCTCCTCATCCTCATGATCATGGGCAATGACATCTCCACTGCCATTACGATCACTACTCGTTGTTACTTTTTTGTCAATCAAATCATCATCCTTCTTATGAAGACCTTCTTCCAATTTCTTAGCATCGTCCTCCATAGCTAATTAACGTCTTTCCCCCTCAGAACTAAAGTTTGTTGAAGAAATTAAAGCTTAGACAGTAACAGAAGTGAGAGGAAGGAAAGAGCTAGCTAGTATGAATCTGAGCAAAGACAACTGTGTATGTTACAAGGAGGCCGGCTTTTGTTGGCTTGACTGGAGCAATGGGCCATGCAATTATAGGAAAAATATGGTAACTATATATAGTTGAAGATTGAAATATTAAGGTTATAAATTGACAATTACATAAGAATATATGATGAGTCAGACAAATCAAAGAACTTTGAGCAATGAGAAGACAGAAATATGGTCTGAATTCCATGGTAGGTAGCAGTAACTGCCACAGTAATCGTCCATTTAAAATGGAAGTTTAGCGACAATGATACGTAGTTATATTCTGTTTTGTACTTCATGGACTGAAATCTTTGGCTTTACTAACTCTGATTCTTGTGTTGGACCTATTATCTCTTGTTGTCAGGATAGTGAATTAATGTCACACACTAAAATAAGGCACGTGTGACTATAATATCAGGTAACTTTCAACTGTACCGATATATTACAGAGTAGATAAAAGTGCAAAATGTATATGATTTGTTTCTTTCAATCTCACTCGTTCATTTCACGTTGCATTGAATAAAACGTGATATTGTATGTTTTTCCACAAGTATAAGCTATAATAACACTATAAACGTTCAGACAGCCATACAAGATAACAACCCATAACTACCTGATCGTGGACAGACTGTTTGACATTTGATTTGCTGTATATGTGCTAATTAAGCAATCAAGAAATGTTCTAATTAACAATGAGACGGCCTTATTGGATACATCACTGGTGAACAAAAAAAATTGGTGGTAATTATTTTCGCAAAATAAAATAATAGAACAGATAGATGCAGGAGTTGAGCTATCCTTTTCCTAATCGATGGAGTTCCATTAGGCATTTTCCTGTGTCGATCTCATATCTAAATGGACTTAAAAACGGTCACTAGCTTAATCTAAATACAGTATTAAGAAAACATCTCAATGCAGGCCAATGACCGACCAATTAATTTACAAACAAAAGCATGACCATCTTAGTCCCATTTGGGGAGAGTAGGTGTCTCGCACGTGACTATTGCTGAAGAACTAATTTCGTCTAATCTTTCTTTATCTGGGGAAAGAGAAAAATAAAAATAAAAATAAATCTTGTATCTGAGTTTCATTCTTGTGACATATCTAATGTAATACTTGATCTTGACCGTCCATTTGTTAGACTGTTTCATGGATAACGTAAACTTGAGTCTATGACAAGAAGTATGATAGTTCTAACAAGTAAGCAAGTAATAAACTGTGTAAAGAAGACTGATTTCTGCAAAACCCTAGTTAAGTTAGCCTGAGATAAGTTATGTACAATCTGATGCAAATTTAATAGAGACTAGCAGAAAATACAAGTGAAACTCAGATCACCCACAGATGTGTGGGTGACTTTTGCCGTTGATGCAAGTGAGCCTAATACACATCAAAAACTCATAGTCACCAACGAACACGCCAAGGAGTAGGATTTTCTCTCCTCCTATTTCCATCACCTTCCCTTCCCCTCCTTTCACACTTTGTTTTTTGTCTTTTTGTCCCTATAAAAAAATTAATATAAAATGTTAATGTAACTTAATCGTAACTGTTTAAATAGGAGGAAAGTGAAAAATAAAGAGATTAAGAAGGAAGAGAATCATTCTCCAGAAAATGCCAACCTGTCCATTAGAGACTGCATGAACTCAGTACATGGGCAAACTTTCCCAACCAAGCCCACACTTGCTTAAACCCTTACTACTTGGGCAAGCAAAACTTGAAACTGGTCCTGCAGTTGGGCCTTGTGAAAAGACGAGGCATAAATAATTCCTACTAATTAGGCATAAAAACTCCGACTAATTAGGCAGGTAAAGTCGAACTTAGAGACAAATATACTGACTGCTCCCCAATAATTCAAATACCCTTGAAGCCAGAAGAAACCAATCATTCATTATGTGGTCCAATCTGATTGAATTGTCAAATACTTAAACCAATGCCATTCAAATCTGGATTTGGAATTTGGTCACAAAACATCCACGCATCTTTGATTGTCAATTCGAATGCATGAATGATTTGACCCGAAAATATGTTTTAATTCGTGTTACTTCGACTTTGTGCCTACTACTAATCAACCCTAATTTGAAATTCGATAATACAAGATTATTCCAAAACTTGTTGACACACTCCCTCGATGATTTCAAAAGTTCACTTGATCCAAAATCATAACAAAAACTAAAAAAAACCCTTTAAGTCTATACATATACATGTGGTATCATATGTGGCATTGTCTGTCATTGATGGCTTTAACATGGTTTTGCTTATTGGTGATGATTGTGTGTCCTATAATATGTTTATTGTGTTTATCGTCTTTGTGACACATTCTTAATTATGGTGCTTGTGGTAGCCAAATAAATAGCAGTTTACTTATTATGTTTCTCTATGCAAATTAACTCCAAATCAATATACTGGTTATTGAAGAAAATATATCCACGTGTCATCCTTTGTAATTGTTCTTGTTGATTAATGAAATGTATCTACCTTTTTTGGTCGTGTGATCCTAAATAAGTTAAACGTGTTTGATATATTAAATTTAAATCGTTTGTATTTAAAACTAAGCTAATATTTGTATCCAATTGAAATTTGCTTTCGAAGTTGATTCGTATTATAGTATTTATCGTGTTAGAAAAATCATCACCCCCACTCAAATATCTTCCCTTATCCAAAGCTCCTAAAAGACAAGATTTGGAGCTTAAGTAAGATATGGTCAAATCATACCGTATTGGTATTTGGTTTTTCATGTCATATATTCCCAAAAGAAGGGTCTTCCCTTGAAATTTTACACCTAAAGTAGTCTTTGCGTTCTAACGGAATATGACGCAGTTAGTGAGATCATAATTAGGCAAAACAATTATTTGTTTGCCATACTATCTCTAAAGAATATGTTAACTTCTAAGTAGAACAACACACAATTAAATTTAAAAGTAGGAAAAAGATCTAACCGTATGTTAATTCTATGTGAATTGACATATGAGTTTTTTGCTGTCAAATTTGACATATGAAAAAAGTGATGTCAATTAATTCTTTAATCATTTTATTATGTGAATCCTGTTTATGCACTAATTATAAATCTTAAAAAAGTATTTTTATTGATTTTTTTTTAAATAGGTTCTATAAATATCATTTATAACAAAAAAAAAAGCATATAGATTGAAAAAAAAAAATTAACATTACTACATCAACAATCAAATTAACATTTAACAATTATCTTTTTTGACATTTTCAATAGAGATGCTCATAGAATTCAAAAGTGTCCATAAATTGAGCTTTCATTTCTTATTCTTTTGTAAAGTTATGAGCACAATGAGTTTTTCAATCTTTGGGGTGAAAGTGTTTTTAAAGGCATGTGTGGTGGAGTGGGAGACCACAATCCTATCAATGAATTCATTGCTATTGCTTTTCTTACATGTTAATGTGTAACTGGTTGTGAAAGGTCTTGCTTGAGGTGGTAAATATCTTTGCTTTTACAATTTCCACTTTAATAAGTGCATCCAATTGAGATAAAGGGCAGGCGCCTGGAATGTTCTTGTGACGTAGGTTGTTACAGCGCTGAATGACAGATTAATTAAATTAAAACATAATACATATTTAAATTTAATACTTAACTTTTACTTTTATTACGTGTAATATTCTAGTCAAACTATTTTGCCATTTAAGCTTTTATCAAATGTTTCTTTTTAAGGTATTGGAATAAGTTGTCACACGTGTGAAATTTAACAGCCACAAATGTTTTATATTATCTGATTTGTATTGTCCACGTATTAGGCTTGAAAATTCATCATACATGAATGAGTGTGTCGATAATAAATCTTATATTAATAAGAGGAAGAATCTCGTTTGAACTTATAACTAAGTTAAATTACTATCTATATTGCCGATATGGTGTACATCAACTTTCATCCAACTTAAATTTTGAACTAATACTGCCATTCAACAATTTATTAATTAAAACTTTATTAAACCAATTTGAACTTGACTAAAATAGAAACCAATAATGCTTCAAAGCCAGCTGTGCAAATCAGCATATAAACTTCATTACAAGATGCTGATATAATCATACTATAATTATTATGCATGTATATTAATATTAGGCCCAAATCTTACCCCGTGTAACTCCAACAAGCATGCTCAGTTAACTTTCAAAGATATTTTGGGGTTCCGGAGCAGCAAATTATGCGGAAGATTACAGCGCAAAAGCAGGGTAATGGGTCATGGTTATCTAGTTCAAGATTGACCGACAGTAACAAGAATACGATTCTTTTCACAAGGACTGTTGATGTCTACAAAACTAGTCAACAAATTTGTATTTTCTTTAATTAAAAATAACTAAATAATGAGATTAAGCCTGATTGATTAGGTCAATTCTCACACTTGATAAGATCAACGTAAAATTTAGTAAGATTAATACATATAGAATATTATTGATAGAATATTATCCTAGTTAGGACTGGATTTCAAAAACTTTAGAAATTGCCGCCGGCCTCGTGTAACATGTTGGTTTAAGGCACATTCACAATTCATGTGTCCACGATGGAATATTTTCTTAGTTTCTTTGCTTCTACAAATATTCTAGTTTTGTAAAATAGCTTTCTTACTTTTCAAGGAATCCTATTCCATTTGAGTTCTACAATCATACGTTTCCAAGAAGTACCTTACTTATGTCTTGTACACAATGGTCATGCAGTATGCACATCACGTTAATATTAGTGTATATATGCATATGGTTAATTTGCACTATTGAATCTGATTCTTTTTACAAAGACTGTTGACGTCTGCTAAACTAGTCATCAAATTTGTATTTTTGCTAATCAATATCAACTCATTAGAATTTTCGGTAAGTTGCTTAACTAGAACAGCTCTTACACCAGATGAGTTTACATCTCAAATTGATCAATAAGACCAAAATACAAGAAATATCATGTTTATATAAAAATACCTTCTATGTATTACGTACGCGATCGGCAACCCTGCTGTAATTTTTGTCCTCACATCGCATAAATTTGTATGTATATGCATATGGTTAATTTGTACAAAAAGTATTTTCACATGTTGCAAAAGGAGCACAAACTGAATCCAAAGTCTGCAGTGCACACCTTAAATAAAAAAAAAGGAAAATTAATGAAAAGGGCTTGAAAAGTTTTAGTTTTAATAAAAAATCATGTTATAAGTTTTGTTTAATAAAAAACCATGTTATAAGTTTTGTTTAATCAAAAACCATGTTATAAGTTAAGTCATTGTTTCTGGATTTTGGTTCTTTTCGACGGACACTGTTTCTGGAATGTAAAAATAAACTGTTTATGGAATTTAAGTAACACTGTTTCTGGAATCTGTTAGTTTATTTCCAGCGACAGTGTTAGTTTTCCAGAGACAGTGTTATTTTTCCAGCGACAGTGTTAGTTTTTCCAGCGACAGTGTTATTTTTCCATAAACAGTGTTATTTTTCAGCGACATTGTTAATTTTTCCAGCGACAGTGTTATTTTTCCAGCGACAGTGTTATTTTTCAGCGACATTGTTAATTTTTCCAGCGACATTGTTAGTTTTCCAGCGACAGTGTTAGTTTTTTTGCAGAGACAGTGTTATATTTTTCCAGCGACAGTGTTAATGTTCATTTTCTTTCCAGATACAATGTTTGTTTGTGCACGACCCAAAGGGCTTGGTGTGGTTGCTGCTCGCCGGAGCTAAACGGAAGGGAAGGCCGGAAAGTTAGACAAACTTTAAATGCTCATAACTTTGTCAATACTCAACGAAATCAAGTGATTCAAAAACAAAAATCGTAGTCCTCGAAGAGACGAAGAGAATGGTACCTTGCACGATAGCTAACTCGTTGTGGTTTGGCCGGAAAACGCCTCGAAAGCCTCGGAGGTCGCCGGAAACTGGGTTGGACAAACATTAAACGCTCATAACTTTGTCAATACTCAACGAAATCGAGTGATTCAAAAACGAAAATCGTAGTTCTCGAAGAGACGAAGAGAATGGTACCTTGCACAATGGCTAACTCATTGTGGTTTGGCCGGAAAATGCTTCGAAAGCCTCGGAGGTCGCCGGAAACTGGGTAAGATTCAAATAGATAAACTTCTTCAATACTCAACGAAATAGGGTGATTCAAAAAAGAAAGTTGTAGTACTCAGCGAGACGAAGAGGAGGAGGAGGATGAGGAGGAGGATGAGGGCCAAAGGAGAGCCCATGAGTAACTGGTTGGTGGTCGAGCTGTATGTTGGTTTGGTGGGTTTTACCTTGTTATGGGATGGTTTTTGGTTAAAAAAAGTTATAGGATGGTTTTTGGTTAAAATAAACTTAGTTCAAGCCCTTTTTATTAAAATTCCCTAAAAAAAAACCCTTCAACGATTCCTTGAGCTAGGTCAACTTTCTAGTCAATGTGAAACTTCCATTTCTCACTCCCTTCCGGCCAATCTGTTAAATATATATACATTGGAGATACACTATATATACTGCTGTAAGTAACAACTCAAAACCCCAAGAGTGTTGGAAATTCTTATCCAGAACAAAAAAAAAATGGTGGCGGCTGAGTTCACCTCTGGTTTTGGTGGTTTTGGGAACAAGGAGATGAGGAGCTTTGGCTTTCAAGTTCTCCATGGCAGATGGTTCATGGTTTTTGCATCAATGCTTATCTTATCCATGTCCGGCGCGACGTACATGTTCGGCCTCTACTCAGATGTGGTCAAAACCTCTTTAGGCTATGATCAAACGACAGTCAATCTTCTAAGCTTCTTCAAGGACTTGGGAGGTAATGTCGGGATCATAGCCGGGCTCATCAACGAGGTAACAGGGCCATGGGTGGTGCTGTTAATCGGGGCGTTCATGAACTTTTTCGGGTACTTCATGATATGGCTCGCTGTGACTGGTCGGACGTCGAAGCCTCGCGTGTGGCAGATGTGTTTGTACATCTGCATAGGTGCAAATTCACAGACGTTTGCAAACACCGGCGCGGTGGTGAGCTGTGTGAAGAATTTCCCGGAAAGTAGAGGCAGTGTTCTGGGGATTTTGAAGGGACTTGTTGGCCTGAGTGGTGCAATTATCACGCAGCTCTTCCATGCTTTCTATGGAAAGGACTTAAAGTCTCTGATTTTGTTAATTGGTTGGCTTCCGGCTTCTGTTTCGATGGTGTTTCTTCCGATTATTCGGTTGATAAAGTACGTCAGACAATCGAATGAACTCAAGGTTTTCTACCATCTTCTCTACATTACTCTCGGCCTAGCTGGATTTCTCATGGCTATAATTATTATACAGCACAAGCTGAAATTTTCAAGAATTGAGTACATCGCAAGTGCTTCAGTTGTGACTGTGTTACTCTGTCTACCCCTCGGCGTTGTTATATTCGAAGAATTGAAGATCCGACAGAGTAAAATAAGAGCGTTGAACGATCAATCTGAGCTCAAAGTTGTAGCTGAGAATCCAATTCCACCGCCACTTGCTGCACAGTCTCCACAAACACAGAGCCAGCAGAAGCCAACTTCTTGCTGCTTCAGCCGGCCGAATAGAGGTGAGGACTACACCATACTGCAAGCAGTTTTCAGCATCGACATGCTGATCTTGTTCCTTGCCACAAGCTGTGGTGTCGGTGGGACTTTAACCGCCATCGACAACTTGGGTCAGATTGGGAGCTCATTAGGTTACCCATCCGACAGCATAAGCACTTTTATATCTCTGGTCAGCATATGGAATTACCTCGGAAGAGTCACTTCTGGCTTCTCCTCGGAAGTGCTTTTGAAAAAATACAAGTTCCCTCGCCCCCTCATGCTCACTCTTGTGCTTCTCTTGTCATGTGTTGGCCATCTTCTCATAGCCTTTGGCGTCCCCAATTCTCTTTACTTTGCTTCGGTAATCATTGGGTTCTGTTTTGGGGCACAATGGCCATTGATTTTCGCCATCATATCGGAGATCTTTGGCCTCAAGTACTACGCTACTCTGATCAATGTTGGTGGTGCTGCTAGCCCTATTGGGGCTTACCTTCTCAATGTCAAAGTGGCCGGAAATTTATACGATGCGGAGGCCTTGAAGCAATTGAAGGCTTTGGGAAGGACTAGAAAAGCGGGGCAGGACTTACGTTGTGTGGGAGTGGAATGCTACAAATTGGCTTTCATTATAATGGCTGCAGTGGCATTTTTTGGGAGCCTTGTTTCTTTTATTTTGGTAATTAGGACAAGAAAATTTTACAAAAGTGATATTTACAAGAAGTTCAGAGAGGCAGCGGAGGCAACTGAATCGGATAATGTAGTTGCTGCTTCAGGTGGTTTGGTGCCTCCGAGAGAAATGGAGTCCAAAGCTCCAGTGAATTCTGCAAATCCATCAACCTCCTCACATGGTTAGGGTAAAGCAATGAGATAGTTGACTAATAGCTCTATGCATGTATGAATGATTGTTCAGACGGTATTGTTGTAGTTTCCAGTCATTTGCAAAGGAATAATCTTTGATCAATATGTTAGTAACATGCTTAGCTTAACATATCTACAGTTGAGATTATTTACATATTTCTAAGTCATAAGAGTAATTAAATTTTTGCTAAACGGAAGTTTTACAATTTGACTACCGTCTTGTTAAAGTCCCACATCGGTGGTGGGAAGAAAACCCAATGGGTTTAAATAGTATTACCTTACTCTAACTAATACGAGGTTTTTTGTGGTAAAATCTCATACCTGACGAATTTGGTATATGGTAAAGTTGGGGACTATATTAGTCTTGTTAGAGTGGGACAGGGCGTGCCCGGCGATCCAAAAATTCAACACGTCTACCACATAAAGGGACATGTTCCAACCGGTTTCTATGTAACTTGCTGACTTAAAATATAATAAATATATAAAGGTCTGTCATGAATTCGATTGACCTGAATAGATCAATTATCATACTTACCAAAACGAGTATAATGCGCAATTTGATACCCATAAAATTTGTCTTCAAGCAGTATTAAAATTGCGATCCATGGGGTGTTAGGTGTGTGATTTGCAAGCATATTGTGCATGGTATGCAAGCATATACCTAACATGCAAACAATTTGATATATAAAAAGAGTAACTTTAAGCTTTATTTGGGATTGTTTTTTAAAAAGTACTTTCATTTCAAAATGAGCTTAAAATGGTATTTAAAATATGTTTTTATGATTAATCTCAGTTTAGTACCCTCAAGTTTCTTTTGTTTTTAATATTTAGTAAATTAATTTTGTTTCATCTTACAGTGGTAGATGAAGTCAAAATTTTAGAACAATTTTATACTTCCGTTAAGCTTACTATTAAATCAGTAGTACAATAGCCTCTACCTCCTATTTTGTTAATTTTAGAATCTTTTCTTTCATAACAAAAGCTTTTCAAAAGCTACATGAATCCCAAATGATCATCCACAATATATGGTGTCGGTATGTACCAGCTTAAATTGTTGACTATGCCATTGGTCAATGTATTACAGATCAATCTGAATTGTTTTGTTCCTTTCCTGCGTGGAGTTGTGTGGACCAAACCGAATCGCGTGGGCATACTAGATATGTACCACCACTTCAGTCATGGGGTATGAAAACTCGGCCTAGCTTTCCCAAACCTAATTTTGTCACCTTGTTTTTTATCCTTTGGGGTTGACATTTATTTGCCAATGCCACCTTAGCTACAACAACATCTGCCCAACTTTATTCTCTCATCCACCACCTCCATATCTCCTTCAGATTCTGTAGAAACCTCCCAAACTTCTTCCCCTTTTCACGTTGGCAATAGTGTAGTAGGACTAAAGATATTTCTTTCCTATTTTCTTGGTTCAAGGACTCAAAATCCCAGCTACCATTCAATTTGTGGCAGCGCCATGGCTATTGTGCCATCCATCAATTTGTATGCAATATGACAAGAGAGAAATACAAAATTGTAAAGAAAAACGATGATAGAGACAAGAAATTTCATAATTTAACCGTCAAATGCCACAAAACCTAGAAAAAAAATACAAAATATGATGTGTAAGCGTGCAATTATACTTTTTGACGTTTGGGAAAAAACTTGTGGTTGTACATACATATATGCTTGGAGACACAAGCAGGTGGAGACTTAAATTTTTAGGGTTTTGTGGGAACTGTGTGTGTGCCCGCTGCCTACAGGTGGTGTGTTTATATCAATGTATATATCACCATTTAATCATCTTACTGGGCTTCAACCTTTCTTTGCCTCAAGTTCTTTGTCCTTACCCCACAACACCAATAATTTACAAGACAAAGAAAACAACTCACGATCGACCCCATTGCTGATTGCTGTCTTATGAGGGTTACCGGCCCAGATTATAACACAATTTTGTTTATTAATTAAATAAGAAGGAATCATTACGTTTTTACTCAAAATTTCCGGTAAAAATGCACTAAAAAAACACACATAATTATTAGTTAATTCAATAAATTTCATGACTTGAGTTCTTGCTATCCCTCTTGACTTTGTCGATGTGCTTGACTAAAAACATAATCATCTTTTTTGATTAATAACTTAAACCGAAAGAAAGTTTGCTTGGATCCCCCACCTTCCGGTCTCCCACTAATTGAATAATTTCTTCAAGATTGAAATTTTTAATACCTTTCAAATCTTGTCGATTTCCTTAATTCTTTTTTCTCTCATTGTTCTAATTATTTCTATTAGAACCTAGTAACACATCACTACCCATATTATTGTCATAATCATTGATTATATCTCTCCCACTTGATCATTGACAATATATTGGTTTTCAACCATGTCTTGGTCTCTAGTAAAATTTTGTGCTTCTATGAGTTTTATTTGATACGCGATTCACATATATTACATAAGTAGGCTGATGATATCAGTTTGAGAATTATATCCCCTCATAAGGAAGTATAAAATCATCTTCTATGTGCTGGAGAATAGTAGACGAGCCATTTCATTAGGCCATCTCCAACCGAAAGGTTCAGAGGGCTAGAGGGCCGAAAATTGCCCGAAAACCGTCTTTAACCGAGGGCTAGGCCATAGGGCTCGTGGGCCCCACGGAATCTGAAAGGGCCAAAGGGCCAACCGACTGACCCAATCCAGCCAGCCAGCCAACCCCGGGCTGGACCAAAATTTTGATTAATCCTATCGGATATAACCGACAGTAATAGTACCGACATGAATGGTTGCTAAAATTTGAAATTCAATGGGTAGTTATCATTGGATTCAATTTTTTTGGGCCAAATTTTTGTTTATGAAATTTAAAAATTCCTTTTTTTTTTCCCTAAGCCATTATAAACACCTAAGCCATTCCTACATCATTTAAATTTTTAAATTATGCCTTGGTTTATGAAATTAATTAATTAATTTTATTTTTTCAAGCAATACCTAAGTCATTCCTACATCATTTCTCACATAATTTTCACCATTCCATACTATCTCACTTCATTCTATTTCAATTCTTCACATTATATTTTCTTACCTCTTCCTTCAATCTTTCCTTCAATTCTTCACATTATATTTTCTTATTTCAATTCTTCACTTAGCCGTTGGATTTGAATTTAAGTTGTAGTTTTTAAATAATAAATTATGTTTGGCCCTATGACCCTTTGGCCCTCGGTTGGAGATGGAGGCAAATATGGCCATGTATTGTTTATTAAAATATTAATATCTTGGAGGCCAGAGGGCTAAAACGAGCCCTCTGGCCAACCCTCGGTTGGAGATGGCCTTATTATTCTCCCACTTATAACCCGAGATCCTTCAATGCATGTGTCTCCCACTTTAAATTGTATACAAAGTTTTCTCATGGATTCGAAGGTATGTGGTCCTTCTTTTCCATGTGGCAAAGATCAATTTCCATATGCAAGTCCTGATTATGGATTTCAATGCAAAACACCAAAGATCATTGAGCAGAAGTCTAGAACCAACCAGTTTTAGTGATTTGAACGATTAAGGCGACTAACTCCTCCTCCATGTGTGTCTTCTGTGAAATTTTGAGTTCTGTGCTGTTCTAAAAACTTTTGGATACAGTTTCTAAAGGACACAACTGATCAATTAAAATACCAGTTTATAACCCACCAAGCCAGCGTGAATTGGATTGGTGCACTTTTGTTGATTACACGGACGCCTTATATAAATAGAAATACCTAGATCGCGATTCCAAGTCTGCGGATTCAGAAAAAAAAATAAAACTTTAATCTTTATGAGCTTCATGTAAAAATCTGAAAATTTGACACAATTCCCGAACCGTATGCCTATCTTTATCCCTTTTGATATTGTTGACCTTGCAAAACTATTTTATACATTAGGCGTGTGTAAAACCAATTTGCAAATTTGGGACCAGTCACTTCAGACATGAAGTTCCAACCTAATATCCCAATATCACTGATCCACAACCCAGATACTTGAATTCAACCTGACCAACTTCAATACCACGAATGAACCAGACGAATAAAAACGAGATTTCGTACCTTTGATTCTTAATCTCTTTTCCCTTTTCAAATTTCTTCCTTCTATAATATCAAAGAGCCTTGCTCTGATATCATTGATGATTTCACGTAATCGTCACAAGATCGAACTCTAATATTGTTAAACTATTGATTAGTAGTGCCAAGGAAGAAATGTAGGAATGAATCTTCCTTTTATAGACTTCATCATACTTCACTGATATGTAGAAATGAATCTTCCTTTTATAGACTTCATCATACTCTTTTCAGATAGTTGTGATACTTCACTGATGATCTTATCCTTTCGGGATAAGATACATCACTTATAGAAGGGTATAACAGTACCCTTATGTTAAGTTACACCTCTTATCATACCCTAGGTTATATGTATATCAGTACACAAATCTTATATTACACCTCCATACATCAAATACACACATAATAAAGCTAAGATCATCACGTCATATTCTAATATATATATGAAACTGTTCATGTCAAATTTTGGTTCAGTTGAGATACTGATGTGATTTAATTTGTTTCTTAATTTGTAGGAAAATTGGAAACCCTACAACGTAGAAAATTATCATTAGAGTGACACCTTGTGGTGTCAGCTAACACACTACACTATTATCCAGAAAGAGCAAATTATAGCAATAGTTTTGAATTAATACTTGATATTCTCATTTTAGTCTCTGTGTTTGTTCGTTTTATGAATTCTATAGTCCTCAAGCCCTATTAAGTGTTTAGCTTTTGTCTGATTTTCTATCTATTTGATCAGGTTTTGAGCACAAAACCTTGTTTTAAGAAACAACAAGGTGATACTATGTCACTACTCCCACAACGATCCAATCGATCCAACTCACTTAGTAAAGTATCGCCTTCATTATCCCATGTACTATCCAAAAGTTGGAGTTGGTAGGATCGTTAGGGCAAAAAATGGCCAAAACTCTTCAATATATGACTACAGAAACGGTTAGTTTGTAGAAATTCGACAATTGTTGAATGCTTAACACCTCTTCGTTCATATATATTGTTAGTCATGATAAGCCTTACTTAATGGAATTCTCATCAGATGGTGACTCATTAATACCTCTCGTAATTGTCATTATTAACTAATTTGTCCATTAGGAGTTTTATCTTTTGGCCTTAACTAATTTGCTTATAATCATATGTCTCGTGAATTAACTACTTTTAACATAATTTTGATTTTCTCTACTTCTTCTTCTACTCTAATTTATACTTGATAACAAATATGTGTAAGGGTTCACTACTAAATTTTACACCATCCTCCTTTTATTACTCGCTAGGATGCATGCATAGCCTTGGGAATTAATGCTTACTTCTTCGACTAGTCATTGAATTGATCTGGTAAAGGAGTGGCTGCTATATATGAGCCTCTGAGTGCGTGTTGTGGTGTCATGCAAACAAGTGAATCAACATGAAAGAAATACAGAAAGATAACCCAATTATCTCCATCTCCATGCATGCATGTCTCATCAACTTTCTTGCAAACAAACCATCCATAAGGTTGGTTATACTAAAAAATCAAACTAAACTGTTTGCTTTTTTGGGTAATAGAAGAACATTTATTTCGATAAATAAGAAAAGACAAAAGAGAGCAACATTTCTGTCAATGGAAGCCAAAGCTTGCGGACAGTATAGGTATTTTTTTTTTTGGACAATTAGTTGGAATGATTAGTTTTTGACATTTGATTGCATAAATGATTAGTTTTTATCATGTCAGCATTATATTAACTTTATGTTGTTGTTATTTGATTATTGTGTCATCAATATATGATCAATAAATGTTAAAAACTGATCCTTTATACAACTAATTATCAAAGACTTTTTTTTTAACACAAGTGAGTTGGAGAATGGAGGAATATTTTGACACAGTACCTCGAGTTATAATGGTAGAGATTGTTAGTTATATGAGCTGCACGTCCTTGCATCGTTAACCAAGGTTAGACTGCTCACTGAGCCTAGAGGTTTATCTTATTTTATCGAATTCTCTTGGTGGTCGATTTTAGGGCAAAGGGGCCAAAAAATAAGCCTAAATGAGAAGCTCTACCCAATAACATTTCAGCCCAGCCCAAATCAAAACTTAAATTAAAGGGCAGAAATGCAGACATTGTTTGCATGTCATGTTTTGTTAGCGCATCTTATTTACATGTTTCTGAAAATTAAAAATTAAAAGTAATTATTAAATAAGTCTTTAATTTTTGAGGCAAAACAGTAGATTGATTAATAGTAATCAAGCACTACAATCACTCAAAACATCACGGATAATGTTCGGAGAATCCTCAAACCAAAAGAAATCATGATCAAAGTGCAATGCCAACTGGCTAGTCTATGCCTTGTGACATTAACTGAAAGTCGAACATGGAGGATGCGAGAGTTGGAAAGAGAATTTTCAACTTCTAAAAAAATGTGAAAACAAAAATGTTATTAAACAGATTTTTTAGTTTCCATTATTTTAAAACAAATGAAAAAGTACAAACGAAACAAAATTCATGGCTAAAACACAAAATTAATGGTTGAGATTGAAATTTGAAGATCTAATAATTGTGAAAAATACAATTTAATGACTGAAACACTACCATTGAGTATTACATAGCGTTAAAGCCACACCTAAAACTAAAAGCTAAAATATAAAAAATGAAAGTAAAGTGGTTATTAAACAACCCCTTAATTTCATGTATGATATATATATATATATACATATTTTTGAGTTTTGTGTATCCTTAAATAAATCTGGAGTTAATTAGTACTTCATGTTTTGTAATAAGGAATCATTTTTTAAAATACCTAAATTATTAGGGTTTAACACATTAATTAGATTGCTAACCTCAATCCTTATCTGCTCTCATAAACTAAATATTAAAAAATAATACAGAGTCCCTTCCAAATTTCCAATTAGTTTTCAACATTCGGGTCCACTTTAGTACTAAAATTCCTTACCATACAATATGACGATGAGAAGTTTACTGAAACTAAACTTTCGTCTGACCAGCCATTCAGTACTAAGGTTTGATGATACTTCTCTTCACTTGGAAGTGAGAAGTCTTAAATTCGAATCTCGTGGATGGCGAATTTGATACCAAATTAAGTTGTTTATTGTGTGGCTTAATCGAACTCTTCATTCCTTTAGTGTAAAAATATCGGTGTACTAAAAAAAAAAATTCCGTCTGAGAAAATCAATTCCACAAAGTCAAGTCATTGTCGAGGTCAATCTGAGTGTAATCCCCTTGTTGACTTTAACCATACCACGTTCATATATATGATTTATGACCTTGATGTTGATGGTGTCTAACAACTCTTATGACAACCCTCGGCTTATTTCAAAATTTAATTTTAGTTGCCAGACTATTTCTGGAAGAGAACAATACACCTACAACAGATGCGCCATTATAATAACCAGTCACACTCTACAAGAAAACAGAACTTTAGTGACGATGCCATGTGATTGCAGAGAAATTGTCAAAGAGACGAGGCCGTGTGAGCTGCTTGCTATGAAGGAGAGAGTTTGAGAAATCGACGGGTAGGGATTGATAAAGCGAGGGAGCAATGAAGATTTGAGATGACGCCATGTGAGCTGCTCCCTCTCAAGAAGACGCGTAGTTTTGTTTTACTGAAAATATGACTTTAACCTCTCAAATTCAATTTTTTTTTTAATATAAAACCCGACATAATTTTTTTATTCAAAAAAAAAAAAACCTAGTAACTAGGATCCACCTAAGTGAATTCATTAATTACATATTTGTGAACACGGAAAATTCCTGAAACGAACGAGACAAGAGCACGTGTACAAAATAATATTTTGTATTAACTTTGGGGTTACAATCTCTGTTACAATTTGATCATCTGATTCTATCTTCGTAAGGTATAGATTTGTGGATGGGCTGTTGATCCAAAGGGCCATTGGGGCTTGGTCTAGGGATGAACAATCATGTGGATTTGTTGATGTTGTTGATCCAAAGGGCCGTCGGGGCTTGATCTTAGGATGAATGAGTGATGAACGATGAACACTTTCTTCAAGGGCCGTCGGAGCTTGATCTTGAATTGGTGGAAGTTCTTCAAGGGCTGTTGGGGCTTGATCTTGAAGGTGGATTTGACGAAGAACGAAGAGAGTTTTCTTGATCCTTCGGGATTCTTGGGAATTTGGGAGGTTGGGTGCTTGAAAGCTTTTAGTGTTTCAAAGCTTTCAAGGATTTGGGGGAATTCTCTTCCAATTTGGGAGTAGAGAAATGTGTATGTGAATTGGTGAATGGAAATGAATGCCTTGGCTTCCTATTTATAGAATTCTTCCAAGGCCTAATATTCAGATGAAATAAATCGTTTCTGCCAGGGGCTGACACGTGTCCTATTTGATGACTTTTCTTATTTCTTTTGATTTTTCTTTAAGTCACGTGCTACGTGTAAAATTTATGTGATACGTGGGCGTTGAAAATTTAATTTATTGGTTAACATTTATTTCACCGAAATTTCGATGTCTACAATATTACTTTACACATTTTACATTTTTTTAGATGCCTAAAATACCCATATTTGATGTGCACAATTAATTCTATGCAGATTGTAAGGAGAGAGTTAATGATTTTGCAAAAAGAAAAATAAGATGTTAATGTTAAAAAAATTCATTGCATATTAATATCAAATATGAGAATTGTTGGCTTAATTCTATGTATCTGGCATTATGAGTTCATACATATAATTTTACAAAAAAAAAAAAAAAAAAAAAAAAAACCTAATATATGTAATAATACATAAAAAAAAAAAGTAAGTTACCTACCATGTACAAAATGTTATTTGATTCAAAATGTGTGTGTGTGTGTATATATATATATGTGTGTATGTATGTATGTGTGTGTGTGTGTGTATTTATATAATTAGACCATATTAATTTACCTACCTACTATTTGAAATGTTCATTTCCAATGATGCAAAATATTGCATACCAACAACAAAATATTGCATAAACTTAGGAATTGGATCATGCTTTTGATTTTATCTTTCACCTACAAACAATCATATACATATTACTTTATATATTTTTACCAAAAAAGGTCCCTAATAGGCTAATATATGCAATAATACATGAAAAATAATTTACCTACTGTTGTAGGCCTATTTGATTGAACGATCTAAAGTTTAGAGAGAGAGAGGGGGCCGGCCACAATTAGAGAAAAGAGAGATTGATTTAATTGTGAGGTGTGTTTGATTCACCCCATTGTGCCTTTATTTATAATAGTAGGATATGTAAAAACCTTTCTCTTTAGGATTACAACATTTAATAGGAATATAAGATACTTTCCCATATTCTCTAGGATTTACACAATCACATTTCTATTCTAAATATGACTGCAACACTCCCCCTTGAGTGTGTAAATACTCAACAAACCATCGCATCAGATCTTCAGCAGATAAGGTAGAATAGTTGATGAAGTCATCGGCACAACGGGTGATCGCGAGTCTCAAATTTAATTTGAAGTATGCGTTTGTAAAAAACTCACAAAAAACTCACTATGGTAAAACCCAAGGCATGGGGAAACCTATAGACTAAGGAGAAAAGTAAGAAAATATGCATAATGTCTAAAACAAACGTCAAACTGAACGAATGTAGTGAACTCAAATAAGTATGATCATCCCAGGACGGAAGGGATTTCGTTTAGCATCTAGAGTCCGAACGACCATGGGTGTGCTTGAAGGCTTCGCTTTATCCTTATTAAAACGACGCAACACCTTTTGGGTGTAGTTCGATTGATGTACTACGATTCCATCCAAACAGTGCTCGATCTCCAGGCCGAGGCAGTATCGAGTTTTCGCAAGATCCTTCATCTCAAATTCTGATTTCAAGTGTGCAGCAATTTCCTCAAGCTCTGCGGGAGTCCCGATGAGGTTCATGTCATCGACATAAACTGCAACGATTGCAAATCTGGAACGTGATTTCTTTATGAACACACATGGGCATAATTTGTTGTTCACATAACCCTAACTCGTCAAATATTCACTCAGACGGTTATACCATATTCGCCCAGATTGTTTAAATCCGTAGAGTGACCTCCTCAACCTAATTGAGAAAGTGTTCCGTGGTCTAGAACTATTTGAACCAATTAATGGAAGTTCTTCAAGAACTTTCATGTATATTTCCGTATCTAGATCCCCATATAGATACGCGGTTACCACGTCCATAAGCTGCATATTCAGTTTTTCGGAAACTACCAAACTGATTAGGTAGCGGAACGTTATAATGCCCATTACGGGGGGATACGTCTCCTCATAATCAATTCCAGGGCGCTGAGAGAAGCCTTGCGCTACGAGGCATGCTTTGTATCGCATTATTTCATTCTTCTCATTACGCTTCCTCACAAAAACTCACTTGTAGCCAACGGGCTTCACGAGTGGTGGTGTAGGAACGATAGGTCCAAACACTTTGCATTTCGCGAGCGAATCGAGTTCAACCTGGATTGCTTGTTTCTAGTTTGACCAATCGGTTCTACATCGGCATTCATCGATGAAACGTGGTTCAATGTCATCGCTAAGCATGATGTCAGTATCTACTAAGTACGCGAATGCATCGTTGACGATCATCTCATTCATATTCCAAACCTCATCCAATACTGTGTAGTGGATTGAAATCTCGCGATTCTCGAGAGGCCGAAATTTTTCGTCTGAAGCATCACCGTAATCTAGAATAACCTCATGCATTGGAACGGATGAGTGAGCGATGGTCGAATTCAAACTAGGGTCACTAGTTGGTGCCGTTTTCCTCTTCCGGGGTTATGAATCCTTTGAACCAAGGGGTATGCCATGCTTCAGGGTCGGAGCAGATGATTGGCTAGCCACCAATGTACCTTGCCGTGTGGAGGGTGCGGCCTCCCCACCTTCGGGGACGGTCTGGCCTTCCCAGACGGGTTGTTGACGTACGCGGGGTACATATATCCTTGCAAGTGTGTTTGCAGCGGGTATCTGTGATCTTGTCTCCTTTGCTAGATCATTAAAAGCATCAGGCATGCTTTGAGCAAGCTCTGAAGATCTATAATTCGTCGCACCTCAGTTTCAGACTGGGCAGTGCGGGGATCTAAATAAGACATAGTGGGAGCATACCACGATAATTCGCTCCGTTCTAACGGAACGTTAGCATGCTTATCTCCCCCTAACAAGGGGAAGACTGCCTCATCAAAGTGACAATCCGCAAAATGTGCAATAAAGAGATCTCTTGTCAAGGGTTCTAAGTAGCGACCAATTGATGGCGAATCATAACTGACATAGATTTCCAATTTTCTCTGAGGACCTATTTTGGTACGTTGTGGCGGCGCTATTGGCACATAAATGGCGCACCTAAACACCCGTAAATGCGAGACGTCGGGCTCGTATCTAGTGACCAACTGTAACGGTGAATGTGGTTGGGTAGCGGTGGGCCTCAGGCGGACCAACATAGCTGCGTGCAAAATTGCATAGCCCTAGGCAAATACCGGCAGTTTGGTTTTCATAACCAAAGTCCAAGCTATCATTTGAAGGCGCTTTATGAAAGCTTCTGCCAGGCCGTTTTGGGTGTGAACATGAGGCACAGGATGTTCCACATCAATCCCTACTGACATGCAATAATCGTCAAAAGTTTGTGACGTAAACTCTCCAGTGTAATCCAGTCGAATCGACTTAATTGGATAATCAGGGTGGTGAGCCCTTAGCTTAATGATTTGAGCTAGGAGTTTAGCAAACGGGGCGTTACGTGTGGACAACAAGCAAACATGTGACCATCGTGTCGATGCGTCAACCTACACCATAAAATATTTAAATGGTCCGCAGGTTGGTTGGATAGGTCCATAAATGTCCCTTTGAATCCTCTGAAGAAATTTAGGGGGTCATGAATAATCTTTGTATGGGAGGGTTGGGTATTCAACTTCCCTATAGAACACGCTTTGCGTGGTGGGAGTCTAACATAAGGATGTAACTTGTGCGCGTGAGAAGATTTAAGGATACGGCGCATCATGTCATGTCCAGGATGTCCTAAACGATATCACATGTCCAATTCAGTAGAAGTAGCCTGAATGGGAGCTTTGCCCTTGTTCTTGAAGTTTGGGACCTTAGAGGCAAGTGGTGGGTGCTGCTGGGTCACAATTCTTCCCTTAGGTGCGGCACTTTGTTGACCTTGGGCCCGTGGTTGGGGTTTTCGTCCATTGCCACGGCCATGACGATTCTGTCATCTTTTATGGCTGCGAGAATTAATCGCATGCACTTCAGGCGTGGCGTTCGAGCTAGTGGGTCGAGCTTGATGATTCTTCATCAACAACTTGTTCTTCTTTTCAGCGAGAAGTAAAATAAAGATCAAATCCGAAAACTTGGTGAATTTATGTGCCCTATATTGTTGCTGCAGGACAATATTGGTGGAATGGAAGGTCGAATAGGTTTTCTCCAAGAGATTTGATTCGGTTAGTTCCACTTTGCAGAATTTCAACAAAGAACGGATTCTACAAACTTCAGAGTTGTATTCATTCACGGACTTAAAGTCTTTGAAGCGAAGATGTTGCCGGTCGTGTCTTGCTTCAGGCAAGTATATGTCTTTATGGTGATCGAAACGGTTAGCCAGAGCAAGCTAGATGGTGCGTGGGTCCTCCTCAGCGAGATACTCAGTCTGCAGTGCATCATGGATATGTCTTCGAATGAAGATCATTGCAGTAGCCTTCTGAGCTTCGTCAACAGGTTTTTCGGCGATAGGAGTCTGGATGGTGGCTCTGATACCCTTTGCAGTTAGATGGAGCTTCACGTCTTGAACCCACTTCAGATAGTTTCTTCCGGAGACTTCTAGAGTGGCAAAATCGAGCTTGTTCAAGTTCGACATATCCCTAAAATGGAGGGAAAAACGTGAGTAGTCATATGGTAAACCATAAACATATATCGTAGAACATACAGGTTTTATAAACATGTATTGGTTTAATTTATGCATGAAAACTACAGGTTTCATGTGGTATGTTTTGAATGAAAACTTCAGGTTTCAAAGGCACTAAATTTGAAACTACAGGTTCAATTTAGGTTTTTATGAACAATTAGTTCATAATGAGAGGTTCCTGCAAGAAACACATAATGCAATATACTAATTTGAATATAGTGGATTTGAGGTTCTTCGGGAACTCAAGTGTGAGAGCTTCGTTACTATGAAAGTATGTGACGGTTCAAAGTATAAAAATAAATTATTGAATCGTTAATGTCCAAAAGTGATCTTCAGGTCAATAATTTTGGATTCATTATCAAATTAATGGATTGCAGGCCACTTTTAATTAATTCAATAAATCTGGCGATACGGGATCGATTGTAGAAGCTAAATAATATTAAAATAATATTATTGGATCGAAAATATAGCCCCAAAATAATTTGGGCTTGGTGCCGTGGGTTAAGGGCACGGGTTGGGTGCCTTAAGTAGAAATGCAGGGCCCAAGAGAGGGCTCGGGGATGGACTAGAGGCCACGGTAGGGGAAAGAAACCCTAGCCGCAGCTGGGTTTCAAGTTGGGCCAAAGGGGGGGCACGGGTGAAGGCCCAGCAGGGGTTGGCCTTGAGGGTTTGGTCACGAGGAGCCCAGCCGCAAAAAGGGCTGGCTGTGTGTGTGTGATCCGGGGCAGCTGCAAAGCCCAACAACAAAAAATGTTGCGGCATACAGGCCATGGGCCGAGACAAGAGGGTAGGGCTGTAGGCCCGTGTGACATGGACCCAAGCCAAGGCTTGGTGTAGTCCGAGAGGGAGCAGCAGGCCACGGGTCAGAGTGCAAATGGGCATAGGGCTTCAGGCCTATCAAATTGACCCCAGGCCGAAGCCTGGTTTTGGCGTGCTCAGTGATGGTGCGGTGGGTGTGCTGCACCATGTCCAATTCCTTTTTTTTTCAAAATCCCTTAGGGTTTAGGGAAACCCTAAATATTCTTATAATTTAATTTTGTACTTTGACTCACAAATTCCACATAACAATTTAATTGTGCGATGCATGAAACAAATATATGAACATATATGTATATCGAAAGGAAAATATAAACATAGAGGTGTTCATGCATCATGGGAAATGTTTTCATGCTTCGTGGACATTTCAAATATCTTCTTTTATTTTAAGCGTATCTGATTAGCAGAAAACGAATAAGCCTTTGAATTTGGTGGATGATAGCCTCCTCGTACGATGAGTCAATTCCTCAGCTTCTGGCAAGAGCGTGCTGATAACGTGTTGTAGGCCTATTTGATTGAACGATCTAGGGTTTAGAGAAAGAGAGGGGGCCGGCCACAATTAGAGAGAAGAGGGATTGATTTAATTGTGAGGTGTGTTTGATTCACCCCATTGTGCCTTTATTTATAGTAGTAGGATAGGTAAAAACCTTTCCCTTTAGGATTACAACATTTAATAGGTAATCTACTCCTAATAGGAATATAAGATACTTTCTCATATTCTCTAAGATTTACACAATCACATTCCTATTCTAAATATGACTGCAACACCTACCATGTATACAAAAATGTTATTTGATTCAAAACATATAATCTAGGTTTTCTCAAAAAAAAAAAAACATATATATATATATATATATATATATATAATCTAGGTGTAGTATATATATATTTTTATATAATTGGAACAAATTAATTTACCTACCTACAAATTAATTTCCAATAATTTACCTACAAAAAATTATACCCCGTGTGTAATATAATATTTTTTTTTCACTAATACATGGAGAATAATTTACCCATAACAAGAAGAAATATAATTTGATGTATTATATTGAAAAATATTATGTCATACCTATATTTATACAACAATAAAACGTGCCTAATATATGTAACAATACATGAAAAATAATTTTCCTACAAGTTAGAGAAGTGTTGTTTGATTCAAAATATATAATACGGATTTTTTTTAATAATTGGAACAAATTAATTTACTTCCCAATTAATGCAAAATATATATATCACAAAAAGGTAAATTTTTGGTATGATATGGATACAATTAATGCAATACAACAATTTATATATTTTATTTTAATTTTTCTACAACTTTTAATTTGGAATAAATTTAGGGATTTGGGAAAGTGGCATGGGTGTAAATAAATTGTATTAGTAGGTCAATAGTGTATCGATGTGGCTGCAGATTTTAAATTTGGGCTTTTATTGGACGTTTATATGTAAATGGGTTTTTATTTAGGAATCATGAATTGTAAGGGCCAAAATCTAAAGAACCCTTTGTTTTATGAAAAATAAACGCTTATGACTTGTAAATAAAATGATTAAAAGAGAAATTAAATGGGCAGCAATAAGGTACATGTTGTTGTAAATAGTATTTTGTTTTAGGAATGTGATTGTGTAAACTTAAATAGGAATCCCAATGGGATTTAGAGATCAAATTCTTATAGGCTTTGTATTACTGTAAGGAAAGAAACCCTATCATGATTAGTATAAATAAAGGCATAATGTCATGCGGTGAAACATATTTGTCACAAACACCTTAGCCCTTCATCTTTCTCTGTCGTCCCTCTCTCTCACCCACTCTTAAAATTTAGTTTACAACACATTATCAGCGCAAACATGACTCTGCAAGAAGGAGAGGATCCTTGAAGAAGTCATGCGAAAAGCTTTTATCATCTTCATCAACATCTAGGTAATCCTAAACCCTAATCTATTTGATTTTAATTTATATTTATGCCATGTACACTATGATTACTGTTCTATGCTATATGTATGTTATATGTAGGTGTATATGTGTGGGTATACTGAAAAAAAAACCTTAAAATCGTAGAAGCCATGGTTGGAAGCTGGGCCTACATTTAAGCCACCAGACCGAGTCACCAAACCCCTGCCTTAGATTGTACAACTCGTCGTTCTTGACGTTGTCCCTAACCTCTAGTCGCTGTCGTTGCCCTATCTCATTGACAAAAGTCAAGCAAACCCTAGGGCCACAAAGATTAGTCACCATGATGCCTAAAGCCGTCCTTCTGTGGTGGTGATTGTCTCTGAAGATCAAGCTTCGAGAGATTCTGGGAGAATCTTAGTAAATTGATGTCGTTTCACCTCGTCCCCGTCCTTTTGACAACGTCGGCATCGATACTCGGACTTCACCATATTTATAGGTGGATGATTATGCCTCGTAATCCATGCCAACGTTAAGATTCCTCCATTATGCCCTATTAGGTTACCACTAAGAATCTACAACTTTTCTCCTCTAGAACCATATCCCTCGATGATATTGAGGTTGATGATGAGGTCTAGAGTGTTTGACTCGACCCATAACCTCCAGAGGATGCCTGAAAGCGGCAGACTTGTTTATTTTGGTGAGGGAGACACCACCAGTGGTTCGAATTTTGTGTGTTGAACAGTATAGACTCAACTTCGGCTGAAGTCTGTTGAATAAGACGCCCAACTTCAGCTAAGACCTACTGAAGAACACGCCCAACTTCAACTAGGACTTACCGAATAACGCACCTAGCTTTGGCTGGGCATACCAAATCTACTCACCCATCTTTGGCTGGAGAGTGCCCATCCATGTAGAGACCCGAAGTTCTCCATGTCTTAAATCCATTAAATCATACTATGTCCCTTGAACATGAGGGGAAAACTTTTGAATATGCTAAGTTTCACATCCCGGCCCTGGCCACCACCACATCCCTGGTTCGACTCCACCATAGCACGATATTGTCTGCTTCGGGCCCCTGCCACGCCCTCACGATTTTGTTTCTGGGGAACTCACAAGCAACTTCTCAGTGGGTCACCCATCATGGGCTTGCTCTCGTGCGAACTTGCTTAGCTTCGGAGTTCCGATGGAATCCGAAGCCAGTGAGCTCCTAAAAGGCCTCGTGCTAGGTAGAGATGAGAATATACATATAAGGCTTACAGGATCCACTCCCCTGGGCGATGTGGGATGTCACACTAAGTTCATAGAGTAACGTATTGTATGCAATTAACAATTACAAGGAGGAAGCATGTTTGTATGCACTAAAAAATAAAACTTAGACTAAGAAATTCAAAGCCTTGTAGTTTGGTGAACCAAAGACTTAACTCAAATTACAAAGAGAGTTGAGATTTCTTATACCTTTGAAGATTCTCTATACCTAGCAAATGGTAATCACCCAAAGTGAAGGCCTTCATTACTTTCCTTAAGTTAGACACTATAACCTTCATCTTCATAACTTTGCTCCTTGTATTTAGATGCTTGAATGGATTCTCCAAAGCTTCCAAAATTGCAAGCCTTTAACTTTCGACACATTGAGGAAGAAGATGAGTGACATGGGATAAAAAAGATGGTAGTGTTCTTTTCCCATGTAGCTTGCATCCTAGAGTGAGAAGAGAGAGTTGTATTCTCTCTTCTTTCTTTATAGAAACCTCTTAGTGAAGGAAATAGTTAAAAGATCTCTATGTAGCTCTTTATATGTAAGTGGCACAAGAGAAATTCTCCTTTCCTTACTTGTATGGCTAGCCATCCCAACTCCTTTGGGCTTTTGGGCTTCTTGAATTTGTTGTTAAGTTATCATACAACTTAAGTTAATGGGCTTGAATTAGAAGCTCATTGGGCCTTGAGGCCCAATGTGTTTTAAGTTATCATACAACTTAAGTTAATGAGCTTGAATATTTAAATCTCATTGGGCCTTACGACCCAATACTAACTTAAGGTCTAAAACGAACTTATATTTTATTATTAATTAGTCATGCCATAAACTATTAAACTGTTCAATTACTCTTACTCAACTTCGTTATATTCTTCAATCATTACATTACACGATTTGCGATCCATTAGGTTCTTTTTAGCAAGGCAGTGGGTTATTAGAACTCTTACTAATCGATTGTGAAGTGAAACTTATTTTCGTTTCTCCCTTAGTGATTGTTAATTACCATGGTCTAACCTATAAGAGACATCTAGCAGTATGTCATGACTCCTAAGCAAACTAGAAGAGGTTGGAGAACTTGTTCAGTTTGGGATTACAATGCAATACGATCTTTCTCTAAATCAATATGGTCTAACCCATTAGAGACATCTAGCAGTATGTCGTGAACACTCTAACAGAATGCCTTTAACATAGTCAAAGATTAAGGACCTAACCACAAGACAACTATGATGCCTCAGGTCAAAAGACTACTTTGCATTATCCCAACTAGTGAGTTCTCATATGACATAAGTATGAGGACTCATGGTTGATCGTGTTCAGTGGACTCATTCTGATTGAGCACCTATACACTTGTCTTGGTGTCATTCACACCAATTACTTGAGATCTGTCACTCTTTGAAGATAAGACATAGTATGTAATGATTTATCGAGATTGTCAATGCCCAATAGACAGTCTTATGTTCAGGAATGTTTAGGATATGTGTATAAAAAAGTAAAGTCTTATGAACCTAACATCTTTAGATTACATTCTCTTAGTTACATATTCCTTGAACTTATCGTTTAAGTGTATAACATTTAATGAGACGGCTTTAAACAATAATCTTTACCTTTACATTAAACTAGGTTAGTTTAATATGTGAAAAGTCCATAAAGTATCATCTCATGATTTGCTTTAGGGCTCCATGATTCTTGTGAATATTATACACGACTTGAATGTGAATATTAATTCAAATAACTAATTCACTATTTCACTGTTTTAGAGGCCCAGAGAGGCAGGTGACTTAGGTAGTAGGCCCACTGGAGGTGGTAGGCCCACTTGAGGATCTCGCTTTTCAGAGGCCTAGAGAGGCAGGTGGCTCAGGTAGTACAGACGCACCTTTGTGCCGTAGGTGCAACAATCGACATTTTGGAGAATGTCGTAGAGGTAGTAGTGGATGTTATACATGTGGTCAGACAGGGCATCTGGCTAAGTATTATCCTCAGAACCCGCAGAGACTTCAGCAGCCACAGCAGCCTTCCTTACCACCGCCAGTTCGGACCCAGCAGTTTTCAGGACCTAATGGTTATGCTCGAACAGGTCGTGGTGGTGCATACCATTATCAGGGAGATCTTATTCCTTATGCTTCAGGGCAGTATCTGTACCCCCAGGATCCCTACTAGCAGAGTGGTTATGACCAGTACCCAGGAGGATATATGCCTTATCGGCAGAGTGGCATGGGTCAGTATCCAGCCGGTGGGTCCCAGTGGCAGTCATGAGGACAGCCTCAGGAGATTGATATTGCGGCTAGTAGTGCTGGATCGTCGAGACAGCAGGCCTAGGGGCGTATCAACAACATTACCTTGCAGGACGCCCAGAACCATCCGGATTTAATAATGGGTACGTCTAATGTTCTTGATCATTTTCCTAGAGTCTTGATTGACTGTGGAGCTACCCATTCTGTTATTTTTCATACATTTGCTCAGTTAACTCAACCTCAGTCTACACCTCTGGGTTATGAGTTAGAATTTTCTATGCCTAGAGGAGAAAAGTGCTCAGTTAGCTATGTTTACCCGGGTTGTCCTGTGTTGATTGAAGATGTAGTTATGCCAGCTAATCTTCTCCCATTAGATCTTGTGGATTTTGATGTGATTTTGGGAGCATACTGGTTACACTATAACTTTGCCGACATTCACTGTCGCGAGAAGACGGTGACTTTTCGTCTCCCAGGTTTATCTGGAGTTACGTTCGTAGGAGAACGTAGTGGAGTAAGGCATGGTATTATTTCTGCCTTAAGGGCAAAGAAATTGTTGAATAAAGGGTGTCAGGGGTACTTAGCTCACGTTGTGCTGAATGATACTACTCCCAGTAGTGTGGAGGAAGTTCGAGCGGTTAGGCATTTTCCAGTTGTCTTCCGTAATGATTTACCTAGATTACCGCCTAATAGAGATACGGAGTTCACTATCGATTTACTTCCAGGTACAGACTCTATATCTCTAACTCCCTATAGAATGGCTCCTCTGAATTAAGAGAATTGAAAACCCAATTGCAGGAATTAGTGGATAAAAGATTCATATAGCCCCAATGTTGTTTATTTGAAAGAAAGATGGAATCTTAAAGCTGTGCATTGATTATCGGCAATTGAATCGGGTAACGATTAAAAACCGTTATCCATTACCACGTATAGATGATATATTTGACCAACTTCGAGGCGCTTGTGTGTTTTCAAAGATTGATTTGAGATCTGGGTATTATCAGTTGAAGATAAAGAGTGATGATGTCCCTATAACAGCTTTTAGGACTTGTTATGGTCATTATGAGTTCCTTGTGATGCCTTTCGGATTAACAAATGCACCAGCAGCTTTCATGGGCTTGATGAACAAAGTATTCCAGGATTATCTTGACAGGTTCGTCATTGTCTTTATCGATGACATACTGGTATACTCTAGAACTAAGGAAGAGCATGTGCGACATCTCTCTTTGGTGTTGAAGAAGTTGAGAAAACATCGCCTTTATGCCAAGTTCAGTAAGTGCCAATTTTGGTTAAGTCAAGTGACATTCTTGGGTTATGTTATATCAGCTCAAGGAGTTCGAGTGGACCCTCAGAAGATTGCAGCCGTGGAGAGTTGGGAACAGCCACGAACCGTCCCCGAGGTACGGAGTTTCCTGGGTTTAGCAGGTTACTATCGACGATTTGTTAAGGATTCTCAGTGATTGCTTTACCACTTACGAGGTTGACTAGGAAGGAAGTAAAGTTTAAGTGGGATGAGAATTGTGAACAGAGTTTCCAGCAGCTTAAGTATTGTCTCACTCATGCATAAGTTCTGACACTTCCTGATGATAGTGGTAATTTTGAGATTTACAGCGATGCTTCTTTGAACGGCCTAGGTTGTGTTTTGATGCAACATGGTGGGGTAATTGCTTATGCTTCGAGAAAGCTGAAGCCTCATGAAAGGAATTATCCTACACATGATTTGGAACTAGCAACCATCATTTTCGCTTTGAAGATTTGGAGACATTATCTCTATGGTGAGAAATGTAAAATATTTATGGACCACAAAAGCCTTCAGTACATTTTCACTCAGAGAGAACTTAACCTTCGGCAGAGGAGATGGATAAAATTACTCAGTGATTATGATTTCATGATTGAGTATCACCTGGTCGTGCAAACGTAGTGGCTGATGCAATGAGTAGGAAGTCCCAAGGTCGAGTTAATGCATTGTATGCATCTCGTGTTCCTCTTCTTGCAGATTTGAGGTCCACTGGAGTGAAATTGGGACTTGAAGAGAAAGAAAAAGCCTTGGTCGAAGCTCGAGAAGAAGCCTTACTTGCTAGTCTCCAAGTTAGGCCCATTTTGATTGACTGTATACTCGAAGCTCAAGGAAGTAGTGAGGAAGTTCATGAATTATTTTTTTTTGCAATTTCTGAAGGAAAGAAAAAGGGTCTCAGAGTCCGTGAGACTGATGGCATGCTTATGCAAGATAAAAGGATGTACGTGCCAAATATTGAGGAATCGAAGAAAGAAATTCTAGATGAGGCACACATTTCAGTATATGCCATGCATCCAGGAGGCACTAAGATGTATCATACTATCAGACCATTTTACTATTGGCCAGGTATGAAAAGAGAAATTGTTGAGTATGTCAGTAGGTGTGCAGTTTGTCAACAGGTCAAAGCTGAAAGGAAGAAGCCGTTTGGGTTGATGCAACCACTTCCAGTACCATAGTGGAAATGGGAAAATATCACTATAGATTTAGTGTACAAGCTTCCTCGTACACGGAACGGTTATGATGGCGTTTGGGTGATTGTAGATCGACTTATTAAGTCAGCACACTTCATTCCAGTGGGGGAAAAGTATTCTTTGAACAAATTAGTTGAGTTGTTCTTGTCAAGATTGTGAAATACCACGGAGTACCAGTGAGTATTATCTCGGATCGAGATCCTAGATTCACTTCTAAGTTCTGGAAAGCATTCCATGAAGCTTTTGGCGCAGAACTACTATACAGCACAGTGTATCATCCTCAGACAGATGGTTAGTCGGAGAGGACGATTCAGACTTTGGAAGATATGTTAAGATCTTCGGTACTTCAGTTTGGTGATGATTGGCATGCAAGGTTGGATTTAATGGAATTTGCCTATAATAACAGCTACCATTCTAGCTTCGGGATGACACCGTTTGAGGCACTTTATGGTAGAGTTTGCCGTACACCGTTGTGTTGGTCGGAAGTTGGTGAAAGACCATTGGTGGGCCCTGAGATAGTAGAGGAGACTACTCAGAATGTATAGGTGATCAAAGCTAATTTGAAAGCGGCCCAGGATCGACAGAAGAGCCTTGCTGATAGACGTGCCACTGACAGAGTGTATGATGTAGGTGATTGGGTATTCTTGAAGTTATCGCCTTGGAAAGGAGTTGTAAGGTTCGGGAAAAAGGGTAAGTTGAGCCCTAGGTACATCGGACCTTACCAGATCATCGAGCGAGTTGGAGAGGTTGCTTATAGGCTTGAGTTGCCTTCTAAGTTATCTAAGGTGCATAATGTGTTTCATGTCTCTATGCTTCGTCACTATGTTTCGGATCCTTCACATGTTATACCTCCTCAACCCTTAGAGATCAGTCCGGATTTGAGTTATGAAGAAGAGCCGGTGACGATTTTGGATTGGAAGGACAAAGTGCTGAGAAACAAGACCATTCGGATGGTAAAGGTTCTGTGGAGAAACCATTCAGTGGAAGAAGCTACTTGGGATACTGAGGATCGGATGAGAGACATGCATCCTCGCTTGTTTTATGAGTATCAGTGATGTATTTTGATGTTGAATTTCGAGGACGAAATTTCCTAAGGGGGTAGATTGTGACAGCCCGTCCCGAATTTGTGCATATTTGTTTTCCTCGAATTTATGAAAGTACAATTCTACCCTTGAGCGTTGGGTGGAATCCTCAGTTTGGGCTAAGTTTAAAGGTCGTCCAAAAGTTTGGGTTTTGGACCAATGATATTGTTCCATTTGTTTTGGGAACCTATGAGCTAAGTTTTAGGTTAGATGTTGTGTGATTGGTTGTGGGAAGACACACGTACACACACACACCAATCTGAAACTCCATCTCTCTCTCTCCTCTCTCTCGGAACGAGCTCTCTTTCTCTCTCTCTCTCTCTCTGCAATTGTACGGACGAGGTCCGTTGACCCTCGAACTCTCACAGATCGAGTCTCCAAACACCATATTCGTGACCCTTGCAAGCATCTGAGTACAACCATACCTTTGGTTATACGAGGAGCCTCCAAAAACCCTAGAACCCGAAGGCTCCGTCGAGGGAACAGTGGCACCAAAGCAATCGTGGAGGTTTTACGGCATTTCAAGGTACTAAAAGGTATCTAAACTTCCTCCTAAGCTTTCTGGGTGAGTTTTTGTCAAGGTTTCACGTCAGAAAACCCAAAAACTGGACTTCCCTGAGTTGGTCACTGTTCACCAACTTTTAAACCCGTGATTTTCTTCGATTTTCAGGACCATAGCAAGCTTTGGGAGGTCCTCACGATGCTCGGAGTGCATCGTTGGTGAAATTTGGACGTCGGGAAGCATATAACGATGAGTTGCAGGTGTGGCTGGACTTTCGAGCTTTCTCCGGTGAGATCTCGTTGGTTTTGGCACCTAAAACAGGTATAACGTTATTCCTTAGGTTCTAATCTTCATTTTGGTACCAATTTCGTGAAAAATGGTTGAGAAACGAGAGTGATATGAAGTTTAGAAAAATTTCCCAATTTTTGGGGACGGCGATGGTCGCTGGAGTTCAAGGGTAGGAGACGACGAATATTCCGTCAAGTTGACGGAATATTCCTAACGGTAGTGGATGGCGTCAGTTAGATTGGACGGAATATTTCGTATTTTTTACGGAATATTCCCTAACGCCGTTAGGGTTTTCGTCCGTGTGCCAGGCACGTGCCGTTAGGGTTTTCGTCCGTGAGGGCGCGTGGGTGGTCGAAAAAATATTTTAAAAATATGGGGATGTTTATGAGGTTGTGTAGATCATTTTGGTATATTCACACACCTCAAATTGAGCAATGTATGAGAAGTTATTTCTTAGTTTCGTTTATGTGCTTTAAAATAACTTTAAAACAGTTGTTTCTCACATAGGCGAGACCTATCCGGAGGACGACGTAGCCAGGCTAGGCACGGGGGCTACGATCCATCTACATATCAGTGAGTGGGCTTTTGTTTTCCGTATATACCTATATACTATGTATTTTTCCCAGAATATGCATTTTAAATGCTTTTAGCAAAGAATTGCCATGCCAATATACTTCATACTATTGAATATGCATTATGAATTGTATGCGCATGATTGTTGGTGTTGTGGGCGCTCAGGTAAGTTCCAGGTAAGATTATGTGTGGTTAATAAGAAGTTGAGTTATGAAAAGTAAGTTGAGATGCATTGAAAGCTCATTAACCTGCACCCTGGTGTTAGTGCTCCCGCCCAGAGTTAGGGGCACAGTCTTTCACGTGACGTTCACCTCCCGCACCATACGCTCATCTTGGATCCAAGTTAGGTGCACAGGCTTGTCGTATAGACCACTTACAGTGGGTTCGACTCATAGGTGACTCGCGATCATTCGCAGTCTTCACGTGATTGTAGCACTAGAGCGTATTGTTTACACCCAGTCCTGTCGTATAGACCATTATAAATGGGTTCGACTCGTGTGCAGGCATGATTTATGAGCTAGAATTCAGCTGACGAGTTGTTGCAATTATTATTGCATTTGAGATACTTACCTGATGATTAAGTTGACATGGCATGGCATATTCATGATTTCTTGTCATATATTTGATGATGATGGTTCAGTTGAGATTTAGTATATGTTTATACTATTTTCTGGGAAAGTATACAGGTTTTACGGCGAGGGGATATAAAGCTTGTTTTTGAAATGATTTTCGAAAGACTTTGTTTTTGCCCACTCACGCTTTTGTTTTGCGCCCCTCCAGGTATTAGGTAGCATTGTTGGTGGCTCACGAGGATATATCGGAGATTCTGACAGACATCACCCATGTAGGACCACCTTCGGGTGTTAATTATTTAAGTACTTCTTATGCATTGACTGCACCTATACTTTTATGCTCTGAATGTGTAATCACACTTATTCCTGTTTTTAGTACCCCTTGAAGTTTCGTATTTCTTCCTATAATATTGTTTCCACACTGTGCACATGGCTACGTCACCCTCACGTGACGGCCAGCATGCCTCGATCTCGGTCGGGGTGTGTCAATTATAATTTTGTTTTTGTTTTTGTTTTGTTTTGGTAAAGCACAAAGTACTAATATCATTGAGCAAATTAGGCTTTTGATGAGAAAAAAAAAAAAGACAAAATATGAACCAACCTAACAATAGAAACTTTACTATTTTTTTGCCCCCAACAATTATCCTCAATATAGTTAGGGCCCACCAACAACTACAAGGATCCATCCAATCCAACCTTTAACTCCAATGTTCTTGAAGGAAACTTATCTCAAGTGGTGGTAATCATATTCCGATGAGTTTGCAATTAATGTATATCCACAACATAGATTTTGAAATTTAAAATCTTTCAACAGTAAATTCAATAATAAATAGAATGGTAAACATCATTATTAATTTAAAGTAGTGAGCAAAAATATTTTCAATCATTAATATGGTAAAATCTCCTTCGCAACCTCGTCAAAACAACACATCTCACATTATCCTACGTGATCCCATGCCATGTGTAACCACAAAAGATATCAAAAACAAATAAAATAAGATTTATTTAGCTAATAAAATATTAAGAGTTAATCTCAATTTACTACTTTAAAGTTTCTTGGTTTTCAACATTTCATACATTAAGTTATTTTCATCGCAGTTTGGTACCTAAAATCATAATTCTGGAACTCTTTCATACATCCGTTAAGCTGTTTGTTAAAACAACAATTAAACTATGACGTGATATCCACATGGACAATAACTGACGCCATAGGTCAATATAAGCCTACATGAATATAGAAAAAATAAAAAATAATTTTTTTTTTCTTCTTTCCCTTCAGAATAGTAAGTTGAAATTAACCGAAATACGAATTATTTGTGGTTGAACCGAAAAACAAACAGACAAAATATTCATTGTTTATCAAAAACAAACAAGTGTCAGTGTTTTGGAATTATTTTTTATTTTTAAAGGGAGTTTATGCAATCATTCCCATTTTTGCTGTTTCAAACTTTTTTGGTTTTTCATGTTCTCCATAATTATCCGGCCTCCACTCCCATACTCACACACACACACACACACACACTCTCTCTCTCTCTCTCTCTCTCTCATCTCGGGTTGATCGCCGGAACCACCACCGTCCGATCACGTCGCCGGCATTCCGGCGATCTGGCTCAGATGACTTTGAATTCGGATCCACCAACAACCACTCAGCGATTCCAATCTCCAAAGACGGTACATATCTTCGTATCCCCACGCCCCCTTTCGATTTCAATTTCAATTTCGTTTTCCGACGCCGAAATCGCCCATTGAATAGAACCACTCGGGGATTTGATTGATTTGTGGAGAATCTAGGGCTCTCGTTCCATGCATGTTGAATCCAATCATCGCCAATCGCCGATTGCTTCCCCCACGTCGCCAGAGCTGCTTCCCGATTCCCATATCGATCGCCGTCCTCAATTCTAGGGTTTAGGATTCGTCGCTGCATTGGGAAATTATGTTTAAGAAAATCATCAAGGGAAACAAGAAGCCCTCAAAATCCGAGACACATGATCCTTCTTCGTACGGGTACGGGCAGCCCGGGACCCGCAATTCTGGGGCGGTCTCGGCGAATGTGGTCGTAAACCATGCCTCCCGCTCTGGGCCGGCTGCTTCCGGCACCAACGCAGTTGGCGCCGCAGGGATTACGGCGTTGCCACCTTCTGGAACCATCGAGCCTCTCCCTTCGTTCCGTGATGTGCCCGTCTCGGAGCGCCAGACCCTGTTCCTTCGCAAATTGCAGGTTTGTTGCTTTCAATTCGATTTCTCTGATACCCTTAAGAACCCTAGGGAGAAAGAGATTAAGCGTCAAAGCCTTTTGGAATTGGTTGATTTTATACAATCTGGGTCGGGTAAGATCACCGAGGCTTGTCAGGAGGAGATGATTAAAATGGTGTCTGTTAATATATTTCGGTGCTTGCCCCCTGCGTCCCACGAAAACACAGGCCAGGAGAATGCCGATCCTGAAGAGGAGGAGCTTTATTTGGAGCCGTCCTGGCCTCATTTGCAGTTGGTTTATGAGCTTCTTCTTAGGTACATTGTGTCATCTGATACGGATACCAAGGTTGCCAAGCGTTATATTGATCACTCGTTTGTGTTGAAGTTACTTGATTTGTTTGATTCTGAGGACCCGCGTGAGCGCGAGTACTTGAAAAACAGCCTTCACCGCATATATGGGAAGTTCATGGTGCACCGACCCTTCATCAGGAAAGCCATCAATAACATATTCTATAGGTTTATATATGAGACCGAGAGGCACAGTGGCGTGGCTGAGCTTTTAGAGATTCTTGGGAGTATAATTAATGGGTTTGCTCTTCCAATGAAAGAGGAGCACAAGTTGTTCCTTGTTCGGGCACTTATACCGCTGCATAAGCCGAAGCCAATTGCCGTGTATCACCAGCAGCTGTCCTACTGCATAACCCAGTTTGTTGAAAAGGATTACAAGTTGGCAGATACGGTCGTAAGGGGTTTGTTGAAATACTGGCCGGTGACCAACTGTCAGAAGGAAGTTCTTTTCCTTGGAGAACTTGAAGAAGTTCTGGAGGCAACACAAGCTGCCGAGTTTCAGCGGTGCATGGTTCCTCTTTTCAGACAGATTGCTCGCTGCCTCAATAGCTCTCATTTTCAGGTTTGGGAATATTTTCAAATTTTATTAGGTTTGCTTCATTTAATTATCCATTATGACTATTTGTTTGTATGGAAGACTAGAATTTTATTTTGCTGGAGCTTTAAACTAATACTTTAACTTGTTTATTTAAGGCAGACTTATTTTGTAATTTTACTTGGTGGTATTTATCTTGGTAAAGTTTTTCCTTTTCCATTTTTTTCTTCAAATTTTGTTATTTAGTTTTGCTTTTGTTGTACTCATGATTACAATGAATATTTTGGTGTTTATCTTGGTCAAAAGTTTTTCCTTTTTCATTCTTTTCTTCAAATTTTGTTATTTAGTTTTGATTTTGTTGTACTTATGATTACTTCATTGTATGAATGTATTGAATTGCATCTTGATATGAAATCTTGCTCAAATGGAAACTGCTTCTGTTTGTGAAAAGTGTCATTAGTGAGCATTTATTGTAACCGAAATACACTTTTCCGCAATCTCTCTAAAGCTACTTTTTGGTTGAATACCATGTCATTGTTCTCCTTACCTCATTTCTCTTTTAGCACGAGGCTGCGTCCTTATTAGTTTATTCTAGTTTGATAAATTTACCTGTTGTCTCTTTCTTTTGTTGCTGATCTCCTACTAATGTGACTGCCATTCTGTTATATCGTGGTACACATAAGTGTTTGCTTTTCATGTTCCTCCAATGGGAGAAATCGGCCTTGAGTACGTAATTTTTGTTGCCTTAGCTGTTTTGCCTGTTTCTTTTACATTTGATATGATCTTTTTGTAATTTTTCAACCGTCCATCTTTAACGAAAAGGTCAAAAATTGATACATTACTTGAAAAGAAAAATCAATTACGGAATAATTTGGAACACTGGTCTATAGTTTGTCTTGGAGGGGTTTTCATTTCTGGACATTTGATGAGCGGGGAAGGTAGAGCGGTTGTTATAGATGGCTAAAGTTCTTATGTTAATGTTTTAGGAATGCACATAATATGTTAAAAACACTGGCGTCCTTGTCATATTGATTTTCTATTGAATAAGCAGACATGCAACAATATAGTGGGTGACATTGACATATGAGATTAAGTTGTAGTCTGGCGGTATATAGAGACCATATAACTTGAGAGGCAGAAGTAGTTACTTATTACATAAAGGACCATCTTGAGTATCTGAAATCATATAGTATCAATATTATGGGGGCAAAAGCACAAGATTGCCAGGTTGGACAAATCCCCAGGAAAGTGTGCATTAGGCAGTGGAAAACTAAGTGTTTGTTAGACATGAATGTTTATGAAGCAATGATGGATGCAACCTTCTTGATTGACATTTTACATTGATGTCCCTTTGGTGGTTAAGATGATCAATTTATGAAGAGAAACAATTCACCTTGATTAATCTAACTTTCGATGTATTTTTTTTGCAAAAATGCTTGCTGTATTTGACATAGTTTTAAATTTTAATAGTTCCCGTCCACCCCTATTAAGTGTCCTGCTGACAACATTCCTAATTTGTTGAGCAACCTGAAACCTGTATGTAATGTTCGGATGAAATATCATGGGCTTTTTATAGTTGTAACTAACAATATGTATGTTTTGTTTTTCTGCCAAACAGCAGCAGTTGTTTGAATTTAAATGCTTTTGTTTTTTTTGGGAAGTGTTATTGGCACTCCAAAAATCTCATTCTATACTTCTCACAAGTGTATTTCTCTTTCCAAATATAGAAAGTTTGGAGTGTAGAATGAGATTTTTGGAGTGCCAATAACAATTCTCTTTTTTCTTTTTCTTTTTTTCTCATTTTATGCATTTGTTGTTATTTAATCTTGTCCCCAATTAGACGGTTGTCTAATGCTGTCTTTTGAAAGTATTGGTATGGCCCAGTAAGAAATGGGATGCTAGTTAGCTTTTGTGCTTGCCGTCATGAATATTGGTGTGTCGACAATTGATCTTGCTTTGGTAATGGGGCTCTGTTTTGATATTCTGTTGAAAAATCTCAATGAAATGGGAGGTAACTCTTTAACATTTATGAAATGGTGAAGGGATAAGATTCCAAATCAAAACTTCTAAAGTTGTATTTACCTAATAATTGCATTCCTTGAAAGTTCTTCTGAGTCACATTTTTAATGCAGGTTGCAGAACGAGCACTCTTCTTATGGAATAATGAGCACATTGTCAGTTTAATTGCTCAGAACCGGAATGTCATACTACCAATTATTTTCGAGGCGTTGGAGATGAATATCCAAAATCACTGGAACCAAGCAGTTCACGGGCTGACTGTCAATGTCCGGAAAATGTTTTCTGAAATGGATGCTGAGTTGTTTGAAGAGTGCCAGAGGCAGCTTGCAGAGAAAGAAGCGAGGGCAAGAGAGGTGGTAGAACAGCGAGAGTTGACATGGAAAAAACTGGCAGACGCGGCAGCACAGAGAGGGGAAGAGGATATGGTTACGAGCTGAACAATCAACCAGGGTTTCATGTACCGGCATTGGTGGTATTCTTTTTTAATATATTTTTTGTCGTTTAATTTTTTGATCCCGGTTCAAATCATTGAAGATATCAGAAGCAGTGATAAAATGTAATTTAAGATGTACGGAATTTGTTAGCAATATGCTGCAGATTAAGAATGATTTGTGAAATATGTTTTGTACTTCTCCCTCTCTTCATTTTTCGAATTCTTCTACCATGTTGGGAACAAGAATTATTAGGTAAAGTTACACTTTTTTGTGTATCTTTTGTCAATAAAACATTGGAAATGGAACTTGCTTTCCCATGTGCACAAAGTGAATTTAAATTTGTGTGATGTTTTGCAGACGAGAAGCGTAATCCAGTTGGCTTGAGTAGTGGCTCCGAGCCACTTTGATGTGACTAAGTTTGATTTCTTTTCTTGTAGTATAATTAGATTAGAATATCGTTAGAATCTAAAGAAAATTTTGTGATTTTTCAAAAAGGAAATTTCTTAATTTTCAAAAGAAATATGTGATGTAATTTACTTAACAATTATGAATCAAAATGTTTACCTCACCAATTAATTGGAACTAATGTTACCTTAAATTGGGAAGTTCCAAGTTCCAACCTCAAAACTTGAGAAGATTAGGATACAAGTACAACCCAAATACATGTATATTTCAGGAAAACCATTTATGAATTTCCAATTTTCTAGAGCAAAATATTATATGTAGAGGATGACGCACTGATTTTCCTTCAACAGATTAAAAAGAAAGGAAACAATAACTACACCTTTTTTTTCTTTCTCAATACTCGTGTTTTATTTTGTTTGTAATTTTTTTAATTCATTTAACATGATGACTACTATTCTAAAAATTTCCGCCTAGTGCCGCCTAGGCGCTAGACAGTTGGTTACCGCCCTGATTAATCCATAGGCATTTTAAAATTAAGAAAAGACACCTAGACCTGCTTAGGCACCAACTAGGCTGCTTAGGCGCCTGCCTAGGCAGCCACCTAGTCGCGACTCTCAGTTGGACAAAAAATATATAATTTTTATTTTGCATTTTATTTTTTTTAATAAATTGTGAAGAAACTTGTTTAATACTTAGATAAACACGAATTATATGCTTATTCCCCATGTTTTTATTATGTTTTAATATTTCTATAGGTCATTCTAATTTGCAATTCATGTATCCCAATGCAATTATGTATTTCTTAAGTATAAATAGGTATTTATTTATACGATTTATAATAAATTTACTTAGATCCACTTAGGCTTCCGCTAGCCTTCTAACTCCCCGTCCGATTAAAGCCTAGTTTCTTTTAGAACCTTGATGATGACTAAAAATAAAGAGGGTACATGTAAGAGGAGAAAAAAGTGGGTATCATTTCTCAAAAAAGAAAAAAATCCTAAAATTAAGAGTGAAAAGGGGAAATAGATTAAAAAAATAAATTATCAAAAGGTTTTCGTCAACCAAATATTACTAAAAGAAAAAATTTAGTTTAACAACGAGGTTAAACGCTCAACAAAAACACACTACAATAAAACATTCTCAGCAGCTTAGGCCATCTCCAATCGAAGGGTTTAGAGGGCCAGAGGGCTGAAAATAGTCTGAAAACCGTCTCTAACCGAGGGCTAAGGCAGATGGCTCATGGAATCTGAAAGGGCCAAAGGACTGGTCATAAATAACATTAATCATGTTGGTTATAAACCGACATGAATGCTTAAAAAGAAATTTGAATCCAACGGCTAGCTGACGTCCGTTGCTAGCTAACGCCAGTTACCGTTGGATTCTTTTTTTTGTTTGAAGGTTGTTTGGGCCTTTTTTTCACCATTCCTACACCATTTCAATTCTCATATTTTCTTTCCTCTTTCAAAAATTTATCCTTCAATTTTTTCAATAATTTTCAAATGACCTCGTCTGCAATGAAAGGTAGGGATTGGACCTGAAAGGAAGATGAAGCTCTTTGCAAGGCTTATAAATGGGTGTCGGAAGATAGTGTGAGGGGGAATTGTCAAACAAATGACGGTGTTTGGACTCGTGTGTCCAAAAAATACTTAGAGTTCTATGAAGGCACCACTCCAGTGAATATCTAAAACCACGAGAGTTGTTCTTCAAGATGAAAGAAACATCTTCAACCAAGTTTGAACAAATGGCATCAAGCATTGTTAGCAACCGCAAGTAGACATGAAAGTGGCGCTAATTACTACGACGAAGTAAATGTTTTCACAATTTATTTTAAATATTTAATTATATTACATTTAATTTCATAAATTAATTTCCTTTAATTTTTTTCTAGGTATGCCAAGCGGAGGAACTGTATATGGAGAGCAGCTCGAAACCCTTTCAGTTTCACAGTTGTTGAGAAATTTGTAAAGGATGGGTGTTATTTGAAGATCCACCACATAGAGCTCATACGCCGGTGTTTGGAATTGCATCCTCAGCTGCAGATATGGATGAAGATGGATCTCCTACCATTCAACAAATAAGGGTAGAAAATCCGTCTTCGGGTGAAGGTTTCATACCTAGTGCTATGGGACGAAACAAGGTGCGAAGGTTGAAGGAAAAGGGCAAGGCAAATGATGACTACACCGCTCAACATGAAGCGGCAGCCTCATTGCGATTAATGGCGGAGCAAAATGCCTTTGAGGCGGAAGAAAGGAAAAGTAGGCATGAAGAACGGGCCAAAGAAATACAAGAAAAGATGGATGACAAGAATATGGAAAGGAACACTTCGAATTACACTCCAATGAGTAAGGCCTATTTTGATAGAAAAAAAAAAGAAGAAATTATGACCCGGCGGCAATTGTTTACCTCTGACTATACTCCTACAATGGCGGATGATGAAGATGATGTTGATTATGGATATTAAATTTAAGTTGTTGTAGTTTTTAAATTCAAGTTAATGTTGTTTTTAAATTTAATTTGTAGTTTTTAAATGTAATTCGTCGTTTTTTAATTTAAGTTGTAGTTTTTAAATATAAGTTGTAGTTTTTAAATTTAAGTTGTTGTTGGATTTGAATTTAAGTTGTTGTAGTTTTTAAATTTAAATAATAAATTATGTTTGGCCCTTTGGCCCTCGGTTGGAGACGATTTTTTGTGACACGGCTAAAACGAGCCATATGGCCCTCGGTTGGAGACGGAGACAAATATGGCCATGTACTGTTCATTAAAATTTTAATATCTTGGAGGGCCAAAGGGTTAAAACGAGTCCTCTAGCCAGCCCTCAGTTAGAGATGGCCTTAAGGGATGTCAACAAGCTTGATCAAATAAATTGGACCAAAACAACACAAAGAAATCAAGTTATCCAGTTCATCGGCCACAAAATTCACTAATAAATTGAAACATAGCAGACTCAATTAGAATCTAAAGCAGTTGATGCTTTAAGTGGCGAAAAAAAAAATTATGTTTATGGACTTTGATGCAGGTTAATTTAATTGAGACAAGCAGTCTAAATCACTTCCCCTTTGTCCTTAACAACTTACCATCTAACCCCATTAACAGTGTCACTCTACTAAAAAGAGTCAACAAAGAAAAATAAAAACAAAAATGTTATGTTTACTATTTATTTATATCATCTCTCTAATAAAGATGAGACGAATAAACTAGCCATACCCTATTAAAGAGATGACATAAAAAAGGCAAACTAAAAATTTAATAAACATTTCTGACCAAAAAAAAAAAAAAAAAGACGCCAAAGAAAATACAAAACCTCAGCCGGCCCAGCTTTGCTCCATCATCTTCTTCATCCAACTTAAAAATCCACACACAGACGCATAGACGCTCACCTCTCTCTCTCTCCCCGTCTAGGTACGAAAGAAGGGCATGTCGCGCAAAGGAGGAAGTGGTTCTTCACTGCCAAAAGACGTGCCTTGGAGGACCTCAAACGTCAAACCCATCCCCAAAATTCACCATTCCCCTCTTCTCCGCATAGCCCCCAACCCTACTTCCAATTACGCCCTCTCCGTCATGAAGGTCAGTTTTCTCCCAAACTTTACCTCCATTTTGCTCCTCTAATTACCTTGTTCTTTTCGTTTTTTTTTTTCTCATCTGGGTCGTCGTGCAATTGTGTAATTTTGCAGCACCCGAATCCAGTCGGAAGTGGGTTGGCCATGGAAGCTATAGTGGAATCCGCCGGACCGGATTGCATTGTCCCAGGACAAGTAGCACCGGTCAAATTACTTGGTCTCAAGGTTGCCTCCTGCTCTTATTTTTGTATCACTAAAATATGTGCATACTTATTTGGTCCAGTAAGCCATTATTTAGCATTTTAATTCACAAATTTTGACTAATGCTTTTGTGGGTTAGCTTAATTTTTGACCAATTGTTACTGCCTGTAGGTAGATTGCTACAACTGTTATGCTATCTGAATTTATAATTTATAATTGAAGTTATGCTAAGTACCTATGCAAATTTAGAATCGAAACATCTGGTACGGGTTGGGGTTTGCCTGTTGTTCTTTTTAATTTGTTTTGCTTTCTTCTTTGTAATGTTCCAACTTTGTAGTATATGCCATTGCTTTATGTTTGAATTGGGTGTCTTTTTTGATGTTATTCGTAAGTTTATTACCTTCTTCAAACGCTTGCAATTTCTGCATACACTAATTAGTTCTGCTTTTCCGGAGTCGTATTTTGTGGCGACGTGTCTACTTTTACGAGGACGGTGACTGTGCTTGAATTGTCTGTTTCACAGTTGCGGCTTGGTTCTTCGATTTGCTTATTGTGCATGTGCAATAGATATATGATATATCAAGTTTTTACTTTATACTTATCAATTATCTGTGCACCTGGTCTATTGTTCTTCTTAGTTATTATTGTTTTAATTGAATTTTTGTTTTTCTTGCAGGTATGGCCTATTGAAGTCAACCTGAAATTTTTGGAACCAGTAGGGCGAGAGCTGAAGCAGCTTGGAAAGGTAAATTCTATGTTTCAGATCAGTTTTCCTCTTGGAGTTAGCATTATTGAATAGATAATGAAAGTAGATAGCTTTAGAAGAAAAAGAAATAAAAAGAAATAAAATAAAGCTGGGAACGATCTTGAGTAATGGTGTTGTCTCCAATATCATGTAATGGAAAGTAGCAAGAATGTCAAAAGATTGATACACGTTATTGATAATTCAAGTAATGAAGAGAGATAAGGTAAACATTCTGAGCATAGTAATTCAGAAAAGATTTTCCTCAATAGTAAGCCCTGGTTTGGTACTGAGGTGATTTTGAAAAAAGTGGCTATCTAAAAAAGCTGGCAACTTTTTTATGTTTGGTAAACATTCAGCTTTAGTTTTTTTTTCACAGTTTTGGGTTAAAAAAAGCCAAAAACACAAAGCTGCAAAACCCAGCTTTGAAAAATCAGCTTTTTTTCACATTTGTTTTACATAAAAGTTTATCAAACACTATAATATTGTTTTTTTTTCAAAAGCACTTTTACAAAAAAGTTTACCAAACACTCTGCTGCTTTATTTCACAGCTGCTTATTCTCACAACACAGCAGAAGCAATTTTTTTTCAAAGCACATCAATATCAAACCAGCCCTAAAGATGCTAATGTATCCAAAAATAATTTTCATTATGGTTCTGTGCAAGAGCATTTCTACACTTCCAATCAATTCGACCTAAACGCACTCATTTGTTTCTTGGCGTCATATCATTGCAGCAGATCATTGATTGGTTTTAAGTTCTTGCTACATATCTTCTGCGTTTAGGGTTTGTAGGAATTTATCAGCTTCTATTTTCAAGCTGTGGCCTAGGTTTTGCAGACCTGCTTTTCCCCGAAACTGATGATTTTTGTATGAATTTGAAGGAGGTTGGGTTTCAGTTATATCTGATTGACTTGCTTTTCCCGAAAACTGATGATATTTGTATGAATTGGAAAATTTGTAGCTCAGAATTAAGACCTCTGTACTCTTTAAGTTTTTTTCTTTTACTTGTCCTGAAAGTGAATAAGTAAGGATGGACTTATTACCTCGACACTTTCTTTGTGGTCATGGTTCTTGAATGTAACTTCCACCGTTGTTGATAATAAATTGTTACTTTTGTTTAGGTCTTAATAATTAATACATTGATCATGTCTCTAATGCAGTTCATGGATGATGCTGTCAATCTTATGAATAAATCATTTATAGATCGCTAGTTCATCGATTTCGTGGTATCAAGAGGATAGGTAATTGTAGTCAGCAGAAGCCTAACCAGGAAGAATGTCTTATTATGAGGTCTCCACTCTCCACTCGTGTTGTCTTTGCTTGTGCTGCGGTTTAGGCGTATGTAGTTGTTAGTATCTATAGATCAGAAGCAGGAGGTTTCTTATTTTGTATTGTGGCATGAAGAGTTCTCTTTTACATGTTATTTCGGCCCCCCATATATACAGTTTTCATGTTCAATATGTGACATTAATAGTTGAATTTAAATAATATGAGTCTTGGGGTAATGTCTAGTTATATTTGAAAGCTTTGTCTTCCTTGTACATATAGCACATAAATGCATATGTAGAAGTCATGTTCGATGACTAGGATTGGATATATTAACTTATGAGATTTGAGGTTTATTGATTTGATGACTAGGATTGGATATATTAACTTATGAGATTTGAGGTTTATTGATTCGTTGACTAGGATTGGATATATTAACTTACAAAATTTGAGGTTTATTGATGTAAGAGATGAATGCCAAGTTTGCCAACTTCTAACTTTTGTCGAAGGTCAAGACATTAGATGGATTGGTTATAAGGTGTCAATAGGCTACCATTTGTTTGTAGGGAGTGAGAGGGATAAGTTTCGTTCGTTACTAAACCATCTTTTACTTTCGACTTGGACAAATTGGGAAGCTGGCATCCATTTCTTCATTCAACATACCTGAATCTAATGAGTTAATATATCCAATCCAGTGTAATTCTTGGCACCAAACTTGTGGTCATGAAGCATTCACCTGTGCTTGGATTAGAAGGGATATGTTTCCTTCAATTCCTTCATTAATAAAATCATTCACATCTACCTATTACCTTGAAACTTATTTGTTGCCCACTCCCTTCCAATCCCAGGTACCAAATGAACCCTAAGTTCAAAGGTAGTTTGCAGAAGGGATAATTGAGCCCTAAATGTACAACACTGTTTTTGGATACTAATACCATACAAATATCTTCGGTTTGGTAAAATTAACATATCATTCCTGTTTGGCACAAAATCGGTATGGTAATGGTATGGTTAGGTAGAATGGCAAAAAATTCCACTCCTAACCGCAGCCAGTCCAAACTTCTCTCCAGATTGCAAATGCAAAGTGTCCATAATATCTTTTAATCCAATCAAAATATTTGCTTCCCCATGCTACCTTCCTAAACATTATCTCTTTATCCTTTCCCTTTTCTCCCTATTAATCATATATTATATGAATAATATGATTAATAGACAGAGACAAAATGGCTAGAGACAAAAAATGTGATGCATAAAAAGGGGAGAGAGAAGTAGAATCATCAACTGTTCAGCTTCCTGGATGACCTAATTTGTTGCCTTAACTGGATGAGTTTATGTAAGCCAAAGCCAGTGGTGGAGTTCCCACAAACTAGTGGAGTTTATGTAAGCGGTCTCATTTTTCCCTTTTCCCTAACTCTTTTGCCACCTGGTTCTCGTATATAAGGGTTTAGTTTCTCTTGGTTTGTCACACCAATGATGACTTGTCAAGCGGCCATGGACGGAGAGAAACTGTGCAAAGGTCCGTGGCTCGAAGAGGAAGATGAACGACTCACCACCTATGTAAACCTTAAGGGGAATCGGAGGTGGGATGCATTAGCGAAGGAATCAGGTAGGCACATTACATATGATTTTTACTTGTGAAGTTTAAAGATGATTCACTTCATATGTAGTGAACGGATAAATTAAGATGCGGTTTACATCGTGCAGGTCTAAGGAGGAGTGGTAAGAGTTGCAGGATGCGGTGGTTGAACTATCTCGGCCCAAACGTTAAGCATGGCCAGATTACCATCATAGAAGAGAGAACCATTCTCCAACTTCATCAACGTTGGGGTAACAAGTGAGTTTTGTAGTTGTTGTCTTTGGTAATACCTTTTCAAGTTTGTGAGATTATTACCTTCTTGCTACATCACTAGCACTATCACCTAGCTTAAGTGCATAATGCTGTAGTGTTCTGAGTTTGTTCTAACTATATCACTATATCAATCTTATAGGTGGTCGAAGATTGCCCAAGCGCTGCCAGGAAGAACCGATAATGAGATCAAGAATTACTGGAAAACTCTTTTAAAGAAGAAAACACAGATTCCAGATGGTATATTGTACTTCCATCATTTTCTTCTGATTTCTGATATATATTGTGAAAAATGCCAAGGCTTGTTCTTCACAGTGCTTACTCCACATTACTAACAATTGCTCTGTCTGCAGGAAATTTCCAATGTACATTGAACAAAAACGGACGAGGTCTTTTCTGCCAGGAAGGTGATATGAATGATGAAAAATACGACTTCGATCAAGACCATGACTCCGTTAAGAATTCATGGGAAGCCAAGGTTACTAGCTTTGATGATCTTGGTTTATCAGATTTTGCAATGACAAATTCTCCATATGAAACCCAGTTATCAGATTGGATATCTGAGCTATCAAGTGAACAAAATGGAACAGCCTATAATCAGGACTGTAATAGCGTCGAGTCCGATTTATGTCATCTGACATGGACTCCGGATGATGGTGATACATGGGACTGTCCAAGTTTTCTTTGGGACATGAATTAACAGAAACTCAGTGGTGTGAAATGTGGATCGAATGAACGTCAAAGAATCATACTGCAATGCATGTTGCTAAGAAAAATGGAATTTCTTCCTTTCCAGCTCCATCAAGTGAAGTTTTGGCATATCTTCTGGGAAGCAAATACGGCAGCTGATGATGGGCTTAACAAAAATTCTTGGGACAAAGTATGGAGGGTGAATAGCTTTTGTACGCTCATCTACCTAGAACAGTAGGATCTACTTTGATAAGTTAGATAGAGCTCACTGTAATGTACTTGATGAAACTTTTCAACACTGTAATTTGTAATGGCATGCATTGGATGTACAATCATCTAAGTTGAATTTGAATTGTCTTCCCTCGTCTTCTCTCTAAGCTGTTAAAGCGTAGCGAAAACGATTCAAATGAGCACCATATAAACAAAGCAATGTTACTATCCTTTCAAGGCCCCACTTGCCTCCTTATATATAAAAAGTCATTCTTCTTTACATGACAATATGACATCATTTCACCTTACAAACGTTATATAAGATGAACTACGTGACTTCATTTCACCACCGTACAAACTTCATATTCAAATTGTTCATTCTCTTTATCATCATCCAATGATCATCTCTACAAAACTTCATTCAGCTTAGAGACCATTTTAGTGGTTCATATGAATCAAACAAGTTGACAGTTAATTATAAAGATATTACACGTTAATAACCATCAATTTGTTTGCCACATCAATTATGATATTTTTACGGTAAAATGATGTCATGTAGTGATATAAAGAGAAATGACTCCTTAAATATAACGAGTCAAGTATTAATTATCAATTCCCTCCAATAATATGCTTATATTGAGTATATTTTCAGCTGATAGAGAGCTTTCTTGTTATATTGGACACGTGATTTAAGAGTTCAAAATATACCACCTGATATATCTGATATATAAGTAGATAAACATGTACATGATTGATCTATACAAACACTTATTTTCTCTCTTAATTTCTGTGTCGATTTTTTTTTGATTTACTCAATTTAAAAATTAAAAGTAGAGTGTGTTAGGAGAGAAAATAAGGATGTAAAGTCTTTATCACGTGAGTTAAAAGATGGCGGTAAAGTTGCTCTCATTGAACATACATGCAATACCTTGTTTAGTGTTGAAATTCTATATTTCAAGTGACTAAATCTATACCCTTACACCCATCAATTGGTCCGAAAAGCCTATGGCACACCACCAACAATCAAGACTCCTACTTTTTATCTCCACAAGGATATTAATATATAGTTCAAGCCCCTCTACTTTTCATTACTATTGCATTGTTAATGTGACAATATATAACAAAAAAATAAATTAAATCAGACAACCTAGCTCTACTTGTAATTCTGATGACGAAAAGAGTTGGTCGGGCGTAAGCAAAAGCAGAAGATTATAACATTATCCATGTGACAACTTATATTATATACGAGGAGGCAGCTGGAAAGATGACTACATGAACTGAACGAGAGCTTCAGTAGACGTCACATGCAGGCTAATAAGGATAAAGGGTTCACAACCCTAGTTCTTAATTCATGTTTTAAATACTGATCGTTCACTATTTTCTATTGCAGTTGAGTTGTGTGGCTCCATACAAGTTGTGAATTTGAAAGTCAAAGAAATTATCTCTCATCGAAAAAGTATCACTATAATATACAACACGTACACTATTAATATATAAAACCAAGACAGTTTAAGATAAAAACCTTATATATCGAAGAAAGTTGAGGTTCCACTATAAAATTAATTGGCAATATGGGAGGTAACCCAACTTACTTATAAATCCATGTAAGGTCCCTCCTCCATCAATGTGCGATTCATTCTCAACACGCCCCCTCACGTGTGGTAAAATTTCAAGCTTAACACGTGGATAACACAAATGGATGACGTAAAACGCATGTGGCTGTTTGATTTCACGAGGGCCAACCTGCTCTAATACCATGAAAAAGGTTGAGGTTTCACCATAAAATCAATTGGCAATATGAAGAATAGCCCAATTTACTTATAAGCCCATACAAGGTCCCTCATCCCATCAATGTGTGATTCATTCTTAATATGTATCCATACATGTTGAACTCAAATAGTTAAGTTTTGAGACAACATCGGTACGGTAGTCCGTTGAACAACATATTTGGCATCAGAACCCACTACATCATCACCTTCTAATTCTATCCACCCAGGTTCCCAGCCAAGCCTAATACAAAGTTGGTAACCTGAACTCGATGGATATAAAGCAGAAAACCACAAACACAGGCACGATAAAAAGTTGTTCAACCTCAATATAAAAGTGATTGGGAAACTAGATGGGAACTACATCACCCTTTATCCATTTTCAGAAGATTTTTCATCCTAAATTAAAGTGAATTAATAAACTGTAATCATAATTAGGGTAATTACAGCAAAGGGCAACAGCTTCTATTGCTCTTATATGTTATTTTCTCTTGGTCTGGGATACCAAATATGCTTCGTGCAGACATTGTTAATGTTAATAAAGGAGATTAAAATCATTGATTATTTTCAGATATTATAAATGCATGTCTGGGATAATAAACAAAAATAGCAAGCATGACAATGAGATGAAAAAGGAGAAGATGGTGGAGGTGGATGAAAGTGGCGGGAGTGGAATACGGCTGCTTCCCGACATGTCATCCGTATAGTCTGGACCTGAGCCTAAACCATTTCCGTCACCGTTCGAGCTCCACTTCCCCAGGTTGTTGTCCCTGCTTAATCAAAATTGCATTAGGCATTGTCACATCCTTTTCAGAATATAGTATCGCGTACAAATTTTACCATTTCAAACCGAGAAGGCACCACTAATTATAAGTTGACATGATGAACGAATGAGTTCAGTAAATACTTCAAGTTAAAGTGTTAAATTAATTAAAGCTAGGCTTAAAAAAGTATGTACTGTGTATTTCGGAGTGCTCTAGCGTGTGGAACTCAGATGCGTCTTGCATATTCATTTGCAAGTTCTATACGAAAAAAACCCTACCAGTACAAGGTAATAACGAATCTTTGACCATCCAAAATGCATTTTTGTTTATTTCAACTGAAAAATACCAAAAATGCTTTTGGTGAAAAGGAGATTTCTGCAATTTTTTTTTTAACTATTGCACTCTTGTATCCCCATCTCCCTCCTTTTTCTCCCTAGCCATAATATATTAAATTGAAAAATAAAAAGAAAATCGTGCAGAAAATAAAAAAAAGTGTGGAAATCATTTTTTTCTTAAAAAAACACACTTAATCACAATAATAACTACTTAGCACCCGATTCTCTTTATATCACTCTTCACATATGGATTGAGAGTCATTTCAATTCTTTTCAGTAAAAGTTACAAATTGGGATCATTTTGATGGGTGGAGTATCTAAGAAAGTGAAAAAATGCTACTAAGTCCTAGGATGACCCCAACCCCAAACCGAGTAAATCTAACTTTTAAGTAACTTGAGCCTGAATTCAACCCATGCACCGTAAATTTGGCATGAACTGGTGGAAAATTATTGAACAGTAAAGTGAGTTCATAGCCAATTAGGAAAAGTAAAAGGGAGTAAAAAGAGAGACAAAAAAAGTGCAGAGGGAAAGAAAAAGAGCAACAAAGAAAAGAAAGAGACCTGCCACCAACACCAAGGGCACCAGCATGCATGATGAGTTGGTCAATAAGCGCAGCAGACTTGGGCTCCACACTGTAGGCCTTCTCATAGTTAAGCTCCACTCCCTCCCCAGATGCTACAAAAAATGCTCCGTTTACCATTATGTCCCCCTCCGATCTCCAGTTCCAGTTCTTCCACTTCCCTTCCCCCGTCTCAACACGCTTTGTCACCTCCTTGGCGTTAGGGTTTGACGGAGCAGTGTAGCGGTTGCCCTGGCTGTTAATTGTAGGGTCTCCACTGCCTCCGATGGCGTACATTTCCCATTGAGTGAAGTCGTTGTTGACCACGTGGATGTAGCCCCTTCTACACCTAGGCACGAGAATTCGAGAGTACATCAATATACAACATACATTACTCAATTTAGCAGTTAGATGTATGGTCAAAATTGAAAAGAAACTCAACGGATTAATCTGAGCCGCTTAAAAAGTAATGTATACTAAACAATGTTTGATCTTACAATAGAAGGACTAACCTAGGCATTCTCTGCACCAACTTTTCTCCAAAGTGATTGAAGGCTATGGTGACTTGCATTCCGGAGTCGGGCAAGTAGTCATCGCTGTGGCCCAGCAGCATGACTTCGTTGTGATGAGAGAAATAATTGTTTGATACTGTTATTCCTGTGGACCCCATCACTGCATCTATCAGTCCATCCTTGCAGTGTGATAGGCTACAATGGTCTATCCATATGTCTTTGGATCCAAAGATGGAGATCCCATCGCCGTCTGATTCTGTGCGAAAGCCGTAGTGAGTTGGGCTGGAACGCACGTTAGCCTGACCTGCATAGTCGCACAAACAAATTACTAATAATATTTTGAAGGAACTAGATAAATTAAAACTAGGCGCAACTTTTTGAATATAATCATTCGTAAACAATGCGTATCTTAACACGAATGAGATTAAGGTAAATCCTAAACTAAAATAGAGTAATCTTGATATTATGTAAATTCAGATAAATATTAGGTGAAAGTAAATGTTTACAATATTTTTTTTGAACAACCGATATTATCTACACTAAAAGGGAGGAGGTTGACTTAGTCTCATAATGAGCTAGCAATAATGTGGTTTAAATTCGCTTTTGTCGAGAACTGAACCTAAGACATCTTAGGTACAAGTGAAGAGGAATACCATTAAACTATAATACTAAATGACCAAATGTTTACAATTGTAAACAAAGCACATGTATTATGAAAATGGTATATACCAAATAAATCCGGATACCTCTGCCAAAAAAAAAAAAAAAAAAAAAAAAAAAAAAAAAAAATCCGGATACCTATTTGGACGGAAGGAATCCCCTTTTTTTTTTTTAAAAAAAAGAAAAGGATTAGTTGTGTGACCACTCTACATCGAACTTTAACGATCCGAACTTTCATTTTGTAAGTCTTAATTCATAGATTATCTTTGCAAAAATTCAATTCAGTCTGAAACCATTTGCCTATTTGATATCTCAAATATTTCCGATTTGGCTAATATTTTTGCAAGGATGATCTACAAGGTGCAACTTGAAAAAATAAACGGTTCAAATCGTTGAATTTCAATGTCGTGTGGGTCCAACAACTAATCCTGTATTTTCTAAAAAGTGAGAATCCCTCCCCTGTTTGGAATACTAAAATACATATATAAGCAAACCATGCGCACTAGGTAAAATGGGTGTGTATCAGACAAATCGAGATACATATTGAAAAAGTTAAAATACGTTTATCAGCATGTATATTAGGTAATCTGAAACAGGTGCAATAATCAACAAACAACACACAAAGGCAAATCGAGTTTTCCTTGCACATGAGACAAAATATTAATTGGTGGCCAATTAATTATGGCAGATAAAAATTTCTGTACCTGACTGATAACAATGGTGGATATGCACATTGTGGATGATGACATTGCTTATGTACTGCAAAGTGATGCATCCACCACCAACAATGTGGACATTCGCTCCGCGGCCATCGAGGGTTTTGTAGCTGTTGAAGATAAGTTCTTGGGAGAGCTTGATGAGCATGTTGCGAGGGAACACAATCCAGAGAGGTTCAGTCTGAATCACAGCATATCTGAGAGTTCCTGGCTTTGGAGTTACCGCGTCGTCATCTGAGTCGTCCGTCACAATGTAATACTCACCACCTTTGCCTCCATGAGCATATTGACCAAACCCTATTGCACAATCTGCCAGGCTTTGCCTGTTGTTTGGCCAATCCGGATCACATTTCCAGCAGTCGTCTATCGGGTTTCCGGTCAGGCACGTAGAATCCAGCTGGTCTTTCTGGGTTGTTTGCAGCATTTGCCTTCTTGCTAACGAAGCATTAACCTTCCTGAAAAATAGGAAAAAATACGGTAAAAATTTATTACTTAGATCTAGAAAAGGGTAAGAAACAGAGGAAGCAAACGAAGCTATATATGTACCTATTAACTTGTAGAACAACTTCATCTGGGTTGGGATGCTGACCAGGGAGAGTGAGGTTGAGGAATGCAGTGGCGAGAGGGGAAAATGAGGTGAGAAGAGAGAGCAGGACAATGCAGGTTCTGGGGATCATTTTTCAGGAAATGTTTGGAGGGTTTTTGATATTTTGTTGGGAATTCTATACCATTTTGGTACAAGAATGTATGTAGTTAGGGTTTATGGAGTTGCATGGTTATTTGAGAAGATAATAAACAGTAACTGAGTTGTAAATTGTGATTCATGTATGTAGTGAATTTTGGGTGTGTGTAAGTGGAGAAGATGGGCACTTGCTTCTTCTCTCACTCTCATCTCTCTTACTGTATCCGTTAGTGTCATTTCAGTGTTGTTCTTTTATAATCATTGATATAGACTTTGGGCTTTTCACTTAAGAGAGAGAGAGAGAGAGAGAGAGAGAGAGAGTTCACTAGAATGGAATCCGCCTGCTCTCGAGGAAACGGTCTCCAAGTTGCAATGGAGATTAGTACTGTCATTTTGTGATGCTATTGGAAGAGTAAATGTGTTTGGAATACACTAACGATTCTTTAGCAATATAAATACATTGATTATAGTTCACTTTTAATGAATATAATCACACATTTAAATTACAATAGGTGCTAGAATTTGGTTTACACTAGTACGAATAAAAATTACGAATGGAGAGTGTAAGATCCCACATCGCCTAGGGGTGTGGATCCTGTAAGCCCTATATGTATATTCCCATCTCTACCTAGCACGAGGCCTTTTGGGAGCTCACTGGCTTCGGGTTTCGTAGGAACTCCGAAGTTAAGCGAGTTCGTGCGAGAGCAATCCCATGATGTGTGACCCAATGGGAAGTTCTCGTCTGAGTTCCTAGAAACAAAACCGTGAAGGCGTGGTCGAGTCCTAAAACGGACAATATCGTGCTACGCGCGGAGTCGAGCTCGGGATGTGGTGGGGGCCTGGGCCGGGATGTGACAATTTGGTATCAGAGCCAATCCCTGGCCGGAAGTGTGCCGACGAGGCACATAAGGGGGTGGATTGTAAGATCCCACATCGCCCAGGGGTGTGGATCCTATAAGCCTTATATGTATATTCCCATCTCTACCTAGCACGAGGCCTTTTGGGAGCTCACTGGCTTCGGGTTCCTTAGGAACTCCAAAGTTAAGTGAGTTCGCACAAGAGTAATCCCATGATGGGTGACCCACTGGGAAGTTCTTGTGTAAGTTCCTATAAACAAAACCGTGAAGGCGTGGCAGAGGCCTAAAGCGGACAATATCGTACTACGGCAGAGTCGAGCTCGGAATGTGGTGGGGGCCCGGACCGGAATGTGACAAAGAGCGGTGTAGTATGTCAAATTTATAATACACCATCGACATGCATGTCACATGATATTGTTACAGATGCCAAAGTTTCTCTATTATTACCACTCCAAGAGCACTTTTGATTGGTTGTTGTCATTATCCTTTTATTTTTATTTTTTATCAAAGAACTTTGTATTTTATTTTTGGAATCAAATCACAGAATGCTATATTGGAATGAGCGAGTTTGAGCCTCCTTAAATTAAAAAAATTAGACTATCAAATGAAAAAGAGCACATCCTACTTGTCATCCAGTACACAAATCAACCAGGTGCCAAAAATTCTATAGAATGGTTGGTGTTCTTCAAAATATTTAATTAAGCGGGAGTGATAGTACACAATGATTAACCGTGAGGAGTAAAGTTATGCTCCACCAATTTGTCAAACAGCTATTTACTATAGACTATGAAATTTTTTGAATGTGCTGGAAATACGATCTCGTACATTAAGTGTAATAATATAAGTAATAGAAAGCTTTTTATAAGTATCCAGCCACTTGTATAATGACATTTAACGTGCCAGATTGCGTCCCAGGTACATTGAATTTTTTTTTCTGATACTAGGTGGATTATAGCTAGGTCTAATGGATTGCTGACATGGCACTAGCTAATTGGACCATTATGCTAGGGTTATGCGAGATGGAAAGGTGGGCAAAGAAGTTGGTATCTCGCTGTGTCCGGCCCGGCTTTTTGACTTTTTGGCCCTTACTGAAACCACAGTTGAGGCTGTGCACTGCCCAAGTTCAGTCTTCAGATCGTACAGTGTCAGCTTTCACGACATTTTCAACATCATATCTGTTTGAAGCTCCCCCGTTCATACGAGGATAAAGACTTCTATAATACAGATAAACCTGAATATAACGTTCCTTACTAATAATCAAACATAAAAATGTTAATGTATTAAGTTTCTCTTCACCTATTGTTATATAATATTGACCATGACAAGAAGCTCTAGTTCTAACACACCATGAACAAGAATATTTGAGCACTGTAAAAATAATTTCCCCACACACTTTATTACTTCTAATTATTTTTCTTTAAGGAAGACTTTGGATGTGGTCCCTAGTTATGAATATTCTTTGATTAAAACCTTGTTGGTTTTCAATTTTTGATCCAAGTCCCTAAATTAATGTCATAACTTATTTCTATGTACGTTACTATATATTTTAAAATTAAAAATTGAAATTTATAGTTGTTTATATTAATGAGATTTTAAATAAAAAACCATAATTTGTGAGATTAAAAATATTAAAATATAAATATACTATTGTGTGTGTGTGTGTGTGTGTGTGTGTATATATATATAAACATGGGTACATTCATCAAAATTAACCAAAAAATTATTGTATCAAAACATGGGTACATTCTTCAAAATCACAAAAAAAAAGAAAAAAAAAAGAAAAAAAAAAGAAAGATATTATGCTTAATAAAATTAGTAAGTTTCTTTGATTAAACTTAACATGGATACATTCTCAAATCAAAAAAAAAAAAAATGTACCCATATAAGTTTAAAAATGGATTAGAAAAAAATTGAATAGATTTTATATAAAAAATTGGTATATTTGAGAATGAGTACATTTTAAGATTAAAAATTTGAAAAAAAAATACATGAATGGTACATATAATTAGCATGAGTACATTTAGCAAAATGAAAAATGGGTACAAATAAATAAAAAAAAATATGGGTACAAATACAAATAACACTTTATAAAATATGGGCACAAAAAGAAATTAATATATGGGTACAAATTAAAATTGAAAAGAAAATTGGTACAAATTTAAAAAAGGGTTGCAAATTAAAAATGGGTACAAACTAAAAATAAAAATATATGATAAAAAATTTAGCCATAAATATAAATATACTAATTGTAACATTTTTAACATTAAAAGAATATATTGAGAAATAAAAAATATTTTATTATTGAAATAATTAATGATGTTATTAATACCAAGGACCTTGATCAAAAAATGAAAAAGAATAAGGTTTTAATCAAAAGAGTAGCAAAAAGAAGGATAAGAATCTAATTTCTCATTTCTTTAATTTATTAAACAAAAAAAAAAAATATGAGTGTGTATGAGAAAAGAAATTGGTACGGTTCACTTTCCTACTATTGGGACGAGTAGATTATGTTATTTTTGAAACACTAATCCATAAATTAAGCTGTATAAATACAGTACTTTTGTTTTCTTTTCCTTTCGTTGCAACAGTCACTAGTCCTTTTCCCCCAGCTTTCATCCATGTCAGTTACGAATCCGATTGGTTAATTCAAAACCCAGTTGAACAAACCGCGTAGAAACTAATTAAATAAAGGGCGTACATTATAAAGTGCACACATGCAGATCGGTATCACCAGCAACCAATAGTAATGGATGGAGCCTCCTCCTGCGGATCCGGGAACAAATTGATTAGCAAACATAGTCTCCGGTCTTCCATCTTTCTTCGACAGGAGTGGTCCACCAAAAGGAAAAAGATTAACTTGGCATTAGATATAATTATAGCAAAGATACATGCATGGATGCTGTTATCTGCTTTATTAATTAGTTTTCAAATGACCTAATCTATTCAACCTAAAATATATTCCCTACCTTGTTTTGTGCTTTCATTATTAGATTATGCTACCTTTGTTTTGCTTTCATTTTTTTTTGAGAGTTTTAACGAAAAGCCCACGGTACTGTTCACTTTAACGAAAAATCACATTTTTACACTAAAAAGTCAAACCTGGTACTATTCATTTTACCCTTTATTTTGTCCTTATCGTTAAAACTCAAAGTTTTCAAGCCCTTTTCATTAGTTTTCTTTTTTTTTTTCCCTCTTTGGTCTAATCTGTAATCTATGTATATATTTTTACTTCGCTGCATGCTTTCTTATACATCCAAAATCTCCACTGCAATTTATAGTTTTTAGGCTATTTTAGTTTGCTTAAGCTCGCCCAAAAATGGACGTAAAGACCTATAATCTTTTAATGTGAACTTTTGTTAGAAAATGTGTAAGAGCTGGTTTGGGATTACATTTATAAGAAACACTTCATAAGTGTTTTTATTAAGTATAAATGTCAAACAATTCAAGTACTTTATAAAAATAAAAATAAAACACACATGGGGTTGGGATGTGCTTATTTACCCAACAGATTCTTCTCCCGAAAATATTTGTATGACCTACAATGCTTTTATTTTTTTTTGCCATTTATAGTTAAAAGTGATTTTTATTTGCAAAAATCACTTTGTCATTTTAGAAGTAGTCTTTAGCTCAAATTATATAATTTGAAATTGAATGAAGTGATCCTCTAATTGTAGAGTGACATATTTTACTAAAGTGATTGAGATATTGTGAGAAAACATCACACACCTAGATCGAATGCAACTCTCTTGCCAATCACTAACTCAGCTTGTTAGCTGCATGAGCCGTGTACAATATCATGCACTAATTTAATCTACGCACCAGTTCATCAGATTCTCAAATCAGACAAATGGGATGTTCATTGTTGAATATTTATGTTAGAAAGGAGCTATATTCATATTCCTTTCCTCTCCAACATGCAAAGCAAAGCAGAAAACCCTCGATCAACTTTAACTGCATACCATTGGGCCACTCATCGTTCTGTCAAAGGATTTAAAATGTAACCCTACAGACCCACCATTTTTTGGGTTTAATTAGCAAAGCAGAACGCCCTGGAAATGTTAATCCAATCTATAATCTATCAAGTTTTGTTCTTTGATCAAATCTCTTAGAAGTTCAAGTATATATGCAGCAGGCATATCCCTTAACTTTGGGTTTTGTTTATTTTTATTTTTATTTTTAAAGGAATCTGTCAATTTGCAAACTAATTTTGTATTTTTTGAAAAGTTTAAGATTCAGAGAACTATTTTGATGGACCAAATTACCCCTCATTGTCAAAGTTCTATACATCTGAGTCTAACACTTTAATGGGTAAATTATTACTTTCCACACCAATTTGTGCACAAAGATCAAATTTCAACATCATGTATGTATTTGCGGAGTGGGAGCTTTTAGAATTTATGTTTGGGTTTAAATCACAAATGGTCCCTGAAATTGACCCCATCAATCATGATGGTCCCTGAAATTGAAAATCGATCAATGTAGTCTCTGAATTTTAACTCGCGAATCAATGTGGTCATTCTGTTAGTGTTCCGTCCAAATTAACACTAAAAAAAGGTTAGAGAACCAATTTTTCATGGTAAAATGACCAAAAAAAGGTTAGAGAACCACTTTTTTTTTGTTTTTATTTTAGTTTTAGCACCAAATCCATGAAAAAATGGAGATAAAAGTGAAGATGGAAAAAAGAAAAGAGAGGTAGTAAGTAAAATTATAAGTAACAGGGTTATTTTTGATCATTTTACCATGAAAAATTGGTTCTCTAACCTTTTTTTAAAGTTAATTTGGACGGAACACTAACAGAAGGACCACATTGATTCGCGAGTTAAAATTCAGGGACTACATTGATCGATTTTCAATTTCAGGGACCATTTGTGATATAAACCCTTTATGTTTTTGACCCAAAAACATGTTGAAATATGAATTTTCTCATCCGGAGTGTTGGATTTAACTTACACGTGATACTTTAGACGAAATGTGTAAAATTCGACAATTAGAGGGTAATTGACTAATTAAAAAAGTTGAAGTCCTGTGCTTTTTGATAAAGTTGGGGGAAAATAAGATGACCATAACTTTCAAAGAATAATACTTAGCTACTCAAATGATGAGTATGAGTTCTTACTCAAAATCGTTCATTGTCCTTTTATTGAATATTGTGTTTATAATCGAAATCGTTCATATTATAACTCACTCTATAAAGATCGCATCTCAAAAAAAAATCAATTAAAACTAAGGTTGTTTAGTAATCGAATTGTATAAAAACAAATGAACGGAATTGGTAAAAGCATTATTACGAGCCGTCTATGTATTTGCTACAATAGATTGACTAAATGACTTTAGTTTTAATTTATTTTTTGCATAGATGATCTTTAGAAAGTGATTCATAATATAAACGGTTTTGATTATAAGCACAATTCTCTGTGATTCGAACACAAAAAATTTGAGCAGGAATTCCCACTCATCTTTAAGTAGCTAAACGTTATTCAATTTCAAAGGGCCAATTAGTAAAACCACCTCTTTTATTACATCTATCACCTCTTTAGCTTGTGATAAAAAAAAATCTAAAGAATATTATGTCTCTTCTTTTCTACAAAAACGACGTAAAAGAAAATATTTGGGAATGTATAAGAATCTGCTTTTGAATAATGTTAATATACAAAAATTCTTCTTGAATCATTGGGATAGTGAATTTTTCATGCCTCATCGGCCCACTAATACGTAAGTTTGATGACCTTTTTGATTATTATTACTTTGTTATAAGGTCCCACATCTTTGACGGAAAGCAAGATTATCATGCTAGAGGTTCTGGATTTAGATTCCAAATGTATATGTCTTGCCATGTGTTAGCTTTGGTCTTCAAGTCGCTCAGTAGTAGTCCATTGGTATAATGTTGACCTCTTGTATTTGAAGAAGTTTCTTTGTCTTTCCTTCACAAAAAAGACGGAGGGATTTGAGATTTAATGTGGCTTATAATATTGGAATTGATGATTTATTTTGTGATAAAATGCTTGTTTCTTGCAGAGTAGTTGGTTTTGCAGGATGTTTTATAGAAAGAAGGTTCAAGTTCAAGAGGATTAGTATTTCGAACCACGCCGTCATGCAATAGTTCAACACTTTTTCACCTTTAAATCTTCATTAGGGCAAAGGTTTTGTCAAAGTAAGCTAAAGGGTGAGATTAAATTATAGGTTATTAGTGTTATCTTACTTGACTAAAAAACCTCAAATGAAGTACTTGCAGACTTTCTTCCATCCATCTATGATGTTTCTACTACCATCTGTGAAGATAATGACGCATGTATTGGCCAAATAAAGAAATGTTACATCAAAGGAGACAATAGCAAACATATTGCAATGAAGTTCTTCTCCTCACATCAGCAATAAGAGCATCAAAAGATTGAAGTAAAGTAGATATGATGCTAAGACAATATTGCTGAGATCTTCACCCAAGTTCCTGCCGAAGCCTACTTTCTAGAAACTTGTCCAAGGTATCAATTTGAGTATGTTATCTAATTTGCAACATCGTTTCTAATTCTTAAAGGGAGTTATGTCGAACGCAGAGGGACTATCCCAAAATATACTCACTTTATCTCAATGTACCTTTTTCCCTTCAATCATGAACATTTTTCCCATTAAATTTTTGTTACCTAACAATGTTTTAACGAGGCAAACCCTTGTGTACGTTTTCAATAGTCTCACTACATCTTGAAGATGTCAAGTATCCTCATATTGCACGTTCTCATCTTTTCTCCTACAACCATAGTTTTTTCCCATTGGGTTTCACGCATAAAGGTCATGGTGTAGCATTCTCTCTATGCATTCCCCATGACCCATGCGTTCTTTCTCGTGAGCCTGACTCAACAACTTTATCAACTGCTTTCATATTTATTTAAAGATATGATGCGATTATTTCTTGGGTTTTACACACTTAAATGAGAATGTTATAAATAGCATTTACTTATGAATATGATTGTGTAAACTAGAAGTATGATTAAATAAAGGCAATACGTGGAAAAACATATGCACATTAGAAATTATATCATCCCCTTTCTCTCTCTTTGCGGCACTGGCCATCAACCCCCTTCTCTCTAAATTTTTTCTACACCAAATGATCATTTGTGATGCTAATATGCCATTATAAATTATATTATATATACTAAAACCTAGTTTTGGGTTTCCGTAGCTTAGGAACAGTGTGTTTCCGATTTTTCCCGCTTAGTTTCTATTATTCTAGGTTTTCTTCGGTTTGCCTTGTTATAAAATGTAGCATGATTCTTTGACGCGTGGGATCGCATTCTCTTGACCTCTTGACCAATTCTCATAAACGTCGCAGAATTCTCGTCAGATCCTTTTTTTAAGGATCTTAGGGATCATCCAATCGTGTCCGTCTATCATACATCATACGGTCAGTTTTCATTAGGTGCTATTTATATTTGAATTTTAAATTTTAAATAATTTCTGACCGCCCGATGTACGATGAACGAACACGATTGCGGAATTCCTAGGATCCCTAAAAGAAAGAATCCGGCGAGGATCCTTTTCCGTATTTCTTTGGGTTGGTCTGGCTACCCTCGATGACTCCTGCTCCCCTTTTTCTGTCCTCACCTCATATGCCAAAACCTCTTTGATTGCCTCTCCAACTCCACCTCCTCCTTCGCCAATTTTCCCCCTCTCGACGTCTCCCCTCTCATTCGTCGCAGCCGCATCAAAGTATTAGGTAAATACAGGTGGGCACTTGGAACCAAAAACCAAAACTGAAACATGGACCAACCGGATCACACTGAACGGTTCGATTTTGAAATGGATTCGGTTTAAAACTGAACTGCAAGCTTAATAAACATTTTGGTTTCGGTTCTTAATACCTGGAACTGAATTAATTTAATAGTCAATTAGGTGGCATAATATAATTAATTGTTTATTTGGTTGAGTCCATACATTTACTACCATTCGAATTCAAGCATCGCTTCTTTTACTCTTAATTCACAGCCACAGCAACAAGCTCCAAGGCAATCTCAAGCTTCTTGTTCACAAGGTTGAATGGTTTCTCATCCATCGGTTTCACTTTCACAAGGTCCAAGGTCTTCCCAAGTATTGCCTTTTCAAGATCGAATGCCTTCTAAAGCCCATTCACAAGCTCAAAGGCCTCCTAAACTTTCGAAGAGTAAGTGTCCAAAAAGAAAGGGAAAGGAAAAGGAAAAGGGTTGAGCAATTCAAAGTAGTGACTTAAAACACTAAAACTTTTTTGTTGAATTGCATGAACAATTTATTTTTTTCAGGTTGTACTAATGCTTATGCCATTAGGCTTTTGACGTTGAACTTTGTTTGAACTTTAATTTTAGTATGATAAATTTAACTTTTTTTCAATTGGATGGTACTAACTAGTGATAAAAGGCATTTTGATGATGAACTTTCTTTCAAGTTGAATTTTAGGATGGTGATGGTGACCATGAAATAATTTTTTTTTTCATTCATTTGAGTTGTATTAATGTCATAAAACATTTAGTTTGCAAATGACTACGTTTTAAACATTTTAGTTTGTTTGAATATTGAACACTTGTATTAATGCCAATTTTTTAACAGTCCTACAAGTGAGGCACAAACAGAAATGGTTTGAGACCGAACTAAACATAAATCAATTGGTTTGGTTCCATTTTAGTTTTACTAAAAAAATGCACCGAACTGAACCAAAATAAATTTTGGTTTCAATTTCAGTTTTATCTTAAAACCGTACTGAAACAAACTACTCCCACCTTTTTAGATAATTGTAGAATTTTATTACATAAATACTACGATCTGTGCCGGCCCCTTCTTCTTCATGATTCATTCGTGTCTGGTGATGTTATAAGAGAAGACACATGACAAGTATGTAGATATATCTGCCATGTCAGCAAAGACAGTTGGGATTTGTTGAAGAATGGTTATTTTACATAAGATTTGGCTAGATTGGATTTGTTAAGATTTGGTTAGATTGGATAAAAGATTTTCTAGTCATTAAGTCGGTTAGTTGCCTTTATATGTAAACTTTTTGTAAAAGACTCATTGTATTGAATGAATATTCATCCTTTCGAGTTCATTGTCTTTCTCTCACTAAGTTCTTCTTTCTTGCTTCGTCCTCTCTGTTTTCTTGATCAAATTATGGTAGATATACAATAGTTAATATGGTATCAAGAGCCAACGATTCTGCTGTGGCTTCGAAGTTGTTCAAGGGTGGTTTCTAAGATTCATTTTCTGGAGTTTAAGTCGGTCTCAAATCGATTCTGCGTTGTGGGCTGTGAGCTTTTGGAATTTGAGTCGGTGCATCGGGTTTTCTCGAATCGATTTTGCGTTTGTGGGCTTCTGGAATTTTTGAGTTGGTGCATCCAGATTTCTCGATTGGCATTTCTGGATTTTCTCAAATCAGGTTATATGTCTTCAATTTCTTGCAATTGTTTGATTCTTTATCTCTTTGAAGAAGTAGATTGTTTGTTTGCGGCACGAAGCCATTTCAAGATTGATTGTTTTGGGCACGAAGCCATCTGAGATTAAGATTGTTTGTTTGGGCACGAAGCCATCTGGGATATTTTTGTTTCTATTGTTCTTGAATCTTTGGAGTTGAAATTACCTACTCAGTGCGTTTGCTATTGAATTTGGAATAATCTATGTAACAATGGCGTCTAATAGTGTTCGAATTGAAGGTCTTTTGGGTATGCTTACTATCAAGTTGAATGATAAGAATTTTTCGAAATGGGTTTACCAATTGAAGTCTGTTATGAAAGGGTATAAGATGTTTGATCATTTGGATGGCACTGCAGTGTGTCCTTCTAAGTTTGTGATTGATATGGAACGTGGGGTTACTAGTGTGATTACTGAGGCTTTTCTTGAATGGGAACCAGTTGATTTAGCACTTTTGAGTTTGTTAATAGCTACTTTGTCTGATGAATCCATTGAACATGTGTTGGGATGTAACACTGCACATGAAGCTTGGTCTAATCTTCAAGATCGTTATGCTTCAGTTTCAAAGGCTAGGGTGAATACTTTAAAGACTGAGTTTCAAACTTTGCAGAAAGGTGGTGATTTGATAAATATCTGTCTAAGCTGCGAAATATTAAGGATCAATTAATTACTGCCTATGAGTTTGTTTCAGATAATGATTTTGTGGTGGCTGCGTTATCTGGTTTACCTAGGGAATGCTCTACTATAAGAACTATGATTCTTACTAGAGAAAAGTCTATTACTCTCAGGGAGTTTAGGGAGCACTTGTTGTGTGCTGAGAGGGAAGTGGATTCCATGGTTAACAGTTTGACTCATAATTTTTCTGGGTTGTATATGCAAGACTCATCTTCTCAGTCTGTGAATTCTCAAGGTTCATCTAGTAATTCTGATGACATTCCATTTACTACTGGCAAGGTTCTAAAAAACGCTAGGCGCTAGTCGGGCGGTGAGCTGGCGCCTAGCGCCTAGGCGGCTAGGCGGGGTCTAGGCGGGCGCCTAGGCGGCCCAGGCGGATTTAGGTAAATTTCTTGTATATCTTGTAAATAAGTGCATATTGACACTTACAAAAAATTATACTTGTATCAAATTAGTAAGGAGTATTGTATATATATGTTATTGCCATATAACCATAGTAAGGAGTATTGTAGGATGACACATGTACGACAAGTTCACAATTTAAAACCACATAAAATGCAAAATAAGAGGAAAATAAGGAAATATAGAATGCAACTTTTACAACACATGCAAAAGTGTTAAAAACTCCTATAATACTTGCAAGAATGGCAAAGTTATTGTAGTATGAACGGATCTCACAAGGTCGTTCTCCACATGAATTATTAAATAATACGAAGCAAACCAAATTCCAATTAATTATTGTAAAATAGAAATTTGAAATAATTGATTTTATGTCGTACTTTAAGTAAAACGAAAGTCTAGGACAAAGAAACTAAAAGAAAAGAAAAACATAAAAGAAACAAATAAATTAAAATAAACAAATAATAAAACAAAAAGAAAAGAAGAAAAAGGAAAGGGCTCACCTAGATTTGGAACTAAGACATAGAGCCATGGGAAAGGTGCATCAAAAAGAAAGAAAAATATGATGGGCGCAGGGGTTCGAACCGAAGACCTGGGAACCTGCGAGGAAACACTGACCAACTCGTCCGAGTCCACACTACCGTCAATGTATGGTAACGGCTAATATATATGCTAATTTAGCAGCTTCATATGTTCATTTAAAAAAAAACCCTAGCATCTCTTTGTCTTGCCTCGAGCCCAGAGCCCCAAACGGCTCCCTGTCTCTCTGTGTCAGAGCGGCCCAGACATGGCATGCATACGTGTCATGCATCCATGTGGTGAACTTTTTAGGATTTCAAATTAAAGGCTAAGATGTGCCCCCATTTCTGATTACTTTTTAGAAACCCTAGGCCTCTATCTCTCTCTAGAATACGAGAGATATCTCTCAATGGCAGGATCCCTCTCATTTCACTCATCCCTCTCTCCCATTTCTCTCAGACGTCTCTCTCTTTAAGATTAAAAAAAAAAAAAAGTTCTCATTTCCCTATAACATTTTAGCTCCAATGCTTGACCCTCATCTCTCATTTCAATATACCTCTTCTCTACAAAAACCAAAACCAGCGAGTCTTACCAACATTGAAGCTCCAATCTTCCCACAGAGGTAAGCGTCGCCATTACCATTGTTGAATATGTGTCCATTTGAGGATTTGAGATAGAAAAAATAAGAACACTAACACATGCCTTTTTTTTTTTTTTTGTATGTGTGAGGGTGAGGAACCGCCTTGCACCGCCTAGGACCGCCTAGGGCCGTCTAGGCGCCCGCCTAGAGCCCAGCCGATTTTTTCAACCGATTTGCAAGAAATCGCCTTGGGTCACCACCGTCCAGCGCCTAGGCGGCCGCTTAGGCCGTTTTTTAGAACACTGACTACTGGTGGGACAGTTACTAGAGTACCTAATGGGGGTTCAAATATGAGTGTATCATCTCAGTCTCAAGGTTTTGTTGCCTTGCCATTTAATTCTCAAGGGCCTTCTTTCTTAGCACCACCATTTCCATCTAATGGTATCATGTATCCTCCTACTCAGTATCCACCCAATTCCTATGCCATGCCACAATTTTCCTCTGTGTATCAGGATTTTTCTAATCAGTATGGTTTTGTTGGCAATGGTAATACTTCTAGATCATTCAACAATTCTAATATTGGTCCCAGACCATTTCTTGGACAGAGGTCTAATGGAGGATATCGAGGTTCTAATTTTGGTAATGGCAAAGGACAGTCATCGGGTACTAAGTCTAGTGGAAGTAATTGGCAATCTTGGTCTGGTAACACAGATACTAGAAGCCATATTGTTCCTGAATGCCAGATTTGTTCCAAGAGATGACACACGACTTCTAATTGCTGGAAGAGATATACTAATTCCAATCAAGTAGGTCAAGTTGTATAGTGTCAAATTTGTGGGAAACGAGGTCATAGTGCTTTGGATTGTCATCATCGTAATAATTTTGCTTACCAATGCATTGCACATGCACCTTCCTTAACTGCTATGCAAGCACAAGGTCCTACATTATTGCCTCAAGATTCTTGGATAGTTGACATTGGTGCTTCCCATCATATGACCGCAGATGTTAATTCCCTTCAACAAGTCACACCTTACAAGGCACTGATAAAATTACTATTGGCAATGGTGAAGGTTTGCCAATTCAGCATATTGGTTCTGCCAAATTAAATACTTTTCCTACTTCATTAATTTTACGAACTGTTTTACATGTACCAACTATTGCTGTCAGTTTAATGTCAGTGTAACAACTTTGCAAAGATAATTTATGCTGGTTCATTTGTGATGATCATGAGTTCTTTGTGCAGGACAAGGTGACCAAAGCTGTTCTTTACCACAGAATGAGTAAAGGAGGAGAGTTGTTTCGGATACCAGTTCAGTTGCTATCAGGTTCTTCTGCTTCTTCATTCAATAAATCAGTGGCTTTACTTGGACATAAAGTGAAAACAGCAATCTGGCATCAAAGACTTGGACATCCCAGCAATGCAATCTTGTCTGTAATGTTGAAACAGTCAGATATAGTTAGTATTCCTGATGATCAACCACACTTATGTACTCATTGTATTTCTGGAAAGATGTCTAGGTTAACTTTCTTTGATAAAACAGAAACTTGTACCTTTCCTTTTCAAAAGGTTCATACCGATCTTTGGGGGCCTTCACCTACTAAATCTATAGAAGGTTACAAGTATTATGTTAGTTTTGTAGATGAGTTTACCAAATTTGTATGGATATTTCCTTTAATCAATAAATCATAGGTTTTTGATGTCTTTCAACAGTTTCATAGTTATGTCTTGGCTCAGTTTAATGTTGGTATTAAATGTTTACAAACAGATGGTGGTGGTGAATATGTTAGTACTAGATTTGAGAATTTATTAAAATGTAAAGGTATCATTCATATGCTTTCTTGTCCATATACCCCTCAGCAAAATGGAATTGCTGAAAGGAAACATCGACATATTGTGGAGACAGCCATTACTCTTAAGATTGCTACCAAGTTGCCTCAATATCTATTGTACCATGCATGTGCTCACTCTGTATTCTTAATAAATAGAATGCCCTGTTCAGTGTTAGCAATGCAATCTCCATATCAGAAGTTGTATAATATTAGTCCTCAGTTACAAGGACTCAAAGTATTTGGTACTGCAGTTTATCCATACATTCGACCTTACACTGTAAACAAGTTACAACCAAAGGCTTCATTATGTGTTTTTGTGGGTTATGCTCCAGGGTATAAGGGAGTTATTTGTTTTCATCCTTAGACAAGGAAATTTATTATCTCCAAGCATGTTTTTCATGATGAAAGTCTTTTTCCATACAAGATTGTTTCTTCTACACAGAATTGCTCTTCTAATCCGGTTCCTATATCTCAGTCTTCACAATCTTCAGTGTTCATTCCTATTCCACTTCAGCCAAGATCAGTTTTCACATCTTCTCAGGGCATTGCAGGACATCATAGTACTGAGTTATCTGCCTCGAGTGGTATTGAGACATCTACCCCTACTTCAGGGCATATCAATCATAATATGACTTTATCAACATCTGAAACAATTCCCTCCTCTTCCTCAACAGCTTTGGTATTACCTGTCCTTGATCCTGCACAGTTGGAAGTACTTCTTCCTCTTGATTCTTCTTCTCCTTTACCTAATGAGTTTTCTCATTCATCTTCAAGTTCATGAATGCAAACTAGACTCCAAACTGGTGCTATTCCGAGGAAGAATTATGTTGGTTTTCTTGCTACTTTGCATGAGTTACAAACTTTACAGTTACACTCTTCTGATCGTTGTCATAGTGGTTTTTCTTTTGTTGCTGCCATCAATGATATTTCAGAACCTACTTCATTTCGAACTGCTGCAACTAATCCTCATTGGAAAACTGCAATGCAAGAGGAGTTTGATGCTTTACAAAGTCAAGGCACTTGGAATCTTGTTTTTAAACTCAAAAAGAATCCTGATGGATCCATTTCCAGGTACAAGGCACGGTTGGTAGCACAAGGTTATAATCAAGAACCCGGTTTAGATTACTTTGAGACTTTTAGTCCTGTTGTGCGTCATACTACTGTGCAATTGATTATTTCTCTTGCTGCTCAATACAAATGGGAGTTACGACAGCTTGACATTAAGAATGCCTTCTTGCACGGTGATTTAGAGGAAGAAGTGTATATGAAACAACCACAAGGTTTTGTGGACTCTACTCATCTTGACTATGTTTGTAAATTGGTAAAATCTCTCTACGGATTAAAACAGGCACCTCGTGCTTGGAATGCCAAATTCACAGGTTATTTACCAGCTATGGGATTTCAGATGTCTCAATCGGATACTAGTCTCTTTGTCAAACATGATGGCAGCTAGACCTGGCATTCGTGTCGTGTTTTCCGTGTTCGTGTCATATCCGATATCTTAATGGGTTGTGTCGTGTAACACCCGTTAAAATAAACGGGTAAAATGACCCGACTCGAAATCGACCCGATAATATTAACAGGTAATATGACCCGACCCGTTACCCATTAAGGAAAATATATTTTAAACCAATAAATAATCAAATGAAAAACATAATACTAAATAAGTATATACATACTATATTGTCATATCCAAAACATAAAAACGCATTTTTCTTTTAAGTATATTTTCGCTTACCTAAAGTCTTTAATAGTTTTTAATTAATGTATAAGTGTAAAAAAATATAGAAAAAATATATAAATGCTCGTAATGACAAGTTACACAACTTTCATGAAGAGCTTAGCTTCAAAATTCGCCACTATAATCATATAAATCATAGATCAAAATTAACCGTTGATTGTTGTTTACCTTTACGCTTCATTATTCTCATCATTTTTTTTTTCAGATTTTTTTTTTGTTTGTTGAAAACATGATCTATTAGAGGATGCTTGAAGATGAATGGTTTGGATCGTTGATATTATATTCGGAGTTTTACGGTTAGTGAAAATATTGCTTGATGTTTATAAAGTTTCTACAAACTATATGATATCAAAGATCTAAACCGTTCACCTTCTTACATCCGCCAGATGATCATGTTTTCAAAAAAAAAATTTTAAAAATGAAATTCAGTAAGAAGAATAAAGCGTAAATGACAATCCACGGTTAAATATAAATTTAAGGTTTATGGATTATAGTGTTGGATTTCGAAGTTGACCCATTCATGAAAGTTGTAAAGCTTGTCACTATGAGTGATTGTATATTTTCTTACATTTTTTACACTTCTACGATAATTATTATTAATTTTATTAATTTTGCCCTCAAATAAAAAACATTGTTCATGAGGGTTTGGAGGATTTTAAAAATCTAAACGATAATATAAGTGTTCCATTATCTACTCATGGAGGAATAATGATGAATCACGAGTGTTTATGTATTATTTCACATTTTTCATACTTGTATGTATGTCTTCTTAGTTCTTGCCTATACAAATACTATACTAGTTTATTTTAATTTTGGACAACAACATGTTAAGTAAAATTTATCCTAGTAATGATAATACAGAACTCTCATAATAAAAATAAATAATGATTAATTTTTTTTAACTTATATAGAATAATAATGCAAAACTATATATTTAATATAGAATATATTGTATATATTAATATGGCTATTGTATTTTATAATAAATCTTTTAGTAATTAAACTTTAAAATTATCAAAATAATTTTTTTTCTTAAAGGGTTGAAACGGGATACCCACGTGTATACCGGTTAAGAACTCGTTATTAACAGGTTCTTAACGGATCACCCGATAATGACCCGATAAGTTATCGTGTTGACCCGAAACCCGTTATTTTCGTGTTGTGTCACCGTGTCATGTCAAAAACTGCAGAGTCTAATGGAAGTGATGTGATAGCTCTTTTACTCTATGTCGATGATATAATCTTGACAGGTTCAAATGCAAGTAAAGTTCAAGCAGTTATTCAGGAGTTAGGTGATGTGTTTGAACTGAAAGATATGGGAAAGCTTTCATATTTTTTGGGATTGCAACTTACATATAGAGAGAATGGTGATATCTTTATCAATCAATCCAAGTATGCTCGGGACTTGAATCATAAGGCTGGCATGGACACTTGCAAACCTGCACAACCCCTTGTAAGCCAAATACTCAGTTGTTGGCATCAGAGGGTACACTCTGAGCTGATTCGACTGCTTATAGGAGTTTGGTGGGTGCGCTCCAATATTTGACTTTCACAAGACCGGATCTTTCCTATTCTGTCAATGTCGCTTGTCAGTATATGAACAGCCCTACTGATGTTCATTATGCTCTTGTCAAACGAATTCTCAGATATGTTCAAGGTACTATCAATTGTGGTATTACATATTCTGCATCCTCAGATCAGTTTATCATTGCTTTTCCGATTCAGATCTTCGGTTTCTCGAAGTTCCACCGAGGCAGAATATAAAGCCTTGGCTCATTGTGCTGCTGATGTGGCATGGATACGTCTTCTGTTGAAAGATTTGCATCAGTTTCTATCATTTCCACCTCTTCTGCATTGTGATAATCTTTCAGCCCCTTACTTTATGTGCGAATCCAGTTTTTCATACCAAGATTAAGCACCTTGATACTAACTTCCACTTCGTTCGAGAGAAAGTTCTGAAGAAAGATTTATTGGTGCAATATGTTCCTACTGAGGATCAAACAACTGATGTGTTCATAAAAGGGCTTCATGGACCTGCATTTTACAGACATTGCTGCAATCTAAGGATTGGTTACCCTACCTGAGATCGAGGGGAGATGATAAGAGAAGACACATGGCAAGTATGTAGATATATCTGCCATGTCAGCAAAGACAGTTGGGATTTGTTGAAGAATGGTTATTTTACATAAGATTTGGCTAGATTGGATTTGTTAAGATTTGGTTAGATTGGATAAAAGATTTTCTAGTCATTAAGTCGGTTAGTTGCCTTTATATGTAAGCTTTTTGTAAAAGACTCATTGTATTGAATGAATATTCATCCTTTCGAGTTCATTGTCTTTCTCTCACTAAGTTCTTCTTTCTTGCTTCGTTCTCCCTGTTTTCTTGATCAAATTCTGGTAGATATACAATAGTTAATAGGGTTCATCTCTAGCTGGTGTTTCCCTTTGTTTATTTTATTTTTTTTTAAGTTCCAAGTCTTCTTCTGATTCTCTCATTTGACCATTTTAATCTTCTTTTTCGATATTTGATAATTACCAGATGAAATTTTCGGTTAAATTTTGTTGGACTTTTTTATTTAACTTGATTTTTGATTTTTGTAGAAAATGCAGGGAGGGGAAGAAAGTACTTATTCAGGTTCACGAGTGAACACTCTGCAATTAAATGCAGAAATTGTTGGGTCTAAATAAGAAGAAAAAGGAGAGAGCAGTGCCTCACTACTAATAGCAGCACGAAATTGGCTTTGGGTAAGTTTCCCTTCTCTTCTATGTATAATCTCTTTGAGAAATGATTTTGGTTGGTGGTTTTGGAAGAGATGATGTCAAATTCATATCTGAAATAAGAAAATAATATGCACGGATAATGAAGTGGAAATTTTCATGGTATTATCAACATGTTATAAAGAACTTTTTATTTTAAATTTCTGGTTTATTTTTATGTGAATTCATGACTTGATAACAAATATCTTTGGTAGCAGCAAATTGTTGTTGGACATAGTATGCATGTTATAACTTGGGAATGAATAACCCACAAGCACGATGATCTATGCATGTTCACTTGGCAAAAAAAATTTAACACTCTTGCAAGCAGTGGCGGAGCCACATGGAGACCAAGATGGGCACGGGCCTATCCTGAAATATTAGTTTATATACTTTATATGTTGGTTTTGTAACTAAAGAATATGCGACACGGTGGTTGAAGATGTTTTTGTGTTCCTGCACGTCAGGGGTTCGAAACTTGCTGGTGAACCTCCTTCAAGTTCTGTATCAGCAATTATTTTTTGGTTAGTTGATACGAAACAAGGTTAATTTATGTTGCAGAAAAATCTCATAATAATAGTATTGAGCCATGATTTTAAATTAATGTTAACTTTATTGTTTTAAATTAATGTTAACTTTATTGTTAATCTCGTAACAAGTTCTTGTTTGATTAAAATTTTCCATGCCAATACAAAAAAGGAACCTTTAATTTTCTCTCATTAGTTATATCGCTATATTTTTTGTGTAACTTTTTTATATGATTTAAAGGCCCCTTCCAGTCTGAATTCTTAGCTCCGCCACTGCTTGCAAGGCAGGCAGCAGCAAGTTGTTGCACATAGTATGAATGGCGTATCCAATACAGCTAAAGGTATGTAACACTATGCATAACCTATAAGAAACACAGGATACGTTAAATGACTCGATAACCTAGAAGAAATCAACGAAATGTTAGATGACTGGAACGCAGTACATATTGACATTATGTACCCGTAGAGTTGAGGAGTATCGGAAGGAGAAGAGTGACCTCCAAAAATCCACACATTGCCTACAACAAACCAGACTGCAAAGAAGCAATCTAAGGCCATCTTGAAATGATCCACCAAAACATTAATTCTGCAAAATCGAATAAGCTTCCTCACTTCACGGCACCATCTATAAATCATGCGTAAAACACAAAGAAAGATGTAAAGAAAAGATAAGATGCTGGCAACTTGAAAATAGTATTTAAACCGTTCTATGTGTGAAAGAGGCCTTTAAATCTTTGCGTTGTCATCGTGCTTGCTTCATTTTGTTGTCTTATTCATGTATACATACTACAGTACAAAATAGATCTATATAAACTGTTTGATGTATGAAAGAGGCCTTTAAATTATAGCGTTGTCACTTGTCATCGTGCCTGCTTCAGTTTGTTGTCTTATTCATATATGTATAATACAGTACAAAATAGATCTATATATAAACATTTTGATTAAGCTACTCCAAAGTAAGTAATTTTCTAATACGACCACCATAAAGTTTGATTTTATATTAGCATGGATGACAACCTGTTTGTATTATAGAAACCCAAGTAGGAAAACCTTTAGAGAAGAGTAGAGCCAGGGCAGCGGACAAGAAACCCAAAAAGCCAAATAATGTACCGGCAGACCTTTCTCCTTCCACATCCGTCGTCCCCCACAAGCTGTGGCAGAGCCATAGCCGACCCCATCCCTAATCATATCCTACGGTCCATGCCTGTTGTGTGGATGATAGGAAGAGAGGGAACCGCCCGGTAGGATCACAGTCGTCGTCCCCCATCATCACCTTCTTCCCCAATTTCATTTCTCTACGATTTCCTCCGAGCAGCCATGGCCAGTGACTAACCCCATCAATTCTTTATCCATGAAATGGCCAATGATTTTCCGTACACATTTTTTATGCTTGTAAATTCGGCGTTTAATAAAGAATGTGGTGATCGTTAAAATTTCGAAATTCTCCCATTAGCTCGTAGAAAAGCCATGGCAGCCAAGAGGAAGTGGAAGGGATGAGAGAGAAAAACATTTTGGGTTTATTATTGGGTAATATTAGAGAGATCAAAATTTTAAATTAAATTTCGTAAATCAAATGATGTGGATGTTGATAATTGGATAATTATTTAAGTGTTGATTAACGTGTTTATTTTCTATTTGTAACACATAATTTGGTTTGGAAATTTGATCTCCTTAGCATTATCTTTTATTATTTTATTTTCTTTGATCAAATTTATTAAGGGTAAAAGGGGAAAGACAGAGTTTGTGCTTTCAGAATAAATAATTATGAGTTCACTCTTATCATCCCACCCCACTTTTTATTAAATTTTTAAGGACTAATATATCATCTCATAAAATGACATATAAGAACAGTAAAAAAGAAAGCGCCATTCTCTCTTCCCTAGCAATTTAGCACACTGCTCGGATCGCCATTTTATCGTCTCCTCCGAGCTCTCTCAGTCTTTTCCAAAACTCCAACCCCCAGAATGGACAACACGATTAAGCATGCTATTGTGATCAAGGTTATGAGACATACTGGATCTCGAGGACAGGTGACACAATTGAGGGTCATGTCTTTGTTACTTTGTGTTGGTGAATGGCAAGGAGAGAGAGGACGGGGACGGGGACGAGGCATTTGGAGGGAAGGCGATCATTGCGGATTGAGATGCCGTTGCCGCTGCCGCTGCCGCTGCCGTTGCCAAACCCGCTAGCCAGGCACAGGCAGAGCGTGCAAAATTGCAATGGAAATGCAGAGTATGTGTATGATTGTATCAAGTAACTGACGAGCTTGGCATTTTCCTTTCTATTTTGTTTCAAAATTGTTAAACAAAAGCCCCATGTTGATTAGAAGTACATTGTAATATGTCAAAGGATGTGATAATTGTAATCTTGTGTATTCGATATAGATGGGAACTCAGTATCCCAGTAGGACTCTTGTAACTCAAACTAATTATTTATACCGATGGATGCAGCAATGAAAGCCAACGCTTGCATCATATTTGGAAATATTATTTAAAGAATTGAAACTAGAATGGAAAACATGTTACAGGAGAAGGAAATCAAGCATTGATAAGATAGGATATGGGCTTTAATTAAGAGGCTAGTAATGATCGGAATAGGAGGCCAACGAGCGGGGTGTTGGGGGTAAGGGTGCTTTGGGAATAGCGGTGGGTGGGAAAATAGTATGGGTTTCTTTTTACTTTTTATGGTGGATGTCAATATAAGGTGGTTGGGAAGATAAGACATTAAGATGAGTATATTAGCACTCTCAATTATTCAGCTTAATGTGTAAGTGGAACCATGTATCAAATGATGAGTGGGAAAGGCAAATAGGAAAAGGCAAGTGGGAAAAGTTCTAGCATTCCTCTTGTTAGTATGCACTTGGTTTGCTTGATAGGGTTATAGGTTTAGTTGAAATAGTATTCATTTTTATTAGTGTTCTTCCCCTTCCATCTATCAATTTGTTGTTTAGCGATGTAAATTTGTGAGTACAATGCGCAAAAAAAAAAAAAAAAAAAAAAAACTAGGCTTAGCAATAGACAACAGGTGATACAAGAAAGCCATAGTTTTCCTACTTCAAGTAGTACATGCATGCCTGATATAGCTCAACAGACACTAACAATGAGAGTGTTGAAGGGATGTGCAAATAGATGGGAACAAGTATAATTGGTTTTAATTAAACAAAATGAAAAATGTAACCTTGCTGAATTATACTCTTGGTTGATTTGATGAAGCTCGGAATAAATTTAAATAAATTGACGAATTTAGTTCTTTATATTGAGTACTTACAGACTTCAAGTCCTAATACACAACAAGCATGAGAAAACTCTTGGACAAAACAAAAAAGAAGAGGCAGTGCTTCAACATCATGATGGCCAAGGGAAAAATGCTAATTCGCAAATTAGAAAGACCAAATATGACCAAGAAAAGTCTCTGTGAACATTGAGTAGATGAGTAGTGCCAACTTTCTGATAACTATAGAAATGTATATAAATCTAGCTTTCGTAGTATCTGTATCTTTCGAACAATGAGCAGTTGAACACTGCCAATCTTTTGACAACTATGAACTTATGTACATAAATCTAACTTTCGTGGCATCTCTATTTTTTGAATAAGGGAGTAGTGGAACACTGCAAACCTTTTGATAACTATTAACTTTTGTTTGTATGACTATAATATTGATAAATGATTACATCTAAGTATATATAGACAGTAGTATGGCGTAACTATAACATGGATAAATGATCACATTAAGTATTATATATATATGTGTGTGTATATAGGCAGTATGGCTTACCTATAACACGGATAAATGATCGTATTTAATTATATATGAAGCTACATTTTAAAAAAAAAAAGTTTTATTCTTGCAGATCAGAGATAGACCAAGACGTCAATATCATGTGAGTTAATTCTATTTTTGAATCCGCTATTTTCAGTTACGTATGAACTCTCTGATATCGTCAATTGTGTTTGTTCTTGGCATTTTTGCCATAGAAAGAGAATATCTTTCGCAGATTGAGTGGTTGCACTGGCCTGGCGTTCATCTCTGCGTACTGCAATTAGTTTAAGAACATCATTAAATAATTGATGTGCATGTATGTGCTTCGAGTCTTCAAATAAGAAGTACAAAGGATAGAAGATATGTCTTGGTACGTACATCATACACAGCCACTCGAAGAAGATCTATTTGTTCTTTTGAAACTGTCCCTAACTGCGCATACAGAAGCAATTGAAATGTAGGTAATTAAGGAGCAGAAATCAAACAGACTAACAAAAATTAAAAGAAAGGCACTAATACACATAGTTGAAGGGCTTGGGTTTACCTGTTTGCTGATGATCCAAATAACGCCTTCAGTACAGGGAGGAATGGTGAGCGAGCCGATATATTTGTAGTAGTTGTTGCCATTCAGTTGGACTATTTCAGCAGGATCAATTACCCCAATGCTCCTCTCTGACTTTTGGTCAGTCATGAATGCCACATCCCTCATCAACTGAATTTCAGAATAGCAACATGTTAGAGATCAATTCTAATTATTAACGGTCCAACGGATATGGTAGTTGTATGGCATTTGATATGCAGGGTATATACATTATTTTGAATTAGCGATTACAAAAAATAGAATAAAACAAAGGCTTTTTAGTCAAAATGATCCATGAGATTTTAAATCAATAGAAGTGGTCCTTGAGTTTGTCCTCCATCAATCATTTTGGTCGTTCCTTGAAAAATTATGTTAAATAAGGACCAAATGACAAAAATATCCTCAATTTAATAAACAATGGACCAAAATGATTTGACAAAAATTGAGGAAATTTTTGTCGTTTTATCCTTATTTAATGAAGAATTTTCAAGGAAGGACCAAAATAATTGATGGTGGACAAACTCAGGGACCACTTCCATTGATTTCAAATCTCAAGGACTAAAGTGAGGAGTTATACAAATCTCAGGAACCGTTTTGGCTAAAGAGCCTAAAACGAAATAGATTGGTGTGTATACATAAAGTGAACCAGAGTTTTCTGCGCGGAAAAATTATTTGAGAAAAATATAACTTGGCTATTGTTTGATAACCTTTTCGGTTTTATTTTTTGCGTTATGAATAGAGTGAAAATATGTCGAATAAATGAGAAATTAAAAGGTAAAGGAAGGATGGTAGAAGAAATATGAAATGAACGTGTATCTTAAGTTGGGTTTCTTATATTTTCAAATAATCTCTTTCATTTTTAAGTATCTCCCTCCCATGTCTCTCTCCTGTTGGATAATAATCAACAATCAATCACTATATATATATTGCAGGGGTAAAACAAAACATACATACAAAATTTATATGCTAATATATAAATAAATTGCAACTATATATATTGGCAAAATTTGAACAAACAAGACAGACATTTAAATAAACGAATTGAAGATCGAGGCTTGCATACCATAATGTCCTTGAAACAAAATTCGCCCTACTCTATGCTTGTAGTTTTGTAGGTATCTGCTTCACTAGGATTCAAGGATCTAAACTAAGATTTCAACATCGTAAAACTTAGTTTCTGGTGAATTTCTTTGTGGTTCTCTCAATATGCTTGGTTTTGGTAAGAATCGTATGAAAGATGTTTTCTTGTGTGTTTGAGTGATATGCAGATGCATGTATATATAGTAATCATATACCTGTTTGGAACAGGTATGAAATGGGGAAGTGATTGTTCAATAGAAGGGATGTGTGACTTCATTTTTTCCTCAGACTTTTCTTAGACGTTCTCAATAAAAATAAAAGGATTACTTAAGTTTGAAATTAATTATTGAATTTAAAGCTAAAGCCCGAGCTTAAAGGGCCAAGGCTCATCTTTTGATAATTAAATATATATTAATTTTATATATAATTAATCATACCCCAAAGTCCATACCCAAGGTGTTACAAAGTGTTAGAAATTTTTGGTGTAAGCAATGTGGGACAATGAGATAGAATGAGATTTGTACTCAAACTCTAGCATCTTCTCCATTCTTCACTTCTCTCATGTACTTTCTCTCTATTTTTAGCACAAAAAATGAAACTAAACTGTTTAAAAACTAAAAATTAATAGTTATCAGATGGGACATAATATAAGTCATGATGGTTTATGTTAGGGAAAATGATAAACACACCATTTTTAGCCTCTCATACACCCCTATTTAATCATATATATTGTTTTAGTTTAATTTAGTAGAACTAAAGAGGAGTGTGTGAGAAACCAAAAGGGCCTATGAAAATCATCTCCCTATTTGTTACTCAAAATAGGTAACTCGAATAAAAAAAAACTTGGATGTGTCCATCACACCGCCACGTGGTATACATCGAGTAATTTAGAAAGCATTCTACCTTAGAAAGGAAGGCATTTGGGTGACCAATCTGGTAAAGGACACCAACAACAACAATATTGTTTTCCACTTTCGGATCCGGGCTTTGATAAACCATGTGGAGCTCCATGGCATACCTAACACAGGAAAATACATATTAAGAAACTCATTTTTACTTGTTTAAAATTTAACTTTAATTATGGGTGCACTATAGAGACCTCATGCCATTGATGGAATGCTCGGAGGGTGAGTGCCAGTGACTTTGTTGGAGGTAATACTCAATGCCATTGACCTCAATCGATCCTGAATAGCCTGCCCACTCAAGCTGCACCCACCAAAGACATCTTTTTTTATTGAGTTACACACTAGCCTAATTATTTTCTCCTAATTTTGTTGGACCTCTTACCCCAAGTAGCTCTTTATTAAATTTGATAGAAAGTTTAACAAATTTATCGGCAAAGAATATGTGAGAATAAAATGTAGAGAAGACGACATTGATTAATTTTAAAACCAATGACCAAAATGATGAATCTTGAAAACGTCATGGACAATTTGTGAAGATAACCCTTACCTTAATATCATGGCCTCTATTCTTGAGAGTCGCGTTAGAACGCTTGTATGTCGTCTTTAGCCCCACCAAGCTTGGGATTGTTTTAACTTTCAGACTTGATAAATCTATGGGAGATTGCAAGGGTCCCATTTTTACATGCTGCCCACTCTCTCTTAATATCTCCCCAGAAAGCTGGCCCCTTCTTGCTCCCTTCAATATAATCAAAATTCCTCTCATCCTCTGCAATTATGTGTGTTCTCATATTAGTTTCCAAAACAAAAACAAACAAAGGACAATAAAAAAGGAATAATAACATATATATATTTGCTTTCTACATTACCAACTTCTTGAGCTGTGACTGATGTGGAATGTGAGAATAAAAAAAGAAAACAAGAAATGGTGAAGATGGGTTTGCTTTGATTCTTCATTTTTCACACGTAAACGGGCAGAAGGTGTGGTAAGTGATCATATATCAGATAAAACGCGCAATTCTTTGTGAAACGCTGTTCTTACAAAAGATTTTTTTTATTGGTATATATAGACACATTGCAAGTTTTATGGATAGTATTGGCATGAGACGTCTCAGTCTCCTGATACGAATAAAGAATGCCCTATAAACATACATGGATGATTCTTGTATCGGATGATTCACAGTATTGAATGATTCACAACATCAGATCGCACATAGTCAGTTCAGTTTTCTACCAGAACAGCATTGAATTAATGATTCTTGTATTGCTGAATGAGGAATAACCAGTAAACTTGCATGGACATGATAAGTTGGGTAGAGTTTGGGATGATTTAGGTCTAAACCTCATCAAGCCACAAAGAGAAAAGAAAATGCGTGTGGAAGATGTATATATATGGTTGATTACACATGGAAAAGGAAAATTTTCACAAACTAACGACTCATTTTTGTTGTCACTTAGGCCATGTTTACGCATCCGCAATTAGAATGAAAATAAGGAGTCCGATTTTGATTATGGATCATTATTATGTTTACTAAGATATGGAGGAATTAAGACTGTGTGGGGCCCACAAGAAAAATGGAACTCAACTCCTTGTGGAGGAATTGGATTCCTTGGTGCGAGGTGAGAATTGAATTCCAAGAGTTGGGGCAACCTGGAATGCATGATTTTTATCCATTATACCCCACATATTTCATAAAATGCCAAGTTTGCCCAAGGTGTATATATGTAGTTTGGAGAAATGCTTAATTAAGAGCAAGATTGCAACGAAATAGATCTTTATTGAAAAATTAGGTTTTAAAGAGCTGGAAAAATGGTAAAAAGAATTATGGATGATATTATATAGAGGTAGAAAGTTTCTAAAATTTGTAAGTATATGTTGTTTTCGAAATTAAAGTCATCATAACCTAGCGCATATATAAATTTATTAGGAACATGGGCAGTTCAGTAATTATACTGATTTTAATTCCGATTCAAGGGTAATTGGTAAACAACTTTTATGGAATCAAAATCATTCTTATTCGTTCTCCAAAGAAAAAAAAATCATTCTTACATTAATTCCAGACAGTTTAGTAAATAACTTCTGTAAGGATTCGATAATGATTCCTCCTCAATCCAACTCTTCTTAAATTTAATTACTCTCAACTTGATTATGAATTAATAAACGTACCCTTAGTATTGCAACACAATTCATCATTTACAGCATGGAAGATGACGTGTTATATCATTTACGGCGCGCGACCTGAAAGCGGTAAAACCACATGTCGTAAATAACTCAAGCTCAATTACGACGCACATGTGAAGTCGTGAGTAATCGCAAGAAACACGCCGTAAAACTGTCAATGTTTTGCAATGAGTGTCTTGTGTTTTTATGTGGGATAATATTTTGCATCTGCAAAACTGTGTCAAATATTAATTTTCTGCAGACCATTGCAGAACTCTACTACTAAAAATGGACAATAATGAAATGTGATGATATCTATTGCATTTTGTGTTTTTTTTCCTATTACCAAAATCTGGGCTATAAGAGGTTGCATGTAAGCATAATTTGATAACATTTATATTTGAAATGGATATGAATTTAATGTAAGAAATAGGAGAGATATAAAGTATAGATAATTCAACTTTTCCAGAGAGCAAAACGTTGCTGCTCCTCTTTGTATAGTCATTCATCAAAATCTGATTACTGATATTCACCTACCCTTCTCTAAGAAGAAGATAAGGTTGAAATGCCTCTAAGGCATGCACCTAAAACAAAGCCATCTAGGCCTTACACCTTACATCTAATCTTAGCTGTCCATCTGTCTAACTTACCTAACCTTCTAACTAGCCGTTGCACTCAAATAGCAACTAGTCTTTATATTCAAAACTCAGTTTTTTTTGGTAATGATTCAAAACTCAATTAATTATCAAAACTGTAGAACAAAAACTGACAGAGAACAACATTTGTTCCATCACTCCCCTTTAAGTGGTTTTCTGCTTTGACACCAAGTAATTCCATGCAATAGACAATATGTCCTTTGGCAATACTTTGGTAAAGATGTCTACAATTTGATCATCGGTTTTGCATTATAATATATTCTTTGACTTGGAATACTGGTCCAAATTGAAAATCAGACACATTGCTGATCCAATGCATATTGAGAAGAAGTTTGCAATAACGTGGTGGGAACAACTCTACCTATCAAGGGAAAATCGAAGGACACCATGAAGATTCGGATTGGCATGCAAGAAATGGAGATAAGGCCCAACCTGTGGCCGTAATTTGTTAATGGTAAATATAAGAAGAGACCTGCCAATAATACCTTTAAGCCTGATAGCAAGAAATGATTCTTGAAGTGGGATGCAAAGTGTGACATTTTCTGACGGATAAGCTAGCAATATATTAAGACACATTAAAATGCACAGTGGGACATTGTTGGGTTTGAAGAGTCATGACTACCATGTTTTACTGCAGCGGCTCCATCTAGTTGGTATTTGGCTCTACTTGGACGATGAAGTTGTTGAGACAATTATTTATTTGTCTCGGTTCTTCCAGCAACTATGTGCTAAAGCATTGCGAAAGTCGGACGTAGATGACATGATTGAAGATATTGTGTACATCCCATGCATGCTAGAGAAAATATATGTTGAAAAATATTAGTATTCATGGTTATTTGATTATTTGAGTTTGCTTGTTAGTTTAGTATATGGGCTTAGCCCATCTGAATTACGGTTTTTAGGTTTTGCTCTCTTGAAATATAGCTTATAGTTTAGCATGAAGTTAAGTAAGTTAGTCACGATGTAGCCTCTTGGGATTTTGTAACCATTTCGGCATTCTCGTTTGTTTAATAATATTCTTATTATTTTGTAGTCTTGTTCATTGCACACTCTGATATTCAATTATATATCCACCAACATTTTCCACAAGTATGGTTCACGTAATGATACATCTGCCTGATGAGGCAAAGCTTGTTGGGCTGGTGCATAATCGTTGGATGACCCAATTGAGAGGCAATCCTGACAGTACATTTGTTAATATTCTTTATTTAGCAATTGAAAAGAAAAGTTCATAATATTGAAATTTTTCATACTGCTGGGCAGCAACAAGCGGTTCGTTCGCAACAGGGCACGACCCGAAGGATTTATAGCGGATGCGTACATTGTAAAAAAATTGCATACCTTTTGTACGAGGTACCTGCGAAATGTTGGAACTTCCTTCAATAAGGCCTCATGCAATTTCGATGGGGGTGAGCAAGCCGAAAAACTATGTTGCTCATCCTACACACTCATTCGGCTAAGGACCTTTGTCTGAACCATTCAAAGACGATGACTTGGATGTGGCTCATTGGTCCATATTAAACAATTGAGACGAAATCTAGCTATTCCAAGAACAATATGAGGCATTGATGAAGATCCAATATCCTTCAAATTGGGTTGAAATGGACAGACAATTCTTTCTGTGTTGGTTTGCCTAACATGTAAGTTAGTATATTTTTAAATTAATTTAATTTTGTCTGCTAAAAAAAACTTGCAATATAATTGGATTTGGATTTTACTATATGAGACAGTTGAGAGAAGCTAAATCGCCCTTGTTCAACTAAGAATTATTGAAATTGGCATGTGGTCCCATTAAAGCAAAAATGTACTATGGTTTTCATGTGAATGAAGTTAAATTCTTGACGACGAAATGGCGATAAATTGTGCTTTCAAAACAGTGGAGTTTTTGTCCTAGGGAAAAATCCAAATAGTTTTTCCTTCAACAAACTTATGGGTGTGGTTCAATTATTATACACAAATCATAAGGAAGTCATGATATTCAAGTGTCATTAGTATGATACAAACCCAGACAACGCAAGGATTATCATTCGAGATAATTACTTGTTATATGTCAACATAAACACCCGGTGGTTAGAAGATGATCCCTATATCCTCGCTAATACGGCAAAACAAATATTCTACCTCGATGATCCAAAAGCAAGGGGTGGTTGAAAAATACTACATTTCATACAACATAAAAATACTTAGGACTTCCCAAAACCACAACAGGAGGATGATGAGGGTACCGATTATAGGATTCATCTGTAACAACCCGAAACATTCCCAGAGTACAGAGCAACACATCGTACAACGACCATGCCAGATGTCAAATGTCCTCATAATTGAAATAGATGCAATATGTATTGGCCTCGAGCCCCTACCACCAATTTAGCCGAATGCCTTTCTTGAAGATAGCACCGATAACTCAAGTAATGAAAAGGCTTCAGAAGAGGATAATGAAACGAAAGATTATACTAACAGTGATTTAAGGTTTATTGTTGTAATATTATGTGCAATCCATTGTAATGAAAATTGTGTACTAAATAAAGCATTTGATTAATTTAATTTTTTTTACAATGGACTATCTAATCTTCAATTTCTAAATTCTTTTTAAAGATTTCGCCCGATAGAAAGGCGAGAGTTTCATCGGATAAGGTGCCTTGCCCAACGAAGACATGGGGAATTTGTCAGGCAAAGATATATTCTATGATTGAGGGTTTAGGGTTTTTTGTTTGTCAGGCAAAGGTACAATATTTTTCTGGCAAGGTATATGACATTTTTGCATATTCAATTCCTCGAAAATTTTCGCAGTCGGCCAAATTAATTTGCTAGGCGGTATTTTCATTTTCTTGCCTTCTTCCGAACTCGTATTTGCCGTTTTTCTAATCGCATTCCACCTCCAATCGCACCCTCAGATCTCCAGTTAAATCTGACGAGGAGGGAGTGAAAGACAGTGAGTGAGAGAGAAAAGGAAGGAGTGAAAGAGAAAGAGGGAGGGAGAGAAACAATTTGCCGTGGAGAGGGATGGAAGGAGAGAGAGTGCAACAGAGAGTGAGATTGAAGAGAGAAAGGCAGTCCGCACATGAGATCGAGAGAAAGGTGGGGTTGGTGAGGTATTTTCTAGGGTTAGTAGGTTTTTTTTTTTTAATTAATAGTTTGACTTTTTTTTTTTCAAGATATGTAGCAAGGCCAATTTTAAATTTTTTTAAAGAAAATAAGGCTCAATAATGATTACGATCTTAAAAAAAAACTCTAAAGTTTTATACAATACTTATATTTTATAGCAAATATTTTTTTTGTATGTTTTGTATTTTACAAGCAAAGATGCCCGCGCTTTGCTGCGGGTTTTGAAGCCGTACTCACAATTTGAAACACCCATCTCCAAATAATTTTGAAACCAATTAAATCAGTTGAACCCAAATGGTAGAAATAAGTCTTCACTTTGCATATATGTTCTATTGAATTTACATTAAGAGATTATGTACAACTAAAATGACAGCTTTCTAAGTACAAATCACAGAGTAAATAAATTGTTCCCATCATCAATTTGCACCTGATTATACCAACTTTATATTAACAACCTATGTACAACATAAATGATTCACATGCTTTACTTCTCAGGACTTAATTTCTTACTTCACTGTTCTTGGGGCTTCATCACATTCTTCTCTTGTCCTGCATTCGAAAACACTATGAAACTTCCTTTTAAAATTGTAAAGACACATATTTAATCAATTAAATACAAATATATTGAAACACTGAGAAGTAGAAACAATATTGAGAAGTAGATGCAAATCATGATTTTTGTTATATTTAGAAAACATAATATTACAGTATATCACAAACTATGCCTCCTGATAATCGATAAATTTTAAGAAAATTTAAAATGAATACCATAATCTAAAATGTCCTAATTTTCTCAAACACTTTCTCAAAAGCCAAAAAAAAAAAAAAAAAAAAAAAAAAAAACAAAAACAAAAGGAGATGAATGAGAAATGTGAATCGAGTAATTACCATGTCTGGATTTGGATGAGGAGGCCATGATCAGAGCTCAGTCTTCCTCTTCTTCTTGTAATTTATGTTCCCCTTTCAAATTTCAAAAACACAAAGACCACCCAAACAATTCCCATAAAATAAAACTGGTATAAATGACAACTATAAAAATTCACCGTGCATAGTTCTTTTAATTCTAACACATAAACTTCATTTTAAACTGACATTCACACAATCCTAATCATTTGTGAATTAACTTCATTTTAAACTAACATTTACACAATCCTAATCATTTGTGAATTACCATATTCTTATCATTATTTCAATATGTCTTCTTATATATAGGGTGAGCTCAGACCAGTCCCTAAAATGGCTAATGTATTTAGTGATTAGGCTTGACTTACAATCTTCTTCAGTATCATCTCCTTAAAAACTATGTTGATTACTATGCTTGAAAAACGTAGAGATAGTCAAAGAAAACAATAAGATAAATTTAGATATACAAAACACTCTAATCATTCAAAATAATTTTAGTAATTAAACTTTAAAATTATCAGAATAATTTTATTTCTTAAAGGGTTGAAACGGGATACCCACGTGTATACCCGTTAAGAACCCGTTATTAACAGGTTCTTAACGGGTCACCTGATAATGACCCGATAAGTTATCGTGTTGACCCGAAACCCGTTATTTTCGTGTTGTGTCACCGTGTCATGTCAAAAACTGCAGAGTCTAATGGAAGTGATGTGATAGCTCTTTTACTCTATGTCGATGATATAATCTTGACAGGTTCAAATGCAAGTAAAGTTCAAGCAGTTATTCAGGAGTTAGGTGATGTGTTTGAACTGAAAGATATGGGAAAGCTTTCATATTTTTTGGGATTGCAACTTACATATAGAGAGAATGGTGATTGCAACTTACATATAGGCTTGACTTACAATCTTCTTCAGTATCATCTCCTTAAAAACTATGTTGATTACTATGCTTGAAAAACCCAGAGATAGTCAAAGAAAACAATAAGATAAATTTAGATATACAAAACACTCTAATCATTCAATGCGGTTCATTGCTTTAACCTAATTTTCAACTGGGACCAGCATTTGTACACAAAAGATTAGAAAATGTTGGACTATGTACATGCATAAAATATTGGTCAACCTAGATTACACATTTTTGCCAGCATTTAGAGAGAGAGCATTGGAAAATGCTGGCCTATGTACATTCAAAAAATATTGTTCAACCTAGATAACATACCAGGACCAGCATTTACATACAAAATATTAGAAATGTTGGGCTAGTACATGCAAAAAATATTGTCTAACCTAGATTAGAGAGAATTATTTACATACCAAAAAATAAGAGAAACGTTGTTCGATCCATATAGATTAGAGGTGCGAAAGTAACATCTGTTCAAAAGGAAGATTCAACGTTCTGCACAAAAGTTGCATAAACTGTTGCAATTCTAACACAAAGAGAACCTGCAAAACAAACAGATGAAAAAATAAATAAAGAATAAAAAAATGATGAGTAATAAAACTCACCGATCATAATACACAAAATTCCTTGAACACAACACAAATTACCATGTAAGTCAATCATTTTTTTTTTTTTTAATCTAGATGAGGTCAATCCATTTTTGTCTTACACTCTTCTATCTTTCTTCTGTTTTTCTACCACAAATTATAAATCTTTTTTCCCACCCTTACCACTTCAATTTTATCCCACCTTAACATTTTATATCTACCTTGCAACCCACCGCTCTTAAATTTAAAACTACTATTCTTTACACAATTTATTTAATCAGTTATTGAGTATAAACAGCAATGTCCTTGATTAAATAATAATAAACAAAATTAAGAGAAAAATATAACCGTCCAATAAGAATGACTTACCAAATTACATCACAATAACAAAAGGTAAAGAATAAATAAAAAAGCAAGTAAATGGCATTTTATATTGAGCACCTAATTTGACTAAATCCAAAACCTCAGCTGTATACAAAGGGCAACAATGCAAAAAAGAGAAATCACCATTTCCCCAAAATCAGAAGACAACCGAATTATCCAGCTACACTTACGATCCAACCACATAAAGGAAATCTTCTAAATCGGAAAAAACTCTCCTTTTTCTTACACACACACACACATATATAATATATATATATATATATATATATATATATATATATATGTGTGTGTGTGTGTGTGTATGTATATATTTATAAAATCATTCTCCTTCTAGTAGCTTCTTCAGTAATATGCAAAGTTATGGACCTCAAGCTAACTTTCTAATTCACTATTTCATTATGCAAGTCTGACCCTAGTGTTTTAAGATTTCAAAAATTAGTCCAAATCACAACCCAAAACCCAAACAAAACCCCAAATCAACTTGAAAAGAAATTAGTCCAAATGAGCTCAGCCCATCCCTGTCTCACTTTCTTCTTTCAATCCTCTGTTTTTTGTACCCCTAATCCTAAATATTTCTTCCATCCCTTCTCTACTATTTTTCTCTGACCATCCGCAAAACCTGAACACCCCACCTTTCCCCTCCCAGTTTATTTAAAACGGCCTCCAACCTGATTATACTACTTTGCAATATCCACCCTCCAACTCAATGTACTTCCAGATCTGTTAGAAAACTCACATGCTTGGATAAGCATGTTACTGAGTGTCTTGAATAGTGCAGTAAGATGTTATAACAAAAGTTAAATCATTCAATACAAAATTGATGATTGAATTTATGTTTTACGGTTGCTTATATGAAGTGCTTTTGCTTTCAAGAAAAATGGTCTTCAAGTGCTTTTGCTTTCTAACTCTATAGAACAACCGAAGTACAAAATCCCTGCAGAGTCTAAATACATCATACAAAATGAGGAAAATGGTAAATTCCTGCTACATTGAAAGGTTTCCTCTTCCTATTCTAAATAAGAAGGTTAAAATATCCCTACTCAGATTTCAATAGAAAGTTTTGATATTCAAACTTAAATTATGATTTCATACCTGAAAGACCCACCAGATGCTGTCAAAATGAGACGCTGAAGTGCACCCTCTGGCAAGCCTTGTATACACTGAAAAAAGGAGAATTCATTAAGCTTCACGTTCACTATGACATGAGATCCACAAATATAAAATGATCAGGCACACATAAAAAGAAAATGCAGCATGCAAACACCAACAAAAAGTAATGTGTGTAATAGACTTATCCGATATAAGTACACAAATTATTAGAATGATATCAATATGAAGACATTTCATACCTGAAAAATTGCAGAATGTTCTGAATCAGCAGGAAGAATTTTTACATTATGCTTGTGGGCAAGAGGAAGAACAAAAGGGCCTCCAGCAATCAGGGTCTCTTTATTGGCTAATGCTATGTCTTTCCCTGCTTCTATTGCAACCACTGTAGGCTAAGAAAAAAAGGTAACAGGAGAAATTTCAGTCTCTTAATTTATGTTCATTTTTAAGTCAAATACTGTTTTTCTTTTCTAAATTTTTTTTTTTTTTCAATTTCATTATAAATCATCAGTCATTATAATTTGTTAGCCAATTTTGCTATCCCATCTATATTCCGTTGTCTTTCACTTCTTATATCATGTATTTCAAAAGTTATATGTATGGCTTCTTTTCAATAAAAAAATTGACATTTATAACTTCACTGACAAAGCAATTACCTTCAGTCTTGCACAACCTACAATTCCTGTAACTACTGTGACCACATCTGGGTGGCGGACAACCTGAGAAGAGAAAAATGAGCAAGTCCTTCAAGATGAACAAAACAAAATTCATCAACCAAAGGCGATTGGATGCTAGGCTACCTCAACAACTCCTTGCTCCCCATGTCTCTCGTTCACAAAAAGCACAAAAAAAATTGCAAAATCAAAACCCTTGCCGCTAGAAACATGCAACACTTTCTTGTCAAGGACAGATCAAAAGAGCAGAAAAATATTTCGAACCCAACCAAATAGAAGCAGAAATTAACAATTCTAACAGATAATCGAAGAACAGCAAAGCAAAAGCCTCAAGATTTTGAACAACAAAACCTACAAAGAAAGAGGGTGACAGATTTTAACACTCAAAACTGAACAAAACCAAATCCACAAATTTGGAAAAAGAACTGGCAGATGCAAGAATCGAATAGCTTACCGGAAAATGATGAAGTTGCAAAACCACAGAGATCGATAGAGAAGACAGCGAGAGGGAGCATACGAAGGCAAAAGTCGAGAACCAAAATGGAAGACGCTGGAAGCAAATAGAAGTCCTGACAAATGCAAGCAATTGGAAGCACGTGGAAGCAAATTGAAATCCTGACCAACACGTGTACAGAAGGTAAAACCGAGATTAGGTAAACATGAGAGGGCAAAATCGAAAATTCACTGTGCTTATGAACAGTGTTTCAGTGTATTTTCTCTTTTAGTATATATATAATATAATTTGCTTCAACAAGTATGATTTTTGTGTGTGTAAACATGGACTTATTTATATATTATATTATAAATTTATTTAAAAAATACAAATCCACCTAGTTCGCCTAGGCGCTAGGCCCTAGCCCGCTGCCTGACTAGCGCCTAGCATCTTTTAGAACCATGGTTGTAGGGCCCACTCACGTCGAACTTCAACAATCTGAACCGTCTACTTTGTAAGTCTCGATTCATAGATCATCCTTGCAAAATGAAATTTAATCTGAAACCATTTGCCTATTTAATTATCACGATGAATTTTCATTGTTTCTTATAGAACAAAGTGTTCGTCAATTTCTTTTAACTCAATTAGATGTCTCAAATATTTCCGAAATGGCTAATATTTTGCTTGGATGAATAATGAGGTACAACTTGAAAAGTAGACGGTTCAAATTGTTAAAGTTCGATGTGGTGTGGGCCTTATAACTAATCCTCATTTCTATATAAAAAAAAAATGGGGATCCCTTCCCTTAACTTATAATTTAATATATGTATATTATATTGCATTCCTATTAGATTAGAAATGTGATTGTGAAAATCCTAACATATCTAGGATATCCTTATGGGATTCTAGCATTTCTCTTAGACTAAATATTATCCTATTAGAGTTGTAATCTTAAAAGGGTAAGGAATTAACATTCCCTACTACTATAAATAAAGGCACAATGGGGTGAAATAACACACACCTCACAATTACACATCTCTCTCTTCTCTCTCTATGTTGCACCCCCTCTCTCGGTGGCCTCCATAATTGTTCAGTAAGTTATGCCTACAACACGTTATCAGCACGCTCTTGACGTTGCTCTGAAGAGAGTTTGATCTTCAATCAGGGGAGTATTACGTTTTAATCATTCTTTTTATGATTAATCTATTATTTTATTGAATTGATCTACATGCTATTGATTCAATTTAATTTTTCTATGTTGAACGTGATACAACGCATTTGATATGCAATTATAGATTTCCGAGAAGGCATCTTCTACAAATTCAAAGGTTTTTGTTGTTTTCTGCCAACAAGTACACTTAAAATAAAGGAAGATATTTGAAATGACCATGAAGCATGAAAACATTCCCCATGATGCATGAACCCCTTACATTTATATTTACCTTCCGATGTATATATTGTATATGTTTCATATATTTGTCAACATATATATATATATACGTTTCATGCATTACGCAATTTTTGCTATGTGGAATTTGTGAGTCAAAGCATCGAAATAAATTAGAAGCAATCAGGGTTTTTCAAACCCTAGATGTCGAAAAAAATTACAAAAATATCAGGGAAAATTCGCTTGAGCCACACACTCGCGTCGAGTTGCCAAACCAAGCCATGCCAGGTAGCCAAGCTGTGAGCTGCCAAGCCACTGAGCTGCTGCCCTGCCCAGCCCAACCCAAGGTCACAAAAAATGATGACGTTCTCGCATCGTCTCCTCCATCGAATTGGACCACCACCATTGACGACCTGAAATCGCATCGTTTGGTGAGAACCGTTATCCTCGATGGCAACCCAGGAGATCCCAGTTAAGAATCTCATCGGAATTCTTAAGGATTTTTTGTTACACCCCGCCTTAGCCTTGCCTGAGAACACCACAAATGTGGCGGCGTCGTTTAACTATTCCAGTGATTACATGCACCTAGCAAAGCTGGGGTGCCTCAAATCAAACCCAGACCCTTTTGGGCCTTGTCCAGACTTTGCCCACATGGGCTTCAATTTTTTTTTTCTCTTTTTAGGCCTATTGCCCTTTCGACCCACAGCTAGCTTGGAGCTGGGCTGATTTTTTCACAGACCAAGCCCACTTGGGCTTCCTTTTGTTGTGGCCCGCATACCAGGCCACCCTGGGTCACACAGTCAAGAACCCAATGCTGCTAGGCTACTCATTTTTTCGGCCTGTAACACTATAGCAAGCATGCAACTTGTTTTACATGTTACTAGGCTGCCAATTACAACCTACCCGAGCCTAATTTGGGCTTGATTTCTTGTGTGGCCTGCAACCAACACTAAATTAATTAAAAGTGACTAACTGTCTATTAATCTGATATGAAATCCAAAATTATTGGCCTGAATGTCACTTTTGGACATTAACGATTCAATATTTTAATTTTATTCTTTGAACCATTGACATCCTTTCATAGCAACTCAAATCCACTACACTTAAATTAGCATATTCTATTATGTGTTCTTCCAAGAACCTTTCTTTTATGAACTAAACATTCATAAACTAAATTGAACCTGTAGTTTCAAATTTAGTGCCTTTGAAACTTGAAGTTTTAATAAAATAAATACACCCATAAAAACCTGACATTTTTCATGAAAACATGTCTTAGAACTTAAATGCTCTAACTTTGATGCTTATGGATGATTAATTCCCATAGCACCAATCACAATCTTGTTCCCTCCAATTCAGTGGATTGTTGAACCATCAAAAGTTTGATTTCCCTTATTTGGATGTTTCTATCAAAAACCACTTTATGTGGGTACAAGACGTGAATCTCCACTTGACTATCAAGTAGCTGAGAAACCATTGTAGCCAACAATGGCATGGAAGAGCTAAATAAGCCTCCGCCATGATCTTCATTCGAAGACTTATGCCCGAAGCATTATAAATGGAAATACCTCCCGAACGAGGATTCCATGGCTCTTTGGCTCGCTTCTATGACCCGTTGAATCATGAATGATATTGCCCAAAGCACACCATGATTATGTCCATGAATGAGTACAATTCTGAAGTTTATAAATCCGATCGAATTTTGACTGGAGAATATTTTGCTCGTCCTTCTAAGTTTCTAACTTACTCCTGAAGTAGTAGTGTAGAAAACAGAAGTTTACCAAATTCTCGGATCTGATTACTACCACAAACGTGAGAAAAAGGTATAGACCCAGCTTCGGTTGGAATCTATCGAAAGGTACAGACCCAGTTCAGTCAAAGCCTACCGAATGGTGGTGCCTTGCTTCGGCAGGGATGCACTGACGGGCATGCTCTGCTTCGGCAGATGTGCACCGAACAGTACTACTCTGTTTCGGCAGAGGCCTACTGAACAGACCCCTCCAGCTTTGGCTAGAGCCTATCGAACCCAAGTTTGGGTCTATCTTTCTCACAATCCAATTTCGAGTTTGTTTTTGCAACATATAGTAGAATCAGGGCTTGCCAAGGTATGGCATCATGCCCGAAGCATGATCCTTGGCACCTAAGACCTCAAACTTCAAGAATAAGGGATAATATTTCCAAACCTTAAACCTGCAGAATCTACTTCCGTCTTGGTGGAATAAATCATTGGTTATGCACATGTTCGTGCCCCTACTAATGTCGTTAAGGAGTACCATTCTCGTAGTCAATATGTGAGATTAATTTTGCTCCACCGAACATTGTTGGAAAAGCAGAATGTTGACATGAATAGCCTTGTTGGCCGAATCCACCCTAGTAACTGTGGTTTACTTTGTGAACATTTTTCCTTGTTCTTGGATTCAAGTTTGGTGTATGTTTTAGTTATGGATAATCTTATTGATGTTGTCCTTGAATATAAGTTACTTGAATCATGTTTCTTAATACATGTGACCCAATTCAATTAAACACGTGATTAGGTAGGAATGTGGGAAAGTTAGTTGTCTGGATGAATGTGATACTACACACACTAACTTTATGCCTAAATCACATCTCTAGCAACAACTTCAGGTTTATCCAACCTGATTAAGAGCTTTGGCACGCTCCTCATTGTATAAATGGTATTGAATTAGCATGTCAGAGACCTTATATTCTCCCTGTTCTAGAAGAACATTGTTGAGTTTTAAGGATATTCGAGAGAACAATGATCATGAATGAAACCACTGCAGAAAATAAGTGGAATATCTTTGCACGACCTCTAAAAATGAGCCTGAAGCTTTGATTTGGGGATAATGGGCTGCTTACCAACTGGGAACAAGCCACATGTGGCCGGCCTGGAGCCATGTGATTGAGCAGTTTACTTGCTTTGGCACAACCTTTTAGGACACTTAGGTCAAACAATGATGCCACGACGTATCACCTTACTCGAAGTAACGATCTTGTTCCTACAAGCACACTTTGCAGAGCCTGCTCATTAGGGAAGTTGATTTTCCAAATCATCCCTCGCAAAGATACGAAATCACCCTTGTTTATAGTGGATTCAAGGGTTTATATGTGAACTAATCCAACCAAAATGCAGACCATATAAATATTTATGGTTTTGGTTGATGAATCGACAAACTGGTCATATGTTTGTCCACACACATTGCTGCTAGACCTCATGGCCGATATTAAGGGTTCACCACCCTACTTTTCCCTTAAAGTATGGGAGACTGGATAATGCCGGAGAGCTTATATCGATGATTTTCAATAAAAGATTGCATGCCTTTTGGGTTTATAATTGAACATCGAATTCCCATGTTCACCCCAAATAGCCTCGAATAGTGATCATAAAGCGCAATTTAAATGATCGCCCGGACCTTGGTGTGAAGGAAAATTTGTGAAAAACATGTTCATTTGAGCAACATCTATGGCATGCAATTAACAATTAAAGGTAGAATCATGCTTGTATGCACTCAAAATAAAACATTACCCATGAAATTCAAAGCCTGGTAGTTATGGTGAACCAAGACTCAACTCAAGAACAAAGTGAGTTGAGAAATCTTATACCTTTGTTGATTCCTCTTTGCATAAAGGCTAACCACCCAAGGAGAGAGCATGCATTCCTTACTTCTTAGCTCCATGGATTTCTTGGAGGAGGATGGTTGAAAGGATTCTCCAAGTTCGCAAAATAGAGAACCTCTAATTTTTCCACACCAAGGAGAGCATTGATGAAGATATGAGTGACCTAGAGGAACTAAGATTGCTAGCTAATTTCCTCTAGGGTGGCCGGCCTCTTAGAGAGAAAAGGGAGCTTGTGTTCTCATCTTTTCTCCAAAAGAAACCCTAAGGATGAAATGGCTATAAAGTTGCCTTTATACCACCTCACAATGGAGTGGCAAACTTGTAATAAGTCCAAAACCCACTCCTTTCTCTATATGGCCGGCCATTAAGGGTTCATTGGGCTTTCAAGCCCTTTATGTTTTCAAGTTGTCATACAACTAGAGTTATTGGGCTTGACATTCAAATCCCATTGGGCCTTGAGGCCTAAAACTAACCTGAGGTCTATAATGAACATATTCGTTTGATTAATTAACGTATTAATTAATCCTAGCCATAAATAATTAAACCATTTACATATTCTTACTCAACTCCGTTTTTCTTCAATCTCTACCTACAAGGTGTACGATCCATTAGGTTCATTTTAGCGAGGCAGTGGGTGATTGTTACTCTCTTAACGATCGATTGTGAATTAAAACATACTTTCAATTCTTCCTTTAGTGATTATACACCTAGCAGTATATCATGGCTACCCAAGCTAATCAGAAGAGGTGGAGAACCTATTCGGTTTAGGATTACAATGCAATACAGTCTTTCTCTAATACAATACTCTTGACCACATTGTTTGGTTTGATAGTTTATTCATGTCTACTATCCAATGTGATTCATTTACTTATATGATTACCTTGAATGTGATTTGGAACGACTTCCTAAATCTCATTCATACTCTGGACAGAGATTCTTAATCATATCATAGAGTATTCTCCCTCAAACGGTTTGAAGGTGAGAGATCCCTTGTTGCACATTCACCTGCCTTCATGGCTAAGTGGCTTAACCCCAACCATGTCGTGGACACCCTCTGACGAAGTAACTTTGACGTAGTCAAAGATCAAGGGCCTAACCACAAGACAACTGTGATGCCTCAGGTCAAATGATTACTTTGCCTTATCCCAACCATGAGTTCTCATGTGACATGAATATGATAACTCCTCGTTGATCGCGTTCAGTGGACTCATTCTCTATCGAGCACCTACATGCTTGTCTTGGTGTCAGTCATACCAATGACTCAAGAGCAGTCACTCTCTCTAAGAGAAGACATAACACGTACTGATCTTAACGGACAGTCAATGCCCAATTGGCAATCCTATGATCAGGAACGTTTAAGATATGTATACGAAAGAGAATGGTCTCATGAATCTAACTTCTTTAGATTACATTCTCCCAATTGCATATTCGTTGGACTTATTGTTTAAGCATAAAACATTTATATGAGACGGGTTAAAACAATAATCTTTGCCCTTTATATTAAACTAGATTATTTTAACATGTGAAATGTCCGTAAAGTATCATCGTATGATTGGTTTTAGGGCATATTTCCAACAATCTCCCACTTGCACTAGAGCCAATCAACTTGGTTATCAGTGATGATACCTCTTCTGAATTCATTTCAAAAATGGCTGAGTAGTAGGCCTAGACAATGGATATCTATATGTTACCCATAGAAACAACCTTGAGAATAACGACGTCACCATTATACATGATTCTCAATCATGTGGTTCAGTCTCTCACTAGAGTTCGGATCTTGATGAGACCTTGATTCCCTGGCTTGAGCTATCGCCCCATTAGTGCCGTAGTGTCGGTACACTAAAGACACTTTCTAGTTGGAACCAAATGGAGAGTTCATAAATGAACTTTCCCATCCAAACAACATTGTTGTAAACTTCTATATGGTGATATATTTTGCATTCATGATGGAACACACTAAAGTCATTACTTGTAATGTTTCCACCCAAATATCTCTTTAGTCATAATAAAGAGATATCCAATTATCTCTTCATTAACAATAAAGAGACATCCAATGATGGATACGATATTAGATTCATAATCTAATATATTTACGCTTCCATTGCGTTACTTTAATTCTTCCTCATTCTTGAGGAATCTATCCTTTAGTATTTCTTAAATACTCAAGGACTCACTTGACAGTTGCCATGGTTTTGATCCTAGGCTTGCACTGATATCGTCTTGTACCGATCTTGGTACAGTTCATATCAATATTTTTCAAACAATATGAAATACGTAAATCACCTTTTTGCGTAAGCATAAAGGATTCTATTTACGCATTATGCTTCTTTGGGAGTCAAAATGGTACATTCCCTTTTAGAAGAGCAACTCCCAGTCTAACTGGAATTGTCCTTTCATTTGAAGTTTATCATTCGAGAAACTTCCTACATATTTCATCTATCAATAGGAATTGAGATAATCCAATTATATCTTGAAATCTATCATTATAGATTACAATCCCATGTATATAGACTATGTCTCCCATATACATTCTATCGTTATAGAATGTTAAAATTAATATATCACATATATGTTCAATTTTAGGAACATGATTAACTCCCACTAATCTTTTGTATACCTAGTAGACAAAAGATTCATTTATATCTTTATGAGAAATCAAATGATTTGATCTTTCTCTCATAAGATGCTTATAGCTCCCACTAGCTTGCTAAGATTCATGATGAATGGATCTCTACAACTTACAGGTCTTGTGATTCATAGTCTTAAACATATATTATCAAGACTATCTTGATAATGGTTTCGGAAACCCATATTATGTCTAAACATTGAATCACCGTTTAATTGTACCTAGCAATCTTCGAATTAATAGAAACCAAGACTACATCAAAGATGGTTTCTTCCAAGTCAACCAATCTCGTTGATTGTAGTCACCTTAAGCTACCAATTAGCTATGAAGGTTTCAATATTTTGGGTCAAATGGTACTATACCATTTCCTTGAGTATATATCATATATACACTCAATGTAGTCATAAGGATTTTCATTCTTATTTCTTTCGAATTAAGAGGTGTAACTCCATGACATAGTCATAAAGTTCAAACCATTCAACTAAGATGGTTTATAAATCCTTCTCGACTACCTTGGAGCTAGTGGTGTAGGAACTAGGTTGTTATATTTGTTGATTATCATCTTGTTTCTCAAAGAACCCATTCTTTGAATTCTATCTCTCGTTCATTTGCTCTATCTTAGGCAAATCCTAGTGTAGGATTACAATGAACTACCCAACAAACAACATTCGTTAGTTGGTTCATAGAAGTGATATCCAAAAGTTAATTTAAGGATATCCCACAAGATTGTTCTAAAACAAATATTGCTAATTAGCACACAACCTCAAGTCTTAACATGCTTAAGACTTGTCTTTCTTTCCAACTACATCATAAGGAGTTATGAAACGTTTTGGAAGATCTTCTAATTGACAATCATATTGACTTAGAAATATATATCCTATATATGGGTAATTGATCACATCCAACAAACTAAATCTTATTCGAGTTCGTTCTTCTCCCAATGGAGAAATCCATTATCTTATGATAATACATTCCTTGATATCTTTCAAGGAAACTCATCTAAAGTGTTAGTTTTCCTTGGATCAAATCTAAGGGGTAAATACTTTAGACGTCTTACTCATCAACTTACATTCTTCAATTCTTTGAAACCTTTTGCAAGGTATTCGGACTTGTGTTTATTCAAAATAAACAATAGTCCAACCGAGAGCGATCTTCGATGAATATCATACAACATGAGTAGTATTATGTTGTGGACAAGTGCCACTAACATCTAAGTGAATTAACCTCAATAACTTTGTGATTCTTCCTTCTTTCCAAAAGAATAAAGATTCGAACATTTCGCCTCTATACAATTTTAACAAGAAGGCATCGGATCCGGATCTAACGATCCAAAGCATCCATATATGATCAACTCGTAATTTATGTTTTGGAGGTGTCACAACTCAGTGGGATTAGTCACTACCTTGCAACCTTTGAGTTTTAAGCATCGTTATATTCTAAACAGTTAACACTACCACATTATCTCTACTATAGAGACAATCAATCAGATTACAATAATCCAAACATTCATAAAGAACAATTGTTTTGTTAAACGAAACATTCATCCATCTCCTAACATTATAGTGATGGAATTAAGTTCCTTTTTCAAATTGGAATGTAAAGACAATCTTTATTTTTTCAATTTCTTTTGTAGTTCATATGAGGAAGTAAGTACTATCTGCTTTCGCAGAGATCAATATTTGATTCACGTTCCGAATGTGAAGTACTTTCTCTTCTCTCATTAATCTTCTACTTCTTGTTAGCCACACTTTTACAACAATTGTAAAACATAGTTACTAATACGGAATCAAACATTCAAGTAGAAGAACCAACTGTTTTGAACTATTCAAGAACATTTTACAACACCTTTGAAAGGTGTGTTCTTGACACTTGCAAGACATATCTTGCAAATACCCCTTCCAATGTCCATCCTTTCATAAAGAAAGTTTGTTCCCTTGGAGTTTTTAGTTTTCTTCATTTGACTTCTCCATTGACTACAATAGTCATGGTCCCTAAACTCCCACTATCTCTCTTGAAACTTATTTCAATTGTGTTATACACATCAAATGATTTGGAGAACGTGCGGTTATTGTTCACTATATAGTTTACAATAAACTTAGTGAACCATTTGGATAGGGACTCAAACATAATTACAAACTATTAAGAGTTGTTCAAGGCAACTCTCATTTCTTCATACAACAATTTGTAAGTGAAGAATCATGGCACATAAAGTCTCCATGCCCTTGTGCTTACTTCTCAAGTTCCTTGTTCATGTAACAAAGAAACAAGCACTAGTGTTTGCATTAACTAAGGGTTGCTCAAAGCAACTCTTATTTCTTCATACAACGATTTGTAAGTGAATAATTATGACACTAAAAGTGTTGTCCTCTTTATGATAGACTTATCTAACATATTCTTCCAATGATACATTATCAATAGGAAGATTGTGAGGATGAGACTACTTAGGTACATATACAAGCCATTCAAGACAATCTATGAGATTGTGGTACCAAGTCCGGAAACTAAAGCCTTCGGCTTTTCTTTGTCAAGTTTTGGATAGCGTTTGAGAATACATCGGTAAATAAATACATAACTAATATAAATTGATTTATTTTAAGCTATTTGATTCAGGTCTTTAAATCAAATAGCACCGCCCACTATTTTTGACAAATTCCATATCCCTCATCGGAATTCGAGAGTTTTGGAGGAAACTCTTAGTAGGGTATGGGAGGCTCACTATTACCAAGCCCACCACACAATGATATAATGTTGGCTAGCATCAATAATAATGAGAGAGTACGCTTACTCATTTGCATCTCTTGCAAGTACCCATCTTATTTGGCCTTTAGAGAATGTAGCCTCACAATGATATGATGTTGGCTCCATTGCACTTAGTTAAGTCATTCCCACCATGCAAGTTCGGGTAGGGGTTTAAGAACAACTTCACAATGATATGATGTTGATCATTCTCATTGCCTACCTTCACAACATCATGTATTGGTATAGAACTCCTTCTGAGTGTAAGCACATACTTTGTACTCCCCCATGATACGGTGAAGTCGGTGTATGAGTCACAAACGATTGGAGTCTACCACAGTGGAAGGCCATGAAAAAGTGTTCAAAGCACTCTCACGCTTGTGAACTTAAAAATGGTTTGATTGAGGGTTTTAGGTCTCATCACATATAAGCATACATTTTAATCTAATTAAAACAATTTGGTCCTATTACAACTATTGGTCCATGTGATTGATTTAGTACTATATGATACTCCCACTATGCTTGTAAAACAGTTTTTAAAGCAAGAGTATATGGTACAACTAACATAAGCTTTGCATTCATTAATGGACTATATAGTTGCCTTAGGGTCTTAGGATGACTATGAACCTTTGATTTGATCCAACACGAGCCTAGTGTTGGATTTCGGTCTAGGGATGGTGATTGATTTTAGTTACAAGTTTAATCACATTAAGGCGTGTTTTCTTATTGGGCGTTGGACCCTCACTCCAATTTCATGCTTATCAAATAAACAAGAAAGGAGCACTTCAAAGAAAAGAAGACCTTATGCTCTTTTACAACATTTGATCAAAACAAATTACTTTAAAGTAAAGAAGAGCTTATGCTCTTTTACAACATTTGATCATATCAAATTACAACCAAAATCTAATCTACACATTCCCATGGTTCAAACAAATTTGAAAGACGGCCATTCACATAGCTCAATTATCATAGGCTTAGGTTCATAATCACCATTTCTTTAATTAATTAACGCTTTAACTAATTAAACTTGAATGCAACATTTTTATTTGGCTTTTGTATCCTGATTTTAGATGGAGCTAAATGAAATGAAAATCCAATTCTCATTTAAAGATACAAAACTATTTTGTTCTCTACTAATTTGGGCCAAAAAAATAACAATAACCTCAACCATTGGGCTATATTGCAAAACAAAAACTTTTGAGGTCACTTTTGTAAAAAGACAAAAGTCCACTACTTCATGTAATTACAACTAGAACGCAAAAATTTCAACAAACTCAAAAACTTCATTAAAGGAGCAAAACAATTTGTCCTTTAGTGTTTTTGGACCTTTACGTAAAAACGTAAACTTTCGGGTCAAAGCACAAATACACAAAAGTATCAAAACTTTATGAAATTGCATAAAAGCCCCAAAAGTACCCTACTTGTAGGGTTGGCCGGTTTTGGTAGGTTAGAGGGGGTTGGTTTTTGTTGAAAATTCAAAATCCTAAAGAGTGTTGAATAAGTGAAAGGTATGGGTTGAAAAGTTAATTGGTATTGGTGTGTAAGAAATGTCCACACCTAGTGATGATTGAAAAAGTCATAACATCCTTTCATAAACAAGACTTTATGTAAACAACCAAAAACTTGGAATCAAAATACCCTACCTTTTTGTTCTTGCCAAGAATTTAACAAGAACAATGAAGAACATCCATGAAAACCCAGAAAAGCTCCATGAACATTTTTCACCCAAAGACATCCCAAAAACTCTCAAACTTAAGGGAAATAACATATTACCATACTAGGGTACTTAGGGGTTCCTAATGTCACTCTAAAATATTTTTAACAAGACAAACATGAACCCAAAAATCCACCCTTTGGATTTGGCCGAATTTCCTAACAAACATGGCACCAAATTTTAGCTCCAAAATTCATGCTCATATGAACTACATCTACAACATTTGAGATGGAAACTTTTCTAGCAAAATTTACATTCAAAGAAGAAAGAATAAAGCTTGTAACAATTACAACATTTAAATCAAAGACTGTGAACTACAAAACCCAAAAGGATTCACCAACTACTAGACACAATTACAACATTTAAATCAAATACTATGAACTACAAAACCCAAAAGGATTCACCAACTGCTAGACCTAGGCTCTGATACCACTTGAAGGAAAATTTGTGAAAAACATGTTCATTAAAGCAACATCTAAGGCATGCAATTAACAAATAAAGGCGGAATCATGCTTGTATGCACTAAAAACAAAACATTACCCATGAAATTCAAAGCCTAGTAGTTATGGTGAACCAAGACTCAACTCAAGAACAAAGTGAGTTGATAAATCTTATACCTTTGTTGATTCCTCTTTGCATAAGCAAAGACTAATCACCCAAGGAGATGGCCTTCATTTCTTACTTATTAGCTCCATGGATTTCTTGGAGGAGGATGGTTGAAAGGATTCTCCAAGTTCTCAAAATAGAGAACCTCTAATTTTTCCACACCAAGGAGAGCATTGATGAAGATATGAGTGACCTAGAGGAACTAAGATTGCTAGCTAATTTCCTCTAGGGTGGCCGGCCTCTTAGAGAGAAAAAGGAGCTTATGTTCTCATCTTTTCTCCAAAAGAAACCCTAAGGATGAAATGGCTATAAAGTTGCCTTTATACCACCTCACAATGGAGTGGCAAACTTGTAATAAGTCTAAAACACACTCATTTCTCTATATGGCCGGCCATTAAGGGTTCATTTGGCTTTCAAGCCCTTTGTGTTTTCAAGTTGTCATACAACTTGAGTTATTGGGCTTGACATTCAAATCCCATTGGGCCTTGAGGCCCAAAACTAACCCGAGGTCTATAACGAACATATTCGTTTAATTAATTAACGTATTAATTAATCTTAGCCATAAATAAGTAAACTATTTAATAATTCTTACTCAACTCCGTTGTTTCTTCAATCTCTACCTTACACGATGTACCTTTTAGCGAGGCAGTGGGCGATTGTTACTGTTAACGATCGATTGTGAATTGAAACATACTTTCAATTCTCCCTTTAGTGATTATACACCTTTAGAGCTTCCACAAACCATGAGTGACACCTAGCAGTATATCATGGCTACCCAAGCTAATCAGAAGAGGTGGAGAACCTATTCAGTTTAGGATTACAATGCAATACGGTCTTTCTCTAATACAATACTCTTGACCACATTGTTTGGTTTGATAGTTTATTCATGTCTACTATCCAATGTGATTCATTTACTTATATGATTACCTTGAATGTGATTTGAAACGACTTCCTAAATCTCATTCATACTCTGGCCAGAGATTCTTAATCATATCTTTGCCCTTTATATTAAACTAGATTAGTTTAACATGTGAAATGTCCGTAAAGTATCTTCGTATGATTGGTTTTAGGGCACATTTCCAACATGGTGCACATACCACGTTTTCGGTTTCTGCCTAGAGCTATGCAATCTTGTACGCAGCTATGTTGGTCCACCTTGAGACCCAATGCCACCCAACCTATTTGACGTGATAGTTGGTTACTGGGTACGAACCTGATGTTTTGGGTGTGCATTCCATGTGCCAAGTTGCGCCGCCGCAACGTACCAATATAGGTCCTCAACAAAGGATGTGAATCTTTGTCGATTATGATTCTCCTTCACACTAGCTCTCGTATAGCCCTTGCACACGATCTCTTTATTGCTCATTTGTTAGTTGTCATTTCAATGAGATAGTCTTCTTGCCGTTAGGGGGAGATAAAAATGTCAACGTTCCTGTAGAATGGTGTGAATTTGTGTGGATGTTGCCCACTATGTCTCATCTCGATCCCCATACCGCACAAGTGTGATAAGCAAGTGCGATGAATTCTAGCTTTCAGAATGTTGCTCTAGACGCATTCCTCTGATCTAGCTAAAGTGACGAGATCATATGAACGTCGAGTCAACATCCCTGGAGGGTGTGCTGCCCCTACTGGATGGTCCGGTACACCGGCAGATAGCCGATCAATCTATCTAGGTTTGGAGCACGACAGATCACTCATTTCATAGGATTCACTTCCCTATAAGAGGAAGGTCATGGCATAACAATGAATCTATACTCGATCGCTGTCTCAAATCATTTCCATCTTATGAGATTAATCTAGATTACTCTCGAGACTTAAAGTTCTTGGTACAGTATACTAGTTTGGATGAGTTAATGGAATTGAAATGAGATTACCATCGATGATGTTTTCACTTATATGGTAGCTACCGATATAAATGAAAAGCGACGATATCGAACTGTGTTCTGTTGATTAAGTGACAACGTATAACTGATTGGACAACCAAAATTAAAATCCAGGTCAAATTCTTTACCAAAGTGTGTTTTAGACCTATTGTTCCTACACTACCCAAGGTAACCCTGTTATGTTACAAGTGGGAAATGAAGCATTATAAGATGAATGAAATAGTGTGATATGATGCATGCCTTACAGTGCAAGGTTTATCTCAAACGTCCTGTGATTGATAGCAGCATTATGAAATGTGGTTAGTGTTTTCTCTATGGGGATATTGATACGGAGATTTACATGTAAGTTTATGAAGAATTACATGAATTGGTTCAAATAGTTCTAAAGCATGGAACACCCTTTTAACTTGTTTGAGGCGTTCACCTACGGATTGAAATAATTTGACGGATATGGCATACCCGTCTAAGTGATTATTTGATCAGTCAGGAATATGAATGAATGCTCTTGCGTGTTAAACTGTGAAGTTTTATTCCGAATTGCTAGAGTTACAATCTATGTTGTTGACACGAATCTCACTAAGACTCTAGAAGAGCTTGAGAAAACTGCCTCGCACCTGAAGATGGAATTTGAGATAAAAGATCTTGCGAAAACTCGTTTATGTCTTAATCTGAAGTTGAATCATTGTTTTGACGGTATTTTGGTCTACTAGTCGAACTACACCTTAAAGGTGTTACTTTTGAGTATACATGTGATCGTCCATACATTATATGCAAATGAGACCTTTGAGGTTATGGAATCCGAAATTCCATATCTAAGTTCAACCTTGTGCTTCGTTGTACTTAGCTCATTGTATTAGACAAGACATCTCCTTTGCTGTTAATCTATTGGTAAAGATATAGCATCGTGCCTACACATAACCACTAAATTGGTATTAAAGATGTACCCTGAAGCTATTACGAATTTGGGCAAATCCCAATGCATCTCGAGCGGATCCAACCCCTTTGATCCTCGGAATGATGCTTGCCTTGTTTGTTATGCTGACGATGATTACTTATCAAAACTGCACAAGGTAAAATCCCCGAATGATTATGTCTTTACCGTAAGGGATATCATAATATCTTGGAGCTCCATGATATGACCTTAGTTGTGAAATCTTCAAATCATTCCAAGACTCACCGCACTTCGCTACACCACAAGTAAGACATGGTTAGGAGTTCATGTTGAGCATATTCGAAGTACTTACTGTATTAATCCATCGTTGAGTCCCAACGATGATCCATGAAGACTATGCCACATGTATCCACCCAACCAAGACATGATACATCAACGAAGTCAACACCAAGATATATTGCAATTTATAGAGCACAAGGTAGGGTTAACCACTGTAAAAGAAGTTTCGGGATCTAGATGGGGAAAGAAATCATTCCGTTTACTAATACCTATATCGGTTTTGTAATTCACATCACCTATATTAAATGCAAAATTCAAATTAATAATATGCCTTCACCTATTCTTCATTTTTCTGGTTCATTACTATAAATAGACAACATTGGACGACAATTTAATTTGGATCCTCTACAGATTTTCTGTCTACATGGACTTTCAATCTTGACCATTCAAATAGATTCAATGTTCAGCGATACTATAAATTTATTTTACCCTCTTTGTTCACCTGCCATTGCCAAGTACCATTTGGATCATCCAAGGATTGGGGAAATATTCAATGGCCGAGTACCATTGGGTTCTTTATTATTTTCCTTCTAATAATTAATTATTATGGTAAAAAAATAATCAGAGATTTGTAATTGAAAAGGACAAATTGTTTGGGTGAATATTTGAACTTTGGGCTTAAGGGAGGAAAGCCCATTGCCCGAGGCCCAGCACCAAGCCCAACCATCCATTTCAAAGACAGTATGGCGACTCCTCGTTAATGCAAAGGCTATGTGCGTACAAGGGAAGTGACAACCGATGGAAATCAACCTACTCTCAGCCCAAAAACACTTTCTAAATGGCAGAAGGATGATGACTCACTAAAGTGCTTTCGGGCAAAACATGCAATAGCCAAGACAAATGCCTATAAAAGGGAAGACAGGGCCTAGAGACAAGGACACTCAACCAATCAAACAAACAAGCATACAAATTCTGCTCTCAAAGCCAGTTTGTATCTTCCAAACCCCTTTTTAGCTATAGTTCCTTTAGAAATGCATCTTTTGTTTGGTGTAAACGCTCTGCTAGATCCACTCGTGTAAACTTGTTTACCATTTGTTCTTTTTCGAGCTCACAACCCTCTGTAACCATAAAGAGAAGAGACTGTAAGACGTTTAACCTTGCCCGACAATGTGAAATCTTGCCCGACTCTCTTTGTCTTGTCATTCAATTAGTAGATCTGGTATTATGATGTATTCTCTGGTATATGTTCAAGTGGCTGAATGCATATATAATCTGGATGGGCCAGAGGATTTGCCCGAGAGTCCAGAGCTAGTTGAATTTTTGTGTGCGGAGCCTGACAAACCAACCCTAGAAGTACAAGACCTCTTGGAAACCATCGATTTGGGAATTGGGGAGGATTCGAGACCCATACAGATTAGTGATTTGTTGGAAACCAATGATCGGGCAAGAATTGTCAACCTTCTGCATGAATTTCCAATAAAGACTTTACGTAATCAACCAAAACTTTGAATCAAAATACCAAACTTTTTGTTTTTGGTATGAACAAAGCAAGAACATTGAAGAACTTCCATGAAAACTCATAAGAGCTCCATGATTGTTTTCACTCAATAAAACTCAAATTTTCACTACTCAAAAGGGGGTTAACATCCTAGGGTACTTAGGGGGTTCCAAAAGTCACTTCAAAACACTTTTAACAAGACAAACATGAACCCAAAAATCCACCCTTTGGATTTGGCCGAATTTCCCCATAAACGTGGCACCAAATTTTAGCTCCAAAATTCATGCTCATATGAACTACATCTACAACATTTGAGATGACAAATTTTCTAACAAAATTTACATTCAAAGAAGCAAGAATAAAGCTTGTAACAATTACAACATTCAAATCAAAGACTATGAACTACAAAACCTAAAAGGATTCACCAACTACTAGACCTAGGCTCTGATACCACTTGAAGGAAAGTTTTTGAAAAACATGTTAATTTTAGCAACATATATGGCATGCAATTAACAATTAAAGGCGGAATCATGCTTGTATGCACTCAAAACAAAACATTACCCATGAAATTCAAAGCCTAGTAGTTGTGGTGAACCAAGACTCAACTCAAGAACAAAGTGAGTTGAGAAATCTTATACCTTTGTTGATTCCTCTTTGCATAAGAAAAGGCTAATCACCCAAGGCATGGATCTTCATTCCTTGCTTCTTAGCTCCATGGATGTCTTGGAGGAGGATGGTTGAAAGGATTCTCCATGTTCCCAAAATAGAGAACCTCTAAGTCTCCACACCAAGGGGGGACTTGAAGAATATATGAGTGACCTTGGAGGAGGGAAGATTGCTAGTTAATCTCCTCCAAGGGGCCGGCCTCCTAGAGAGAAAGGGAGAGACATGTTCTCTCCAATTTCCTCAAAAGAAACCCTAATGACTTTTTGGCTATAAAGTCCTTTATATAGTCACTTCAATTAAGTGACAAAAAGAACCAAAAACCCTTTCATCCAATATGGCCGGCCTTGTTAAAGGTTTTGGGATGTTTGGGCCTTCTTGAATCTTTATTCATTAAGTTGTCATACAACTTAAGTCAATGGGCTTGACATTCGAAGCCCATTGGGCCTTGAGGCCCAAAACAAACCTGAGGTCAAAAATGAACTTATTCGTTTGATTAATTAACATATTAATTAATCCTAGCCATAAACAATTAAACCATTTAATTATTCTTACTCAACTCCGTTTTTCTTCAATCTTTACCTTACACGGTGTACGATCCATTAGGTTCCTTTTAGCGAGGCAATGGGCGATTGTTACTCTTAACGATCGATTGTGAATTGAAACATACTTTCAATTCTCCCTTTAGTGATTATACACCTTTAGGGCTTCCACAAACCATGAGTGACACCTAGCAGTATATCATGGCTACCCAAGCTAATCAGAAGAGGTGGAGAACCTATTCAGTTTAGGATTACAATGCAATACAGTCTTTCTTTAATACAATACTCTTGACCACATTGTTTGGTTTGATAGTTTATTCATGTCTACTATCCAATGTGATCCATTTACTTATATGATTACCTTGAATTTGATTTGGAACAACTTCCTAAAGTCTCATTCATACACTGGCCAGGGATTCTTAATCATATCATAGAGTATTCTCCCTCAAACAATTTAAAGGTTAGAGATCCCTTGTTGCGCATTCACTTGCCTCCATGGCTAAGTGGCTTAACCCTAACTATGTTGTGGACACCCTCTGATGGAGTGACTTTGACATAGGCAAAGATCAATAACCTAGCCATAAGACAATTGTGATGCCTCAGGTCAAATGACTACTTTGCATTATCCCAACCATGAGTTCTCATGTGACATGAATATGAGAACTCCTTGTTGATCGCGTTCAGTAGACTCATTCTCTATCGAGCACCTACATGCTTGTCTTGGTGTCAGTCACACCAATGACTCAAGACCAGTCACTCTCCCTAAGAGAAGACATGGCACGTACTGATCTTAACGGACTGTCAATGCCCAATTGGCAATCATATGACCAGGAATGTTTAGGATATGTATACGAAAGAGAATGGTCTCTTGAATCTAACTTCTTTAGATCACATTTTCCCAATTACATATTCCTTGGACTTATTGTTTAAGCATATAACATTTATATGAGACGGCTTGAAATAATAATCTTTGCCCTTTATATTAAACTAGATTAGTTTAACATGTGAAATGTTCGTAAAGTATCATCATATGATTAGTTTTAGGGCACATTTCCAACATGGACCGCTCCAACATATGCCCTCAATACCCTTGAACCCCGTAGTCAAGTTGTTGCGTTTTAGAGGATGGGCAATGGATTTCATCGGGCAAATTTACCCAGCCTCTAGCAAAAGACACACGTTCATAATTGTGGCAACAAATTACTTCACCAAATGGGTGGAGACTTCAGCTGTGAAGACTATTACTTCAACTACAGTTAAGAAATTCATTGAAACCAAGATCTTACATAGATTTGGGGTTTCCGAGACAATTGTCACAGACCCCGGGCCATCTTTTATCTCAAAGGAAGTGGAGGAGTTTGAAAGTAAGTTCAAAATAAAGATGGTTCAGTCTAGTCCTTACTACTCCCAGTCAAACAGCCAAGTAGGAACCAGTAACAAGGTCCTGGTGAACATTATCAAAAGAATGCTGGCCGAAAGGCCAGAAAGATGGTATGAGAGGTTAGGAGATACTTTATGGGCTCACAGAACTTCCAAGAGAGCAGAAACTGGAACTACTCCTTATGCCCTAACCTTCGAGCAAGATGTTGTCTTCCTTGTGTAGATTAATATGAATTCTGTCAGGATTCAGAACCAATTCTGGCTACATAGCAAAGAATACATTCAGGTTATGTGTCAATGGATTGAAGATCTTGATGTAGCCCGAATCGAAGCTTTAGATAAAATTCAAGAGGGGAAGATAGCTCTTGCCCGAGCATACAGCAAGAAGGTGAAATTCAAAACCTTTAAGGAATGAGAGTTGGTTTGGAAAGCAATTTTGCCATTGGGAGCTCAAATAAGAGGTTTTGGGAAGTGGAGCCTGAATTGGGAAAGTCTTTTCATTGTTAACCAAGTATTGGGCAAGGGTGGATATTACTTAGCAGATGTCGAGGGAGGCTTACAAAAGCATCCAATCAATGTTAAGTTTTTGAAGAAATATCACCCAACCTTGTGGGATGTTAGGGATTGCTACATAGAAGAAGTATAAGCACCGCATGAAATCTAGTCATTTTTGCGCTCATCATGTACGGATCTCAAGAAAAGAATACAAGACAAAGCGATTTGAAGAAATCATGTTCATTTCAATAAATGTTGAAAGTTACATCAGATTTAGCTCAATAGTTTTACATCCTTGACTAGGGCAGCTATACTAGAATGGTGGGTCTACATTTTGCCCGACTCCTCCTAAACATTGTTACTATTTGCTAAATATGTTTCAGCATATCTAACTTCCATTTACTGTCTCGACTCCCTCAAATATTTTGAGCCTTCGTGCACAAGCCCGACTGAGGATCGTTGGCTGACAGAGTCATGGTCGTTGATCCCAAAGCATACATCTATGATGATGAAGTGATCAAGAAAGCAAAATCTATGGGGAGGTCTGGGCTTGTGAATATCAGCACAAGTAGAATCTACCAGTATGATTAAACCTACTCGGCTACTCCTTAATGCCATAGAAGTCCTAAAACAGAAGCTGGATGCAGTACGCCTTTCTGAGGATACTATGGAAGCCAATGACCAGTCATGGGTAACATCTACGGTCCTGCCCAAGGGCCTTGGCCCAAAGAAATACATTCCTCTTTTCTCAGAGAAGAGCTCAGTGTGCAGACCGGCCCGAGGGCGATGAAGATTGTTGAGGAAGAAAAAGAGAAAAAACAAAAAGGTAAAAGAAGATCGGAATTAGAGGACAAGAATTGGAGGCTTTGAGAATTTTGGATGTTTTTGGAAATTCGAAGGCTAAAGTTGGCTATGGTGTTTCACCAAGGGGTTTAAGAAGGAATTATATAATGAGCAGCTAATCAACGACAGAGTTCATGGGTTAGTGCAAAGGTCGTCTCTGTTAAACCAACGGTTGCTCTGAGAAAGTGCGAGTCCCGAGTGAAGGCGTGGGCAGCTATTTAATCATTATTTACTTCTTGGGTAGCAGACTTAACAATGATTAAAGGGGCCACTGTTTGGGTTAATATTTGAACTTTGGGCTTAAAGGGAGGAAAACCCAAGAATGGCTAACGTGAGGAGACTTGCCCGAGGCCCAGCACCAAGCCCAGCCATTCATTTCAAAGACAGTATGGCGACTCCTCATTAATGCAAATGCTATGTACTGACAAGGGAAGTGACAACCGATGGAAATCAACCTACTATCAGCCCAAAAACACTTTCTAAATAGTAGAAGGATGATGACTCACTAAAGTGCTTTCGGGCAAAACCTGCAACAGCCAAGACAAATGCCTATAAAAGGGAAGACAGGGCCCAGAGACAAGGACACTCAACCAATCAAGCAAACAAGCATACAAACTCTACTCTCGAAACCAGTTTGTTCATTCCAAATGTTTTTTTAGCAATAATTCCCTTAGAAAGACATCTTTTCTGAGCTCACAACCCTCTGTAACCACAAAGAGAAGAGACTGCAAGACGTTCAACCTTGCCCGACTCTCTTTGTCTTGTCGTTCAATTAGTAGATCTGGTGTTATGATGTATTCTTCGGTATATGTTCAAGTCATTTCCAGTCATTTGATGATTGACAGTTCCATTAGCTATTAGATCTGGTTCACTTAGTGGTTTTATTGTCATAAAAGGCTAAATGAGGACTTGCCCGATGGCTTAGTTAGATCTGAACTTTCACCCCTTAAAATCATACAAGATAGCAAACTAAAAGTCCTTGATCTCAAGGCACAGAAAATAACTTAATGTAGACTTAACCCATATACGACAATCCTTTGATAATAAGAAGTCAGAATAACTTGAGGCGCAAGTAATCACCTTAAACACAATTGTTCTACATCTGCCATACTGAGATGGCAGTGGCACGCCTAAGCACTTAGTTAGTTTTAATTACGAGCCTCAAGGCCTGCACCTAAGGCCCCATAAAGGTACCTTTTAGAACTTAATTTGCCCTCCTCTTGCAGCCTCTCAACAAGTAGGAACCTGACAACAAACCAAAGTACCAACTGCTCAGAGAGCTTTGTGCTCGAGCCAGGGACCCTCCCCAGCGAAATTCCTGCCCGAACACAAATGCCATTTGAATCATGGTTCTTTGTACTTTTTTATTTGTAGAGAAAATAAGAATCCTGTTGTGGTCTATTTTATTTGACAAGGAGAGAAGGGCCGGCGGCATAAAGAGATAATAGAGAGAGATGTGTTTGTAGGGTTGTGTAGATGATGTGTTATTCCCCATACGCAGTGCCTTTATTTATAGTAATAAGGGAGGGAAATATCCTTCTGCCTCCAAGGAATACAAGTTCTAATAGGGAAGAATAACTAGTATCAAATCTAATCTAGGATTTACACAATCACACTTAAATATGAAGTTTATAACACTCCCCCTTGAGTGTGTAAACACTCAAATAGATTCGGCATCATGTAAAGTTGAGGAAGTCGACTCGTCGACATTGATTATGGGAACATGTTAGTCTCAAATAAGGTACGAACTTGCATATGGAACTAAGTCTCACAAAAAGCCCTATGGCTATGGTAAAAACTCGAGTAGGGACAAAATCCATAGTCTAAGGAAAAATGAGTAAGAAATGCAAAGTCAAATGAAAAGTCTATGGGACGTCATCAGGAATATGATCAACCCAAGGTGAGTGCCTTGTTAAAACCTCGTTTGGTAGCAAAAACCCTGTAGAAAAATGCTCCTAATCGTAGGGAAAAAGAGTACATTAAGATCAAGCAAGTATACTTCAGGATACTCCTCCTGAGTTTGACATAATTCCAAAGAAAACTAACAATGCTACAACTCAGAAAGTGTACATTTACCAATTCCTTGAACAAGCTTATGAACAGCCATTTTCGGTAGTGATTTGGTGAAGAGGTTGGCCAGATTGTCTTGTGAACGGATTTGCATGACTTCAATCTTCTGATGCTTTTGGTGTTGATGTGAGAAGAAGAAGTTCGGCGCAATGTGCTTGGTGTTGTCTCATTTGATGTAACCCTTCTTGAGCTATTCGATGCATGCTGCGTTGTCTTCATAGATCATTGTTGGGACGTCAATGACGGGGTAAAGATCGTAGAAGCTTTAAATATGGCCCACAACTTCTCTCAAGCAAAAGAATTCCCGAGTTGCTTCATGTAAGGCAAGAATTTCAACATGATTAGACGAAGTGGCAACTAAGGTCTGTTTAGTCGACCTCCAAGAGATTCTGGTGTCTCCAATGGTAAAGATATAACCTGTTTAAGAGCGTGCCTTGTGCGGATCAGATAAGTATCATGTGTTGGCATAACCAACAAGGCGAGAATTAACTCGAGGATCAGTATGGATAGAACAAGTACAGATCCGTAGTACCTTTAAGGTAACATAGTATGTTTTTAATACTAGTCCAGTGTCTATGTGTTGGTGCATTATTGTATCTTGCCAAAAGATTAACAGCGAATGAGATGTCGGGTCTAGTGCATTGAGCTAAGCATAATAAAGTACCTATCACACTTAGATAAGGAACTTTAGGCTCCAAAATCTCTTCACCATCCTCTTTTGGATGGAAGGGATCTTGTTTTGCATCTAGCAATTGAACGACCATATGAGTACTTGAAGGCTTCATTTTATCCTCGTTAAAGAGGCGCAACACCTTCTGGGTGTAGTCCGATTACTATACTAAGATTTCATCTGAATGGTGTCTGAGATAGTATTGAGTCTTTCCTAGATCTTTCTTCTCAAATTCCGACTTCAAATGCGCAGCAGTTCTTTAGAGCTCTTCAGGAGTTCTGATGAGGTTCATGTCATCGACATATACTGCATATGCTAATGCATTGTCGACGATCATCACATTTCTACACCAAACATCATCCAAGCTAGCATAATGGACTGAAATCTTACGATTCTCGGGAGATGGATTCGTCTTTTCAAGGATGTTTTCGTAATCTATAATTACCTTATGAGTTGGATAGTATAAGTAAGCAATAGTCAGATTCACGATTTGCTCTTCAGGGGCTTGTGTCATGGGTTTCCTCTTCTGGGGGTGTGAATCCTTTGAACCAAGTGATCTACCACATTTATGTAGGGGCAGATGATTGACTAGTCGCTAATGTACGTGGATTGGCTAAAATGGCATCTTGGGCCTCCAAGAGGGAAGTTTGTCATACATTTGGTACATCCATCTTCATAAGCATATTCGTAGCTGGAATATGTGATCTTGTCACTCGAGCTAGATCGGTGAAAGCATCTGGCATGCTCTGAGCTATACTCTGAAGATCTAATATGCACTACACTTCAGTTTCAGACTAAGCGGTGCATGGATCTAAATGAGCCAAAATGGGAGTCGTCCACGATAATTCACATCGTTATTCAGGAACGTTAACGTTCTTAAGCCCTAACGATGGGAAGACAATCTTATAGAAATGATAATTTGCAAAATGAGCTGTAAACTGATCACCTGTCAAAGGTTCTAAATAACGAATGATTGAAGGAGAATCATATCTGACATAGCTTCCCACCCTTTACTGAGGCCCTATTCTTTTACGTAAGGGCGGCGAAATCAGCACATAGACCGATAACAAAAAACACTCAGATGTGATATGTCAGGATCGTATCCAAAAACCAACTTAAGGGCACTATATGGTTGGGTCGTAATAGGTCTCAGGTGGACCAACATGGTTACGTGCAATATTGAATGGCCCCAAGCAGCATCGAGAGCTTGGTACGCACAACCAATGATCGAGCAATCATTTGTAATCGATTAATGATTGCCTCTACCAGGCCATTGTGGGAATGAACATGGGGTACTGGATGTTCAACTTCAACCCTAACATGCAATAGCCACCAAAAGTTTTAGATGTAAAGTCTCCAACATTATTCAATCGAATATATTTGATTGGATAATCAGGGTAGTGAGCCCTGAGCTTGATAACATAAGCCAACAGTTTGGAGAATGCAGCGTTCCTTGTAGACAACTAGCACACATGTGACCAACGTGTGGAAGCGTCAACCAAAACCATAAAATATCTAAATGGTCCGCAGTGAGGGTGAATCGATCCAAAAATGTCCCCTTGAATCCTTTGTAGAAAAATTGGAGGATTCGAGTGAATCTTGTCATAAGAAGGCTTAATAATAAGCTCTCCCATAGAACATGTTTGACATACGATTCCTTGAAACAAACCTAAACTTCGGGCTAGTGGATGCTCGTGCGATGATTTGAGGATACGGCGCATCGCTGTTTCTCTAGGGTGTCCCAAACGATCATGCCAAAGTGTAATTTTGCACGCGGTCCCAAAGGTAGGGCTGGCTACATAGTGGCTCTCTATAGGGCGTATGGTCGTAGTATACAGACCATTTGGGATACGCTACATCTTCTCTAGAATACGCTTCTACCCATATTCATAGGAAGTGATGCACAGAAATACAACTCCATTTTCTACATAGGTTTCAGTGTGGTAATTATTATCTCTGTTGTCCTTGAAACTCAACAACGTTCTTTCGAAACGTGGAGAATAGAGTGCCTCTTCAATGGTCGAGATTGTACCATTGGACAACATTATACATGCCTTATCGTCGTATCCTTCGATCAAGTTGGATGGTCCTAAGAGGGTTGTCAGAGGTGCATTCTTCGGTATGAAGTTAGTGAAATAGATGCGTTCACGCAAAACGGTGTGCGTGGTTGCACTATCTACTAGAAAACTAACTATTCGACTCGTCATACCTAGAAATAAAAATTAATTTGAATCGGTCACATGCATAAAAGTTCTAAAGAAAAATAAATATCCATTCAAAATAATTTAAGCATTCAAGGATGGTAATTGAAAAACTTAATATCCAAAAAAATAAATCACCAACAAATAATCCAAACATAAAGGAAATTGCTCAAAATTAAACCAAAAAACTAGGGCTTCGGCCACTAGGTGGAATTCGGCCCTATTATTCCAAATAACAACTAAAAATAGTTTATGTCTAAGATTCTAATCTTCCATAGGGGTGGTATCCTCCTGAAAGTCAGAAACCTTTATATTGGTACTCTCTGGTTCATCCACTTGCACAAAGTTTGATTCAAACCAATTTTTATGACGAGAATGATATTCAGCTACAACCTTCTAGGGAGCACGGCAGACATAAGATGAATAATCCTTTGAACCACAGTGGTAGCACATGTCCGTATTTATGGTTTTAGGTGCTTTGCATTTATTCTTGAAGTTTGGTGCTTTGGGAGCGAGGTTAGGGAACTTTTGGGCTCGGTTTCCTCCCTTAGGTGGGCCTTGTCTCTAGCCACCCCTACGACGCCTATGTTGGCATTTTGGGTGTTGGTTTGTGTTATAATGTGCTTCAGGCACATCAGTCGCCCCAGTAGGTCGAGTTTGATGATTTTTCATCAACAGCTGATTCAGCTTTTCAATGATAAGTAAAATAGAGATCAAATTCAAAAACTTAGTGAACTTCTGAGCCCTATATTGTCGCTGTAGGACAATATTGGTAGTAGAGAAGGTCGTCTAGTTCTTATCTAAGAGATCCTCTTCGTTCAAGTTCTCGTTACAGAACTTGAGAAGTGATCGGATCCGACAAACTTCATAATTATATTCATTCACAAACTTAAAGTCTTGGAAGCGCAGATGCTGCTAGTCATGTCTTGCTTCATGCAAAAATATGTCATTTTGGTGATCAAAGCGATCAACCAAAGCAACCCAAAGTGCTAGTGGATCTTCCTCAGCAAGGTACTCGGTTTGCCATGCGTTATGAATATGTCTTCACCTAAAGATCATGGCAGTTCAGCTTCGCCTATCAGGTTGTCTATCTCATCTTCAATGGTGAGACTCAAGTTCTTTGCAGTGAGGTGGAGCTTCACATCTTGGACCCACTTGGGGTAGTTCCTTCTAGAGACCTCTAAAGTGGTAAAGTCGAGTTTGTTCAAATTTGACATGTCCTATCACAAAATAAATGGATAAGAATGTGGTTAGTGTAATGGAGAAAAAATCAATCCATTCACATAGGAGTAGAACAAGAATGTGGTTAGACATTTATTGGTTTAAATTTACACGAAAAAACTTCGGGTTTTCATGGGTGATATTTTTAAGGAAAACTTTAGGTTTTCAAACAAGGCATGTTTCTAGAAACTTCAGGTTTCAAAATAATTATGAACTTCAGGTTCATATGTTCCTGCAGACAAACACAAATATATATACAGAAATATGCAAGAAGAAAATATGCAAATAGATTTGTAGGTCTATTATTATAATTGAATTAATTATTCGGACTTTGGGCCAAAATTAAAATGTGGGTGAAAAATTATAAAACCCATAGGGCCTAAAAAAAGGCATTTAAACTTGGGGCCCAAAATAATGGGCCAAAGCCCATGGATGGGCTAAGTAATTTGAATTTGTGAGGTCCATGCCCAAAAATTGCGCTAGAGTATGCACGAGCTGATAAGGCCTTAAAAGAATTGGGCTGCTAGACCATTAGTAGCAAACGAGTTGCAGGAATAGGTCCAAAAATAAGGAGGAGGCCCATATGGGCACTGATCAGGTGCGGCAAGGAGTAGGCTAGGGATGTAAGTCTACTGGAAGACGTGCTCCGATGCTTCGCTATGCAGTGCACCAATGTTCTAGCTAAAGGCTGGAATCTGCGGCGCAGATGTATGAACCTAGGGAGACACAATCTAGTGCATCGCAGGACACAGGGACACCATAGCCATAGGCTGGTGTCATGGGCTGAGTCCAACAGAGGCCCAATTGGGCTCTGTGATATGTTGTCGGTCAAGTCAAAAACACCCCTAGGTCAGAACTGGGTTATGTTGCCAGGGAAAGAGACCAGTGCCACCGCTTTAGGCGGCTAGGTTTTAGGACATAATTCTTGGTGCAAGGTCGTGGGTTCAATGCCAAGCCAATTCCTAGTGACGAATGAAGTACTTCGACATTGGGGAAAGGACAAAGGGAAACCCATGAAATTGAAACTTGAATTTCACCCAAATTCGATGAATTATGGAATTTCAATGATGTTGGTTCAAAAATCACAACACCATGTCGGATTTTGCCAAAAAAGTGCACGGCAAGGCCATGGTCTTGTTGTAGGGTAGTTAGGGTTTCTGGGTTGGACGCCATAGGCATTGGGTTTTCCAGTGGAGCTCGATGGTTTTGTGAGTGGCTCGAATTTTCTATTTTTTTTTTCAATTAATTCAATGCATATTTAATCAAATAATTGAATGCATGGACATATATATGATACAATTCATGGCAATATCAATTCACATAATTTAACAATTATGGACATAATGCATGTACAATTTATGTAGAATCTAAAATTCGAAAAACGTAAAGTTGGGTTATGCATTATGGTGAATGTTTATGCTATTAGGGTTGCAAAAATATAGAGATAAAAATCGTTGTTTTTAAAGAAACTGATTGTGTGATGATATTGATAAGCTGGTTTGATGCAGAAAACTTCCACATCAGATTCTTATGCACAGTGGTAGGAACGTACTGATAACGTGTTGTTGTCTATTTTATCTGATATGAAGAGAGATGGTCAGCAGCACAGAGAGAGAATAGAGAGAGATGTGTTTGTAGAGTTGTGTAGATGATGTGTTATTCTCCCTACGCAGTGCCTTTATTCATAGTAATAAGGGAGGGAAGAATCATTCTCCTTCAAGGAATACAAGTTCTAATAGGGAAGAATAACTAGTATCAAATCTAATCTAGGATTTACACAATCACACTTAAATAAGAAGTTTATAACAAATCTTACAATAAAGAACCCTACAATCCGGGAATACAATATCAAATACAAAATCAATTACATAATATATTCCAATCTAAATACTGGTTTTCTAACATACACAAAACTTGAAAGATTATCACGTGTGTAATTTTTAAGGTTACTATGGTAGTTTTCTATTTATTTCCCAAGTTTGTTACAAAAGTTGAAAAAATGAGATGTGACTACTTTTTGTAATTTAATGAATGAGGATCCAGAGATGATTCTTTTGTGAGGATCCAGGATCCTCCAATCACGTCTATTCATCGTACATTGTGCGGTCAGTCTTCGTCGAGCAAAATTGTGTTGACTAGCTATGCTCGATGAATATAGCATGTCCGACCCAACTTTTTCATCGGGCAAAGTTTTTTTTCAAAAAAATAAAAAATAAAATACAAAATGAATGAAATTGTCGTCGGGTAAGATTAATAAAAAAAATTAAAAACCTTGCTCAACAACAACTTTCGTCAGGCAAACATTTTTAAATATTTTTAAAATAATAATATGTTGTAGGCATAATTTATTGAACAATTATGGAGGCCAGAGAGAGGGGTGCGAAATAGAGAGAGAAAAGAGAGATGTGTAATTGTGAGGTGTGTGTTATCTCACCCCATTGTGCCTTTATTTATAGTAGTAGAGAAAGTTAATTCCTTACCCTTTTGGGATTACAACTCTAATAGGATAATATCTAATCTAAGAGATATGGTAAAACACATAAAACCTTGCTATGGTAAAACCAAGGTGTGAGAAAAACCCATAGACTAAGGAGAAAAGTGAGAAGTTGCATTAAGTCAAAACTATGCATCTTCTGGACACAAGTAGAAGAGCTCACAAGGGTATGATCAGCCCAGGATGGGTGCCTCGTCAGAACCTAGTTAGGTAGCGAAAATCCTTGGGATAAAGAGTACATTAAGATCAAGTGAGTATACTTCTGGATACTCCCCCTGAGTTTGACAAAACTTCAAAATGAGAACTACAAGCATTGCATATGAATAGTTAGGGATACCAATTCCTCAGACAGGCTTCTGAAAAGTTGACTTCAGGAATGACGTCGTGTAGAGGTCACAAGGTTGTCTGGGATTGGTTTCCAACTCTTTGAATTCATGCAGAAGGTTGACAATTCTTGCCCGATCATTGGTTTCCAACAAATCACTAATCTGTATGGGTCTCGAATCCTCCCCAGTTCCCAAATCGATGGTTTCCAAGAGGTCTTGTACTTCTAGGGCTGGTTTGTCAGGCTCTGCACACAAAAATTCAACTAACTCTGGACTCTCGGGCAAATCCTCTGGCTCATCCAGATTATATATGCATTCAGCCACTTGAACATATACCAGAGAATACATCATAATACCAGATCTACTAATTGAATGACAAGACAGAGAGAGTCGGGCAAGATTTCACGTTGTCGGGCAAGGTTAAACGTCTTACAGTCTCTTCTCTTTGTGGTTACAGAGGGTTGTGAGCTCGAAAAAGAACGAATGGTAAACAAGTTTACACGAGGGGATCGATACTACGACATCTAGAGAAGGTAGCAGAGCTTTTACACCAAAGAAAATATGCCTTTCTAAAGGAACTATAGCTAAAAAGGGGTTTGGAAGATACAAACTGGCTTTGAGAGCAGAATTTGTATGCTTGTTTGTTTGATTGGTTGAGTGTCCTTGTCTCTGGGCCCGTGTCTTCCCTTTTATAGGCATTTGTCTTGGCTATTGCATGTTTTGCCCGAAAGCACTTTAGTGAGTCATCATCCTTCTGCCATTTAGAAAGTGTTTTTGGGCTGAGAGTAGGTTGATTTCCATCGGTTGTCACTTCCCTTGTAAGCACATAGCCTTTGCATTAATGAGGAGTCGCCATACTGTCTTTGAAATGAATGGCTGGGCTTGGTGTTGGGCCTCGGGCAAGTCTCATCAGCCCTTCTTGGGCTTTCCTCCCTTAAGCCCAAAGTTCAAATATTCACCCAAACAATTTGTCCTTTTCAATTACAAATCTCTGATTATTTTTTTACCATAATAATTAATTATTAGAAGGAAAATAATAAAGAACCCAATGGTACTCGGCCATTGAATCTTTCCCCAATACTTGGATGATCCAAATGGTACTTGGCGATGGCAGGTGACCAAAGAGGGTAAAATAAATTTATAGTATCGCTGAACATTGAATCTATTTGAATGGTCAAGATCGAAAGTCCATGTAGACAGAAAATCTGTAGAGGATCCAAATTAAATTGTCGTCCAATGTTGTCTATTTATAGTAATGAACCAGAAAAATGAAGAATAGGTGAAGGCATATTATTAATTTGAATTTTGCATTTAATATAGGTGATGTGAATTACAAAACCGATATAGGTATTAGTAAACGGAATGATTTATTTCCCCATCTAGATCCTGAAACTTCTTCTACAGTGGTTAACCCTACCTTGTGCTCTATAAATTGCAATATTCGGCATAGCCTCATTGTCCATTGTTGTCTAAATCGGAATACAACTGAGGCTTCTTTTTCTTGACATTTGCATGATTGTTGGCTGTGAATGATGCTTCAATCAAAGCAAACCCATATTCAGTTCTTTGCTTTGACAATTTTTCTTTTGTATTGGAACCAAATACCAGTTACAGCTAAACCACTCGGTAATGCCGAGTATATAGACTTGCATTGTGAATTGATTTCTGCAAGCTTCTTTTCTCCAGTTGCACACCCGTATTTATTTCTAATCTATGAATTGAATAAATCAAAGGAAAAATGTGTGCAGAAAAAGAAACTCTGCAGAAATCATTTCGCTCGTCTTATCATGATCATTATTACTACATTCATCTTGAATTTAGGTTTTTGGTGCAGACCAAGAAATAGCGTTTGATTATAGGGAAGGGAGTGAGAAGGGCCCTGAACACTGGGGAGAGCTTAAACAAGAATGGGCGGCATGTAAAGATGGACGATCTCAATCACCAATAGGTTTAGACGAGAGTCGTGCCACCAAAGTGATCCAAAGTTCAAAGGATCTTACAGTGAGCTATAAGCCTTCCGATGCAACTCTCAAGAATGAAGGTCACTATATCGCGGTGAGAGTCACATTAGAGTTTTGTTATGCTTTAACTTAAATTGTGGAGTTTGCATGGTCTTATGAATTTGTACCACCTATGTTGTATGGAGGTTAGACCCGACAGTTTCTAACACGACACTGTGACACGATACGAAAACGACACAAAAATAACGGGTTTCGGGTCAACACGATAACTTATCGGGTCATTATCGGATGATCCGTTAAGAAACCGTTCTTAACAGGTATACATGCGGGTAACACGTGGGTAACCCGTTTCGACCTGTTAAGAAAAAAAAATATTTTGATAATTTTAAAGTTTAATTACTAAAAGATTTATTATAAAATACAATAGCCATATTAATATATACAATATATTCTATATTAAATATATAGTTTTGTATTATTATTCTATATAAGTTAAAAATAAAAATAAAAAGTTTTAGTCATTATTTATTTTTATTATGAGAGTTCCTTATTATTAGTACTAGGATAAATTTTACTTAACATGTTGTTGTCCACAATTAAAATAAACTAGTATAGTATTTGTATAGGTAAGAAATAAGAAGACATACATACAAGTATGAAAAATGTGAAAGAATATATAAACACTCGTGATTCATCATTATTTCTCCACGAGTAGATAATGGTTACACTTACATTATCGTTTAGATTTTTAAAATCCTCCAAACCCTAATGAATAATGATTTTATTTGAGGGAAAAATTAATAAAATTAATAATAATTATTGTAGAAGTGTAAAAAATGTAAAATAAATATACAATCACTCATAGTGACAAGCTTTACAACTTTCGTGAAGAGGTCATCTTCGAAATCCAACACTATAATCCATAAACCTTAAATTTATATTTAACCGTTAATTGTCATTTACGCTTTATTCTTCTTACTTAATTTCATTTTTTTAAATTTTCTTTTTTGAAAACATGATCAACTGGCGGATGTAAGAAGATGAACGGTTCAGATCTTTGATATCAAGTTTTGATATTTACAGTTAACTGAGATGTCATATAGTTTGTAGAAACTTTATAAACATCAAGCAATATTTTCACTAATTGTAAAAGTCTGAATATAATATCAACGATCCAAACCGTTCATCTTTCTGCATCCTCTAATAGATCATGTTTTCAAAAAATAAAATCTGAAAAAAAAAATTTGATGAGAGCAATGAAGCGTAAATGTAAACAACAATCAACGGTTAAATTTTGATTTATGATTTATATGATTATAGTGGCGAATTTCGAAGTTAAGCTCTTCATGAAAGTTGTAAAGCTTGTCATTACGAGTGTTTATATATTTTTTCTATATTTTTTTGCACTTCTACATTAATTAAAAAACTATTAAAGACTTTAGGTAAGCGAAAATATACTTAAAAGAAAATTGCATTTTTATGTTTTGGATGTGACAATATGGTATGTATATACTTATTTAGTATTATGTTTTTCATTTGATTATTTATTGGTTTTAAATATATTTTCCTTAACGGGTAACGGGTCGGGTCATATTACCTGTTAATATTATCGGGTCGATTTCGGGTCGGGTCATTTTACCTGTTTATTTTAACGACTGTTACACGACACGACCCGTTAAGATATCGGGTATGACACGAAAACGATACGAACACGAGAAACACGACACGAATGCCAGGTCTAATGGAGCTGCTGTTTATGTATATATTTAATTGTCAAACAATTATTGTCCATGAGATCTGAAATTTGGAGGTGATTGACAAAGACAATTGATCACAGTGTACCTTACTTCATTTTTCATACATTATTTTCCATGTATATATTTAGGATAGTGCTATTGACACACACATCTTTACTTTCCACACACCTTTATTAATTTTTTGTTATTGATCTTCTTTAATTCATTTAATCCGACGTTTGAAAATTGAAAGGGGTGTGAGAAGTAAAATGGATGTGTGGATAGTACTACCCTATATTTAATACTGCATTTCTTATTTTCTTACAATACCTTCCTTCATTTTCCTAATATGTTGGAGTAAATTGTAGAAACACGTTGTTCTAATGAAAACCAAAGTTGCTTATTAGTAGTAAAAAATATTCAGGGTGCTGCTTTCCATTTTTACAAAATGACTTTGGTTTTGTAGAACTCTTTTTTTCTAAGAAAACTTCTTCCTCTTATCAATTTCTTGATTCTGTATTGTATTTAACTGGTTCAGCTTGAATGGGAAGGCGATGCTGGATCTATCCAAATCGACGGCTCAGATTACTTCCTCAAAAGATGTCATTGGCACACCCCATCTGAGCACACCGTTAATGGTGTAAGGTCTCTTTCTTTCTCTCTCCCCTCTCCCTCAGCTCCTGTCTTAAAAATCCAAAATGTTTCTTCCATGTCTAAACTTAAGAGTTCTCTTCATTAGGTATGATTTGGAACTGCACATGGTGCATCAAAGCGCAGACCAGAACAATATAGTTGTAGTTGCATTTCTATACGAAGTCGGGCTGCCCAATCCTTTTCTATCAAAGGTAATTAAAATCCACAAAACACATGTAAATGAATTATAAGAGATTCATTTCATGGTATTCTGACACGTACTGTTCCCTTTTCAGATAAACCAGGATATATCTTCTGTGATTAGTACAAAGGAGAAAAAGTTGGGAGTGATTGATCCAGAGGAAATAAAATGGGACAGCTCAAGATTTTACAGATACATGGGATCACTCACAACTCCTCCCTGTACAGAAGGAGTTATTTGGACCGTAAACGAAAAGGTACATCCACTTCATCAACCCAAAACCCTAAAGCATTCATCATTAGCTTGATATACAGCCAATAATTAATCAGAACCTTTCGCTAATCATAAACTTCATGCCCTCAGGTAGATATTGTTTCAAGAGAACAACTGGACTTACTTAAAGAAGCCGTTTATGATGTAAGTCTTCATATCTTTGTTTAATGATTCCTTATGTCTTTCTTGTTTTAAATTCAACAATTAAAGTCTATTAAATCTGAATTCTTGGCAAAAATTATTAATAGAATAAAACATTACTACAGTACTGTTAGCTGCCTTCATTTGGAACAAATATGGTTTTTGTGTTTGGTATTGTTATATCAGTCATATAAAGGCACAATTTTTCTGGGAATCAAATATGATAAGTTTTTCTTAAAATTTAATAAGATACGTAACGATATAGCACGATTCTTGAATGTGCAGTATGCAGTGGCGAATGCAAGACCATTGCAACGTGATGAAGGCCGAGATATTAAGCTCTATGGCCCGTCGCCATCGTTAAGCGACTTGAATGCAGAATTACCTCACAGGGGGAGACTTAATTCCGCAGCAATCCCTCGGGAGTGAATCAAAGCAGCAAGTCCCTAAGAGATAGCCAGAGTCCCCAACAATTTGTCAGATTATTTCAACAAGTTAACGGCATGTCTCTTGGCGTATCTTCTCTAATTGGTTATCAATTAAGATAAATATTTTCCTTTACTGTTCTTTCATGCTTTCCTAGTAGCCTTGTAATCCCTATGTGGTTTGTTGAATTTGTCAAATAAGAGAGAATAGCATGAATCTGCTGCACCAACGTTTGCGTTGTCCTATTTCTCGTGTCGTAATAGCATGCACACAATGTCTTCATTTTCTTCTACCTTAGACTCAAAGTAGAACATTCATTACAAGCATGTTTACTTACAAGAGAAAGGATCGAGAAGAATCGAAGGACTGGCTTGATACCAATGTTAAGGTTCTCTCTGGGGTTGTGATATCCCCACATTCATTTTTACTTCCAACACACCCTCTTAATTTTCGACCGTCAGAACGAATGAATTGATGATGATCAAAGGACATAAATTAACAAGAGGTGTGTGAAAAGTAAATAGTTGCGTGTGGATAGCATACTCCTTCTCTCTGCTTATTTACTCAATGTACCAGTAACTGTAATCTTTCTATTAAGAAATACAACTTTACAATGACTCCTTTTATTTACAAGACTTACTATTTATAGTACAAATAACAATTTAGCTACTAAGGGTGCGTTTGTTGCACCGGACTATTTCAGATTGGACTAGCTTTGGGGACTAAGTTGGACTAGCTTATAATAGATTAAGCAGGACTGGCTTAGAATAGACTAAGTAGGACTATAAAAATACAACAACAACAACAAAACCTTTTCCCACTAAGTGGGGTCGGCTATATGATTCCTAGAACGTCGTTGCGCTCGGTCATATGCCACATCTTCTGTTATATCCAAGTACTCTAAGTCTTTTCTTAAAGTCTCTTCCAAAGTCTTCCTAGGTCTTCCTCTACCTCTTCAGCCTTGAACCTCTGTCCCGTAATCGCATCTTATAACCGGAGCGTCAGTAGCCCTTCATTTCACATGACCAAACCACCTGTAACCGATTTTCTTCATCTTTCCTTCAAGTTTGTCACTCCTTCTTTACCTCAGATATCTTCATTCCTAATTTTATCCTTTCTTGTGTAACCACACATCCAACGAAGCATTCTCATCTCCGCTACACCCATTTTATGTACGTGTTGATGCTTCACCGCCCAACACTACATGTCATAAAGCATTGCTGGCCTTATTGTCGTCCTATAACATTTTCCCTTGAGCTTAAGTGGCATACGACGATCACACAACACGCGGGATGAACTCTTCCACTTCATCCATCCAGCTTGTATTCTATGGTTGAGGTCTTCATCCAACTTTTCGTTCTTTTGCAAGACAGATCCTAGGTAGCAAAAGTGGTCGCTCTTTGGTGCTTCCTGATCTCTAATCCTCACCCCTAACTCATTTGAGCCTCTGTTTGCATTGAACTTGCATTCCATATACCTTGTCTTTGACCAACTTAGGCGAAGACCTTTAGATTCCAACACTTCTCTCCAAAGTTTAAGCTTCCCATTTACTCCTTCTTGAGTTTCATCTATCAACACTTTCTTCTCCAAGAAATATCATCTTGAACATGTCTTGTTAATGCATCCATTACCAATGCAAAAGGGTAAAGACTTAAAGGTGAGCCTTGATGTAACCCTATAGTTATGGGAAAGCTTTCAGTTTGTCTTTCATGAGTTCTTACGGCAGTCCTTACTCCATCATACATATCCTTTCTAGCTTGGATATATGCTACTGACTCCTTTCTTCTCCAAAATCCTCTAAAGATGTCTCTTGGACCCTATCATACGTTTGTCCCTTTCATACCCTTTTTCATATCTCTATATCTTTCCATTGATCTTTGTAAGAGATAAATTGCCTCAATGGTTGATCGCCCTAGCTTGAACTCAAATTGGTTGTCTGAGACCCATGTCTCTTGCCTCAATCTATTGCTCAATTACTCTCTTACAGAGCTTCATTGTATGACTCATTAACTTAATACTCCTATAGTTCATGGAATTTTGTACGTCGTCCTTATTCTTGTAGATAGGCACCAAAGGGCTCTTTCGCCACTCATTTGGCATCTTCTTCGTTTTCAAAATCCTATTGAAAATATCTGTGAGCCAAGCTATACCTGACTCTCCCAAAACTTTTCGCACTTCGATTGGTATATCATCTGGGTCCACTGTTTTTCTATGCTTCATCTTTTTCAAAGTTACAACCAATTCTTCCTTCCTAATTCGGTGGTAAAATGAGTAGTTTTTACACTCTTCTGAGTTACACAACTCCCCCAAAGAAGTACTCATTTCATGTCCTTCATTGAAAAGATTATGAAAATAACCTCTCTATTTGTCTTTGATTGTGTTCTCTGTAGCAAGAACCTTTCCATTCTCATCCTTGATGCACCTCACTTGGTTTAGGTCCCTTGTCTTCTTTTCCCTTGCTCTAGCTAGTTTATAGATATCCAACTCTCCTTCTTTGGTATCTAGTCACTTATGCATATCGTCAAAAGCCGCTAGCTTAGCTTCTCTCACAGCTTTCTTAGTTTCCTTCTTCGCTATTCTATACATTTCACTGTTTTCATAGGTCGTATCCTTGTATAAGGCTTTACAATATTCCTTCTTAGCCTTAACCTTTGTACGTACATCCTCCTTCTACCACCAAGATTCTTTTTGGTGTGGAACAAAGCCCTTGGACTCTCTTAATACCCCCCCCCCCCCTTTTTGCTACTTTTCGAATACAACTAGCCATGGAATCCCACATTTGGCTAGCTTCTCCCTCTCTATCCCAAACACATTGGGTGATTACTTTCTCTTTGAAAATTGCTTGTTTTTCTCCTTTTAGATTACACCATCTAGTCCTTGGGCACTTCAAGGTCTTGTTCTTTTTTCTCACTCTTTTGATTTGTACATCCATCACCAACAAGCGATGTTGATTAGACAAGTTCTCTCCTAGTCCAACTTTACAATCCTTACAAGTTATACGATCCCCCTTCCTTATTAGAAGAAAATCTATTTGTGTTTTTGAAGACCCACTCTTGTAGGTGATCAATTGTTCTTCTTTCTTCTTAAAGAAGGTGTTGGCTAAGAAGAGATTGTATGCCATTGAAAAATCTAAGATGGCTTCCCCATCCTCGTTTTTCTCCCCAAAACCAAGTCCACAATGAAAACCTCCATAGTTGCATGTCTCCTTGCCCACATGTCCAATTAAATCTCCTCCTATAAATACCTTCTCCGTTTGAGCGATTCCTTGCACCAAGTCTCTAAGGTCTTCCTAAAATTTCTTCTTCAAACTCGTATCCAACCCTACTTGAGGTGCTCACACACGAATCACATTGATGAGTTCTTGTCCTATTTGTTGGAAGTATGCCCACAAAGCCACTCATTTGATGTAATAGCTTTTGGAATACTTATTGTATTAAACTTTTATATGTTTAATAAAGGGCAAAGCTTATTGTTAATCACTATTTATTGTATCATGTGTTTAAGCAATAAGGGAATCCAAGGAATGTATTTGATCTAAGAGATAAGTAATTTAAGTAAGTTAAATTAACGAGACCTTTCTCTTATGTTCATTCCTAAAACGTTCCTAGCCATAGGATTGCCAATTGGGCATTGACAGTCCGTTAAGGTTAGTATGTGTTATGTCTACTCAAGCGTGAGTATGACTAGTCTCAAGTCATTTGGTGTTAGACACTAAGACAAACACATAGGTGCTCGAAAGGTAATCGAGTACACTGAACAACGATCAAACGAGAGTTCGAACATGCATGTCATGTAAGAACTCGTTAGTTACAATATGCAAAGTAGTCCTTTGACCTGAGGCATCATTGATGTCTAATGGTTAGGTCCTTGATCTTTGATCATGTCAAAGGCATTCCATTGTGAGTGTCCACGGCATTGTTGGGGTCAAGCTATCTAATCATGTAGACATGTGAATGCACAACAAGGGATCTCTAACCTTCCATGGTGGAAGGAGAATACTCTAAGATATGATTCGAGAGTCTTTGGCCAAAGCATATGAATATGACTTAGGAAGTTTGTTCCAAATCATATTCAAATTGAATCATATAGAAAAGTATCACATTGGATAGTAGACATGAAACAAACTATCACTCAAACAATGTGATAAAGAGTATTGTATTAGAGAAGGACCGTATTGCATTGTAGTTGTAACTGGATAGGTTCTCCAACCACTTCTACTTAGCTTGGGTAACCATGAAATGCTGCTAGGTGTCACTCATGCTTTGTGGAAGCCCTGAAGATTAGCAAACACTAATCAAAAGGGAGAATTGAAATGTTGTTTCAATTCACAATCGATCGTTAAGAGTAACAATCGCCCATTGCCTCGCTAATTGGAACCTAATGGATCGTACACCGAGTAAGGATGAAAGTGAAGAAATAAAATGAGATGGATATGCAATTAAAAGGTTTAATTGAATTATGGTCAAGATTAATTAATTAGTTAATTAATTATACGAAATGTTCGTATTGGGCTTTTAAGTTGGTTTTGGGTTTCAAGGCCCAAAAGTGTTTTGGTCCACAAGGCCCATTATGTTTAAGTTGTATGACAACTAAAACAAAATGGGCAATTAGCCCAATACCAAAAGGGGGCCGGCCATAAGGGTGAGGGGTAGTAGGTTATGCTTTATTGCAAGTTTGCCACTCACCTAAGAATGAAGTATAAAAGCAACTTTATAGCTTTATTTTCATTAAGGCTTTTCTAAGAGAAAAAGAAGAGAAACATTGTCTCCAATTTTCTCCATAGAGGCCGGCCAACTTAGGGGGTTTTACTAGCATCAAAAATCCTTCTAAGTCATCCATTTCATCTTTACACTACATCTTTGGTGTGGAGACTTAGAGGTACTAAATCTTTGGTACTTTTGGAGATCCTTTCCTCACATCCTCAAGGAGCAAAGGAGCATACAAATCACAAGGTAGATCCAAGGAGCTAGGAGGTGACTTGAAGGCCCTCCACTTGGGTGAATCCCTTGTGTAATCAAGGATGAGCTTCAAGGGTAAAGAATCTCTAAATCCTTTCTTCTCTTTAAGTTTGTTAAAGAGTCTATTGGTTCACCATATGCTAGGCTTTGAAAGTCATGGGTTTTATGAATTGTTTTTGAATGCATGCCTACTTTAAAGTGTTATGAGTTTGCATATGTATTCAAATGTTCTTACTTGTTCTTAGCTAGGACAATATTTTTCCTTCACTATTACAATCTTGATTGCCATAATTCTATCTCCTACCATATTGACATCTACAACATCTTGTGTCAGGGTCTTGTCCACTATGATGCCAACACCATTTCTCGCTCTATTTGTGCCTGAATACCAAAGTTTAAAACCTGAGTTTTCGAGATCCTTTACCTTATGACCAACCCACTTAGTTTCTTGGAGGCACATAATACTTATCCTTCTCCACATCATAACTTCCACTACTTCCATAGATTTTCCCGTTAAGGTTCCTATATTCCATGTTCCGAAACGCATTGTACTATCTTGAACTCTACCCTCCTGTCCTAACTTCTTCACCCTCCCCTGTCTAATAAGGTCAAAGTACTTCTTCACCCTCACTTATCATTATGCTCAGGCCACATAGCACGCCACTTAGGGTGACGACTTAGCCTTAGCGCAATTTCGTTCAGGATTCGACGTAAGATAGGAATGTCGGCTGTCGACTACCTAACGCCCTCCCCCTCTTCCTTTATCCAGGATTAGGACCAGCAATGTAAGATAAACTTACACAGGCGGAGTTTAAGTAGGATTATAAACATAATAAAAAAATTCTTTGTTTTTCTTTCTCTTTTTTCTAGAACTCTTCATCTCTCTCGAAAGCACTCTCTCTTCCCTTTCCCTCAATTCTCGTCCAACTCACCAAACACAAAATACAAATTCCTGTCCATCTTCCAAAATTCTACAGCTTTCTCCCAAATCACAAAGCATAAACAATCACAAAATTCATTTGAAATCGAAATCGCCAGTCAAAATCGGAATCTTCGAATAACTTCTGAGGAGCGGAAGAATGAGGCTTTGGAAATGTACTGGAAGACTTCAAATTCAAGACCCCAATCTCGAAACCTTTCCCGTCTTCAATGTTGGCGGTGAAGATTCTAAAGGGAAGAAAATTAACAGTGCAAGTACAGGTGAAAGCATTTCTATATACAAGATTTGGGATGTGGCCTTTGAAGGGTAAATTTCCAACTTCTGCAGAATCCCATGTGGGTAATTCCTTTATTGTTGTGGGTTTGCCATGGAGTGATAAATGCCAACCCAAAAATGTCGTACATTTACAAAACTCCACGAAATGGGTTTATCAGAGAACAAGTTTTTGAACAGAAAATGAGTTTGTTGGGAAATGGGTTTTTGACCACAGATCCATGGCTGCCTCACTGGAAAAAGAGTTTTCTAGGAATAAAAAAATTGGAGTCAGAAGGGGTGAAGTGCAAAACTTGCGAAGGGGCGAAGCGGGGAGGGGTGAAGCGGAGCAATTTTTAGCAATTTGCTCGATTTCGAGGGATTTTGGCGTTTAGTGTAGGCGAGTCCCCCTTTAGTCTCATTAAACCTAGTCCATGCTGCTAACAAACACAAAATTCCACTGACTAGTAAACCTAGCCAGTCCAATGAAACTTAACGAGGCCAAACAAACACGACCAAAGATTCCAAAATAACAACCACATGACCTTCTAACTTCTAATTAGTTACAAACAGTAATTAATCAATATTACAATTTCCCCATTATGATGATGCCAAGTGGCATCATATTAGGAGGAGAACGATAAAAAGATGATGGATGAGAAAAAAGTTCTAAAAAACCTAGGAGCTAGTCGGGCGGCGGGTTAGCGCCTAGCGCCTAGGCGGCTAGGCGGGGTCTGGGCGGCTTAGGCTGATTTAGGTAAATTTCTTGTATATCTTGTAAATAAGTGCATATTGACACTTACAAAAAATTATACGTGTATGAAATCCATGGATAAGATAATAAAAGACTGATAAAATGCAAAAAGAGTATCCAACAAGTCCAAAAGTTAAAAACACATTAAGTATATATGCCATATAATCATAGTGATGAGTATTGTAGGATGACACATGTACAATAAGTTCACAATTCAAAACCACATAAAATGCAAAATATGAGGAAAATAAGGAAATATAGTAATGTAGATAGGAATTTTTTTTTTTTTATTTCAACAAAAAAAAAAAAAAAAAAAAAAAAAAAACCGCCTAGCCCACCTAGCCCGCCTAGAGCCCAGCCAATTTTTCCAACCGATTTGCAAGAAAACGCCTAGGTGGTCGTCTAGGCCGTTTTATAGAACAGTGGATGAGAATTTTGGCCTATGACTATGTCAACGAATAGTCGCAAGAGTTGGATTGGGTTTTGAGAAAGATAAAGGGTTTTTGGTGTTGTTGTCAACAATTGCCTCTACCCCATCCACCAGCCGCCGTCATCATGCTCTTTCAATCAAGGTTCTAAAAGGCACTAGCCGCTAGTCGGGGGGTAGGTAGGAGCCTAGCGCTTAGACGCCTAAGTAGGGACTAGGTGGGGACCTATGAGGCTTTTGCAAATAAATAAGTGACTACTGATACTTAATAAACACATAATTGTCTTCGGGTACAAATAAATTGCAAATAGAATGATATGTAAATTTTAAAGTACTTGACATCTAATGAGTATTCCTCCAAGTATCCAACAAGTCTCTAGCAATTTATTGAAAAGATAAAATGTAAAATGAAAGTTATCTATTTTTTGTCTAAGTGAGAGTCATGACCTAAGTCATTTTCTTAAACAAAAGCTAAAAAGGTTACAAAATTCCCCAGCTCACCTAGATAGTCTAGGAGAATTTGGCGGGTGCCTAGGAGGGTTTAGGGGTCCTGGGCGGGTGCCTAGGCAATCTAGGCACCCTTTCTTATTTTTCAAACACCCATAGATTAATCTGGTCGGTGGCTAGCCGTCTAGCTCCAAGGCTGGGCCTAGGCGACGTTAAGTAAGGCCTTTTAGAACACTGCTCTCAATTATTGGTTTCTCTCGTTATAACCAGAAAAGAAAAGAGAAATTCAATTTTGAATCAATTTTCTTTTCATCCAATCTACATTGTGCTCGTTGCACTCCTTCTTTCCCTCACTCCCTCCTTCAGGATTACATATTCAATGGTTTGGGAAACCCGAATTGAACTGAAAATATATATTTATAATTAATTTGAACTGTTGGATTGTTTCCAATTAATCAGGGTCGTCTATTCTAAGTTAGGGTCTCTACCTCACTCAAACTCTCTCATTTCATTCTTCGAACCTTAGTAACTCAAAGCCTCAGCCACCCACCCCTCTTTCTCTTGAATTTGAACTCACAAACCCATTCTCAATTCCAACGAAACATCTCCCATCTCCACCCTGACGAACCATCTCAAGTTTCAACTCCCTCCATCACGCATAGCCACATCTCTCTCTCTCTCTCTCTCTCTCTCTCTCTCTCTCTCTCTCTCTCTCTCTCTCTCTCTCTCTCTCGATATAGCACAAAGGTCCCCCCCCCCCCCCAAATCAGGTATAATTTTCGAATCCACTGAGAAATGAGAGATTTTCAAGTACTGGGTTGTCTTTGTTTCCATGGATTTCTCGGTAAAGGTCACAGCTTGTTCATGTTTCGAATCCACAGAGAAATGAGAGATTTTGAAGTACTGTGAACCTCATTGATTAGGTTTGTCAATGAGGTTCACAGCTCCGTAACACAGAAGAACAAGGAATGGCACAACAGAAGATCAAATCGCAGACATTTTCACAAAAGCATTTCCAAAGCTAAGATTCAATTACTTGAGAAGTTTGCTTGGCGTGACAACCATAACCAATTTAGCGGAGAGTGTTGGAATCTAAATTGATTATGGTTCCAAGGATCGAAGGCAACAAGTGAAGCTCCAAGTGAAGGGTTGCTACATAATTGAAGAAGAAAGAGGAAGAACAAGGGTTCGTATCCTAACAGCTTGTTTTGTTTAAAGCTTTTGGTTATGTAATCAAGTGACAAGTGTACACTCTAGATTAGATCACTTAAAACCCCAATGAAGGGCTAAGATTAAATCTAGAGAATGCTAGGTATATTTCATAGTACAATTTTGTCTCCTAGTTGTGAGTTGGGAATGTACCAAAACCCTACAAACATTCTTTATATAAATCAAACTATGGTTGATGCATTTGCATAGCCTTGTAGCTGTCACAAACCTGCAACATTTTTTATTCCTCTGTTCATTTCAAATCCCTAGAAATCAATGAAATAGTGAATCAAAATACACTAAAGTAACAAACTTTATCAGAATGTATCTTGGAAGACAGCTGAACTTTTACGCGAAGTCTGGGTTCGTTGGAGTTCATGTTTGTATCCAGAGAATGTAATCGTGCAACACACTGGCAGCCAAACATGTGTTTAACGAGGGTTGTCCCTATGAGTGAGATTGTATTGGCCTCGATTTTCTATTTAACATTTTAGCGGAAGATGTATGCAGTTCAATTCGATTATAATCAATAAATTATATTCTTGGTAAAATATATATATATACATATATATATATATATAAATATATATATATATATATATATATATATATATATATATTGTGTCAACTAATTCCAATAACGGTTTTATTTTGTTCTTAAATTACCCTTTCACACAATTTAGCTAATATTTATTGATTGTTTGGATTTCTACGTTCTTTTGCATTCGAAAATAAAAATTTGTGGGAATAATAAAAACTTGAGCATGAACTAGCTTTTGGGTCATGCATAAATTTTGAGAAGTTTATCACTCCCATGAAATATGGTGAGATATTATTAGATGGCGTCGTGGCTAAGAAGAATAATTCAAGGCAAGTTACTCAAACTTAGCATCTAATATAGGTGAAGATAGCATTTATTTCCGCATCTAGATCCTGTAATTTTTTTTTTGTTACAGTGATTAGCTCTGCCGTGTATGATTAAAGAAGCTCTATAAATTTCAGTATTCATAGACCAAGGCATCTCTTTCGTAACATTTGCATGAACGATCTTTGCCGTTTGTTGTGAATGATGCTTGAATCAAAGCAAACTCACCTTCAATTCTTTGTTTTGACAATTTTCCTTCTGTACTGGCACCCGATACCAATTACAGCTAAACCACTTGGTAATGCCAGATATATGGACTTCCATTGGGAACTGATTTACGCACTCATTTTCTCCTTCTACACGCACATCTTCATTTCCAACCTTTTAGGTTGAACAAATCAAAGAAGAATCATGTGGAAGAGGAGAACGTGTGCAGAAATCATTTTCATCATCTTATCATGATCATTGTTATTACATACATATTGAATTTGGATTTTGGGTGCAGACCAAGAAAGAGAGTTTGATTATACAGAAGGGAATGAGAAAGGCCCACAACACTGGGGAGAGCTTAAGAAAGAATGGGTGGCATGCAAAGATGGAAAATCTCAATCACCAATTGATTTAATAGAGAATCACGCCGCCAAAGTGATCCCAACTTTAAGGGATCTTACACAGAGACATAAGCCTTCGGATGCAACTCTCAAGAACGAAGGTCACAACATCGAGGTAAAATCACATTAGATTTTTTCATGGTTTTTATAGGTGGAGAATGCATGGTCTTATGAATTTCTACAACGTATGTCATATGGAAGTATTATTGTTGTGTATATTTATTTGTTGAATATCTATCGCCCATGAGATTTGAATTAAAAAACTGGAGATTAAATGGTATTCTCAACGTGAATTCAGAAATGGAGATTGAAGAAAAGTTATATATCTTAACCCAGCATACTTATTATATATTAGCAAAAATGTTAGAGTGCTGCTTTTCATTTTCACAAAACAGCTTTGGTTTTCTAATTCCTGCCAATTTGTTGATTCTGTATTGTATTTAATTGGATCAGCTTGAATGGGAAGGTGATGCTGGATCTATCCAAATCAACGGCACAGAATACTTCCTCAATGAATGCCATTGGCACACCCCATCCGAGCACACCATCAATGGCATAAGGTCTCTCTCCCTCAGCTCCTTTGTCTTTAAAATCCAAAACGTTTCTTCCATATCTGAAGAGTTCTCTTCAGAAGGTATGATTTGGAATTGCACATGGTTCATCGAAGCGCCAACAAGAACAGTGTAGCTGTAATTGCATTCCTATACCAAGTTGGTCCGCCCAATCCTTTTCTCTCAAAGGTAAAAATCCTCAAAACATATAGATGTAAATGAATTGTCAAGAGATTGATGGCGTTATTCCAACTGCTCCACTTTTTCAGGTGAACAAGGATATCCTGTCTATGATTGGTACAAAGGAGAAACACTTGGGAGTGATTAATCCAAGGGACATAATATGGCGCAGCTTAAGATTTTACAGATACATAGGATCACTCACAACCCCTCCCTGTACGGAAGGAGTTATTTGGACAGTCAACGAAAGGGTACAACACCGTTATGAACCCTACAGCATTTTTTTTTCATGTCTTGGATATATAGCTAGTAATGAGAGCATTTAGTTAATCATGTACTGTGTCCTCAGGTAAACATTGTTTCAAGAGAACAACTGGACTTACTTAAACAAGTTGTTGATGATGTAAGTCACCTTATCTTTTTAATTGTTTAGTGGTTCCTCTTTCTTTTTCCTTTTTTTTTTAATTTAACAACTACTTAGATTTAAACTTTGGTAAAAATTGAATAATGGAACAAAACAAACTAAAATATGTTATCTGTATACTATATATATCTTTGGCACGATTCATCACATGGTGTTTATTGGACAGGTAACGCTACTAAGACTATGTCTTAGTTGCAAGAGAGAATCTCATTTATTTAAAAATAAATATGATTCCAAGACGAATTCGAACTAAATTATTATGGCTGACTTATTAGGCTTAGCCTAGTCCTTTAATCAAATCTGATAGTTTTTTTATCAAATTTAATAAGATACTTATCTTATTGTCAAAAAATAATAATAATAAAAATAAAAATAAAATTAGATACTTAGTCTTAGTCTTACACATGGGCACAATCCTCTGTGTATAAACTTGTGTCAATAAGGTGGCACGATCATTTGTGTATTAAAAGAAAAGAATGCAAAATGTAGCTAATTTGACTCAATTAATGTCAAAAATATGACAAAAGTTTATAAGTGTACTCAAAATCACGACCTCCTTCAAGAAGGTAAAAGCTTAACCTGGCTTAAACCAAAATGCTCATTGCTAGTGATTTTTGTACTAATTTTTGCCACACTAGAGCATATTTTGACTTTGTATATCCATACATGAAGTATAAATTTTGAGGACATGCATTAACTTTTTCTGTTAATTCAAATGAAGTATGCAGTGATGAATGCAAGACCACTGCAACCTGCCAATGGCCGAGGTATCAAGCTCTATGTCCCGTCATTACCGTTAAGTGATGACAAAGTACCTCACACGACGATTAAAGCTGCATCAGGCCCTCAAGATTCGATCAATGCGGCAAGTCCAAAGAGTAGTCAAAGCCCCAAACAGGGAAACCACAGTTCCCAACAGACTGTTAAACTATCCCCACAAGTAATCGCGTTTCTGATCGCGTATCTTCTCTACTTGGTTATTAAATAAGTTTGTTGTGAAACTGACGATATGGATGTAGTGGAATATATAGTAAATAAGACGCAATACTTACGAGGTTCGGCAAATGTACCTACGTCCTCGGGGCATCAATAATGGTTCTCTCATTATTTGAAATAATGAGTGCAAATATCTCTCACTAATTTTCTCTCTTCTCTCTAGTCTTATACCTTACTGATATGTTTCACTTCCACGTATACAAAAGTTAGGCAACCAATACCTATCATCCTAGGATATAATCTCCAACGTCATCATGTGAATACTCACAATGCTTTTATAGTGGGCATTCACATTGCGTATATGGTGGCCATTCACACTACTTTTACAACAATCCCCTTGGATGCCCATGTATCAATATCGGTTGCCTCATTAAAACCTTGTCAACAAAAACTTAGTGGAAAAATCCTAGTCGAAGGAAAAAGAGTACAACACACATGTGTCTTGAATGTTCCCCATGATGAGCATCTCCCCCTAATTCCGTGTTCTTCAATCTAACTAATTACTAAGTTGACGTAATTCGATACTATGCATCAACTTCTAGAACGTACAATTTGATAGGGATTTGGTGAAGGGGTCTGCCAAGTTATCATTGGAACAGATTTGTCTGACTTCAATAACTTTAGCTTTCTGATCGCTCATGTGTACTGAAAAACTTTGGAGATTTGTATTTCTAAGAGATACGAAGATGTCACAACAAATGTTTGCTTTGTAAAGCATTGTAAGATCAATCTATTTCCATATGTAAATACACAAACCCTTTATGTGAACATTCTGTATGCAGGCTAGAGAGATATTCAAAATTTGCTTGCCCATTAAGACCATGACTTTAGTGACTTTATTGGAATGGAGCAAGTGCATGTCTATAATTTCCCAGAGATAACAATAGATAAACTTTATTTCATTTCAATACCAATATGTTCATAGTGCGCTTCACATGAAATGTACATCTGATTTAGTGTATTGTGCTAAATAAAGAAAGGCACATACTTCATTAATATGGTACTTCAATCCATATGGTTCTTTAATACTTAATTCATCATTTCTCTCACGAGGATGAATGATATTTCTTAGTGTTTAAATATCGTTAATCATTTGAGTGTTTAACTCATGATCTTCAATCCATATGGTTCTTTAATACTATGAGCATTATGGATAAAATTCATGTTGTCATATTGTTCGATCTGTAGCTCAAAACAATATGTCATTCAACATTTTAATCTTTCTAGACTCTTCAGGAGTCCCAATCTAATATCATCAACTCTCGCAAGAGATTTAGAATGTTGCAACAATATCATAATGATAGTATTCACTAAGGCAATTTATACTATTTATTGGTATTGAGTACATAATTTGTGTTTTACCTTTACAGGGCTTACTTCAAGCAATTTGAATCCTTCAAGAATTTTCTATACTTCATGACACATTCTCTTTGAAATTTATATAGAGCAATTTGCTTCTATGTATACTTGAGAGAATTACTTTTACACGTATGCTTTGGGCATTTCATAAACCTTCATATAATATATAATTCTCCATTGAAATGAACAAGTTTCACAATGGTAAATCATGTTTATTGGAGTGCATTACAATTTTTTATTTCAACTAGGAACCTTGTATCATATCATGGGAGTGTATTTCACTGTAAACCCCCATATGTAACCTTCTGGGTTCAACATCATTTGGCAATTTGAAATGTAGGTCCATTTTTTCCACATTCTTACTAAATAGCAATGGAGGTGCCTCTCTCCATTTTGGCCAATAATTTTTCTTTTCATCGACGATTAACATGGCTCAATATCAACACAACTCATTGATGAATCTAGTAGCTACTGTAAAAACCAAAATTAACATTGGTTATCATCAATTCGTAATCCCATAATTCTCATGTGTATGCGCATACATTGTTTATAAGTATTTCATTACATTGGATATCCTTGCCTCTTCAGGGGCTTTACATTGTCGCTTCTAAGAAAGTCATCTCTTAATAGATAAACTGTTAGGAGAATTTGGATCATAACCTCCTTTAGAGAGTTATAGAGCTTGGATTTTTAATCTTCACTTCCGGGAAGTTGAACTATTGGAATCTATACGTCTATCATGCTTCACACATGAGATATATTAAAATTGACATGTCTATGGAGTGTCCTTTTAGGACATGAGTCCATGTGACAACTGTAATGCATTGGCCATGCAACAGTTTAGTAGTGCCAAATCCATTGATAGTCTTATTGAGACTTCAATCCATGCGGCATGTTTGTAACTTGTTAATGCATTTGGTAATTAATTTTCAAAATTTAGATTACCTTTTTGTACATTATGAATGATATAAACTGATGAGATAGAATAATAGTTGAAGTCGTTCTTGTCCTTTAGTTGCATAGACTCATGTAGAGCTTGGGGTTGTGAGTAGGATTCCAATCATTGAATGTTGGTCTTACATTCACTTAGTTAGCTACTCATTTTCTCCTTTTTTTAACTTCTATGGGTTTATCGTTGATCCTTATGCTCTAGCCTCCTAGGCAGCAGAAGTGGTCTTACCTTTGAATGATTCGTCAAAATATCACTTCTCAGTAACTCATCCATGCTTAGTAGCTTTAGTATAAGGAGCCAATATCGTATCAAATGAAAGTTCTTTGGAGACTTGGTCACTTGACCAAACTACCTTGGTTGGCTTGACCAAAGCATTTTCGCATATCAGAACTCCATTAGAATAAATTCCTCTTGGGATTGCCTAATCTGGATGGCCCTTTCGAACCTGCTAACACACGGTGGTGCAAAACGTACTTGACTGAGTATGTTGGTCCGAGATAGAAGCAGTCATACTTTAGGTCAGAGTTCAGAGTTGCCTTCTGATAATTTTTGGATTGCCTTTGTTTATTGTATGAATGTTATAACCCACAACCTTGTTTGTGGTATGAATGTTTAGAAGCAGTCATACTCGTGTATGAATGTTATAACCCACAACCTTGTTTGTTGTATAAACTTTTTGGAGGCTGGATGGTGAATTGGACTTTCAAGTCATAACACCATGTGCATGTGGCCGTAGGGCGCTAATCGTTATCACGTCTATTACTATTCGAGGTTCCCAAGCTGCTAACTGTTCAAGAAAGATTAAGATAAGAGAGGCTCCTCTGGCAGTGTAACTTAGAACTTTTTTAGACATGCGTTTATGAGAAGGTTTTCAAAGTTTGGGCCCTGTTTGGACCCATAAGGTACTCCCTACATCACCAAAAAGAAAAAAAAGAACAAACATTTAAAGCAGATAAATTTTCTTTTATTTCATAACCCAAAGTAGAAATAGTTGACAAAGGGGTGTGATTGAATCTGGAAAGGATTGCCTACATATCTTTGGGACGGATAATCAAATCGCTAACGTAGATTTAGGAAAAAGATGATATGATGTAAAAATTACACCAGGGATCACTTTTGACAATAAGCCTATGCTGGGATGTGAGCAGATGAGTTCTCCGTAGACTTGTCTTCGCGCAGACGGCGGTTTTACGATTAGGTCGAATAAGACTGCCTAAATATCCTGAGACCCTGGGAAGGGAATAAAATCACTTGTAGTTCATGTTGCTTTCGTTTTTACTTGATCTAAAGGCACTAGGGGTCCCACCTTAGAGTAATCGGGACCAGGTTCATTGTGACTACTTCTATCAACTGCTTGTTCCTTGGGCTCTCTTGTACTTCATGGATTCAGTTTATGTTAAGGGTTGATTTCTTTGCTGGCCGTCGATCCTCAACATCAATGTACTTATCGGATTGGTTTATGTCTCTGGGTTTGGCCGAGTTTTGCTTCCTTGCTTTATCCCTGATAAACTACCAACAGTGTCCTTGATCTATCAATTCTTTAATGTGATCCCATAACATTCTGCATCTTCTGGTAGCATGACCGGTACTTTTGTAGAAGAATAAGTATTCATTCGGGTTTGTCTTGCCCAGGTGCTTTGGGAGCGGCTTTGGGCATTGGAGGAACGGTTTGTCTTTTATGTTGTGGAGGATGTTGTTAATGGTTATGTTCAAGGCAGTATACTGTTTTGGTTTTGGTGGTGCCTATTTGTTTGGGCGTCTTCCTATGGTAGCTTGTCGCAGGGAAGGGGAAGGTGTATTGTAATACCTTGAAAATTTAATATATGAATATGTGGTGAAAAATAGAAAAATAAATCGATTTATGGATATGAAAAATTGAATTGAGAAATTTTAAAGTTTTGTTTCCATAAATTATTATAATTTACTTCGTAAAATTTGTCGATAAGTGAAAAAGATGTAAATGACCATAGTTGGCTCAACTTAATTATACGAGGACTTATTTTATCCTCATATATTCCAGACTATTTCTTGGCACTTTTGGATAAAACTTGATCTCAAGAGCGTGTAGGTGAAAATCGTTCGCCAACCAGAGTTATAACTAATGAAATAGAAACAAACGACGATAGGGGCAATATGGTCATTTTGCTATGAATTCTGGAAGGCTCCATAATTATGGGAGCCTTGTCTTACAACAACAACAAACAAACAAACAAACAAACAAAAAGACCCACGGGAGTGGCTGAGAAGGGGGGAAGACCAACCAGAAAGAGGGAAGAAGAAAAGTAGAGAGAGGGTGGCTGAATCGGGAGATGAGAGAGGAAAAAGAGTGACCAATCAGAAGAGGGAGAAAGAAGGGGAAAAGAATGAGAGGGATACACCGAATCCCTCAACCCGATTTTTCATTTCGGGCCGACCCAACGGTACCATTGATTTCAGTGCATTTTCTAGTGGTTCTCTGGCAAATTGAGACCCCTTATCACTTGGAATCATCCTAGGATCCTTCCCTCCACCCTTCTTTTACAAAAGCCCGAGCAATTTGGCACTATCACTATTTCGTGAGAATTGAACCCATAAATTTGATGGGTGTACGGCAGTGAGCCGCCCAATTTCGAAGGGTTTTCCATCAACTATTCCCATCCTCAGGTGTCCCTTAAGTCCAAGAACAAAGCCCATGGTGGGTTGAGGCGTCGGAGCCGTTTTGGACTTGAATCAAGAACACCCAAGTTCAAGGGTTTCCGTCGGATCGAGGCAGTTTCCAGGTGTTTCCCGACCGAATTGGACTTCAGCCAAGGTATGAAAATTGTTCCCCTAACTGAGATTTACTTGCCCGTAAAATTTGTTAATTTTTTGAAATAGTTGAATTTACCGGCGAGTCAGGGCGATCAACCACCACCTGTGGCGGCTCATGGCCAGTGGGCCGACGATGCCCTTTTAAATTCAATTAGATGTCCTGATTTCGTATTTGATGTCCATATGAAGTGGTTTGATAGTTGAACCTAATTTCACTATGACACATTACTTGATCAATATATGAATCGACAATTCAACCGTTGGATCGTCACCAAACTTTAATACATTATAGAATGTAATATTTGAAGATAGTTGGAACTGACGAATCGGGAATCTGAGTACAGATCTTCCCAAATTGGATTTCTAAGTTCGTAAAACTAATTGTTGACCACCACTTGAATTTATGATTGGCGAAGATCCGACCCTCAGAACGCGATGAGATTTTAGTATGTTGTTCTATGAGCATAATAAGGACCTTAAAAGGTTACGAATCAAAATCTGATGTGCGGATCTTCCGAATCAAATTACGTAGGGTTAAGGACCCTACCATTGACTGATGGTTGACCTTTGGGTCAACTGTTGGAAATGTGCCCTAAAACCAATCATATGATGATACTTTACGGACATTTCACATGTTAAATTAATCTAGTTTAATATAAAGGGCAAAGATTATTGTTTTAAGCCGTCTCATATAAATGTTATATGCTAAAACGGTAAGTCCAAGGAATATGTAATTGGGAGAATGTGATCTAAATAAGTTAGATTCAAGAGACCATTCTTTTTCGTATACATATCCTAAACGTTCCTGATCATAGGGTTGCCAATTAGGTATTGACAATCCGTTAAGATCAGTACGTGCTATGTTTTCTCTTAGGGAAAGTAACTGGTCTCGAGTCATTGGTGTGACTGACACCAAGACAAGCATGTAGGTGCTCAATAGAGAATGAGTCCACTGAATGCGATCAACAAGGAGTTCTCATATTCATGTCACATGAGAACTCATGGTTGGGACAATGCAAAGTAGTCTTTTGACCTGAGGCATCACAGTTGTCTTGTGGTTAGGTCTTTGATCATTGACTATGTCAAAGTCACTGTGTCAGAGGGTGTCCATAGCATATTTGGGGTTAAGCCACTTAGCCATGGAGGCAAGTGAATACGGAACAAGGGATCTCTAACCTTCAAACCGTTTGAGGGAGAATACTCTATGATATGATTAGAATCTCTAGCCAGAGTATGAATGAGATTAAGGAAGTCGTTCCAAATCACATTCAAGGTAATCATATAAGTAAATGAATCACATTGGATAGTAGACATGAATAAACCATCAAACCAAACAATGTGGTCAAAAGTATTGTATTAGAGAAATACCGTATTGCATTGTAATCCTAAACTGAATAGGTTCTCCACCTTTTCTGATTAGCTTGGGTAGCTATGATATACTACTAGGTGTCACTCATGGTTTGTGGAAGCCCTAAAGGTGTATAATCACTAAAGGGAGAATTGAAAGTATGTTTCAATTCACAATCGATCGTTAAGAGTAACCTAATGGATCGTACACCATGTCAGGTAGAGATTGAAGAAACAACAGAGTTGAGTAAGAATAATGAAATGGTTTAATTATTTATGGCTAGGATTAATTAATATGTTAATTAATCAAACGAATAAGTTCGTAATAGACCTCGGGTTAGTTTTGGACCTCAAGGCCCAATGGGATTTGAATGTCAAGCCCAATAACTCAAGTTGTATGACAACTTGAAAACACAAAGGGCTTTGGAGATAGGTATAAATGTGACTTTATAGCCACTCCAAGTTTGCCACTCCAATGAAGATAGGTATAAATGTGACTTTATAGCCTTTTCTTCATAAGGGTTTCTTTTGGAGAAAAGATGAGAACACAAAGCTCTCTTTTCTCTCTAAAAGGCCGGCCACCCTAGAGGAAAATAGCTAGCAATCTTGCTTCCTCTAGGTCACTCATCTCTTCATCAACGCTCTCCTCGGTGTGGAAAATTAAAGGTTCTCTATTTTGGGAACTTGGAGAATCCTTTCAACCATCCTCCTCCAAGACATCCATGGAGCTAAGAAGTAAGGAATGAAGGCCCTCTCCTTGGGTGATTAGCCTTTGCTTATGCAAAGAGGAATCAACAAAGGTATAAGATTTCTCAACTCACTTTGTTCTTAAGTTAAGTCTTGGTTCACCACAACTACTAGGCTTTGAATTTCATGGGTTGTTTTGAGTGCATACAAGCATGATTCCGCCTTTAATTGTTAATTGCATGCCATAGATGTTGCTCAAATGAACATGTTTTCACAAATTATCCTTCAAGTGGTATCAAGAGCCTAGGTCTAGTAGTTGGTGAATGCTTTTGGGTTTTGTAGTTCAGTCTTTGATTTAAATGTTGTAATTGTTACAAGCTTTATTCTTGCTTCTTTGAATGTAAATTTTGTTAGAAAATTTTGCCATCTCAAATGTTGTATGTCACATCCTGACCCGGGGTCCACCACATCCCTGGCCCGCTCCACCACCATAGCAAGATATTGTCCGCTTTGGGCCCCGACTACACCCTCACGATTTGGTTTATGGGAACTCACACGAGAACTTCCCAGTGGGTCACCCATCATAGGAATGCTCTCGCGCGCTACTCGCTTAACTTCGGAGTTCCCATGGAACCCGAAGCCAGTGAGCTCCCAAAAGGCCTCGTGCTAGGTAAGGATGGCAATATACATATAAGGATCACTCCCCTGGGCGATGTGGGATCTCACAATCCACCCCCCTTAGGGGCCCGACGTCCTCGTCGGCACACCATGGCCAGGGTTAGGCTCTGATACCAAATTGTCACATCCCGACCCGGGGTCCACCACATCGCGGGCCCGCTCCACCACCGTAGCAAGATATTGTCTGCTTTGGGCCCCGACTACGCCCTCACGGTTTTGTTTCTAGGAACTCACACAAGAACTTCCCATAAACAAAACCGTGAGGGCGTAGTCGGGGCCCAAAGCGGACAATATCATGCTACGGTGGTGGAGCGGGCCCGGGATGTGGTGGACCCCGGGCCGGGATGTGATAATTTGGTATCATAGCCTAACCCTGGCCGTGGTGTGCCGACGAGGACGTCGGGCCCCTAAGGGGGGTGGATTGTGAGATCCCACATCGCCCAGGGGAGTGATCCTTATATGTATATTCCCATCCCTACCTAACGCGAGGCCTTTTGGGAGCTCACTGGCTTCGGGTTCCGTAGGAACTCCGAAGTTAAGCGAGTAGCGCGCGAGAGCACTCCCTATGATGGGTGACCCACTGGGAAGTTCTCGTGTGAGTTCCCAGAAACAAAACCGTGAGGGCGTAGTCGGGGCCCAAAGCGGACAATATCGTGCTACGGTGGTGGAGCGGGCCCGGGATGTGGTGGACCCCGGGTCGGGATGTGACAATTTGGTATCATAGCCTAACCCTGGCCGTGGTGTGCCGACGAGGACGTCGGGCCCCTAAGGGGGGTGGATTGTGAGATCCCACATCGCCCAGGGGAGTGATCCTTATATGTATATTCTCATCCTTACCTAGCACGAGGCCTTTTGGGAGCTCACTGGCTTCGGGTTCCATGGGAACTCCGAAGTTAAGCGAGTAGCGCGCGAGAGCATTCCTATGATGGGTGACCCACTGGGAAGTTCTCGTGTGAGTTCCCAGAAACAAAACCGTGAGGGTGTAGTCGGGGCCCAAAGCGGACAATATCGTGCTACGGTGGTGGAGCGGGCCCGGGATATGGTGGACCCCGGGTCGGGATGTGACAGTCACCCATCATGGGAGTGCTCTCGCGCGCTACTCGCTTAACTTCGAAGTTCCTACGGAACTCGAAGCTAGTGAGCTCCCAAAAGGCCTCGCGCTAGGTAAGGATGGGAATATACATATAAGGATCACTCCCCTGGGCGATGTGGGATCTCACAATCCACCCCCCCTTAGGGGCCCGACGTCCTCGTCGGCAGACCACGGCCAGGGTTAGGCTCTGATACCAAACTGTCACATCCCGGCCCGGGGTCCACCACATCCCGGGCCCGCTCCACCACCGTAGCACGATATTGTCCGCTTTGGGCCCCGACTACGCCCTCACGGTTTTGTTTCTGGGAACTCACACGAGAACTTCCCAGTGGGTCACCCATCATGGGAGTGCTCTCGCGCTACTCGCTTAACTTCGGAGTTCCTACGGAACTCGAAGCCAGTGAGCTCCCAAAAGGCCTCGCGCTAGGTAAGGATGGGAATATACATATAAGGATCACTCCCCTACGCGATGTGGGATCTCACATTGTAGATGTAGTTCATATGAGCACGAATTTTGGAGCTAAAATTTGATGCCATGTTTATGGGGAAATTCGGCCAAATCCAAATGGTGGATTTTTGGGTTCATGTTTGTCTTGTTAAAAGTGTTTTAAAGTGACTTTTGGAACCCCCTAAGTACCCTAGGATGTTAACCCTCTTTTGAGTAGTGAAAATTTGAGTTTTATTGAGTGAAAACATTCATGGAGCTCTTATGGGTTTTCACGGATGTTCTTCAATGTTCTTTCTTTGTTCTTGCCAAGAACAAAAAGTTTGGTGTTTTAATTCCAAGTTTTTGGTTGCTGACATAAAGTCTTGTTTTATGATGGATGGTGTGAATTTTCAATCACAAGATTTTTGTTTTTGAAAGAGTGATTGAAAGTTGAAAATGTGTTTGAATTTTTTTGTATATGATTGGTACTTCTCTTACGCACCCATACCTATTTTTTCAACACCATACCCATCACCTTTTCAACATACTTGACTTTAAGACTTTGTCTTTCATCAAAAACCACTCCCTCACACTACCATGACCGGCCACTCCTTCAAAGGGAGTACTTTTGGAACTTTTATGCAATTACATAAAGTTTAAATACTCTTGTGTATTTGCACTTTGACCCGAAAGTTTACGTTTTTTACGTAAAGGCCCAAAATTACTAAAGGACAAAATGTTTTGCTCCTTTAATGAAATTTTTTTTTTTTGGGTTCTAGTTGTAATTACATAAAGTAGTGGACTTTTGTGTTTTTACAAAGTGACCTCAAAAGTTTGTACTTTGCAATATAGCCCAATGGTTGAGGTTATTGCTTTTTGGCCCAAATTAGTTGAGAACAAAATAGTTTTGTATCTTTAAATGAGAATTGGATTTTCATGCCATTCGTGTAGTGACACTAAGACAAGTATGTAGGTTCTCATTAAGGGAATGAGTTCACTGAACACAATCAAACTAGAGTACTTGCATGGAGGTCTACTCACATGTCAAGCAAGTAACTCTACTGGTTGGAATAATGTAAGTAATCATTTGACCTGAGACATCATAGTTGTCTTGAGGATACGTTGCTGATCATTTGATAATGAGACGTGACCACATCTCATCTTGGATGTGTTCTATGCATTGTTGGGGTCAGTTATTTATTCTTAGAGACATGTGAATGATCAACAAGGGATCTCTAATCCTCGTTATGAGAGGATGAATACTCTTAGATATGATTTGGGAATCTTAGGCCGAAGTATCGAGCATAATGATGGAAAGCGTTCCTATACGACTAAATAGACTCATATAATTTGGTATAATCACATTAGGGGTTTGACATTAAGTATCCATACCTTGATAATGTGATTGTGAGTATTGTATTAGAGAATGATCAAATTACATTGTAATTCCAACTGAATAGGTTCTCCAAACATATTCTACATTAGCTTTGGTAGCCATGATATATGATTAGATGTCACTCATGGCTTGTGGGTTCTTCTAGATGATTAAATAAGTAGTCATCAAAGAAGAAGGAGAATTAAAAGTAAGTTTTAATTCACTAAGTGATTGGATTAATACTAATCAATTGGATTGGTACCAATCACCTCACTGTCTTGCTAATTAGAACCTAAAACAATTGTACACCGATACACTCTTGTGGTGAGACAACTAAAGGATTATGGAATTAATTAATTGGATTAATTATGTGTTATGATTAATTAGAAAGTCTAAAGAAATCATAGAAGCGATGAAAGATCGTTTAGGACTTAAAGAAAATTTCGGGTTCATTCGGGCCCATTGGGTCTTTTTATTCAAGCATAGGATGACTTGAGGTGATAAAAGCCCAAATGGTGGGAATAGTTCTAATTCTTTCTCGTAACTCGATGGTTGAAATCTCGAGGACGAGATTTATTTTAACGGGGGTGAATGTAATACCCTGAAAATTTAATATATGAATATGTGGAGAAAAATCGAAAAATAAATCGATTTATGGATATGAAAAATTAAATTGAAAATTTTTAAAGTTTTGTTTCCAGAAATTATTATAATTTACATCGTAAAATTTGTCGATAAGGGAAAAAGATGTAAATGACCATAGTTGGCACAACGTAATTATACGAGGATGTATTTTACCCTCATATATTCCAGACTATTTCTTGGCATTTTTGGATAAAGCTTGATCTCAAGAGCGTGTAGGTGAAAACCATTCGCCAACCGGAGTTATAACGAATGAAATAGAAACAAACGACGATAGGGGCAATATGGTCATTTCGCTATGAATTCTGGAAGGCTCCATAATTATGGGAACCTTGTCTTACAACAACAACAAACAAACAAACAAACAAACAAAAACAAAAAAAAACAAAAAACAAAAAAAAAAAAAAAAAAAAGGAGCCACATGAGTGGCTGAGAAGGGAGATAACCAACCAAAAAGAGGGAGGAAGAAAAGAAGAGAGAGGGTGGCCAAATCGGGAAAGGAGAGAGGAAGGAGAGTGACCATTCAGAAGAGGGAGAAGGGAGGGGAAAAGAGGGAGAGGAATACACCGGATCCCTCTACTCGGTTTTTCATTTCAGGCCGACCCAGCGGCACCATTGATTCTGGTGCATTTTCTGGTGGTTCTCCAGCAAATCAAGACCCCTCATCACTTGGAATCATCCTAGGATCCTTCCCTCCACCCTTCTCATACAAAAACCCGAGCAATTTGGCTCTATTTCTTGGGAATTGAACTTGGAAATTTGATGGGTGTACGGCGGCGATCCTCCCCATTTTGAAGGCTTTTCCGTCAAATATTCCCATCCTTAAGTGTCCCTTGAGTCTAGGAACAAAGCCCATGGGTGGATTGAGGCGTCGGAGCCGTTTTGGAATCGAATCAAGAACACCCAAGTTCAAGGGTTTCCGCCGGATCGTGGCAGTTTTAAGGTGTTTCCCAGCCAAATTGGACTTTGGCTCTGGTATGAAAATTGCTCCCCTAACTGAGATCTACTTGCCTGTAAAATTTGGTAATTTTTTGAAATAATTTAATTTTCTGGCGAGTCGGGGAGATCGACCGCCACCTGTGGTGGCGCGTGGCCAATGGGCCGACAATGCCCTTTCAAGTTCAATTAGATGTCTTGATTTTGTATTTGATGTCTGTATGACGTGGTTTGATACATTACTTGATCAATATATGAATCGATGATTCGACTGTTGGATCGTCACCAAAATTTAATACGTTATAGAACTAATTGGATTTCTAAATTTGTAAAACTAATTGTTGACCGCCACTTGAATTTGTGATTGACGGAGATCCAACCGTCGGATCGCAATGAGATTTTAGTATGTTGTTCTATAAGCATAATGAGAACCTTAGGAGATTACAGATCTGAAATCCGATGTGCGGATCTTTCGGATCAAATTACATAGGGTTGAGGACCCTACTATTGACCGATGGTTGACCTTTGTGTCAACATGTCTCAGAACGTTCTAAATACTAAAATTAGTGCTACATGAGACTAAAAGAAATCTAATGAGCCTACATTGGCTAGTAAGTGACTTTAATATATGTGATATGGTTACTACCTTGCTATCGTATTTAATGTCCTTTGTGGATATCACATAACTTTATAAATATGATTTCAAATGAAATGTGATTTTTATATAATTAGCCATAGAACTATGTTTATTAAACATGATTTGGCTTGCGTACTGATGATGAATGTGATATGTGAGTTGACGTGCATATTTGGAATGTGATTTGATTATGGAAGCCAATGTCAAATATTTTTGTTACCAGAATATTTTTGGTAATGGATAAAAGAATGAATGGTGAACTACGAAGAGCTTGATCCCGCTCAAGGGTACGTAGGCAATCTAACAAGGGTTAGATACAACCCTAAATAATCGAGAATTAAATTTTTATTTTTTTTTTATGAGAAGTTGCTTTAATAGAAGAAATTTGGGGATTAAATTGATAATCTAATAGTATGTTTTGATAATTAAAATATGGATATAGTTTTGTGAGGAATTAAGGAATTGAAGTAAAGAATCGAGATTAATGGTAGTAAATTCAACAAGAGTTTAAATTGGGCCTATCATCGGAATTATTTCACGAAGAATAAATATTTCAGGACGGGGCGTTGCATGTATCTTTGTCGGTCCTTCTTCGGTCGATTTTCCTGGGATAATCCGGCTTAGTTGTTGTTCTTCTACTCTTGTCATCCCAGTCCGTCAGATCATCTGTAATACCAAAGCACTCCACCAGAGTAGCATAGTCATATTTTCTCTTGTTTAGCTTTTCAGTGAGTGGGGAATGGACATGAAATCCTTGCTTGAACGCCATGGTGGCCAACCTATTATCTAGTTTCTCAACTTATGCCACCTCTGCCTGAAAGCGCTTTAGATAAGTCCTCAATTTTCTTCTTTTGACTGTGGGTCCATCCTGAACATGGCTTCATGACGTTTTCCTTGTTCCTCAATTTTGGTGCCCATCCATTGACAACATCATCGAACATAGAAGAAGGCCAAAGAACATTGATATCGTTGTTTGATCCAGGAGCGTCGAAGAATGCATGCCAAATCTGTCGTAAGACGCCACAACCTCGAGCACGATGGTTGGCTTGTTGTGACGGCCCTTGAATTGGTCAGCCCAAGTAGTAGGACAATTCTTCCACTGTCGATGCATATATTTGAGACTTTCTATCAAGCCAAGTGAGCCTTTTTTATCTGCCTTACATCGATGCATCTTCAAGTCTTCATGATTTGGCTTTCGGAGGTATATGGCTCCTTATATGACTTCAATTGACTTACAAAAGAACTTGAGGTTCTCAATAGCAGTACTCTCTGCAAGTCGACAATATCCGAAATGCAGATATGAGCTTCTGATGAGGTGATAGACTTTGTCTGCCTACGACATCTATCTTCTTTGCAAAGTAGTAGTCATGATGGACAATTGCGTTCAAGATGCTTTCAAAAAGATCTTTCCTCATCCGATACCGCCTCTGAAAATCATGAGAAGGATATCTCAGACGTTCGATGAAATAGTCTTTCATCATCCGGTCATGACACTCTTCTCTATCATGTTGCATAAATGAACACCCCATAACAGAACCACGATAGCTAGATTTGGCATGATGTTCCATATTGCGTAAATGAGTTTACAAATTTAGCTTCTTCGTTGTTCATTTCTGCATCCCCAGTTGCAAGGCTTGCTTGGTATTGTGTCATCTGCATTGCCAAGCTACGCCTTCTTTTATCACCCATTGATGAGATATTGATTATTTTGAGGAAACAAAACACGATGAAAGTTGGGTGAGTGGTGAATATGTTGTGTGATGGTTAGGTATTCAACCTATGTTTATATAGAGGATGATTGAAGGTTTGCATTTTATGTGTGTAGGTTTGTGTTTCATGTGTTTTGTATATATTTGGTATGTGTTTCATGTGTTATACATCTCTATCATGTGTTTCGTATATGCTTCATTTATGTTTTGTGTGTTTTGTGTTTATACATCTTTATTATGTGTTTCATATTCTTCCATAGTGTTTCATAAGTTTCATGTGTCGATTTAATGATGTTTCAATATTTATCGGAATTTAAATATTTTTAGGTTAAAATGTTCATAAAATTAATTTAAAATATTCTACATAATTATTATTTTTTTAAAAAGTTTAATTTAAAAAAGATAGCCTAAATTCATTCTTTAATAATCTAGGGCTAAAATTTTAGGCCAGAAGAGTTGGAGCAGAAAAGCTACTTCTAGGTTAAAACCTAAATTGTCTAGGCTAAAAATTTTAGGTTTTAACCCAAGGAATGGAGATGGTTTAACAATTGGAGCTGAAAAGTTATTTCTAGGTTAAAACCTCAATTTTCTGGGCTAAAAATTTTAGGTTTTAACCCAAGAGTTTGAGATGGTCTTAAATGGTTTACATGCAGGTAACCCGTGGGTGGTTTTCGACCCGTTAAGGAAAAAATTATTTCCTCTTCGCTTGTAAGTGAGAAGTTTTCGGTTCGATTCTCGCCAAAGACAAATTTAAACCACATTATTTTTAGTCCATTGTGAAACTAAGCCCACCCCCTTCCCTAGTGTAGATAATATTTTTTGTTCACAAAGTTAAACTACTAAAAAAAACTTGGGTAAATTACACAAAACTACCTCAACTATTGGTCTCACGACACTTTCATACCTCATCTTTTAAAATTGACAATGTCATACCTCATCTTTAAAATTTGGTCAATTTTATACCTTCCGTTACTCTGACCGTTAATTTGTCAGTTAAATGCTGATGTGGCTTTATCCAGACCCCACTTTCCATTAACAAATTAATAAAATATTAAAGAAAATCATTTAATATATTTTAAATATTAAAATAACAAAAAAAAGTAAATTAAAAAAAAAAACTAAAAATAAAAATCATCCCTTCCCCACCTATCCCCACTCTCTCTCCTCCCCCATCCCCTATCTTCATCTTCTTCTCTACCTGCAACCTAGAAACAAAAATAAAAAAATAAAAGAGAGGGGTGGGGTGCGGACGAACTGGGTTTTTATTATTATTATTATTATTATTTTTTCGTTTCGTTTCTGGGTGCAGCAGGGGGAAGAAGATGGGGGAGGAGAGAGAGGGGGTGAGGTGCGGACGAACTGGGTTTTGATTTTTAATATATATATATATATATATATATATATTTTTGTCGTTTCGTTTCTGGGTTGCAGCAGGGAAGAAGATGGGGGAGGAGGGAGAGGGAGGTGGGGTGCGGACGAACTGGTTTTTGATTTTTTTTTCTTTTTTTTTTTTTTTTGTCGTTTCGTTTCTGGGTTGCAGCAGGGGAAGAAGATGGGGGAGGAGGGAGAGGGGGGTGGGGTGCGGACGAACTGGGTTTTGATTTTTTTTTTTTTTTTTACACTTTTTTTGTTATTTTAATATTTAAAATATATTAAATGATTTTCTTTAATATTTTATTAATTTTTTAATGAAAAGTGGGGTCTGGATCAAGCCACGTCAGCATTTAACTGACAAATTAACGGTCAGACTAACGGAAGGTATAAAATTGACCAAATTTTAAAGATGAGGTATGACATTGTCAATTTAAAAAGATGAGGTATGAAAGTGTCGTGAGACCAATAGTTGAGGTAGTTTTGTGTAATTTACCCAAAAAACTTACTATGAAATACAATAGTCATTGTGTATATATGTATATATTAATATATTAAAGGGGCTTTTAGATCCAGTCCAAAAACATAGTGTGTTTTTAGGAATGAGTCCAGTTATTTAATTATATGTTTTTATTTCTTTTATACTCATTTTATATTTTCTAAAAATATTAAAATTAATTAAAATCTTCTAATATTATGCATTTTCCAACTCCAAAAAATATAATTAATATCTTATAACAAAAAAAAAACTAATATACCAACATAAATTTATCTACAAAATATTCTACCCTAACTCAAGTAACAAATATATGAATGTATATTATACCTATACGTGAGACATTAAACCTAACTAAAACGTAGAAAAAACATAACATACCTACAAGCAAAATACATTAATCTGTGACGGGTTGATTATAAAAAATAAAAAAAAGAATCTGTCACATAGGTATATAAATATAATTAACTTGTGATATATGTTGATTATATAAATTAAAAATAAAATCTATAAATGGGGTTTAAAGCAGGAGGAAGAACAAGAAATAACAAAAAGATAAATAAAAAGAAATAAGCAAAGAGATAATTGGGAAGAAATTTGATTTTTATAATAAATCTTATTATTGAACAGATAACTATTGATAATTAAATAATTAATTATAACAAATTGAACTTATTTTAATAAACTGGACTATTTCTAATATTAGCTCAAAAAATTGGACTTATATCAAGTTTCCTCTATATTAAATATGTATTATTCTATATTGTATATTAATATATATTAAATTTATATATACTAAAACGCAAACTCCGGTTACTGTTCGCAGACAGTGGAGTGGCAAAAATGCCCTCAATTTTTTTGGCTGGCAGGGCTTTGTTTCAAATTATCTACAGTCAAATGACGGTTATACCCTTCCGCTCCACCTGTCGACCATGGCATTTTCCCTTGCTTTTCACTCTTTTTGCTTCTAATGCTTTTCATTCGTTCTCCTCTAATTTTCGTTCGATTGTTTTGGTTTTATGGTTTTCGTTTCCTTTGCTCTCACTCCCTGTTACCTCTGTTGGCTTCTGTTGTTGTTGATCTTGTTCTCTCATGTTCTATCTTGCTCTTCTATCACCTTAAAGCTTTCCGGCGAGTTATTCAAAAATTGCATGTGGGAGGGTCTTTTTCCCAAATCTATGGGTTTTATTCTCTTCAATTTTAGATGATAAGAATTGATTGTTTATTTTGGTGAGATAATTTATTAGCCTTTGTTATGTGTTCTGATCAAAAGATTGAATTGGGTTTGGGAGCTTTAATTTGATGATTTTTTTTTTATTCAAATTTTTAGTTGGAGAAATTTTAAATTAGTTTGTGTTTTGGGTTTCAGATTTTTCGAAAATTTCACTGTATTTCGCAGACTGGAACCTTCTGTAACGATCGGAGCTGTTGGGATTTTGAAAAAAAAAAATGGGAGCAATTTTTCTTTTGGCTTTCGTCTCTCTGGTATTTATACTAAACCCAAAACCCTAAAAGATTTGAACTTTCTGGTAAATTAATTTACCTTTTTCTGATTTATTTTTTTTTTCTTTTTGGAGAATTTGTGTAAATTGCTGCCATTGTGTTATGAATTAGGAGAAAAACAGGGTTTCAGATGCAAGGGACGAAATGGTTATGTGTTTTTTGCGTAATTCATGATATTGTATGAAGTTTGGGTTGAGGTATGAACAGGGCTGACCCTGCAAATTTGGGGGCCCTAGGCGAGCCTTCGAAGTGGGGCCCTAAAATTTTCTGATCTCCGGTTCTTTGTATATTGATTTGTATAAAAAAAAATTTCGCTAAATACATAAAAAGTTCTATTTTCACATCAAATATCATTAAAAATTAATATCAAAAGAAGATAAATATACAAACATTATTTAGACATTACACGATTCACGTTTTTAGACACAAATGTACTAAATGTTTGTAGTTAAGAGTCTAAGATTGAGAGTGAAGAACAATAAAACTTGATGATCAAGAGAGTAAAGAACAATAAAACTTGATTGACGAGTATAATAAATTCAACGCCAATTGTTTCTCTTGTGTTTTTTTTCTTTCTAAAATTAACATCACACTAACGAATTGAATATTAAAATAATCCATTGAATAAAAAGTTATTAAAAAGAAAAATATAAATTCAAAGTCTTGATTACCTTAAAGTACAATCTTTAAGACTATATGATAGTTGGTTTTGAACATTCAATAGAAATTGAGAGAATGAGAAGTTGGTTTAAACATTCGATAGAAATTGAGAGAAAGAGAAGTTTAAAGAACAAAGATTGCAAAGAGACTTGAGTTTTATAACTTTATATGCATTTGGACAGATGGATTGAGAGTTAGACAGATAGATTGGTAGTAAAGTTGAAAAACAAGAAAAATAAAGAAAAATCTAGTGAGTGAAAGGCAGCTTCGTGTTTCGAACTCAACACCCCAAAGAAAAATGAAGCCAACATTTCCATTGCACTAACAAAAAATTTACAGTATTTCTTACTTTTTTTTGTATTTATATGTTAATTACAGGATATAAATTTTTTTTGGGGGACCTTCCGAAGTGGGGGCCCTAGGCAGGCGCCTACTTGGGCTACCCTTAGGGCCGGCCCTGGGTATGAATTTACTTGGAAATGTATATATGCAGGTTGAATATGCCATTCGAGAAACTATGGTTTATTCCTATGTTCGGTAATTATTTTCATTTTATTATGGATTCGTTCAAGTTGCAGTTTGCATTATTGGAAGATGTTTATCGCAGGGACCTTATGCAAAGGGATCCTCATTTTTAGAAAAAAAATGGGGATTAGGTGTGGGGCCCACTCTACATCGAATTTCAACGATCCGAACCGTCTATTTTTCAAGTTCCACCTCATAGATCATCCTTGCAAAATATTAGGCAAATCGGAAATGTTTAAGGCGTCTAATTAGGTTCAAAGAAATTAACGAATACTTTGTTATATAAGAAACAATGAAATTTTATCGTGATAATTATATAGGCAAATGGTTTCGGATTGAATTGAATTTTTGCAAGGATGATCTATGAGGTGTAACTTGAAAAATAGACGGTTCGGATCGTTGAAATTCGATGTGGAGTGGGCCCCACACCTAATCCCCATTTTTTCTAAAAATGGGGATCCCTTTGCATAAGGTCCCTGATGTTTATCGTATCTAATTGATTTTGTACCAATATACAGTACTCAAATGCTCTAAACGAATACCCGCTTTCTCCCTCTCTCTCTCTCTCTCTTGATGATTGCTGCGTATTACTAGGCCTAGAGAAGGGGAGAATCCAGGCTTCCCAAACTTCGCCTGCCTTCTCGGCTGTGGAGGATCAACAGGTGCACTTGAAATTCCTTATAAAATTTGGTAATTATTATTGACATGGTGTGACGTTTGCTATTAACTACGCTGAAATATTTGAGAAATGTAGAGTAAACAAAAGAGAAGGAATTTTAGAGAGAGAATGATATAATAATTGCTCTGTAATTGTATGAATGAATTAACTAATCAACAGAGAGAAGGAGAGAGCTAGCAACTTATACAACAACTAATAATCACCTTGCTTAGCACTCACGACACATACTTAAAAGGCTAACAAACACAAACCTCCAAACTGATCTGCTGAGCTGGACCATTAACCTCTGTTTATATCCCCGCCACTCATCTTTTGGCACTTATCAATATTTGCAAAATCTAGAGTTGCAGAAACCTCATTTTTAATGAATATTATTTTTAGATGATAATTAATTTATTGATTTGTGCATTATTTTATCGCCAAATACTTTGAATATTCATTAGCAAAAGATATAGGGTTCACTATTTAATGAATAGAATTTTGATGGTGGATTGCATTTCTTGAGTTATAAATGTGGTGAATCCATTATTTACTAGCTGAATAATCATAATGTTTTGGCCACTTATCTTGAATTTTGTTCAAATTGAAGAAGTCACATGTTTCTTAAATGGAAACCCATGTTATTTGAATTTGGCTTTTACACTCGAAGTCAAACTGACTCTGGCTTGAACTACATTTGTAAATCCCATGTTGTGCAAATTACTTTACACACCATGACCTGCATTTCTAACTGTTTACAAGTCTATAATTTAGAGATAGTGTACATCAATTTTGACACACCCCGACCTAAATCAAGGCGTGTTGGCCGTCACGTGAAGGTGACGTAGCCATGTGCGCAGTGCAGAAGTGATGCAAGTATAAAAATGTGAGTAAATAAAAACCAACCTAGCGAATTTACACTAGACAAACATATAGGTGCAAGTGCCGAGATTTAAGTGTGATTACACATAATCAGAGCATAGGTAGCCTAAGTGCAGTCCAGCAGGACAAATACTAGTTATACAATACCAGAGGGATGGTCCTACATTAAATTACAGACTGTCAGAACTGCCGTCGTCTCCATGTAAGCCACCAACAAGTACTTCTACCTAGAACCTGAAGGGGCGCAAAACAGAAAGTGTGAGTGGGCAAAAAATAAAGTTTTTCAAAACCATTTCAATGTATAATTTCCCAGAAAATAGAATATATATTTATATCAAAAACCATGCTCAAGGAAGCAAAATCCACATGTATACCATGCCAAATATCTCATTATAACGAAATAAGTAAATCAGGCGAAGTAATTCAATGGAAAGTAACATATCAGCCGAATCCACCTAATGTGGCCTATACGGCTGAACTATAGCTCATCAAATATGCCTGCACACGAGTCGGAACCACCTAATGTGGTCTGTATGACAGGACTGGGTGTAAATAAATACGCTCAAGTGCTACGATCACGTGAAGACTATGCGAATGATCGCGGGTTACCGACGAGTCGGAACCACCTATAGTGGTATGTACGACAGGACTGTGCACCTAACTTGGATCCAAGGTGAGCGTATGGTGCGGGAGGTGAACATCACGTGGAGGACTGTACCCTGGCCACAGGCGGGAGCACTAACACCGGGGTGTAGGTTTATGAGATCTAAAAGCATCTAACTATAACCATAATCATCCAACTTACCATCAACAACATATAAACTTACCTGGAACTTACCTGAGCGTCCGTGGCATCAACAATAACTTATGCAACTATTAATGCATGTTCTAAAACATAAAGTATTTGGCATGGCATTTCAAAGCATAAAACCATTTAAATAAGTTTTCTGGGAAAAATACCAAGCATATATACATATATAGAAAATCAAAATGCCCCTCACTGATATGCAGAAGGGTCGTAACCCCCGAGACTTGCTTGACTGCGCTCGTCCTCTAGAAACGTCTCACCTATATGCGAAATAACTATTTTAACGATATTATAAGCACATAACCAAAACTATGGAATAACTTCTCATACGTTGCTCAATTCGGGTATTTGAATATACCATCGTGGCCTACTCAACCCCACAAACATCCCCAGATCTTTAGAAAATTTTACGATGTCCCACGCGCCCTCACGCGCCGGCCAAGGCACGGCCACAAGCGCTGGCCACGCACAGGCACGTGCCTGGTACACAGATGGAACAGTTAACGCCATTAGAGAATATTCCATCAAATAATAGAATATTCCGTTAAAGATACCTGACGCCGTTAGTCGCCGTTAGATATATTCCGTCAAAGTTGAAGAAATATTCTTCTTCTTCTCCTGCGAGTCGGCGGCCGCTGTCTGTATCGCCAGTTTCTGGAAAAATTTCCAAACTTAATATCTCACTCATTTTCAACCAAAATTCATGAAATTTGTACCAAAATGAAGCTCTAAACGAGTAGAACACATTTATAATTGGTTGGAGTTCTAAAGTCGACGGAAACTGGTCGGAAAATCCTTCGATATTCCGGCTAGTTCTGCAACTCCCCACACTCGTGCATTCTGACGTCCAAAGTCTTTGTGAAGTCGATTAGAGACTTCCTTGAGTCTTAAAACACAGTGAAAAACGCACGATCACGATGGAGTAACAGTGCCCTCGTCGGAGCTCCCTGGTTCTCGTGTTTTCGAAGGCCTCACGTCCAACCAAAGGTATAGTTGTGGTCTTAAGCTTACAAGAAGTTTGAATATGGTCTCTAAAGGTTCGATCTATGCATAGAAGTAAGGGTTTGGAAGTGGTCCATACGTTGTACGGAAATGAGAAGGATCAAGAGAGAGAGGTGATGTCTGCGTGTGAGTGTGTACGTGTGGGTGTGTCTCCGGATTGGGCACCCTAAAAATCTAACACCTAATTGGGCCACTAACTAACCAACTAAAAAAAACAACCTAACATAACCCTAAAATTCCATTGGGTCCAAAAATATAGGAAGAGAAATGATTAACCTTTTTTTTCTTAGCCCAAAATAAAAATTAACAACCCAACGCTCAAGGGCAAATATGTCATTTCCACGCCATCGGGAATAAAATATAAATAAATTCGAGACGGGCTGTCACAACCTACCCCCTTAAGAAAATTATGTCCCCAAAATTTCATACAATAACATAACAATCCACTAATAATCATAAAACAAGCGTGGATACATATCTCTCATACGATCCTCTATTTCCCACATCGTATGGTAGCTGTTATTGTAGGCAAACTCCATCAAATCAAAACGCCGATGCCAAGCATCACCAAACTGTAATACAGAAGCTCTTAGCATATCCTCCAACGTCTGAATAGTTCTCTCATGTTGACCATCTGTTTGAGGATGATATGCCGTACTATAGAATAATCTCAAACCAAGAGCCTCCTGAAATGCCACCCAGAACTTAGAAGTAAACCTGGGATCCCGATCAGAAATAATACTGACTAGAACCCCATGATATTTAACAATCTTTGATATAAATAACTCAACTAATCGGCTTAAAGAATATTTCTCCAGTACTAGAATAAAGTGCGCTGATTTAGTAAGCTGATCTACTATCACCCAAATACCATCATGAACATTCTGCGTACGAGGAAGCTTGTACACAAAATCCATGGTAATATCTTCCCATTTCCATTGTGGAACGGGAAGTGACTGCATCAATCCAAATGGCTTTTTCCTCTCTGCTTTGACCTGCTGACAAATTGTACACCTGCTTACATATTCTGCAATTTCTCTTTTCATACCAGGCCAATAATAAAATGGTCAAATGGTATGATACATTTTTTTACTCCGAGGATGCATCGCATAAGCCGATACGTGTGCCTCATCAAGAATTTCTTTCTTTAATTCTGCATTATTCGGAATATACATTTTTTTTCTCCTGCATAAGCATACCATCAAACTCTCGAATTCTGAGGTCTTCTTTTTCCCTTGATTCCTTGCCTGAATTAGCTCCTGAGTTTCCTCATCATTCATCTAAGCCTCGAGTACACGATCAATTAAAATTGGTCTAACTTGGAAACTGCCAAGTAAAGCTTCTTCTCGATCTTTCACACCTAACTTCACTCCAGTAGACCTCAAGTCTGTAAGAAGAGGAATACGACAAGTGTATAAAGCATTAATTCGGCAATGAGATTTCCTACTAAGTGCACCTGCCACCACATTTGCACGACCAGGGTGATACTCAATCATGCAATCATAATCGCTGAGTAATTCTATCCACCTTCATTGTCGAAGGTTTAAGATCTCTCTGGGTGAAAAGATACTGAAGACTTTTATGATCTGTAAAAATCTTACATTTTCTCCATAAAGATAATGCCCCTAAATCTTCAAAGCAAAAACAATAACTGCTAACTCAAGATCATGAGTAGGGTAATTCATCTCATGAGGCTTCAACTGTTGCGAAGCATAAGCAATCACCCTACCATGCTGCATCAACACACATCCTAGACCATTCAAGGAAGCATCACTGTAAATCTCAAAATGACCACTATCATCTGGAAGTGCCAAAACATGTGCATGAGTGAGACAATACTTTAACTGCTGAAAACTCTGCTCACAATTATCATCCCACTCAAATTTAACATCCTTCCTCGTCAACCTCGTCAGTGGTAATGCTATAACTGTAAAATCTTTAACAAACCATCTATAATAACCAGCTAGGCCAAGAAAACTTCGTACCTCAGTGACGGTTCGTGGCTACTCTCAATTCTCAACGGCTGCTACCTTCTGAGGGTCCAGCTGAATACCTTGAGCTGATATAACATGTCCTAAAAATCCCACTTGATCTAACCAAAATTGGCATTTGCTAAACTTAGCATATAATTGATGTTCCCTTAATTTCTTCAGCACCAAACTGAGATGTCGAACATGCTCTGCTTTAGACTTAGAGTACACCAGAATATCATCCATAAAGACAATGACAAACCTGTCTAGATTGGCTGGAATACTCGATTCATCAAGTCCATAAAAGCTGCGAGTGCATTAGTTAACCCGAATGGCATCACAAGAAACTCATAATGACCATATCGAGTCCTAAACGTCATCTTAGGAACATCTTCACTTTTAATCTTCAATTGATAATAACCAGACCTCAAATCAATTTTAGAAAACACACAGGCACCTCGAAGCTGATCAAATAAATCATTTATGCACGGCAACGAATAACAGTTTTTAATCGTTACCCAATTCAACTGCCAATAGTCAATACATAGCCTCAAAGTCCCGTCTTTCTTTTGTACAAATAAAACTGGAGCTCCCCAGGGTGAATTCTAGGCTGAATAAAACCTTTATCAACTAATTCCTGTAACTAAATTTTTACTTCCCTCAATTCAGCAGGAGTCATTCGATAAAGAGTTAAAGATATAGGATTTGTACCTGGAAGTAAATCAATAGTGAACTCCATATCTCGGTCTGGCGGTCGCCCAGGTAAATCATCAGGGAATACGTCAGGAAAATGCCTGACTACTCGTACATCCTCCACACCGCTAGAAGTATTATCATTCAAAACCACATGAGCCAAATATCCCTGACAACCTTTCTTTAACAACCTTTTAGCCGTCACGGCAGAAATAACGTCGTGCCTCACTCCACTACGCTCACCCACGAATGTAACCTCATCTAACCCTAGACGATGGAATGTGACCATCTTCTCATAGCAATGTATATTGGCACGATTATAATGTAACCAATCTGCGCCCAGAATAACATCAAAATCAACAATATCTAATGGAACGAGGTTAGCTGGCATAACTACATCCTCCACTAACACGGGACATCCGAGATACACCCAGCTAACACAACATGTCTCCCCTCTTGGCATCGAAAACTCTAACTCATACCCAAGAGGTGTAGGATGAAGTTGTGTCGTCTGAGCAAACATATGAGAAATAACGGAATGTGTAGCACCACAATCAATTAATACTCTAGCATAATGACCAAGAATATTTAACGTACCCATGATCAAGTCAGGATTATTCTGAACATCATGTAGGGTAATATTATGGATACGACCATGTGCCTGTTGTTGTCCACCACGACCTCTACTAGCCTGATTTCCACGTCCATGCATACCTCGACTAGGCTGATTAGGCTACCTCGATGATCCCACACTACTAAAAGCAACCTCTAAATTATGGGATTGTCCTCCGGAATAGCACTGTGATCCACCAGCTGAATATGGCTGATATGGTGCATAGCCTTCTAGATACTTAGCATAACCACTCTGCTGATACGGGTCATGTGGATATTGATATTTTCCTCCAGAATATGAAGCTATATCACCCTGATAGTGATAAGCACCCACTTGACCCATCTGAGTATAAACACTAGGTCCTGGAACCTGCTGAATCGGAACTGGCGGTAGTAAAGAAGGTAGCTGGGGCCTCTGCTGATTCTGAGGGCACTACATGGCTCGATGTCCCATCTAGCCACAAGTATAACATCCGCTGCTACCTCACCTACATTCCCCAAAATGCCGATTATTGCACCTACAGCACAGGGGAGCACCTGTACTGCAAGAATCCCTCTGTCTTTGAAAGCGAGGACCTCCAGAAAATCTGCCACCTTTCCTCTGTCCAGTAGCACTAAAACCCCCACTAGAAGAACTAGAATTAGTACCACTCCTTTTAAAATTCTGTGTCTTGCGAGGTCCTTGTGATAACTGGCCTTTATCTTTATTATTTTTCCTCTGGTTACCATCTTTTTCTTCTTCTTCCTCACTGTCACTGGGCATATTCTCAGAATCCTCGACTCATAGTAGAATCTCATAAAACTCCTTATAGGTAGCACAATCGCCATAGAACGCCACTTCTTTCTAGTACCCAATCTAAAACGACGAAGCATCTCTACAGGATTAGCAGCAATCTCAGGGCAATAACGAGACAAATCAATGAACCTCCTGTAATACGCATTAGCTGACATCTTCCCCTATTTCAAATTCGTGAATTCTTGCTTCTTACGATCTATATACTCCTGAGGAATGAATCTTTTTCTGAAATAACTGCTTAAAAACTTCCCAATTAACAGCTTCCTCTGGTGATAACTGATAAGACTCCTGTCTCCATCAGGATGCAGGCTCCTCACCTAAAAACCAAGTGGTCGTCTCAACCCACCTATCCTCAGGGAGATTTCCCTGTCTCTGCATCAATCGAAAAGTTTTCTCAAGATGATTGAGCCAACGTTCAGCTCCCTCGAGCCCCTTATTACCCACAAAATTATTCAACTTCAGATTATACACAGTCTCCAGATGAGTCCTCTGGGGAGGGCGAAGCGAAGACTGAATAGCATTGCCAATAGCTTCCCCTAACTGAGTAATATCAGGGAAACTAGACTCCGCTGAAGTACGTGGCTCTCTACGAGGCGGCATGGTTCTAAAAGAAGACACCAAAATAATTAGAATACTCACAAAATATGCAGGACTGCCAAACCTAGGCTCTGATACCAAACTAACACACCCCGACCTAAATCAAGGCGTGATGGCCGTCACGTGAAGGTGACGTAGCCATGTGTGCAGTGCGGAAGTGATGCAAGTATAAAAATGTGAGTAAATAAAAACCAACCTAGGGAATTTACACTAGACAAACATATAGGTGCAAGTGCCGAGATTTAAGTGTGATTACACATAATCAGAGCATATGTAGCCTAAGTGCAGTCCAGGAGGACAAATACTAGTTATACAATACCAGAGGGATGGTCCTACATTAAATTACAGACTGTCAAAACCGCCGTCGTCTCCACGTAAGCCGCCAACAAGTACTTCTACCTAGAACCTGAAGGGGCGCAAAACAGATAGTGTGAGTGGGCAAAAAATAAAGCTTTTCAAAACCATTTCAATTATCAAACGTAGTAACCCCTCGCCGTAAAACCTGTATAATTTTCCAGAAAACAGAATATAAATATATATATCAAAAACCATGCTCAAGATAGCAAAATCCACATGTATACCATGCCAAATATCTTAGTATAACAAAATAAGTAAATCAAGCGAAGTAATTCAATGGAAAGTAACATAATCAAATATGCCTGCACACGAGTCGGAACCACCTAATGTGGTCTGTACGACAGGACTGGGTGTAAATAAATACGCTCAAGTGATACGATCACGCGAAGACTGTGCGAATGATCGTGGGTTACCTAATGTGGTCTGTACGACAGGACTGTGCACCTAACTTGGATCCAAGGTGAGCGTATGGTGCGAGAGGTGAACATCACATGAAGGACTATCCCTGGCCACTGGCGGGAGCACTAACACCGGGATGTAGGTTTATGAGCTCTAAAAAACTATAACCATAATCATGCAACTTACCATCAACAACATATAAACTTACCTGAAACTTACCTAAGCGTCTGTGGCATCAACAATAACTTATGCAACTATTAAATGCATGTTCTAAAACATAAAGTATTTGACATGGCATTTCAAAGCATAAAACCATTTAAATAAGTTTTCTGGGAAAAATACCAAGCATATATACATATATAGAAAACCAAAATGCCCACTCACTGATATGTGGAAGGGTCGTAACCCCCGAGCCTCGCTTGACTGCGCTCGTCCTTTGAAAATGTCTCACCTATATGCGAAACAACTATTTTAACGATATTATAAGCACATAACCAAAATTATGGAATAACTTCTCAGACGATGACCAATTGGGGTATTTGAATATACCATCGTGGCCTACTCAACCCCACAAACATCCCCATATTTTAGAAACTTTTCCGATGTCCCACGCGCCCTCACGTGCCAGGCACGCGACGCGCAGGCACGTGCCTGTCACACGGACGGAATAGTTAACGCCGTTAGAGAATATTCCGTCAAATAATAGAATATTTCGTTAAAGATACCTAACGCTGTTAGTCGCCATTAGGTATATTCCATCAAAGTTGACGGAATATTCTTCTTTTTCTCCAGCGAGTCGCCGGCCGTTGTCTGTATCGCCGGTTTCTGGAAAAATTTCCAAACTTGATATCTCACTCATTTTCAACCAAAATTCATGAAATTTGTACCAAAATGAAGCTCTAAACGAGTAGAACACATTTATACCTGGTTGGAGTCCTAAAGTCGACGGAAACTGGTCGGAAAATCCTTCGATATTCCAACTAGTTCTGCAACTCCCCACACCCGTGCATTTCGACGTCCAAAACTTACCAAAACCTCTCCAAAGTCTTTGTGAAGTCAATTAGAGACTTCCTTGCGTCTTAAAACACAGTGAAAAACGTACGATCACGACGGAGTAACAGTGCCCTCGTCGGAGCTCCCTGGTTCTCGTGTTTTCGAAGGCCTCACGTCCAACCAAAGGTATAGCTATGGTCCTAAGCTTACAAGAAGTTTGAATATGGTCTCTAAAGGTTCGATCTATGCATGGAAGTAAGGGTTTGGAAGTGGTCCATACGTTGTACGGAAATGACAAGGATCGAGAGAGAGAGAGAGAGGTGATGTCTGCGTGTGTGTGTGTGTACATGTGGGTGTGTGTCCGAATTGGGCACCCTAAAAATCTAACACCTAATTGGGCCACTAACTAACCAACTAAAAAAAACAACCTAACATAACCCTAAAATTCCATTGGGTCCAAAAATATAGGAAGAGAGATGATTGACCCATTTTTTTCTTAGCCCAAAATAAACATTTACAACACAACGCTCAAGGGCAAATATGTCATTTCCACGCCATCAGGAATAAAATATAAATAAATTCGGGACGGGCTGTCACAAATTTACTTTTTGTAATGAATGTGACTGTGATCTTGAATATTTGATATTCTTTGAGATTTTCAACATTTAGATTTTGAAAATTCTGAACTTTATTCTTTCGTTTTTCTTCCTGTTTTATCAGGAATTGAGCCATGGTCCTTTGAACAACATTTGGAACAAGCTGTTTTTATCCCTGCTAGATGCCCTTTTCAGGTTAAGAATCTTCAAGTAGTTTTTTGTCACGGCCTAATAATTTTTTTTTTTAGAGCATGAATAAAAAGGGTAAGTTAAATGTAATAAAAAAAAAATCCCAAATCTATGGGTTTTATTCTCTTCAATTTTAGATGTTAAGAATTGATTGTTTATTTAGGTGAGATATTTTATTAGCCTTTGTTATGTGTTCTGATCAAGGATTGAATCGGGTTTGGGAGTTTTAATTTGATGATTTTTTTTATTCAATTTTTTAGTTGCAGGAATTTTAAATTAGTTTGTGTTCTGGGTTTCAGATTTGGAGAAATATTTTATTGGCCTGTGTTATGTGTTCTGATGAAGGTTTGAACACAGAAAAACAACCACACATGCCTTGGCCTTTTGCATTAAGTATTTTGCTATTTTTTTTTTTGGTGCTGTGGTTGTTTGATTTGATTTCATTTTTTATTTTAGGAAACGTTGTTGTTCGAATTTTAGGGTTTTGTATAGAAGCTTGCAAGCCCTTTCTGATTAAGGTATATAATTTATGTTTTTCCTCTCAAATCTTTTCTTGAACAAAAGTTTAAATTTTTTTGGGTCTTATTTCGTTTGCAGATCTATTTTATAATAATAATAATAATAATAATTAATTTTTGGGGCTTTGTTTCTGTGTTTGGATTTTTCGTGTGGGTATATGATTTTTTTTTTTTTTATTTTGAGGAAGCAGTGGTCATCGTTTACGGCTTTTATGTGTAGGGTTCCAAGTGCTTGAGGTTCCTCTCTCTCTCACACTCTTTTATTCAATTCATGATCGAATTTCCTTTGTATGAATGTTGTATCTATTGCTTTCAACAAATTGTGCACTTTGTTTGCTGCGATTAATTTTTTGTGGTTTGATTTGGTGAATTTTTGGGAAAATCCAAGTTCAATCCCGTTCTGTTTGTAGCATGCCAGCGATGATTTAAAACATTTTAATGTGGACAATCAATTGGAAACAGCTTCAAATGGGAAGTTTTAGCAAGGGACACATGTAAGTGGGGTTATGCCTGATGTTGATAGAGAATGCTTTTTGGAAATCCATTTAAGGGAAATCTTGGGTTTTATTGAAGAAATTTTAAACCCAGAAAGCTTGGGTTTCCTGATGAGTTCTCTGACATTTTTTGTTAGGGTTTAGTTCTTGGGTTCTCTTTTCGTTGTTCAAATTTTTGTGATTTTAATTTTAAAATCTGAGTTAAATAATTTTTTTTAAGTTAATTCATGATATTGTATGAAGTATGGTTTATTCTATTCTTTTTTATTGAGGTATGAATTTACTTGGAAATGTGTATACGTAGGTGGACTATGCCATTTGAGAAACTATGGTATTCATATGTTCTGTAATTATTTTCATTTTATTTTGGATTTGTTCAAGTTCCAATTTGCACGATTGTAAATGTTTATCTAATTCCAAGTATCTAATTGATTTTGTACCAATATACAGTACTCAAATGCTCTCAACGAATACCCGCTTTCTCCCTCTCTCATGATAATTGATGTGGAGTACCAGACCCAGAGAAGGTGAGAATCTAGACTTCCCAAACTTGGCCTCCATTCTCGACTGTGGAATATCAACCAGTACACTTAAACTTCCCAAACTACGTTGAAATATTTGAGAAATGCAAAGTAAACAAAAGATAAAAGGAATTCTAGAGAGAGTGATATAATAGTTGCTCTGTAATTGTATGAATGAATGAACTATTCAACAGAGAAAGCTAGCAATTTATACGACAACTAATCCTTGCTTAGCTCTCATGGCACATACTTAACAAACTAACAAACACTAACAACCTCTAAACTGATCTGCTGAGCTGGATCATTAACCTCTGTTTATATTTCTTATTTATTTTCCATTATTTTGCAAGAAACCAAAGCCTTTCCATGCTCGACAGTTAATGTGTGCTTAAATTAAATCTGTTTGCTTTGATCATTATGTTATAATATTCTATGTGGTTGCAGGTTTGAAAAATGTAGGGAGACAGATCAATTATGAACAAATTAGCATGGTTCATCCTAATGCTATATAAGTTAGGTTGTTGCTTTGTTTCATCATTTCTTCATTGGTGATTTGTGTTTTCAGTGACTTTCCATTCTTGGGTAATAAGTTTTTGTCAAGAGTTAATGTGTTCGGGTTTTCAATGACATTTTTGCAGAAATTACAAGGTATGCTACAATGTATATACTTCTTTCGTAGATTTGATCCAAATTGATAGATTTCGGTGAGAAATAAACTTTTATCTTTTCTTTCAGTTAAGGACTCTTAGGACTTCAAATTTGTAAAAGATGTGAATATTAGAGCAATGGCAATATAACCATTTTTATCTTTTCTTTCAGTATGGACACTTGGGACTTCAAATTTGTAAAAGATGTGAATATTAGAACAATAGAACCGCCAATCCATATATCTAAATAGTATTGCATATCGTATGTATTAGGAACTTTTCACATGTTTTATACAGTTTTAACACCCGCAGCATCGCGCCGGCACTATTGCTAGTATGTACTATTATGTTATTATTCTATATAAGTTAAAAATAATTTAAGTTTTATTTATTTATTTTTAGTATGAGAGTTTCTGTAAGATCCCACATCGCCTAGGGGAGAGGATCCTCTATGCCTTATATGTACATGCCCACCTCCAACTAGCACGAGGCCTTTTGGGAGCTCACTAGCTTCGGGTTTCGTAGGAACTCCGAAGTTAAGCGAGTTCGCGTGAGAGCAATCCCATGATGGGTGACCCACTGGGAAGTTCTCGTGTGAGTTCCCAGAAACAAAACCGTGAGGGCATGGCCAGGGCCCAAAGCGGACAATATCGTGCTACGGCAGAGTCTAGCCCAGGATGTGGTGGGGGCCCGGGCCGGGATGTGACGGTTTCTTATTATCATTATTATGATAAATTTTACTTGACCTGTTGTCCAAAATTCAAATAAAAGAGACAGACTATTAATTTTTACGTCTACAACACACATATTCTTATTATCATTACTGGAATAAATTCTAGTTTAGTATTAGCATAGGCAAAAAGACACATTCAATTTTAGAGTCAATGACCTAACAAAGTTTTTTACTCTCTCTCCTACAGTCAATGAGTCGCACCACAATCTCATACCTCATATTTTACATAATGCAATATGATACTTGATCTTACGAATTAATTGCAATGTCAGATCTCCGTCAATTTGTGTATCAATTTGTCTATAAATAATGACGTGGCAAACGTGGAATCCACTCCCTCACCAACTGGACTGAGAAATCAATTAGATATCAAAAAATTAAAGATTAATTAAATTAAAATTAATGAAAAGTAAAATCTTTATCCCACTTCGTCTCCACCGAATCCCTTTTCCAGTTCGCCAGAAACAAATTCCCGGGAAACTTCGAGGATTTGAGGAATCTAGTCGGGTTTCAAGGTCCCAACAATAATCCCCTCCACAACCTTGCCCAGCTGAAACATCACCACGATTAGAAGCTCAGCATGGTTTCGAAGATCAACAGTGGCTTCGACAAGAATCTCAATTTGAATTCTAGCAATTGTTCCACTTCCAATGGGTTCCGGCATGGCAATCACGATATTTTCAGTTTGAATTTCAATTATTGGGAGCAGGAACGGCTAGGCGGACGCAGTGGGTCTGCAGCTGGGTCGCGAGGATCTGCGTGTACCAAAGCAATTGCAGATGGCGGCGAGTCCTACATTGGTGCACTCAGGATCCTGACAGGTACATAATCTCTAGATCCAACAACTGGAGATGGCAGTGAGTCTTACATCGCAGACCTGAAGCTTTTCTAAGTGGATCTCAACCACGGAGTGCTCCCTTTCTTTTGTGGGAGTGGGCCCCTATAACTGACGATGTCGTTTAGAGCTCAACAACTTCAAGTCCACAACCACCACCACCCTCAACACCATCAAAATCAACAGCCACATTGCCATAATAATGTCGTTGTGCGTCCCGTTTTGCTCAACGGTTCTAATATCAAAGAGAATGTACGGCACCGGCGTTTTCTTACCATGCAGACCAACCCTTCCCCTCCTGAACCTCGCAAAAAAGATCCTTAATTTGAGTGACGACGACGAGATATTTCCTCCATTTTACGATGCAATATGCATTGTCGTTTTTGAACAGGACATTAACGTGAGGAGGCTTGATGTCCAAATTGAAGCTGCGACCTCGAGAAGAAGAAGAACATGCACCTGTAGAAACCTCGATTCTGGCCTTTGCAATAAGTTCCATGAAGGAGAAATCCTGCGATGAAGGGCTTGGCAGTGAAGGCGAGAATCGCCGAGGGAAAAAGCAGCCAGTACCTGGAGCTGGAGAGAAGCTTTTACGACAACGACGACTTGAAAAACGAGACTCGTCGCCGTTCTCGTACGGCTGGTCTGGGAAGCCCAGCAAACTCAGGGTTTCCACTACATGATCGAAATCATAACCCCCACTTATATCTTAGAAGATTTCACAAAACCCTTATCTCTTAGTTTTCGACTTTTCAGAAATATTTTAGCTGATGAATTAGTAGTGGTTGTTCTTGTTTCTTTAGTACCTTTAGGCCTCGTTTGGCAGCTCGGACTGTACTGACTATTTCTGTCGAATAGGATAAATAGCCACCGGATAGTACTGACTAAATTAGTCGGGCGTTTGGTGCAGTATCGGACTAATGATCGTATTATTTATGCTGTGTTTGGTACTGAACCGGATAAGAAAAGAGAAGTTACATCATTGATATAATCTCAATCAGTTCAGTGTAAGTTACATCATTGATAGAAGGCAAGTCTTTAGCTGCCAACACAACCTGCATAATAAGAGGCAATCATGTGAAAATGCTCAGCAAGGCAACTCATTCACAAAGCATTCATAATCAATTTCATGCCTTTTGTTATTTGGCAGGAAGATTCGGAAAATACATGCTAAAGAACCAGATGCATTGAACATAAGAACAAGATTTGACAGTAAACATGTGTCCCACGCCGGAGTAATTCTCTTCCAAATGGTAAAATACCCAAAATAATATTTACAGACTTACAGAAATATTTACTATAACTTATCAAATCCCACCCTCCATACGAACCCACTCATCGATTCACCAACCAAAATTAAAATCTCAGATTGAATATTTTCAATGGTAATAAACCAACAAGCTCCTCGTAGGAGCCCAGATCCGAATTGCTATCCCCGTCCTCGTCGGAGCCCGCTCCCTTCCTCGTCAAAACCCAGATCGGAAGAATTCGAATCATCGTCTTCCTCCTTCAACCCATGGAAGGGCCCGCTCCCTTCCTCGTCAAAACCCAGATCGGAAGAATTCGAATCATCGTCTTCCTCCTTCAACCCATGGAAGGTTTTGTTGTCACTTGTCAGAGATTGAAGGCGAACGGAGGAGGTGGGAGGTGTGTGTGCGTGTGTAAGGAGGAGGGAGGAATAGAGAGAGAAAAGAAGAAGGTAAGGATGAACTTGGGATCCAGACAAGAGAGTGCAGGTGATGTGGGAGACTGGAAGGTGAGTGCTGCGAGAGAAGGAGAGGGACGAAGAAGCGAGAGAGAGGGACGGAGTAAGCCAGGAGAGCCATTCTACCCGACTAATTATCTGAAGGCTTTGGTTGGGATAAACAAGCGGGCGGGAGGTGTATAAAATAAGTGGGCCCGGATTAAATAATCCAGTGCTTATTTAATACGAAGCTCACCAAACATCTGTTTCGTACTATTAATACTATCCGATGGTCTTATACGGCATGCCAAACGAGGCCTTAGTAGTCTGTCATATTCCTTAGATTATTTACAAGCAGTATGTAAGCTCCTATTTTTGCAACCTTAGTTGCGGCTTATATAGACGAATCCATGGAAGGTCATCATTGACTAGTTATATAGTCTTAGCCTGAAGCATGGTGATGGAATTTTTGCACAGTAAGGTGAGAGCATGAGAGAGAGGTGGTGATGGGTGTGGTGGCTTACCGCGTGGGAGGTGTCAAACTAATGGGTTGATTAACAGATGTAAAAAACTGCAATCAAATCATAAGTTTGTATATGACATTGTAAAATTTTAAAGATAAATATGACATTGTAATTTAACAATGTCATATACAAACTTATGATTTGATCGCAATGTAATTTAAAAATACTTTTTAGAAAACATTATAAAACACTTTAGAAAATAAAAATATCAAAGTAATTTAAAAATACCAAATACATTAAAAATTATATTAATTAATTTACAAATACGAAAAAATATGAAAAAATGTGCAAACGCTCATGATCGCATCCTCTACACTTTGAGATGGGTATATAGTTGTTTGAATTTTTAAAACCCTACAAACCCTTGTGAATAGTATTTTTAGGATATGTCCAAATAAATAATAATTTATGTACAAGTGTGAAAAATGTCAGAATATATCAACGCTCGTGTTTGGATCCTCCACGCATAGACGATGTTTACATTGCCGTTTAGATTCTTAAAATCCTCCAAAAACCCTCATGAATAATTTTTTTTATTTGAGTGCAAAATAATAAAATTCATAATAAATATTGTAGTGAAAAATGTAAAAAATAAAAATATACAATCCCTCGTAATGACAAGCTTTACAACTTTCGTGAAGGCTTCAACTCCGAAGTCCGACACCATAATCCATAAACCTTAGATTTATATTTGACCGTCGATTGTTGTTTATTCTTTATTCTTCTCACTGAATATCATTTTTTTATATTTTCTTTTTTGAAAACATGATCTTTTAGCGGATATAGAAAAATGAACGGTGCGGATCGTGATATCACGTTCCAATATTTATGGTTAACTAAAATACGAGTCAATGTTATATAGTTTTTAGAGGCTTTATAAACTCTGAGCAATATTTTCACTAACGTTAAAACTTTGAACGTAATATCAATAATGCGAACCATTCATCTTCATGCATCCTTTGAAATATCATGTTTTCAGAAAAGAAGATCTGAAGAAAAAAAATGGTGACAATTTTTATATTTTCTACACTTCTATATTAATTAAAGACAAATGTGTTTTTATGTTTTGAACTATTTATGTAACAATGTGGTATGTATATAATAATTTAGTATTATGTTTTTCATTTGATTATTTATTGGTTTAAAATATGTTTTCTTTAACAGGTAACAGATCGGGTCATATTACTTAATAATATTAACGGGTCAAGTTCGGGCCGGGTCATTTATCCGTTTATTTTAAGAGGTATTACACGACACAACCCGTTAAAATATCGAGTATGACATTAAAACAACATGAACATAAAAAACACGACACGAATGTCAGGTATGTTGGTAACTACTCATCCTGTCGTGGAGTTGGATGTAACCAGTTTCCTAAGAGGTTTTAACCACCTCTTACCAAAACACATGCACCAAATATATATAGTTTGGTCTCACTCACATTAAGAGTAGAACTCAAACTCATACATTACTAAAAACATAGCCATAAAAATCGAAAACATGAATAAGTTGTATCCAAAAACGGACATGAATATGTGTGCCTCCACACTAAAACAACCGTTGATGGTATTTTTGCTTCATGAGCTAATTTTGTTGCCATATTTTTTTATTCTCAGTCTACGAAATTTAGATTCCCCTTAATCTAGAGCTAATTATAACAAGAATGATTTGCGGACAGAAATATTTTGTTAGCGAGAGAGAGAGAGAGAGAGAGAGATTAATTACATAAATCAAGGAGGGGGACATACTGGCCAGAGGTTTTACAACAGTCATATATATTTATATTCGGTGTAAATTAACTACATTTAGTTATTACAACTTCCAAAATTTCGGTGCAAAAGAAGTAAATTTACCTACCAAAAATCCAAAAAAAGTAAATTAAAAAAGCACAAATGGGGACTGGCACGTCATGGAGAATTTGTGATTTGGTTTTCCATCTATTGGCAATTGCAACACATTTTGCCATAAAGCCCAGGAGGGAAGAGGTCTTGGGGATATAGCAATTTGTGACAATTGCCTCTCAAAACATGTTTGGATCAAAGCAAATCCACCTTGGCTTCATTGCATTCACACTGTTTCTTCTGTGCTGGGATGCATCACCCATTAGAGCTTCCAAATTTTCCAATGAGGGTAATGTCTATATGCTTGTTTTTTTTTCGTCATCTTATTCATCATCATAATCGTCATTCATTTAGAAAACGATATTTTAAACTGCTTTAATTTATGGGAATTGATAGAGATTTGAATTCGGGCATTGGGAGGGCATAGTGCTCTGGTCTACTAGCCTAACTCAAGTCTGGATCATCACAATCTTATTGAGTTTGGGTTTTTGGTGCAGAAGATCCCAGAGAGTTTGTATACACTGAAGGGGACGAGAGAGGACCAGAATATTGGGGAGACCTTAAGGAAGAATGGAGCACATGTAAGGATGGAAAACTACAATCACCTATAGATTTGAGGGATGCCATTGCAGACAAAGTTAACTCAACTTCGGATCATCTTAAAATCCATTACAAGCCTACCCAAGCCTTGATGAAGAACGAAGGTCATGCTATTTCGGTAAGAAAGTGTAAAATCCCGCTCTGTTTTCTTGTTTATTTACCGTCCAAGGCATGAATGTTTACTGCTTTTGTTGTAATCTTGACAAAGCAGGTTGTGTGGGAGGGTGATGCCGGAGGAGTCACGATCAACGGCACAGAATACTTGCTCCGGCAATGCCATTGGCACGCCCCCTCCGAGCACACCATCAATGGCAAAACCTATGATGTGGAACTGCACATGGTTCACAAAGACGCGAGCAACGCTCGGGTAGCTGTGGTTGGATTCCTCTACAAAATTGGCAAACCCAATCCTTTCATCACACAGGTAAAAACTTCCATCATTGAGCTGTAAAAACTCGTTTCAGTTAAAAGCTAGAAAAGGAGAATACAGGAAGATCAATGGTGGTGTTCGTACTTTTCAGGTGAGAACGGCGATACGGTCTATGATTAAAAAGCCAACGGAGGTCCACCTGGGAGTGGTCGAACCGAGGAAGATGAAAAAGGCTCAGAAGGGGAAGCAGGATGCGGCAAAGAGGAAGATGAAGAGGATGAGCTCAAAATTTTACAGATACATGGGATCGTTCACAACCCCTCCTTGCACCGAAGGAGTTACTTGGACCATAAACAAACAGGTACAGCCACTTCATCAGCCCTGAAAGATTTTCCTAACTCTTGCAAATTCACATTTTGGTACCCGAAAACGAGAACCAAGCTGATTACAAACCGTTCACAGGTACATACAGTTTCACGATCACAGGTGGCGTTGCTTCAAAAAGCCGTTTACAAGGTGAGTAGCCTGTCTTCGTGAAGTGATTCTTCCAAATAACTAGCTACACCTATTAACTCCTCTTGATTTGTCTGAATGCAGTATGCAGAGATGAATTCAAGACCAGTACAACCTCTACATGACCGGGAGGTCAAGCTCCACGGCTCGTCATTCAGCAAGTGAGACATGCATAACTAACATCTTGGCAAATTCTATACGTACTTCAGAAACTGTGTGTTCAAGTCTATCTCAGAAGGTCTACGTTTGATTTCGGTTTTCTCTCTTCAATAAATCTATATGTACTTCAGAAGTTGCATACCTATTTGTAACTGTATTACATATTTATTTCATGATGGTTTACTGAAACGTTGTAGCACTTTCCATTGATGAAGCCTCATACAATGGATTCCCATTTCAAATGCCAAATGCTTTCCCCTACCCATTAGCATACGAAAATTGGCTCAAATATGAGCAAATTTTCCGCAACTAAACCTACGGAGAAACTTACTGGCCTAAGAACAGAGAGACTGACAATACCAATTTTCCCCCGTCACAACTAAAAGCTGATTTTTTTTTATATAATTTGGGAAGTAATACATCATAAGTTTTGATCTAGAGGTTAGTCACCTCATCGTTGCAGTAATCCTTGACGAGCATGATGCTGGCCCTCCTCGTGTTTTCCTTGTATTGTAGGATTTGCACTTAAGGCACTTGTGTCCCACAATGTGAAAATTGACCTCAGATGTTTCTCCACAGTCGTTGCAGAGGATCCAAACCTAACCAAAAGTGTGCAAAATTTAATTACCTAATAGTTGCAGAAGCCACAGAAAGTGATCATCTGGGTATACTTACCATCTTATTTAGATACTTTAGAGGCATGGGAGTCCCCGCAACCTGAAAATTGATTTGAAAGAGATCGGTAAACAAGAAAGACAGGTAACTAAGAGGTGGCCATACCACTCATTAAATTGAATCATCGAATCCTAGATTAACCTCCTCATCAAGTTTTTCCCACACACGGGACATATCGCGGAATGATTTTGAGCAAACTGGGCACGAATACCTGCACAGTTATATACATTTAATATGGCTACAGTTTCTTTACCATTTATAACAACCTATATCAGATTATCAGCATATATAAATATCTTGAAAACAAAAATGAATTACTGGAAATGCCGCTGCATCTCTTTTACACATTCCAAATGTATAGTGTGTCCACATCGCAAGACAGTAATGTCTTCCCTTGTATCGAAAAGAAACTGCACAAATACTGATGTGAGTTGGCACACTACAACGCAGAAAACTCAGTATATAATACTTGGAATTTTTAAATTTGTTCAAAACTTTCAGTCCATTTTTTTAACTATTAGAATTTTAACCACTCGAGGGAGCCTCGATATATTTCCAAATCTTGAAAAAGAGGGTCATTAGTTTGTTAGAAAGAATGTTAACTTTCCAAATTTCCCTTAATACTTGGACATGGTATCCTCCAAACTTTACCTCAAAGCACACAGGGCAATTATGATGCATTGCTTTTTCCACACAATTGTGTGAATCCTTCAACACGTTTGAGTAACAACATCCTAAAATATAGATAGAGATATCTAAATTAGACTATCTATAGAAGTATGATTAAAGAATGTAAAGGTAAAAAACCAAAGGTTAACATCTTACCACATTTGTTACAGTGGAAAAAATTCTCCCCACCTCCAGTTCTGTAAAAACAATTAAAACAGACTTAGACACGTGCAAAGGCTTATCGATGAAGAAACTTTTCTGGAAGTAAGATAATGAAAGGTAAAACGTATTCATAACAATTTAAGAACGTAGCGACAAGAAAACAAATGACAAAATCGAACACAAGAGTGTAGAAAAAAAGTCCAACCTGCAGATACCGCATTCGTTACAATGATACTGTTTCTTCGAAACCTAGCAAAAAGTAAAAACTTGGATTTTTCGATGATGCAAGTGTTTTCAAAACAGGGTTTATACTTTTAAGAATATGAACTAAAGAATCTCTCTTTTTCCAGCAGATTAGAATTCAGGGCTTACGTCATCGTCAAAGAACTTGCATTTGGAGCAAAAATAGTTTCCCATGCAAACCCCACATTGGATGCAGAGTTGTTGAACCTGAAAAAGATATCAGAACTTGAGAATCCATTAACCTCAATCCTTAGATTTCAAAATACAATTATCATTATCGGAATTTTCTAAAAGAAGGCTTACATCTTGTTCTTTGTTGCACGAGGAGCAGATGATCTGAAAGATACAAGGCAAGGCAACCAAAGTAAAACTGGATCAGTAACATTTCCCAATGATTAACAACTTCAAACGAAAATGGCATGACGAGGACCGAGGGGAATAACAGGAAAGAGGCATAATATACACCTTATCCATAAAGTTTAGATCTTCTCATGTTAACCCTTTTAACGCTACACATGATTAGCAAACATAAATGGAAAGCAAATTCATATCCCGCAAAACCCAGATAAAATCAGATCTCCATGGCAAAAAATGCCCAACAATAGTTTCTAATTCTATTCCAATTTCCAATTTCCTTTTCTTCTTAACTATTTTTTTTCTATATAACGATATATCTACCCCAAGATGAGGGAATAAATTGGTATCAAACTCGACGTTGATATGATTAATGAGAGGATCTAAAAGCAACTGACCCTTTTCACATCGTGGCGAGGAACGTCATGGCGATCAAGAGGATCAACTTCCAATGAATTCTGCTCCAAATAAACATATTACCACAATCATAAGAGGCCGAATTTCACAACGATCACGAAATCAATAAAAACTCGAGAACCAAAAAATAAAAAAGAACAGACCTTAGCTTCGTTATGGCAATGCCTGCAATCGAATATCTGATCACAGCAGGGTGCTCTGATCTTACAACTCCGTCTGTAATGCGCGCACCTTCAAAAATACATCATACCAACAACAATTAATCACAAAAACCAGCTCAAAAATAAATAAAAAATTAATTAATTAAATTGAATTTTAATGAGAAATACCCGAAATTCCCAGACACCATCTCGGTGAGAGAGTTGACTTTCTGGTGAGAATGGTCGTCGTCAATGGAAACCTGGGGCTTGAATCCGCCGTCCATTCGCCTAAATATGCTGAAAACTAGGTTACCCAGAAGAGAAAATTGAAGCTTGAAGCGAACTGTAAAAATGGCGAGGAGAGAGAGGAAGGCCTGGCAATTTGGCTTTGCAGAGAGCTTTCAAGTAAAAGGGCAAAGCTGCTGATGAGGAGAGCACCTGATGAGCAAATGAGGTGCGTTTCATCAGTTTCTGATATTTTTCTTGTTGGAGTGACGAAACTGATGACGAGGCGACACGGCACCGTTTCCCGGTAATAATTACACCTCTTGATCAAAATAAAATTAAAAAATTAAAAATTAAAAAATTAAATAAAATAAATAAAATAAAATAAATATTTTTGTCATAAATAGTTTCTGAAATTGACGCTTGCATCGCTATGATTCCTGAAATTAAAAATCAATCAATGTATTCTCTAAAAATAAGTGTCGCAAATCAATGTGGTCATTCTGTCACAATTCTGTTAAAAATTCTGTTAAGTGCTGATGTGGCACATAAATGGGCCCCACAAGATTTATGGATTTTTATCACAAATGGTCCCTAAAATTAACCCACATCATCAAAAATGACTCCTGAAATTGACCACACCATCTTGAAAATTATCCCTAAAATTGACCACATCATCAAGATGGTCCCTGAAATTGAAAATCGATTAATGTAGTTCTTGAAAATTTATGTCACAAATCAATATGATCATTTCGCCACAATTCTGTAAAATAAAAAATAAAAATTGTTAAGTGCTAATGTAGGTTTAATAATTAATTAAAAGAGTTGTCTAAACACCTTTTTTGCACAATAGATTTTTAAGGCACAAGGTTTAACCAAGGCTTAAGAGGGGTTGTGGAAATAGTTTTCAACCAACAATAGACGCACCTCGGTTATAACCGCATTATCTCAAGGCAGACCTCGTCATTCTTTGCGTCACCAGACCACCAGGAAAGCGCCGAACAAACTCTCCAAGATTAAGGTTGTGAGTATATTGATCGCCTAAATGTTAACGGTGATGTCCCAAAAGTCGTTGTCAATCGGCCAAGTTGTCACCAAAGGTAATCTCAATCCAGGTTCAATTCGGCGAAGGATGCCGAAGTGTGTAAAAATTGGTGTAATGTGATTTTTTTTTTTAGAGAATAGAGAGTGAATGAGGTAGAGAAATGTGGACTAGGATCGAAGGTGATTGCAGGACTGGGTTTTTGGGTTGACAATTTTTTTTATTAACTATTAAATTATTAAGCCTATTTGTAATTTTTTTTTAAATTTAATTAGACTTGTATGACCCATTTGTGTGTTACATCAGCACATAACATAATTTTTTATAGAATTGTAACTGAATGACTACATTGATTTGAGACACTTACTTGCAGGACTACATTGATCAATTTTCAATTTTAGGGACTATTTTGATGTTGCGGGTTAATTTCAGGGACCATTTTGATGTCGCGGGTCAATTTCAAGAACTATTTGTGAAAAGAAGAAAAAAAGACTTTATGGGGCCCATGCCATTTCAGCACTTAACAGAATTGTGATGAAATAACCACATTGATTTGCGACACCTATTTTTTAGGGACTGCATTGATTGATTTTCAATTTCAAGGGCAATCTTGATGGTGAAGGTTAATTTTAGGGACTATTTGTGATAAAAACCTAAAAAAAAATTGTGATAATTGCATACACATGTTTTTTTTTATGCAATTAATATTTAGTTTCAATAATGTTTGTAGACCAGTATTTCACACTGCATGTTCTAGGTTTTTTTTATGGCTGTGAATCACATGATGGCGGCCAGGAGATGCTTAAATACCTTTATGAGTCTTTCCAGTTTCCAGAAAACTAGACTGTCATGCCGAAACCACCAGTTTGTCTCATTTTAAAAAAAAGAATAGTCTATCAACCTTACCTTATTCCACTAGTTTCGTTGGATTGGTGAGACGTGCCCTAATTTAAAAGTCGTATCGAAGTTTCTCTCTTAAATTTGTGAGTTAGGGAATCGATTTTATATTCACTAATCATGCAACCATATCTAATTTATCTAATTTATCTTCTAAACTCTGAAGTTGGGATGATGTATTCAATGTTACAGAGTCCAAATGGACGGCGGGAGCACGGTGATTTTACAAGGAGAGGACTGAGACATTTGGTTAAGTAGGGGGATGATTTGGATTTTGGAGGGTATTTTGGGTAAAAAAAATTGAAAATTAATGGGTTTGGATAGGATTGGATCGCGTAGGGGATTGCTAACTGGGTGCGAACGTGGTGGGCACACAGAAAGTGGATATACTGGAAACGCTACTTTAGAAACCGTGGTCGTTGTTTGATGACGTGTCGGCTAAGTTCTAGCTTTTGGGTTCGGAGATAGGATATTTATCACGAAAAAATATTAAAGAAATTATATTTTTAGACTATAAAAGCAAAAAGCCCATGTGGCATCGCGGGTTTTTAAACTTTGTTAAATATATGAGACTTATAAAAATTTATTTACATCCATTTCAAATTCTATTTACATCCCTATGGCTATTTTTTTGGGTGAACTCCCTATGTTCTACATAGAACAAATGATACGTAAAAATTACCTTATTTACATCCATGTAGTTATAATACACGAAAAAGAAAAATCTTGATTTCTATGTCCTAACTTTTCACATTGTTGTTTAGTACTTCACTCTTCTTCTTTGTTGCCAAAGAGATGTTTTTCTTGTACCATGCATAGGATTTTTAGAAATGAATCAAAACTAACATGCTATATAAAACTTGTGTTTCACTTGCTTATTGATTGGGTTCAATCTTAGCATGAGAAAAGCATTCCATGATACAAAAACACATAGTTAAGACAACATCCAGCACACCACATCTTGGCACCATCATTTGTTTCGCCGTGGTGGTGTCTAGACTTTCGGTGACATTTTAAGTGGTAGCTTTTTTGGTGTGACCGCGGACTCCGTAAGGTCATCAAACTCGTCGTCGTTGGCATGTCTTAGAGTGATCATAATTCAAGCAGCCGAATTTGGTGAGGTATTTTTTGAGCTCTTGCAACCCACTGACGTTTTGGCCCTTGTGGCATCCCTCCAAGTGTTGGATGAACATGACTTTTTGGTATCATGTGCAAAAAATGTAAAATCCAAGCAAGAGATGATAGTTGGAAGGAACATGCATAAATTAAACATTAAATTTTCATCACACTTATCATAACTAAATAAAGTAAATACACAGTAATCATATCATAATCACAAAAGTACGGATTTTCAACTGCCACAATATTTAACTACTACTACGAATCCCTTGCAAAAAAAAAAAAAACAAAATCTGGACAATATATGCTCATGTTGATCTGAGGCCCTAAATTATGAGAAACGAATGAGGAGTACAACAGAACCTGAATGACCTTGTGCTTCATGGAATGCTGCATTACCATTTGCATGTCTACATAGCTCTTAGACTCTTAGTTATTCTCGTAGCTCTGAAATCTCACGATAGAGTTGCTCCATCTGCACTCTCATGTCGTATGTGAATTCCAGTTCTTGCAAGTTCAATAGAGTTAAACTCACAATTGGAGGATGATTTGTGGGGGAAAAGAAATGATGGTGAGGTCACGAGGGATAGGTGAATGGCTAAAGCCGACGCACAGCAAGTCGAAAAAACTTGTGTATTAGACGTTGATGACGCGGTCGATCAGATCGAATAGGAAAAGAAGTTGTCGTAGAGTGAAGAGGAGGCGTAGATAGGGATGGGCAAATACTCATTGGTTATGGGTAACCGCGGTTACCCGCCTGTTTAAATTAAACGGTTACGATTATGGGTAACCGTTTAAATAAATAAACGGTTATGGGTATAACCGTTTACCCGCGAAATTTAAATGGGCGGTTATGGGTATTAACCGCGGTTATAAACGGGAAACCGTTTACCCATTTATTTTATATATGTTTTTTTTTTCAAAAGAAAAAATAAAATAAAATTCTTACAAGATGTCCCTATGATGTTACAAAATCCTCCGACATTAGCAGAGACACAGGCATCCTCAAAATAATCAAGAGTCAAAACTATAATTGGCTTAACATAACTCAAGACAAACCCGAAATCAAAACCTTTCGGCCAATCTGGCAGTAACTGCTCTTAATTTCGAATACACTTTTCCGGCAGGGGACCCTAAGATAAGGCTGCAAATAGAATCCCTTGCAACTTTAATATTTGCAAACGAACCCAGTATGTGAATCTTGGTGTCAGCAATCACAATCCTCGTCTTTGTAGCATTCTCGATTGCAAACTTTGTTTTACCGCCCTTACCGGACAGTCTTCCTATAGCACGAGACAAGTGCTCCCCATGAAATTAACACAAACCATATTCCTTATCGGACAAAACTTAGATCAATGTTATTTACTATAGTACATGATTTCATGGTCCATTATATATATTATGTTAATACTTTACATTCCGAGTTAAATAACCAAAGAATACTGTCTTTTAACAGTTTTCGTAACCCAAGAATACCTAGCCAATTTTATATTACCTTCATTGTTAACAATTAAAAATATCGTGCTTAAACTATTATTTCAATTATTGGAATGGTATAAGGACTTAAAAATTAAAATTCGGAAATGTATGATGAATGTACCTATAACGGTGTTTAATTGTTAGAAAAAGAAAATTGTGACAGATTTTCCTTTTTTTAATTTTCAAGTTGTTAAAAAAACACGTAGACAGGTGAAAAAATGAGTAAATGGTAAAAAAAAAAAAAGGATAAATGGGTTAAAAAAGGATAAACTGGTATTAAACGGTTATGGTTAAATGGGTACGCGATTATGGGTATGGTTAACCGTTTATAAACGGTTATGGGTATGGGTATAACCGTTTAGGCAATTACCTAACGGGTAAACGGTTATGCGGGTATGAGAATAAATGGTTATGGATAAATAACCGCGGTTACCTGCCCGCAATAACCGTTGCCCATCCCTAGGCGTAGAGGCACTGCCGCAGGGGGAGTTTTTTTCGCTGCAGAGGACAACAGCTGCGAATAGGAGAGCAGATGATTCACACGTGTCCAACAAGGATAAACTCGCCATCTCACTGTTGAGCCAAAAAAAGCTGGAGCATAAGAAAGAGAAAAGCAGGGGCAATTATGCCAATTCATTGTGCTTAGGAACAGTGAAGCTACTGAATTGGGTTTTCTATTGAATTGGGTTTTAGTATATATAGAATTTATATGATATCATATTAGGTTTGGCATGTTTAAGTATAATAAGTTCAACAATTCAGTACTACGGTGTAGTTGTATTTCTCTTCATTTGTAAGTGAGAGGTCTTAAGTTCAAATCTCGTCAATGACGAATTCGATACTAAATTATGTTGGCTATTGTATGTCTTAATCGAACTCCTCTCTCTCTACTTAGTGTAAAATATATATCGATATACTAAAAAAAGTATAATAAACCCATTTATATATTTTAGGATATCTAATGAGGTCTCTTCCTTCTCATTTGAAAATATGAATCAAAATATTGAATGTTTAAGTTTAATCTTCTTCCTCTTTTCTCTTTACTTCTCCCTCTTTTCTTCTCTTTCGATTATGGATTTTAACAATATTTTGTGAATCATGTGATGGTTAATGGTTAAATTTGTTCTTTAAGTCTCTCTAGCCTCTAACTGAAAGAGCAAACCCAATGACAAAATAAAGTTGGGCCTTTGGAAGCTATGTATTCTTGTAGTCGGTGTGAGCCATGACCAAGCCCATTTATCCCGTAGAACCTCCACTTAGTTCGGGCCAGATTTTTCAGCCCATGTCCAAGCCAATTGCAAATTGGAAACAAAATCAATAATTGTTTTTAAAAGCAAGTGCGGAAAGCCTTGGTAGCAAAATGATGAGGTAGATAAATGTGGACTCGTTAAAATTTTGTCAGAATTTTCAATTCCGTTAGAGAGAAAAAAAAAAAAAAAAAGAGTACCGCACAGCGAAGTGAGGCAAAATAGTTATTGATTGCCATATATTTGGTTTGTGCTTACCTTAGAGCATCTTCAAATGAGATATCAAAAAATCTACATTATCAATAATAGTAAAAAAAGACATCACTCGTATTTTCCAACCAAAATGTCAATTCCTATGTGTCATGACATGAAATGGCAGCAGAAGAAGTTTAATAAATGTTTTTTTTATAATTTTTATTCTTATCTTTTGTTTCAAAAATACTAATTACAACAATAAAAAGTAAATAATGTAATAAATAATAGTCTAAATTTGACATATCGGTTGGAGAACAAAATTTAAAAAATGATCAATTTACCACATAAGCCTTCAAATTTAAATTTTATGTTTAAAATTTGAAATCTCCTTTGGAGATTGTCTTAGTAGTCTAATAGTCTAAACCAAAGATTGGCCCTCGAGTGCAAAGGCAAAAGGGAGATTGATTGCAAGACCCACTCTTCGAGAGGGACGAAGGTTGGCCTTAGTGATCCGGAGGTGCCAAGTGGAAGGGTCGTCACTCAACGAATAAAAGTTGCTCTAAGGATAACAGACTGATCTTCCCCAAAAACTCTCATCAATGAGAAGGTTTGACACCTCGTAGATAACGATTCAGTAATTCTTACAAAAAGATGTTTTCTTAAGAAGATGAACGCATAGTGGGAGGACTGGTACGAGGTTGAGAGTGCAAGAGGACGGAGCCATGCCCCAACTTTGGGACCCAAGCCTCAAGTCTCAAACTCGGACTCGAGCTTGTCCTTGGAACCTCAAACTTGAACTATGTACATGTATAGTTTAATTCAATACTTGACTAAAGCTTTGTTGATCATATATGCCCAAACTTTAACGGAATGAAAATAAACCATAACCCAAACATATCTAAGAACTATAAGACATATTCTGAAATGACAACAACAAGACATTAGAATCATGAATATAATGAATCAAATCAATATAAAATAGAGATGAACTAATTATATTGAACTTATACGCAGAATACATAAGAAATGGCTCTTCCGGATGACAAAGGAATTGGCGTATGCATAAGAAAGTCTTATACTCTCTCCAAACTATATGTTCTTGCTATAAATAGGGTTTTGCACATAATACATTATTGTGAGAGCATGGACAATCCTTAAATAGTTGCTAGGATATCTCTCAATTAAGCCTATTATTAAATGAGAAATACCATAATCACAATTATATATTTTATATCCCGCCATATTAAGTCTTACCAAATATGGCCTACGTAATCAGATAATCAGAGTTAAGACTCTATTATTCTAGCCATATTAAGGCTGCAAGATCACTCGAACAAAGTGATGTAATTTGACAAAGTTATTGATACTCACAATAATTCTTACAAGAACATCAAATTTGGTCGTTTGGAGAAACCCGTTGGAAGGAATTTTAGCAATACCGCATCCGCAAGTTTTTGCATTGTGTATTTCACTAATGTTGGTAACTTGTAGAAACACTTGATTATGAAGGTGTGAAAATTGTCTTAGATGTCGGAAAATCAGTCAACTTTGAAAGGACTATAAAGAGTTGAGTTATTCATTTTATTGTCAATATTCCTCGTGATAGACTTTCTCACCATCGTGTGAGTGCTTTTCGTTCTTTTTGATTTGCGTTGGCGCCGGCCCTAACTTTGGTTAGGGTCGGTGCTAGTCCCATGTTTTTTATGTGTGTTTTGTTTCGATGGTTTGCTTGGTTTTAGTTCTTTCTTGCTCTTCCTGTGGCCCGCAAATTTTCCTCCCCTCCCCTGCAATTTTCCCGATCTCATCCTCGATTCTCTCCTTTTGCCTTTGATTTTACCTTTTTGAGACTTAAACCCCCATCCCCCGTTTCTTCCATAATCTTTGACTCATCCACCCTTTTTGACCCATACCCCCTCTTTGATCTATACCCCTCCACCATCTGCATCTTTTGGTTCCGCCACCTCTATCCTCAATTTCGATCGGTTTCCGCCTCCGTTTACTGCGCTTTGTCGCGCATCTTTGGCAGGGTGTGTAGAGCTTTAGCTCGGGTGCTTGCACCACCACCCTTGTTGACCATTATTGGTCCTGCATGTTATTCACCCTTGTTGGTGATGTTGCTCGTGGGTTCTCCCTGCGTGCTTCCTTGTTCTCGTGGCGGCGGTTCTTGCTGGTTCTTTGAGGATGTTGTGGCATCTTGCTTCACCAATTCTGGGGTTCTTGATGTTGTAATCTTAGATGAACATGTTGGGAGGCAGTTCGTGAAGATTGTTCGGTGGTTCTTTGGCAGCAGCAGGAAGACTAGTTTCCTAAGGTTTTTTTGTTTGTTTAGTTTGTGTGTGCTGGGCTCCAATGGTGGGCTTGGAGCTTTGTCTTTTGTGTGTTTGTGGCCCATTTTTGTTTGTGCTTAACTTATTTTGGGCCTTTGTTGTACTTGTTGTTGTGGTAATGAATTTTACCCTTTGTCCAAAAAAAAAAATAATAATAATAATAATAATAATAATTAATAATATATAATATATGAATGTGAAAGAAGCATTTCAGGAGGCTTCCTACCAAAATTAGGATGAGGTGGCCTTTTATTATATAAAGAATGATGATTGCCTTCCTCTTTTATATATATCCCAAACAATCATATAAACAAAGTTGTCTAAACATTTTCATTAGTTGGGATAACTTATCCCAGTAGATGGGTGGGACTATTTTCGGTTAGGCTAATTCATACTTTAATTTAGAATGTAGGCATGGGGGATTAGACTAATTAAAATTGTCCTTTTCCCATAATTCCCTCACTATTAAAATTGTTCATATGACCATATGGATACCCACAGTGCCTCCTAATTCCTTATATAATTCCCTCAACAATTCAAATTGTTGGAGAACAAGAATATTTAAGGCCATACGTACACGGTGGCTCTAACATAGTAAATTAATTTGCCATGTTTACAATCATGTAAAGTACCGATTCACTAATATTATATTGTATGGAGAAATTCCTACACATAACATGACATTACTGGATTACGATGCCACAGTGATGGTAACCATTTCTATATGTCTTTCTTCTCAAAAAAGAGAGTAATATACATCAAACGAGTTCACCTTCATATAACATCCCTATTTGATGCATGTCATGTGTTAAAACCTTACACATATCATTATTCTATTAAAACATGACGTGACAGGTGCCTGGGAACTTGTCCTCCACACGCATATATTTGATATTTGTTCAGAATGAGGATCGTCTCCGGATCCTCTTTGTGAGGATCCAAATGATCATTTCATCGTAAATCGTGCGGTTAATTTTCGTCATATACTATTTGTGTTCAATTTTAAATAAAAATTTTAAAATAATTTATGACCGCACAACTTACGATGAATAGACACGATTAAATAATTTTCGGAATCCTCACAATCAGAATACAAAAAGGATCCTCATTCGTTTGTTCATCACCGTCCATCCCCACCTTACCAACCTCACTCATGGTTTATGGTTTATAATTAATAATCCGAGCAACTGAGTGGGACAAAGGACAAAATTGGAACGCCACTGGACTCGAGCTGAAAATGGTGCGCTATTATTAGCTAAGAACCAAAGAGATGTAAAATTTTGAGTCGAAAAAAAAAAATCACCTGCTTCGCTCTAAAAGTGGATTCCATGACCTTTTTGTCTAAATTCAAAGCATTACATGCACATGTGTACACGCAACATTCCAAGAGAGGAAAAATACACACATGGAAGGGTTAAATGTCATATCCTTGTATGGTAATCGAAACAAGGCGATCTCGATTGTTAATATATTGTCTCTTACGTTTACTACTATTGATATATATTTTGAAATTTCAAACGTATACGTAATTGGTGGACTATGCTGGTAAATATGTGCAGCTTTTAAACCCAAGATATTTGTATAGAACCGTCTTAATATATAGACGAAGTAACTATGTAGAGAAAACGGTTTCTTTAATGCTTGTCTTATTGAATCTTTGTATTCAAACTCTCCTTCATTTCCGCTTCTCTTGATATAACTTAGAATGATAATATATGTTCTTATTGAATCTTCATATTCAGACTCTAATCTATCTGCCCATATGAAAACGGTTTCTTTAGTGCTTCTCTTACTGGACATTCATATTCACTCTCAATTTCCACTTCCCTTAATGGTAGTTACTTGATTTTTTCGACTTATTCAATCTTCGTGTTCAAACTCTCCTCCGTATCCACTCCTCTTAAATTTAACATAACAGAGAATGATAATACCGTTTATAATCAAAACGGTAATTATTTTTAAATAGTGTGATTGAAAAAGAAACTCATATGGGCGGTGAGGTATGGGACCGCAAAATCTCTTTTGAAGATCTTTGAAGTTTGGAAGGTAGCATGGAATCTGTGGCCATCTTGGAACCACGTCATGGACTTCGCCACTTGCCGCATCCAACAGTATATTCCGGCAGTAGTGAATATTGCAGTGAGAGAAAGAAGGGTAATTAACACGTCGAAGCTTTTCAAAGGAGAAAAAAGAGGAGTAAGCTTTTGAGTTTTAGAGTTTGAAAACAGTAGCACCCCGCAAGGGTAGCCAAAAGAGGCAGACTAAAAGGACAAGTTTAGGGTCCATCCATTTGGTGATGGTGATGATACTGCAAAAATGGTCCACAATTCTCACGTGCTCTGATTGCTTCACATTTCATGATTGAGAGTGAGATGATGATTAGGAATGTCGAGAGCGGCTTTTATACAAAACGGATTTAAGGTTATTATGTCCTCGTTTTTAATCTAGTAATGTATTGTTACGTGAAATGAAAGATGAATTCGCTCCATACAGATCATTTTCGGACTTCTATGAAGTGGAAGTAGGGTATAGTACCCTTCCTCCACTACAAGAAAAATGGGCTAAGAACACAATTGATATGTGCCCTTTGCATTTTCATTGAGCACAAATATATATTGGTGCTCTTAGATGTCAATGAGCACAAAACTATCACAAATGTGCTTTATGAACAAAAAGGCACATTAGTTAGTGTCTAAACAAAAATGTATTTGTGCCTATTAAAATTTGAACACAAAAGTTTGTGTCGCTATTTATGGATATCCGTAACACTAACTTTTTTATTAATTTACAAAAACACAAAAAACATTTTCGTGCCTGAACAATTTAATATATTTGAATCATTTGATTTTATAGGCTCAATGTTCGTGTCTTCCTTCACCAGTCTAGACACCAATCATATTTTAGTATTAGTTTTTATTGATCAAGGTGCCCCACACACACACGTTTCATCACCATCACCTGGCAGATCCACTGTTTGGATCAAGTGGATGTTTTCTAAATTTATTTTCCTATTCGATACTTTCTGCTATCAAATTACAGGGCTTTACCAATTGGATCAGTTCTTGAAAAAATTACGGAGTCAAAATTTATTCGAATAAGAGTCAACAAACCAATAAAAATTTGTTTGTCAACTTTTTTTGTCTTTACATTTAGCACACACAAAAAATTAGATTATAAAATAAATTATAAAATTGTGGTAAAGAATGGTATGAAGCTGTCTATAAGGTCATCTGTCTAATTAACCGTACAAAGGTGTAGTGGGTCTTCAAATAGACAAATGACACAATTTGAAAATAAATGCCCATTGAATATTAATAATTATAAATTTCCTTTTTGTGACACAAATTTTAAAAATTGTGTCCAGTAAATAGTAATAAATTATAAATCATTCAACTTCCCATATAGAAAAAGAATATGTTTGCACAATTATGGATTTGTGCATTTGAATTATTTTAATATTATATGTTGGCACAATTATGAATTTGTGCATTTGAATTATTTTAATATTTTTGTGTTTTCACTAAGTTTGGGATACCTTTCCTTTTAAAAAATTATTTTTAGTCCTTAATTGGTGAGCCAAGGGGGCCCACCCTTTGATTTTTGTCATCCGAGTCTCTCTCTCATCTCTCTTCCTTCTGTCTCTAGCCACTCTCCCTCTCCCGAGCTCTCTCACTCGCAGCTCTCTCTTTCTCAGCCCTCTCTCTCTACGCTCTCTCTCCCTTGAACTCCCACACACACATACCCATTCACACTCGGAGGCACCTCTACTCGAGAACATCCTCATCATCTGCACCTCGTCATCATCGTCCCATCTCGTCTCTGTGAAATTCGCCGGTAAGGGAACAAAAGCTCCGACGAGCTCTCTCTCCTTTTCCGTTAGGGTAAGTCGGATAATTATCTCTATCTTCGTTAATGCAACCCTTGGATGTGAGTTCCGAGTTAAATCCGTCCCTTCTTACCTAGGTTCTACCTCGGAATCGAGCTGGGTTAAGCGCACCCATTTTCGCCGAACCCGTGAGTATCGAAGGTTTTTCCGGTCACCTCCGACCGTTTTACGGCGGACCAAAGGTATAAACTTCTTCCTTTCACCTTGTACTTCCTTTTGGTACCTAGATCGGGGTGTGAAAGAGGCGGAGCTGGCGATCTCCGGCGAGGCAATCACCAGCGTCACCTTCCTCTCCTCACTGCAGACTCCCCATTACCTTTTGCTTTCTGGAAATCGAAACTGACGCGATAAAATGACAACCTCCGTCGCGGCTTGACTCCCCAGCGAGATTTTTCGTCGAATCCAATATGGGTGAGTCTCGAAAACACCTTGGTTAGGTTCTTTAAGTTGTTTGGAGATGTTTTGCACTGCATGCCTGATTTGGTTAAGTTTGGATGCAATTTCAACTTAGGGGACAAATTCCCTAGATTTCCAGGGAGGGCTATGATTTTCAGGCTGATTTTAGGATATCACCGACCACCCAATGGCCCTGAAGAAGGTAAATTTCGATTACTTACCTTTGTAGCTTTGTTTTAGCTTTTGAATTGTTGAAAATGCTTGTGATTTGGACCAAAACGGACTCTGAAACCCCTGGTGTGGCTGCAGGTTGCATTGTCGCTGCTTGTGGTACAGTTGTGGATTGTGCGTGGAGCACATGCGCCTCTACCGGAAGGATGATTGCCTGAAAGGATGAATTTACGTTTTCAAGGATGATTATACGTTTTCAAATGTTTTTTTCAGATTGTAGGGTATTTCGAATTTGTTATTTTTATTTTTTTTAATTTAATTGATACGGCACAATTACAAAAATTGTGCTAACATGAATCTGAAATGGCATCTGACACAGGTGTCAGAACAGGAACAGGGCACAATAAAAACCTTATTTGTGCTCAACTCTTTGAGCACACATGGCTGTATCGTGCCCTCTATTCAAAGGTGACGCCCATAGAGGGCACATATACAAATATAGTTGCTGCACTGTTGCTATTGGTCTATGGGCACAATTGTTCGTGCTCTTTGGCCTCAAAGGGCACTGATAATTTATTGTGCGCAGTAGTCATTTTTGTTGTAGTGCTAGTTTGAGAACAACTTATATCGAACACGTTTACACCTGATTCACTAAAATATTGATGTATGTTAAAAAACTTAACACTTATCATCATTTTGTTAGAAAGAAACGTTATAGTGCCATCTTTTTACTTAAATTTCGTCGCATACATTTCATATGGGCAGTCTTCATTTTTATGGTGGACCTGAACGTGAATCACACCCACCTCAGGCCGTCCGCATGAAATGAAATATATCCACCGACCTTAAAACTATATCATATCAAAAGCTCTTTAATTTCCAAGGCCACATGATATTAATTGAATCACCATGCATTGCATTGCATGCACAAATATTGAAGAAGCATCATGCATGCAGTTGAGTTGAATTTACTCCTCCATAGCTTAGCTTTAGCTAGGTTGGTAATATTACTTCTAAATATATACCACTTATAATTAAGAATATCTTGTAGCTAGTTGTAATTAGTTTCAAAATGTATGTTTTCTGCTTGCTTAATTTCAAAATACAGATCCAATCTGATAATTCCAATGTATTGCACAAAATATGAATACCATTTCTATTCAAACTACATATTGAAAAAGAGGAATCAAACACAGACACGTCATCAGAGGCATGTATAAGTTTTTTTTTCCCCGTTAAAAAATGGATCAATTGATGACTTCGTCATGACAGTTCACTTGAAATTCAGCCTCACAGATGCATGCATACGTTAATTATCGTTAGTTATATACTATGAGACAATTGATTTTATTACGAATTATTTTAAATTACAAGAAAAGTGATTATTAGGTGCGGTCAACTAGGGGCAAATGGAAGAATTCGCCTCTATTAATAAGATATTAGATGCAGAAATATTATTTGCCGCAGAAATATTATTTGCCCCTATTAGTTCTATTAGGGGCGTTTAAATCAGCCCTTAATATGGGAACAATTTTCAGCTGTTAATTTTAATAACTAGCAGGGGAAACAACCGCCCCTATTGTCAATAAGATTTAATTATTTAATACCCTAACCCTAATCCCCACTATTACCTTATCAATCACCACTTTCTTTAACTATTTATTTTTTGTTTTATTTTAATTTCTATCTTTTAAATGTATCAACACCTAACCCTAGGTTAGATATGCATTATCTCTTCCTATATTAATTTAACTGTTCTTCTCTCCTGCGTTGTTTATTCACTCTATCAAGTATCAATAGCATTCTCTCTTCTCCTTCCCTTTGTTCTTTCCCTTCATTTTTCGTTCCCCTTTTTTCTTTATTTCTTAATGCTTGTCATTGGTGGATTGAAATCAAGATAAAGAGACCATTAGGGGTTGAGAAAGCTTAAAACTTTGATTGATTTCTGAAGTTTATTATTCTTTCTTTTCTGTTGTTCTGCAACGTTCATATAGGTAGTAATTGTCATTAATTTTCTTTACCCAATTATTTTGATTTTGAGTTTTTTATATTTTTTGTGCGATTACGTTATGAACCCAAATTGTCTCTATTTGAATTTGAGATTTCTCTTTTGTTTTTATATGTTTTGTAGGTTTTGTTTGGTATTCGATTTGGAAAGGGAGGCAGTATTCGAGTGCGTATTTTTATTTTTGGAAAAATTTGTAACAATTATTATGATCATGTGTTTTGTGTTTACAGGGAAGATGGAACACATACTTTTCATATGCATCAAGGGGAGATTGAAGATAGACTTTTAATCATGTTATGTGTTTCAATCAAGGGATTAAGTCTTTGATTAGATTTAGATTTGGAGAGAACTTTTAGAGAACCTTATGTACTGGGGTGGATTTGTATTTATTCATCGTACTCCTATCATGTAACATTTGTATCTAATCAATTGAAGAATGTAACTTTAATATTAATTTGTTGGCAATAATTCTTGTTTCTTCATCTGGGTTGGTGATGATATTAATTTTGAATAATAATTTTCGAAGAACTGAAAAGAATTATAAATATACTTGACTTTGAAAATGTGAGAATACATATCGAATAATTAATGGTGGAATGGAAATCGTTTCTCAATTAAAACAATTTCCAAAATGCAATATGACAAATAAAAACTCAATTAAATACAAATTATTAAAGTAGGGGCCTTAATAATCGCCCATAAAGCTTTCAACATCCGCACCTAATGTTTTTTCCACGTCACACTTGCCTACATGGCATAATAACCATTAGGGGTGGAAATATGTACTATTTTGTCTTTATTTATCAATAGCAACGTCTTTTTTAGGTGCAAATTTTATATCCACCCCTCCTTACTATTAAGTGCAGGAATCTTCATTTTTTGCCCCTCTTTTTAACTAATAGATGCTAATGTTTTAGCCTCTATTTGTTGAAAGTTTTGTAGTGATGATGTATCATAATGATAATAAGAATTTAATTACCTGGCAAGTATGCTCTAAGTTTTCTATAATTTGATTCACCCGCGTAGTTTAAAAATATGATAAGTGTAATATTACTCTTATGAACAAATCCAAAAAAATATTATATTGTCGGTGGCAGGGGTCAAATCAGTTGCATGCAGGGTGGTTTTTACCTCAAAGGGTAGGTTAAAGCTACCGAAAAATTAAGTGAGGTTCCAGATTTGACTTTTTAACTAAACCCCACCTTAGATTTGCTTTTCTCCGACCATTCTCGTAGCCTCGTAGGGTCCAAACTAGCAGTCGATAAAATTAAGAAGAATTTAAAATACAGTACATACAAAAGATAAATGGAATTTGATGACGCAACAGCAGAGAGCATGCAAAACAAAATACAAATCAACGATGGAGATCAACTCATGACGACAACGATCATGATCATGATCATGATTTTCTTGATGAAACGAAACACAAGAACTCAAAGGTACAAAACCCACCATGCATGCAAATGTAATTAAATCTTAAAGACTCCTTAATTAAGCTTAATTAAGGCTTAATCAATCAGTAGTCAGTGGAGGGCAGTTGCTCGTGGCCGCTGTTGCCGATGAACACGAACTCGTAGATGAGCCCGGCGAGCCCGGCGCCGATCAAAGGCCCGGCCCAGTAGACCCAGTGGTTCTCCCAGCTCCAGCTCACCAACGCCGGCCCGAAAGAAACGGCCGGGTTCATGGACGCTCCGTCGAAAGCCCCACCCGCCAAAATGTTGGCGCCAACGATGAAACCAATCGCGATGGGCGCGATTGTCCCCACGCTCCCATTCTTCGGGTCAAGGGCGGTCGCGTAGACCGTGTAGACCAGTCCGAACGTCATCACGATCTCGAAAACGAACGCGTTCCACACTCCCACTCCCGAGGACAGGGAGAAAGCAGCGGTAGTCTGCGAAGCACCGTATCAAAACCCGTAGCTAAGTCACTTTTTAATTTACCTAAAAAAAGGGTATTAAAGGAACGGGGAGTGGGAAGTGGGAAGTGGGAGATGAGAAAGTTACCTGGCCGTTGGTGACGAACTTGAGGAGGCCGCAGGCGACGGTGGCCCCAAGGAGCTGGGCGATCCAGTAGAGGATGCCGCGGAGGAGAGTGATATTGCCGCCGATGAAGGCGCCGAAGGTGACGGCGGGGTTGACGTGTCCGCCGGAGATGTTGGCGCTGATGGAGACGGCGACGAAGAGGCCGAAGGCGTGGGCGAGCGCGGCGGCGACGAGGCCTGAGGGAGTATTTGCGGCGTCATGGGTTAGCTTGGCGAATGCCATTCCGGAGCCCTCGCCGGCGAAAACGAAGATGAGCGTCGAGATGAACTCGGCTAACGCAGCCCTCAACGCGTCCGGGTGGTACGTTTCATCGGGTCGGCCCACGGCGATGTTCCGGATCGGCATGGTTGAGATGATCGGACGGTAGAGATTTGCTCCCGAATTAAACTCACTGGTATAGTGCAGCTAAGTAGCAGTAGAGACCAGTAACACTTGACACGGGACTTAGAAGCGGTCGTTCTAATTATATATATCGAAGTTGATGAGAGATGGGAACCGGCTGTACCCGGTTGCCGGTCCAAAGTGGATTGGAATGTGGAACGTGATTGGTCGACAGCCCGTGAGATGGCGAAATAATAAGGATTTTTCAATTTTTTTTCATTTTTAATTTTCGCTTGGAGGCGTCGAGCCTATCCGATAATCTGTAATTTCTGGATCGGTGCTCTCAGTTCATAACTTCAGACAGCGAAGCGGTGGCGCCGAAAACGCTTGTGGGATTTGACACGTGGAGATGAGGGATAGGGGACACGTAACGTCTCGTCTCTGGAATGATCGAATTTATAGAAAAATGATTTGTAAATTAGTTATTTAGGGGAAATTTTAACCGTTCATCGTATATCGTGCGGTCATTTTTCGTTAGGTACTATTCATATCTAATTTTAAATTTTAAATTTTGAAATGATTTCTGACCGCACAATAAACGATGCACGTTTGAGATTCAAGAATCTCTAAGAAAAATATCCGACGATCCTTTTCCGTTATTTAGGAGAGATGTGATTCGATAAATATAAATAATTGGAAAGTTAAGGTTTTATTTGTTTAAAATGTTATCCTTGTAAACTTGGGTAGCCGGTGTTGGCAGAAAGAAGGGATGCCCGAAACCGATTGCTTGTATTTTTTTTCTTGATCGCTACTGATGCAACGTGACAAAGAAAGTTATTCTTAAGAGAGCACAGAATTAGGAATTCACTACAAGTATGAGAGAAATAGCAAAATTTATATTAGCAAAATACAACCCTAAAAGTGGTTTATAACCTTAGCAACAAATCCATTTTTGGCATGGTTGATGTTAGGGTTGGGCATTAAAAAAAAAACCGATTGAACTGTCCGAATACATCGGGAGCTTTGTTTGGTTTGTTATTTTTTTTTCGTTTTTAAATTTTCTGTGATTAAACCGAACCGCACCACCTCTAATCGGTTTGGTAATCCATTTCCAAAATTCGTAGAGTGCGATTAATTGAACCAACCGGCATATATTTAATTTATTTATTTTTAATTATAATTAATACATGTAATAATATAAATGATTAGTTATTTACAAGTTTTCACCATATGAAAACAAACTTAATTAGTTTAAGAGTCCTTTTGGAGAAGAACAGGGGGCGCCATTTGTAGAAGGCAACAGCTGCTGCTTTGTTGCTCTTCTTAGGCTACTTCATTTGTGCTTTCCTTTAAGCAATCACTCAGGGTTGGTGCTACGTTCTGTAGCCTTTAAAAGAGAAATTTGTTATGTATTTTCGTCTTCACACAAATCGAGAATCGATCTAAACCAACTTGCCATTGTCGGTTAACCGACCTGATCAGTTTTAAATCCAACTTGATCGGTTTCGATTAACAATTTTACCCCAAAACCGACCCAAACCAACCCACGCCCACCACTAGTAGATGCCATGAACTAGTGACTGCAACAATCCATTTTCAATTTGATTTTTTTTAATGGTATGTAGATGGTGGACGCATTTAAAAAGAAAGTGGTTTAGTTTTCGTTTGGAGAATTCTAAATCTACTTTTGAGAAAGCAAGAGATATATCATCATCTCCAACCTATCTGATGATGTGTAAATGGTAACTCCAAAAATACACAACTACTACTCGTGATTCAAGACTGGAATATCAAAACGGAAAGCTTTAAAGGCCAAAATTTTTTTAGTAAGTGATTTCCGTATTTTCTTCTGATTTTTTGTAGTCATTTCTCAAGTGATTTTTGCAAATTAAAATTAAATTAAGGATTTTTTATCACAAATAGTCCCTAACATTGATCAAACACATCATTTTGGTCACTGACATTAAAAATCAATAGAAATGGTCCCTGAAATTGATCAAAGACATCACAAATGGTCATTCTGTTAAAAACTATTTGGGCAATTTTCAAAGTTTCGTAACTCAATCGTTTCTTAACCAAATTCGACCCATAATATATCAAAATGAAGATAGGAAAGTGTAGAACAAGATTATACCTATTTGGAAGCCCAATGGTTGCCAGAGATGGCCGGAAATAGCTCAAATGTGACTGGTCCGCGAAAAAACTGGAAAACTCGCTAGAAACTGGGTAAACTTTAAACGTTCATAACTACTTCAATACTCAACGAAATTGAGTGATTCAAAAATGAAAATCATACTTCTCGACGAGCCAAAGAGAATGGTACCTTTATTGACTGTTAATTCACCGTGGTTTGGCCGAAAAACAGCTCGAAATTGGATAATCATTTTCGAGCCTTTTTCCGGCCAAACTACGACGAGTTAGCCATCAAGAAAGATACCATTCTATTCGTCTCGTCGAGAAGTAAGATTTTCATTTTTGAATCACTCAATTTCGTTGATTATTGAAGAAGTTTTGAACGTTTAAAGTTTACCCAGTTTCTGGCGAGTTTTCCAGTTTTTCTGCGGACCAGTCACATTTGAGGCTATTTTCTGGCCATCTTCAGCAACCATTGGGCTTCAAAATGGTATAATCGTGTTCTACACTTTCCTATCTTCATTTTGATATATTATGAGTCGAATTTGGTTAAGAAACGATTGAGTTACAAAGCTTTGAAAATTGCCCAAAGAGTTTTTAACTGAAGGACCATTTGTGATGTGTTTGATCAATCTCAGGGACCATTTCTATTGATTTTCAATGTCAGAGACCATTTGTGATAAAAACCCTTAAATTAATTATAACTGTCATTATTTGTGGTTAGTGGAAAATTAAGATGGAATCTTTAGTTTTTCATCTTTTGTAACTCTTGTAACATTTTTTCTTTGTTAATTTGTGTTTATTACTCTATTCACTAAGGGTGATAATAAACTTATAATTATTAACATTTTCCCATTATCTTTTTATATATGATCCTACTACCAATTTCCCAAGGTTCTAAAAGTCACTAGGCGCTAGTCGGGCAACTAGGTGGGGCTTAGGCGCCCCCTAGGCGGAGTAGGCGGATTTAAGTAAATCTATCATATTTCTTGTAAATGAGTGTCTGTTTATACTTGAAATATATATAATTTCATTATAAACTACAAAATAGAATGCATATATATTATGAAGTATTGGAACATAATGAAAACATGTGAAATAAGGATATAATGTGTGTTTATTTAAGTATGCAACAGGTTTCTTACAATTTATTGGAAAAAAATAAAATGCAAAATGAAAGTTATCTATTTTCTGCCTAAGTGAGTTGGGACCTAGGCGGGTGTTTAGGCGGGTCTAGGTGGTGCCTCAGCAGGTCTAGGCGCCATATCATAATTTTCAAACGCCTAGGCATTAATCGGGGCGGTGGCCAGCCGCCTAGCGCCTAGGCGGCGCTAGGCGGAGATTTTTAGAACAGTGCAATTTCCTAACAACTACAATCTTTATTCCTCTATACTTTTTATCTTCTACTTATATTGGCCAAAGAAAGGTGTGTGGTTGAGCTTTGACTCTTTTCTTTTTGTGTAGAAAGGTTTGAGTCAAACAAAATTTTGTTTGCTATTGTGTCTTAGAGACGACAAGTCATGAACTATATTGCTGCATCTGTTCGTGAACTTTTGTCAAACCACAATGAGCTTGAATCTTCTTAAAGTGCATCGAATCGTGAACTTTTGTCAAACCGCAATGAGCTTGAATCTTCTTAAAGAGAACGAGATATCTGCTCCTCAGCCAAATTATTTATATTCTTCTTAGGAGAATATTATATTTTTCTTGTAATTTTCCTAATGCTCGCGTACACCAAGTTTTCGATGGATTTGATTGATGAAAAGTTTTAACATATAATCAAGGGTAAATTACATAGAAACTCCTCAGATTTGAAATCTATTACAACCTCATAAACATCTTTCAAACATTTCACTTTCATACATCACCTACTATTTTATTTCAAAATAGCACCTCCGTTACATTTTTCATCCATTGATCCGTTAAGTGCTGACGTGGCTGCCACATTTATGCCACATATGTGCCACGTGGCAAAAAAAAATATTTTTTTAATGTCCCCCTTCCCCTCTGCGCCTCTCAATCGTCCACCCCCCCCCCCCCCCCCGCCGCGCCATGACCCAGATCCCATCCCATCCCCCCCGTGTCGTGACCCAGATCCCATGTCCCTGCCATCTCAGCTCCATACCCCCCCCCCAAAACCCAGATCTCATTTCGCCGAAACCAACATCCCGCCCTCTCTCAACCTTCTCCTCCACACCCATCCTCCACCTCCTCCGCGTGCCCATCTTCCCATCTTCTCCCCCAACCTGAGGCCCAACCTGCAACCCAAAAATAAGAAAGAAAGAAAAAATGCAGCATACCCACCCTTCACACCCACCCTCTGCACCCACTCTCGCACGCGCCATCTTCCCCCACTCCTTAAATCCACACTCATTGGGAAAGACGAGGTCTGGTTGCGGAAAGGGAGATGGGTTTTTTTTCTTCTTCTTCTTCTTTTCTGGGTTGCAGGTAGTGGGTGCAGAGGAGGTGGAGGACGGGTGCACGATGGGTTCGGAGAAGACGGGAGAGGGAAGAAAGGAATGGGTTGCAAGGAAGGGGGGGTTGGGGAAGATGAAGATGGGTTTTTTTTTTTCTCCTCTCCTCCTCCTCCTCTTCTGGGTTGCAAGCTGGGTGGAGCGGGGGAGGGGGAGGGTGTTGGCTTTTGTTTTGTTTTTTTTTTTTTTTTTTTTTTTTAATAAATTTAGAAGATTCATTTTTTTTAAATTATTTTTTTGCTATGTGGCACACATGTGGCGGCCACGTGGCATAAATGTGGCAGCCACGTCAGCACTTAACTGATCAATGGATGGAAAATGTAACAGAGGTATTATTTTGAAATAAAATAGTAAGTGAGGTATGAAAGTGAAATGTTTGAAAGATGTTGTATGGAGTTGTAATAGACCTCAAACCTGAGGGGTTTCTATGTAATTTACCCTATAAACAATCATGTTTATTCATTAAAAAAATTCATACTTAATTATCTGCCCGTCGACCAACTCATGGTAGTAGAGGGTAGAGGCAAGTTCGAGACAAATTCAAGTAGGAACTAAACTAAATGAATGAGGATCTTCTCTGGATCATTTTTGTGAGGATCCTGAAAATTTTTAAAATGTGTCCATTTATTGTATATCGTGTGATCAATTTTCATTAGGTACTGTTCATATTCAATTTTAAATTAAAAAATTTACAGTAATTTCTAATCTCACGATGTACGATGAACAGATACGATTGGAGGATCCTCGAGATCCTCACAAAGAGAATCTGGAGAGGATCCTCATTCAAACTAAATGAGGTTGATACATATATTTTGTTTTATAAAAAATGACGTTGATATTTGACAAAACTATATGCATTCAAGATTTTGTTTTAGTGGTCGTTGTCTAAGACATATTTATTTGTTATATGTTTAATAGTATTAATTTCCACTTGTAAGTAAAATGTTTTAAGTTTGATTCTTGCCAAAGTCAAATTTAAATCACATTATTGTTAGTCAATTATGAAGTTAAGGCTACTCCCTCCCCCATAGTGTAAATAATATTTTTTTGTTCAAAAGAAAAGTACACTATTTATTTAAGGTTAAATTGGGGACATGAGACAAGTAAAGTACTAAACAATGAAATTGAGGATTAAGGTGTTCTAAGGTGTGAGTTTTGTCTATGTCACGTCAGTACTTAACGTTCATTTAGACGGTTAAATTAACAAAGTGATTAAATTAGTGCAATTTAAAAAGCACGGTGTAATATGCAAGAATTAAAACTTTGTGGCTTATTTTACAAATGCCCCCTAAACTTTGTGATATAAAATGCGGTGACCCTTTTTATTTTATAAACTTATGGATCTTGGCTGATAGTGACATCGTCTCTCTCTATCTCCCTTACAAAAATATAAAAAAAAAAATACATCATCGAAGGATGATGAGATTATCTATGCATGCAAAATCATATGCATGGAAATGATACGAGTAATTTCGATATTGAAGAGTAATTATATGTTTCTAATTCAGTACATGTTTATGTTCGATTCTCATCAAAAGTGAATTTGAACTACATTATTATGGTTGACTTATTTTGAGGCTTAGTCTACACTCTCACCTCTGTAGTGTAGATAATATTGTTTGTTAAAAAAAAAATTCAGTACAGACTTAAACTTAAACATAATAAAAAAACCTTGATTATTGATATATACTGTCACATCCCGGCCCAGGCCTCCACCACATCCCGGGCTCGACTCCGCCGTAGCACGATATTGTCCACTTTGGGCCCTGGCCACGCCCTCACGGTTTTGTTTCTGGGAACTCACACGAGAACTTCCCAGTGGGTCACCCATCATGGGATTGCTCGCGCGCGAACTCGCTTAACTTCGGAGTTTCTATGAAACCCGAAGCCAGTGAGCTCCCAAAAGGCCTCGTGCTAGGTAGAGATGGGAATATACATATAAGGCTTACAGGATCCATATCCTTAGGCGATGTGGGATCTTACAATCCAACCCACTTAGGAGCCCGACGTCCTCGTCGGCACACTTCTAGCCAGGGATTGGCTCTGATACCAAACTGACACACCCCGACTAAAATCAAGGCGTGCTGGCCGTAACGTGAAGGTGACGTAACTATGTGCGCAGTGCGGAAGTGATAAGAGAATAAAAATGCGAGTAAATAAAGACCAAAGTAACTAATTTAGTTTAGGTGAACACTATCGTGCAAGTGATGAGGTTTAAGTGTGACAACCTACAATCAGAGCATAGGTAGCCTAAGTGCAGTCCAGCAGGACAAATACTAATTATACAATACCAGAAGGATGGTCCTACATAAAATACAGACTGTCAGAACTGCCGTCAAGTCCTCGTAAGCCACCAGCAAGCGCTCCTGCCTAGAACTTGGAGGGGCGTAAAACAGAAAGTGTAAGTGGGCAAAAATAAAGCTTTTAAAAAAAATTCCATTTTCTCAAAAGTTCTAACCCCTCGCTGTAAAACCTGTATAATTTCCCAGAAACTAGAATACATAAACACCTATGTATACCAAAAATCATTTCACCATCCAAAGTCTCAAAAATATATGCCATGCAAATCTTATATAAATAATCGAAGCAACCAGATGAAATAGAACGAAGAATAATAATATGTCAGCCGGATCCACCTATGGTGGCCTGTACGGCTGAATCTATAGCTCATCAAGTGTACTTAGCCGGATCCACCTAATGTGGCCTGTACAGCTGATAGCTCATCAAATATGCTCAGCCGGATCCACCTAATGTGGCCTGTACGGCTGAAAGCTCATCAAATATACTCAGCCTGATCCACCTAATGTGGCATGTACGACTGATAGGCAATCTATACGACAGTGCCGGTGTAGCCAATTATTGCAACATGTTCGACAGTGTCGGAATTGCACAAAACGTAAATATAATCATGTCATAACTCTATCATTTTAAATAACATTATAAACTTACATGTGTGTCCGCAGCACCAACCATAGTATATGCAACTAATAAATACATAATCTAACATATAAACACTTAACATAATAATTCAAAGCATATAACCAATTATGTGACTTTTCTTGGAAAATACAAGGCATATACATATATAGAAAACCAAAATGCCCACTCACTGATATGTAGAAGGGTTGTAGCCCCCGAGCCTCGATTGACCTCGCTCGTCCTCTGGATATGTCTCCCCTATATGCGAAACAACAATTTGAAACCCAAACTTCCACGAAAAATGGCCGGAAAACCTTCGACCACTCCAGTCAGTTCTGCAACTCTTAATAAGCCTTAAAACTTCGTGAAAAGGGCACGATCACGACGGAGCAACAGTGCCCTCGTCGGAGCTCTCTGGTTCTTGAGCTTTCGAAGGTCTCATGCCTAAGTAATGATATGGTTGTGTTCGTGAGCTCGCAAGGAACTCAAAAGCAGTTCTAAAATGTTCGATTTGTGCTTGAAAGAAGGATGTGGGATTTGTCCGTACAAACTGTACGGAGAGAGAAGAGTTGAGAAGAGAGAGAGGGTTAGGATGATGGTGCCCGTGCGTGTGTACGTGTGACTGTGTATGTGATGGTGATCCGGATTGGTCACCCCATATACCCCCTAATTCCTAATTGGGCCAACATCCCACTAACTAACTAAAAACAACTAACTTAACCCTAAATTCTAATTGGTTCCCAACAAATGGGAATTTGGATAATTGGCCCAATTTTTGTAAGAAACAATATGATTGGGTTATTTCCTTAGCCCAAAACACAAAATATAACCCAACGCTCAAGGGTAAAAATATCACTTCCACGTCATCGAGAATAAAATGTAATATAATTAGGGACGGGCTGTCACAACCTACCCCCTTAAGAAAATTTCGTCCGCGAAATTTCATACAATAACATAACAAACTAGTAATAACCAAAAAATAAATGTGGATACAAATCTCGCATACGGTCCTCTGTTTCCCACGTGGCTTCCTCCACTGAATGATTTCTCCACATAATCTTTACCATACGAACAATTTTGTTCCTCAACACTTTATCTTTCCAATCTAAAATCGTCACTGGCTCCTCCTCATAAGTCAGAGTCAATCCCTGGCCGGAAGTGTGCCGACGAGGACGTCGGGCCCCTCAGGGGGTAGATTGTAAGATCCCACATCATCCAGGGGTGTGGATCCTGTAAGCCTTATATGTATGTTCATATCTCTACTAGCACGAGGCCTTTTGGGAGCTCACTGGCTTCAAGTTCCATCGGAACTCCGAAGTTAAGCAAGTTCGCGCGAGAGCAATCCCATGATGGGTGACCCACTCGGAAGTTCTACTCGCGTGAGTTCCCAGAAACAAAACCTGTGAGGGTGTGGTAGGGGCCCAAAGCGGACAATATCGTGTTACGGCGGAGTCGAGCCCGGGATGTGGTGGGGATCCGGGCCAGGATGTGACAAAAATTGGGTTATTTCCTTAGCCCAAAACACAAAATATAACCCAACGCTCAAGGGTAAAAATGTCACTTCCACATCATCGAGAATAAAATGTAATATAATTAGGGACGGGCTGTCACATATACTCTTGTTTGAAAGTACTTTTAAAATAACTAAAAATAATTTTAATCATCAAAAGTATTTCCAATCTTATTTTATAGAAAAAGTTAGAAGTGCTTTCCAAATGCCCACTTGCATTTATATTAAAAATTATCATGTGCTTCTAACAAAAGCACTTTAAGGAAGGAAGTAGTGACGCTATTGTGGTTGGTAAAGATTTTTGGAATATCTATCTGCTCACGAAACAGGGTTTTGCAGAGCACCGTTTCCATAGGTTTAGGGGCTGCTGTAAGGGTATTTCGACAGTGCAAGTAAGGGTTAGGGCTTATTGCAATGAAGATTCCACGGTGATAATTTTGTGTGTAGAGGGTTGGGTTCGTGGGAAACGGATATTATGCAAGGTCGTGTTCCAGCTGTTGTCGTGGCGGCGGATCGCGAAACGGATGGAGGTGGAGGAGTTGGAGACTCGGTTTGGGACCAATCTTCCGTTGTCTGATAAGGAGCGGAGTGGGATTACAATCGATAAGAAGGTTGTTGAAGGAATGTTGTTAGGGTTCCAGTATACTATGGTTGCAGAAGTCTTGACGTTTAAGGAAGTGCATGGTGAAGCATTGATTATTTTATGTCACTTTGGCAAGGAAGAGAGGGCGTCTCCATCAAAGATATTGGTGAACATAGGTTCTTGGCGCGGTTTGTTGGGCAACGAGATTTGCAAAGGGTGGTGGATACGGACCATCCTTGGACTTTTAAGAATGATTTGGTGATGGTGGCTGATAGAACGGGGAATGGCCTGAACCAATGGACACAGTTGACTTTTGGGGTTTTTTGGTGCAAATTCACAATGTCCCACCGCTTAGTATGATTGTGGCGGTTGCGGAAGCCATTGGGGGATTGATGGGTACAGTACGCAAGGTGAATACTTCGATTAGCCGTGATTGCATTGGTAAATTCCTTCGAGTGAAAATCCGGTTTAATGTACATGAACCTCTCATGCATGGGACGTTTGTGCATTTTCCGGATGATGGGAGGATTTGGGTGGATTTTAAGTATGAATCATTATCGAAATATTGCCTAATATGTGGGCTTATAGGGCATGCAACGATAGTCTGTCGAGATATGCAGGAGGGTGATAGGGTGGCTGGGATGGGCTCGGAGGTTCCAGAAGATAATTATGCGAACCAGGGCTTGGATGCAGAGGTGGATCTTCGGGGTAATCCATTGAGAATGAGTTTTCAAGATGGTGGACCAGGTGGCTCAAATGGTAGGAGAATTAGTCTGGGGAGAGAGAGGACATCGAAGAGTAATGAATAAGATAGATCAAAGATGAGTGTTTGATATTCGACAATACTAGGCACGGAGGATCAAGCTAAGTCTGGGGATAGTGAGGTGCAATCTAAAGTTGATAGTAGTGCTCAGGCGGAGGAATGTGGGTTTGACACAGGGGGGATTGCCTAGTAAGGCTGAAGGCTCCTTGAACCAACAAGGGCACAGGGGTAATGACCTTGCTATACAAATCTGTCGTCAACAAGTGGATAAAGAGAAAGCGAGGAGAGCTAGAGAAAAGGATTATGATATGGGTTTAATTGGACTAAGGGGTGTGATTGTGGACGAAGCAGTGAATGTGGTCCTTAACACAATGCTGGAGGAAGCCGAGGAATCAACTTTGTATGTGTGTCGCAGAAGAACGGGAAAGAAATTGATTTAAATGTTGAGGTGCAAATTGGGGAAGGTGGAGGAAGCGACTTGAAGGACACGAAGATAGACATGATGGTGCATGTTGAGGGTGGTGAAGTGGTAGGAGAGTTGGGGGTTATGGAGGATGATCCTTTTGATTTGATTCCTATAATTGAGGCAATGATGAAGAACCAAAAAGGAAGGAAACAGCCTATTCATATGTGAAGTATGTGGAGCCTGTAAAGTGTTGTGAACCTCAAAGAAATCGACCAAGGTAGTCATTATTTTCTGAGGCGGATGAGACCAGCCTTGAGGGGTCTCCTAAGTGCCCTATGAAGCTAATATGTTGGAACTATCAGGGTATCTGAGGTGACCTAACAATTGACGATCTGATGGAGCAAACAGGCTTCATACCCTCGACATAATGATTATTTTGGATGAGGTTGGTAGGCAATGGACCCGCCGGGGGGGGGGGTGTAGTCGAAGGGATGAGGTTGATCGTTGCTGGATGGATATTTGGAGGTTAGTTGTGCCAAATAAATTGAAGTTTTTTATTTGGCGCTGCTGCAATCATTCTTTAGCCGTGAGAATAAATTTGATTCGACGTAGGATGCATGTAGATAGTATATGTATTATTAGGGATGGCAATTCAATTCGTCAAACCCGATCTCCGCAGGTAACCGACCCAAACAGTTTGGTTTTGGGGATCAAATTTCGATTTTTTTTACTGTTATGGGTAACTGTTGGGTAAATTGTTCTTCGATTATGATTATAGGGTATCCGCTCCGAACCCGTACCTGAACCTACCCTGTATTCATTCTTTAATTCAAAAATACAAATAATTATTATTTATAAAAGAATGAAATCCGTATTTTTTTTTTCTCCAACAACTTTAATACTCATTGGGAGACTCCAAAGGTCTTGAGTGTGCAGTGCAGACTTCAAAGTCTCTATCTTTATTCCAAAAATTTTAATGTTTTCAATCAAGGAATCTGGAAGAACTCAAAGGTCAAAATAGATGGAAGAGCTCAAGGGATCTTACAAATTAGCATCAACCTTCAACCTTTTGCGAATCTCCAAGTTTCTGAATACATCAGTTAAATTTTAGCAAAGATCAAATCATACTCCAATTTCTCTTCCCAATTAAAAATAAAACTTTTTCACCCAAAAATTTTCCGAGAAAATGACAGGCCGTGGAAAGGGAGGCAAGGGCTTGGGCAAGGGAGGAGCGAAACGACATTGTAAGGTGCTGAGGGACAACATCCAGGGCACCACCAAGCTTTCCATTCTCCGTCTTGCTCAAAGAGGTGGCGTGAAGCATATCAGCGGTCTGGTCTCAAGATCTTTTTGGAGAACGTGATTCGTGACCTACACCGATCACGCAAAGAGGAAGACTGTGACCGCCATGGACGTGGTGTATGCTCTAAAGAGGCAGGAAAAGACCCTCTACGGTTTTGGGGGTTAAATCGGGAATTTTATGCATTTATTTTTGGGAATTAAGGTTAGGGTTCTTCATATCTGGTATTTAGATATGTCAATAACAAGTAGTATTGATGTAATTTGGAACCTTGTTTGAAGCAATATAAGTTTGATTTCTTAGTGAAAAAAAAAATTAGCAAGTGTGTAGTAACACTTACTTAATTTTTCATAAGAAAGAAATATTATAAATTCATAATGGGAAATCCGTTACCCGATGGGGAATCTGTTACCCAACGGGTTCGGTTATGGGGAATACCCATTCGGGTTTTTTACGGTTTCGGGTACGGGGAAAACAAACGGGTTCAATTATGAGGATGGCACATCTGAACCCAATCCACCCCGTTGCCATCCCTATGGATTATGTGTGGAGAAGCGGAGGAGACAAAACACCATTTGTTCTTTGAATGTGCTTTTAGCTGTGTGCTATGGTATTCTTGTTCATTGCAGTTGGATATGGTGACTTTTGCAGGACGGGACTTCTGGGAGTATTGGCAGACTCTCTATACTCGGTTTCATGACAATGATATACAATAGGAATTACTGCATGAGTGTGTTTTTGTTATATGAAGAATCTGGAAGAGTTGAAATGAAATGATATTTAACGAAGTCCTTGTTAATCCTATGGAGATTGTTAATTTAGTCAGGAAGCAAATCCTTGAATTCTGAGCAGGTCAATGTGTTAAGAGGGTAGCAGCTCGAGCATATGAGTCTGGGAATGAAGTGAACATTGAGGGTCAACCGGTTAGGAGGAAGAGACCAACGTTTGGAGTGTTGAAGATCAATTGCAACGAGGCTTGGTGTGGGACGACTCGCAAAGGTGGTTATGGGTGGGTACTGTGGGATTTTGCTGGGTTGCTGCAAGCGGCTGGTGGTGTAGGAGGTTTGTTCTTCGGTACAGCAGCAATGGCAGAAGCTGCTGCAATACGGGCTGCAGTGCAGGTATGTATTAAGTTGGGTTGTCAAGATGTGGAGGTTGAATCGGATTCTCAGGTGCTCATCTGAATGCTTCATGGGGAAATGAGATTGATGCTACTTTGGAATGCTTTATTTATGATATTGGGTTGTTGGTATCTCAATTAGGAAGGGTGAGGTTTGTGTTTGTTAAGTGCAATGGGAATGCCGCTAGGCACGCTATGGCCTCATATGTTGCTTCGCGTGGAGGTGCTTTCTGATGGGATGCTTTAGGTCCGGAGTTTTTATTTAATATTTTAACGAAAGATGTAAACGTTTCTATTCGAATCTAATAAAGTTTACCATTTGACCCAAAAAAAAAAAAAAGTCTCTCTCCTTCTATTCCTCTCTCCTTCATTAGTTTTCCTTTCTTTCTTTCATATTTTCTATTTTGTCGATCTCTATAAAAAAATTAATATAACTTAATCGGCAAAAAAAAAATTGAAAAAAAAAAACACGAGAGGAGTTCTACTTTAACAATTATTATGGTCATGTCTCCACTGGTGTAAACCAAACCAAGATGGAGACATAGTTCTTTCAAATGACAATTGTACTTTTTTATTTTGTCGGAGACACATATACTTATAACATATAAATTACAGCCACACGTATGTCAGTCCGAAACTAATTGTATTTATTACCATCTCGTCATTTAAGCAAAGGGATTTCTTTTTCTTTCTTTTTTTTTCAAAAAAATAAGAATTAGAAGTAGGATTCACTTCATATCGAATTTCAACAATCTAAACCGTTTATTTTGTAAGTATCAATTCATAGATCATCCTTGCAAAAATTCTATTCAATCTAAAATCATCTGTCTATTTAATTATTAAGATAAAATTTCATTGTTTCTTATATAACTAAATATTTGTTAATTATTTTGAACCTAATTAGATGTCCTAAATATTTTCGATTTGGCGGATATTTTGCAATGATGATCTATGAGACGCAACTTGAAAAATAAACAGTTCAGATCGTTAAAGTTCAATGTGATGTGGACCGCACAACTAATTCCTATTTTTATAAATAAAAAATAGGGTAAATTACACAAAACTACCTCAACTATGGGTCGAACGACACTTTAATACCTCATCTTTTAAAAATGACAATTTCATACCTCAACTTACGAATTTGTGACAATGTCAGACCTCCGTCAGTTTTTCTGTTAAGGGCTGACATGGGTAAAGACGGGGCCCACTCACTAATCCAACTAGATTAAAAAATAATTACATATATTTTTAATAATTAAATATTAAAATAATTAAAATAATTTTTTTTATCCCTCTCTCTCTCGCCTCTCTCTTCTCTCTTTCTGGACACCTACATCCCCAAAACCCTTCCCACCCGTCCCCCCCCCCCAACCTTCCTCCCCCACACCCTTTATTCCCCCCGCTTCCATATTCTCTGCACAACCTCTCCCTCCAGAAACTCTCCCCTCTATACCCCATCAACCTCTCCTTCTCCCACCTCTGCTTCGCCACTCTCCCGCCTCGTCGCCCCTCCCTCTCAATCACCTGCCTCGCTGTCAACCACAACCTCCTTTACGTCGCATCGGGCCACGAGAAATGCCTCTGGATCTCTGTTGCGTTGAGTCGGTCAAGGTGCATGAGGACGCTGTGAACGCGTTGGCGGTGTCGAACGACGGGACGGTGTACACCGGGTCGACGGATTGTCGGATCTGGGTGTGGTCCAAACTGTTCGAGGAAGACGGAGAAGACGGGAGCGGGGTGGGATTTGGGTTGGGTGGTTCACGTACTGCTCGAAGCTGCCGTTTTTGGCCTTGAGTTGCTCCACGAACACGCTCAGCCCCGTCGCCACATCGCCGAATCCCTTGTACTCTTCGGCGACTCGTAGGTTCATATTTTCGAGAAGATCAAGGTGGTTGGTCGATCCCTGGAGCTCCGATTTGACCATGGTGGAGACGCTGTCGAAGAGATCATTGACAAACTCTGCGAAGGGTGGGAAAGTATCGTTGATAGACTCGGCGAAGGGTGGGAAGGTTGGGGGGGACAGGTGGGAAGGGTTTTGGGGATGCAGGTGTCCAAAGAGAGAGAGAAGAGAGAGAGGAGAGAAAGGGATAAAAAAAAAATTATTTTTAATTTTTAATATTTAATTATTAAAAAAATATTTAATTATTTTTTAATCCAGTTGGATTAGTGAGTGGGCCCGTCTTTACCCACGTCAGCACTTAACAGAAAAACTGACGGAGGTCTGATATTGTCACAAATTCGTAAGTTGAGGTATGACATTGTCATTTTTACAAGATGAGGTATGAAAATGTTGTTCGACCAATAGTTGATGTAGTTTTGTGTAATTTACCCAAAAAAATAAGAAACCATTCCCTTAAAGGCCTTCTTATTATCATACTCAAATGAGTAAATTAACAAACTACATGACACTAATATGAGAAACTTATCCTAGTATTCGTAACACAAGTGGTACACCATGTAATTGTATAAATGGTGAAATTTTTTATTTTTTATGTTATTAACTTTTTAACACAATCATATTTTTTATGTTATTAACTTTTTAACACAATCATCTCACCACTTGTATAGAGACACATGATGTACCATTTCGTGTTCCCAGCATATTAAAAAATCTCTCAACTAATTGCGTAAATTAACAAAAGTTAAGAGATGGTGGGGCCCAACACCAGCAGCAATTGACCTCTCGATTATTCAAGACAAAGCCTAAACGCTTATTAAGTTATCAACTCTGAATCATGAGATCAAACCCAAGACACACGGACAAACTTGGAAGCAAACAAAAACAAATATGACGAAGTTAGAAATAGGATTTTTACTTATTCAATATTTTTTTAAATGGCTGATTGTTTTGGTGGCGAACAAATTATCGTATTTAAATTCTATGCTCTTGTCTACACTGTTTTTTATATTTTAATTCTATAGCTTAGAGTGTAATATATCGTTTGTAATAAATAAAACAAATATTCAACATTATTCTTCCTTTTTTGGTGATCTATTCACATATGATTACAAAAATAAAATCAGCTTCGCTTCCCATTCACTATCTACTTCCAATGATTGCCCATTACATTTGTGATTTGCCCACTAGAAATAACTAGGAGATTCTTTTATCAATAAAAGGATAATTGGATTATTAGCCTTCGTAGTGATATAGTAGTCGGAGTATAGTTCTGTGGTAAAAAAATTAGAATTGAAGCGTCTGTAGTGAAATCTATTAGAATTTAGGCCCAAAGTTGAAAATTTTGTAACTCTTCATTAATTATTAGCATGTGAGCCACACATATAACGCTAAAACAGAACTCTCCATCAATTGTTAGCACATGGCACCTACATGTGAGGCTAACTTTAACTTTGTAGCCTCATATCTAAGTCTCATGTGAGTTGACGAAATTTTCAATTTGGACCTAACAGATTTCACCACAAGGAGCTTAAATCCTAATTATTTTACCACATGGGGCTATCTTCCAACTTCCCTATCACCTCGAAGACTATTAATCAAATTAAACTTACATGTATGAAATACTTCAGTACAGTTATTTTAACAATAATTCATGTTGGCATGAGACACTTAAATAACCATTTATAAATTAAATTTTGAAGAGCTTATTTGCTAGAGCCTTAAATTAACCACATATAAATAGAAAGGTATCATTCTAGTCACTTAGTACTGCAGTCTAATGATATTTTTCTTCACTTGTAAGTAAGAGGTATTAGGTTCTTCACTTGTAAGTAAGAGGTATTAGGTTTGATTCTCGTCAAAACAAATTTAAACAACATTATTGCTAAATCCATTGTGAGGTTTATCTATCCCCTTTCTTTTAGTATAAATAATATCGTTTATTCAAAAAAAAAAAATATATATATATATATATATATCATTCTAATGTCTGAGAAAATTTTATAATGCACTGGTGTAAGAGAAAAAATAGTTATTAAAGGTTGAAAGTGTGGGAAAGGGATCATCTCCGGATCCCTTCCTTTTAATCCACCAAGTTCGGAGATTTGGATCGTTGAAATTTGATCCAACGGCTAAAGTTAGTATAAATTTTAAAGTGAGCTCCTGTTTGTAGCCATTAGATCAAATTTCAATGATCCGGATCTCCGAACTTGACGGATTAGGAAGAAGGAATCCGAAGATGATCCCTTTCCGAAAGTGTGTTACTAAATTCTGGCAGTCTCAATCTAACCATTCAAATATCGAATCATCTCGTAAGCCAATGTGTTGTATAAGATTCTGATGTGTATTTTGGAAGAAGGGAAGGGACATGGATCCCCTCTGGATCCATTGGTCCTAATTCACTAAATTCTTTAATCCGAATAATTGAAATTTGATCAAATTGTTATAAATAAAGGTTCATTTTAAAAGTTATAATAATTTTAATTATTAATTAAATTTCAATGACCCGAATTACGAAATTTGGTGGATTAAGACCAATGTATGTGGAGATGATCCATGTCCGAAGGAAAGGACCATGTGAGCACGTACGTGGAGGTGGGGTACATGAAGCACGATACAGGTTCAGCTACCAGGCTGGCACTGGGCCTTGTGATTGGTTGATTTTCACAGCTGTACCCAATCCATCCTCCTGCAGCAGAGTTTGGTGTGTGGGCCACCATGTGATTGGTAGTACCCCTTCAACTTTTCAGCGGATTATTGGGACCAAAATTTTGAATCGAGCATGTCATGTGGTGTCAATTTCGGTCAATTTTGATTGAAGTGGTGAGGTTAAAGAAGCTGATAAAGCATTACAGTACAAGTGTATTATTATCTCTCTTGACGCAGCAGAGCACTAAGGTTTCCCGCCATTTACTACACAATTTTACCTTCACAAATGGTTCTAAACTTACACCAACCTTTAGAGTAAAACTAAAATGGGTAAATTATATAGTAGCTACTTAGGTTTAAGGTCTATTACAACTTCATACAACATCTTCAAAATATTTCACTTTCATACCTCACGTACTATTTTATTTCAAAATAATACCTCCGTTACATTTTTCATCTATTGATCCGTTAAGCGCAGACGTGGCTGCCAAATGTGTGCCACGTGACAAAATAATAATTTTTTTTTAAAAAAACCTAAATCTTCTAAATATATATTATTTTACCACGTGGGACACATTTGGCAGCCACGTGGCACAAATGTGGCAACCACGTCAGCGCTTAACGGATCAATGGATGGAAAATGTAACGGAGGTGTTATTTTGAAATAAAATAGTACGTGAGGTATGAAAGTGAAATGTTTTAAAGATGTTGTATTGGGTTGTAATAGACCTTAAATCTGAGGGGCTACTATGTAATTTATTACCCAATTAAAATTTTAAGTTTTAAATCTGTATCAACTTGCTCAAACCTTTAGGTCAAATATGAGTTTAATAAAAACTCATTTTGGGGTAAATTTAAGCTAGAATTTTCCCTGGGTTAGACCATATCCAACCCTTAGGTTATACCATCTCCAATCCTTGGAATGAAATCACAAAGCATGGAGGCTTTGGATGTGTGATTCGCACGAACTCTGGATTGACCTTGTTTTCTCACCTGTCTAGGCTGAGGCTTTGGAAACTCGGTTCGCTGTGGTTTGGGCGAGCGAAAAGGGATATCGAAATATTCTTTTTGAATGTGATTTGCTCTAGACTGTGGAGGCGCTAAGAGACCCTTTACCAAATCTTTCCTTCATTGGGCAGATTATAGAGGATATCAAGGCCTTCCTTCCTACAATCACTGGAGCTTTCTTTACCTATGTTCGCCGCCATGTCAACAAAATCACCCATAGGCTTGCTCGTTTAGGTCTGACTCTTAAGCACTCTTGTACCTGGCTAGATACCCCTCCAAGTATAATCTTGGTTTTGCTCGAGGAAGAATCTTGCTTGAATTGATTTTGACTGCTTGTAATGATTCCTGCTTTAATCAATACAACCTACTATCGTTTCTTAAAAAAAAAACTTAAAATTTTTAATTTAAAAACAGTTGTTCTGTTCCAACTCGTTTGGATTAAACTTTCAGCCTGAGATTATTAAAGAATGAATTTACGATAATTTTTTTTTCTTCAAATAACTTTAAACAAAATTATGTAGAACTATCCTAATATAACCTTATGAACAGTTTAACCAAAAATATTTAGATTTCATTAAATATTAAAAATCACTAAATCGACACTATGAAACTCGTGGAACACTATGAAAGAATATGAAACACATGAAAGATATATTTTTTAAATTACTTTAGCTATTGGATTTAAATTTGGACCGTTAGATCCTTTTTTTTACCGTTGGATTTGATCACATTAGATCTTAACTGTTGGATTCAATAAATTTATAAATATGAAACTAAAAAAAATACACATATATTGTGATAACCCATCCCTAATTTTATAAATTTTATAAATTTTCGTTGACCGTCATTTAGTGACGCGTGCAAGTTACTATTTTTACCGTACTCTTGAAGTTCTCGACCGAACGATTGCGTAAGTGTAATCTGAATCGAAACCGGAGTTACGATAGGAGTTTTAAAGAACTACAAATCCGATAAGTACTTTTGTAAAGATTACTATTTATTATTTTATATATTTCTCATAATTATTATATTATTGTTTTAACATTATTTTGTTATTATAGTATTATTTTAATAGTAGTTGGGAGAAGGACGGATGAGGAAGGAAAAAAGAGTTAGGGGTGGAAGGATTGCCCAATGAGGAAGGGTAATAGGCGGCCAATGAGGAGGAGAAAGGGAGGTGAGGAACGAATCAGGAAGGAGAGAAAAGGAGAAGGCCAATGGGAGAAGTGAAAGGAGGGAAAAGGAGAGAGAGAGAGGATCTGAACCCCCTCAACTCGGATGGTTCTTGGACCCGCGCGCCAGCTCGGTTTCTGGCCAGAAAATTCGGGTAGTTTCCCGATGAAATTCCCTTGAATTAAGCCGAGCTACCACCTGGAAACATCTCACCATCATTCCACCTTCCTTTCTCATTCAAAAATGGGGTTGTTTGGGCTCGAATTTGGAAGAACCGAAGCTGTCGGCTTCGAGGACACCCGGCGGTAATTCGTCGTTTTCTGCAACCCTTCCCATCGATCTCCACCATCAAACAACATCCCTTGAGCTCATGAACAATGCCCAATCATTGGTTGAAGCGTCGGAGTTGATTTGATGACGAATCAAGAAGCACCTATTATAGTGTCCTGGAGGGTTCGTGGTGATTTGAAGCTTTTTCGGGCCAAATTGAACTTGACCACAGGTATAAAAATTGCTCTACTCATTGAGATCTTCATTCCTGTAAAATTTGAGAATTTTTTAAAATAGTTGAATTTTCTAACGAGTAAGGGTGGTCGACTGCAGCGTACGGTGGCGGCGACGCGTGGGCCGAGACCCGACCTGCCCATCCTAGGCTAATTGGGATGCCTTTATTCCATATTAGACATCCGATTGATGAAATTCCATTATTTGGCTGTATTTCCGTTAAGGGCCGCCACTTGGTTATTATAGGATTCGACGATCCGACCATTGGATGGTCACCAAACTTTAATACGTTATGGTACGTAATATTTGGGGATTGTAGAAACTTACAGATCGGGAATCTGACATACAGATCTTTTCGAATTGGATTTGTAAGTTAGTAAAATAAAACGTTGACTGCCACTTGAATTGTGAATGGCGGAGATCCGAGTATCGGATCGTGGTAAGATTTTAGTATGTTATTTTAGAAGCATAATGTGTATCTTTGGAAGTTACGAATCGGAAATCTGAGGTGTAGATCTTCGTGATCGAGTTACATAGGGTTGTGGACCCTACCATCGACCTTTGACCGACAGTTGACTTTTGGTCAATGGGTTTCAAATCATTCTAGAACGTCCTTGGGGATGTGTTTTATGTAAGTTACATGTTCTATCGATAAGAATTCTAAGAAGTGATTTGATATTTGTTCTAGGCGCCGATTGTTCGTGATGCCTCGAGATTCGTGCTAGAGAGTTTTAGTGCGGACTTCAGATGAGTGGGTCTTTTCTTTTATATAGTATGCACATATTTTTTTAGTTTCCATTTATACATTGAAAGATAATTTACTACGTATGCCTAGCTTAGACTAATGCTTATAAGAATTAACGAAATAACGAAAAATTACGAAGTGACCATAAATCCTACGGGATGCACAAGTATGCGTATGTTTATTGATGCTATGATTATACCTACGGTTATGAATGATATCATGTTGATTAGAACTATCGAACCACTATGGCATGATTGTATTTATGTAGTCTACTAATCTTTGTTGCACCCCGATGTTAGTGCTCTCCCAGGGCCAGGGTCAGTCTTTCACGTGTATGTTCACCTCCGCGTCACACGCTCGCCTTGGATCCAAGTAGGTGCCAGTCATGTCGTACAGGTTGCATTAGGCAACTCCGACTCGTAGGTGACCACGAATAGCGTTAGTCTTCACGTGATTGTAGCACTAGAGCGTATATTATTATTACACCCAGTCCTGTCGTACATGTTGCATTAGGCAACTCCGACTTGTGTGCTAGCATAGATTGATGAGCATTAGTTCAGTCGTACAGGTTGCATTAGGCGACTCCGACTTGTGTGCTAGCATAGATCGATGAGCATTTGATTTTATTATGAACTATTGTGCCGTATTGATATCCTTATATTTTGCAGGCTACAATGAGTATTTCCATACTATATGTAGTATGTATATCTTGGAAACTATACATGTTTTACGGCGATGAGTTATAATATTTTCAAAGGTTTTTAATTAAACTTTATTTTCAGGCCCACTCACCTTTGTTTTTCGACCCTCCAGGTTTTAGTAGCGGAACTATCTTATCGACGAGTATTCTTGGCAAGTCTCAATATAGGTGGCTACCTTTGAGGGTATAATCCTTATCCTATTTTACTGTACTGTACTTATGCTCTGACATCACATGTGAAATGGGTTCATTCCTGCTCACAAGCGCACTCTTATATTTAGGCACTTTTAGGTTTAAATTTATTCACATATTCCACCACACTACACTTTATGGCTTCGTCACCATCCAGGTGTCGGCCAGCACAGTTCGATTCAAAGACCAAATGGACATTTCGGGTCGGGGTGTGTCATATATGATGGGCCAACCCACTAGAAATGAGTTTTTGAGTTAAAACTCATATTTGCTTCAAGGGTTGAAGCAAGTTAGGGGAGGTTTAGAACCTAAAATTTGAGTTTTATCCAAGGGTTGGAGTAGATCTTATAAATTCTTATTTGCCCCATGTCTGTGTGTATGTGTGTGTGTGTGTGTGTATTTTTTTTTCTTTTCAGTTTTATACTTATAAATTCATCGAATCCAACGATTTATTTAATATGACTGAATCCAATAGCAAAGATCTAATATGATCAAATCCAAGGGTAAAAAAATATATCTAATGGTCTAAATTTAAATCCAACGGCTAAAATAAAAAATAAAAAAAAATCTTTCATGTGTTTCATATTCTTTCATAGTATTCCACGAGTTCATGGTGTCAGCTTAGAGATTTTTCAATATATTTATCAGAATCTAAATATTTTTAGGTTGAAATTTTCATAAAATTAATTAGGATATTCTACATAATTTTTTTTAAGAGTTACTTTAAGAAAAAAATTAGTCTAAATTCATTCTTTAATAATCTTGGGTTAAAATATTGAGCAGAAAAACTGTTTATGGGTTAAAAAATTTAAGTTTTAATCCAAAGGTTAGAGATAAATAATAGGGTAAATTACACTGAACTACCTCAACTATTGGGCCATTAACAGTTTCATACCTCGTCTTTAAAAAGTTTCAATGTCATACCTTATCTTCGAATTTGTTGCAATGTCAGAGGAATTGACATTGACAGACAACTGACGGAATGTATGATATTGCAACAAATTCGAAGATAAGGTATGACATTGAATTTTTTTAAAATAGGGGTATGAAACTGTGAACTCCACCTGTGTAAGTTTATCTTACATTGCCGGTCCCAAGCCCAGATAAAAGAGGAGGGGGAGGGCGTCAGGTAGTCGACAGCCGACACTCCTAAGTTACGTCGAATCCTTATGAAAATTAATCCAGAACGAAATCGCGCTAAAGCTAGGGTGTCACCCGTAAGTGGCGCGCTGTGTGGCCCGAGCACAATGATAAGTGAGCAAGGGTCGCTGTATCTCCATCGGCACTCGGATGCAGTGTTAAATGAGCAAGGGGGCCATAGAAACTTCTTTTTGAACAACTCCACTCAAAGTTGTTTGGAAGCATATGCTCCTATCAACTTTACACATGACTCACAAAAGAAGTACTTTGTTCTTATTAGACGAGGAAGGGCGAAGAAGCTAGGACAGAAGGGTGGAGTTCAAGAGAGTAAAATGCGTTTAGGAACGTGGAATATAGGAACCTTAACGGGAAAATCTATGGAAGTAGTGGAAGTTATGGTGAAGAGAAGGATAAATATTATGTGCCTACAAGAAACCAAGTGGGTTGGTCTTAAGGCAAAGGATCTAGAAAACTCAGGTTTTAAACTTTGGTATTCGGGCACAAATAGAACGAGAAACGGTGTTGGCATCATTGTGGACAAGACATTGACACAAGATGTTGTAGATGTCAAGAGGGCAGGAGATAGAATTATAGCAATCAAGATTGTAATAGGATAAGAACTCATCAATGTGATTAGTGCGTACGCACCTCAAGTAGGTTTGGATACGAGTGTGAAGGAGAAATATTGGGAAGATCTTGGAGACTTGGTGCAAGGAATTGCTCAGACGGAGAAGGTATTTATAGGAGGAGATTTAAATGGACACGTGGGCAAGGAGTCAGGCAACTATGGAGGTTTTCATGGTGGCCATGGTTTTGGGGAGAGAAACGAGGATGGGGAAGTCATCTTGGATTTTGCAATGGCATATGATCTCTTCATAGCCAACACTTTCTTTAAGAAGAGAGAAAAACATGTGATCACCTATAAGAGTGGGTCGTCAAAAACACAAATAGATTTTCTCCTAATGAGGAAGGAGGACCGTATAACTTGTAAGGATTGCAAAGTTATACCGGGAGAGAACTTGGCTAATCAACATCGTTTGTTGGTGATGGATGTGCATATCAAAAGAGAGAGAAAAAAGAACAAGACCTTGAAGTGCCCAAGGACTAGATGGTGGAATCTAAAAGGAGAAAAACAAACCATTTTCAAAGAGAAAGTAATCACCCAATGCGTGTGGGATAGAGAGGGGGAAGCTAGCCAAATGTGGGATTCCATGGCTAGTTGTATCCGAAAAGTAGCAAAAGAGGTATTAGGAGAGGCCAAGGGCTTTGCCCCACACCAAAAGGAATCTTGGTGGTGGAATGAGGAGGTACAAAAAAAGGTGAAGGCTAAGAAGGAATGTTGTAAAGCCTTATACAAGGATAGGACCGATATAAAAGGTGAAAGGTATAGAGTAGCGAAGCAGGAGGCGAAGAAAGCTGTGAGAGAAGCTAAGCTCGCGGCTTATGACGATATGTATAAGCGACTAGATACCAAAGAAGGAGAATTGGATATCTATAAACTAGCTAGAGCGATGGAAAAGAAGACAAGGGACCTAAACCAAGTGAGGTGCATCAAGGATGCGAATGGAAAGGTCCTTGCTACAGAAAACGCGGTTAAAGACAGATGGAGAGGTTATTTTCATAATCTTTCCAATGAAGGACATGAAATGAGTACTTCTTTGGGGGAGTTGAGTAACTCAGAAGAGTGTAGAAACTACTCATTTTACTGCCGAATTAGGAAGGAAGAAGTGGTTGTAGCTTTGAAAAAGATGAAGCATAGAAAATCAGTGGACCCAGATGATATACCGATCGAAGTGTGGAAAGTCCTAGGAGAAACGGGTATAGCATGGCTCACAGACCTATTCAATAGGATTTTGAAAACGAAGAAGATGCCAAATGAGTGGCGAAAGAGCACTTTGGTGCCTATCTACAAGAATAAGGGCGAAGTACAAAACTGCATGAACTATAGGGGTATTAAGCTAATGAGCCATACAATGAAGCTCTGGGAGAGAGTCATTGAACATAGATTGAGGCAAGAGACACGGATTTCGGACAACCAATTCAAGTTCATGTCAGGGCGCTCAACCATGGAGGCAATCTATCTCTTACGAAGATTGATGGAAAGGTATAGAGATATGAAAAAAGATTTACACATGGTCTTTATAGATTTGGAAAAAGCATATGATAGGGTCCCAAGAGACATCATTTGGAGGATTTCAGAGAAAAAAAGGTGTACGAGTAGCATATATCCAAGCTATAAATGATATGTATGATGGAGCAGACAGTAAGAACCCATGAAGGACAAACCGAGAGCTTCCCCATAACCGTAGGGTTACATCAAGGTTCATCCTTAAGTCCTTACCTTTTTGAATTGGTAATGGATGAGTTAACGAGACATATTCAAGATGATATTCCCTGGTGTATGCTTTTCGCAGACGATATAGTGTTGATAGATGAAACTCAAGAAGGGGTAAATGCGAAGCTTAACCTTTGGAGGGAAGTGTTGGAATCTAAAGGTCTTCGTCTAAGTCGATCAAAGATAGAATATATGAAATGCAAGTTCAGTGCAAATGGTGGCCCAAATGAGTTAGGAGTGAGGATCGGAGATCAGAAAGTACCAAAGAGCGACCGCTTTCGTTATTTGGGATCTATCTTGTAAAAGAACGGAGAATTAGATGGAGACCTCAACCATAGAATACAAGCTGGATGGATGAAGTGGAAGAGTGCATCCGGCGTGTTGTGTGACTGTCGTATGCCATTAAAGCTCAAGGGAAAATTTTATAGGACGTCAATAAGACCAGCGATGTTGTATGGCACAGAATGTTGGGCAGTGAAGCACCAACACGTACATAAAATGGGTGTAGCAGAGATGAGGATGCTTCGTTGGATGTGTGGGCACACGAGAAAGGATAAGATTAAGAATGAGGATATCCGAGGTAAAGTAGGAGTAGCCGAAATTGAAGGAAAGATGAGAGAAAATCGGTTACGATGGTTTGGACATGTGCAAAGAAGGCCTACTAACGCTCCGGTTAGAAGATGCGACCACAGGACAGAGGTCCAGGGCCGAAGGGGTAGAGGAAGACCTAGGAAAACGTTGAAGAGACTCTAAGAAAAGACTTAGAGTACTTCGATCTAACGGAAGACATGACACACGATCGAGCGCAATGGCGTTCTAGGATTCATATAGCCGACCCCACTTAGTGGGAAAAGATTTTTTTGTTGTTGTTGTTGTAGGGGTATGAAACTGTGACTGACCCAATAGTTAAGGGAGTTTTATGTAATTTACCCTAAATTATATGTTCAAGAAATACATTTAATAGATGTTAGATCATACTCAAGTATATACCATTGTTTTTGCTTGTTGAATTCATATAACTTATGTAATTTTTGTCATTCTTAAGTCTGTCAAGTCAGAATGTGAATTTAAATCAATCCGTCCTTCCCTCTTTATGGCTCTAAAAGTTCTTTTGAGTTTGATACATGGGGAAGAAAGGAGAGAGATGTTGTTATTCGTTTGAAAGAGGAAATAAATGATGGATAAAGCTTCTCTTACTTGATAAATTTATGTTTTATTATTTTAATTTATAAAAAAATAAAAGTCCTTAGACTTTAAACACGAATAAATTTCTAATTAAAGACGTCTGCAACCGCAAGACAACAAAAAAGAAAACGCTTACATGTTAAAATGGTCCCTCTGTTTTAGTCATAGAGTCAATTTAGTCCTTGTGTTTTCAGTTTGGCCAATTTGATCCTTGTGTTTATCTCCGTTAGTCAATTAGGAACATTTCCATCTAATTTCTATTAAAAATATTTAAAAATTGTTTTAAACTTATGTATAAAATTATTTATTTGATTTAAAAATGAAATAAAATAAAAATTAAAAGAAATATTATTCTCCTCCCAACTTCCTGACCTTCTCCCTAACATTATCCCCTCTCTTTACTACATCACGACCTTAGTCAGTTTTTAGATTTGAAGTTTTATCTCTTATATGCGTTATTTCTCATTGATTTGCATTTTTCTGTAAAGAGAAAGGGTGATTATATCTCATATAATTTTTCTTATGAATTTTAGATTGAATGAAATGTCTTAATTGACCAACAAAGACAAACATGAGGACTAAATTAGCTAAATAAAAAACACGGGGACTAAATTGACCATATGACTATAACACAGGTACCATTTCGACAATTAAGCCAAAAGAAAAAGTAAGGGAAATAAATTCTATGCACTTTTTTATTTTCATTTGACACTCTGTTTTTGTCGTTGATTCTCTTTACTGTATTCTATCTAAATAAGTATCTCTATTCAAATAAGCATATATTTTTTTATCGCTGTACAAAGAAAATATTTTGTTCCGAATGAATAGGAGTGTGCATGTAGAAAAAATGGTGTGTTAAAATCAATTTACAAAACTAATGCGCAACAATTCGTTGGGTTGTGTGAGTCACCCAATCCTTTTTTTTTCAATATTTTTTTTAATTTTTTGTGATATTTATATCACATTTTGACATTTTACTAAAACATCTTTGAAATAAAAACGTTCATCAATACCATATTAAGAAAATCATCTTTGTGAATCAATTCTATTTCGTTCCACTATCGATTTTGGACCGTTGGTTTTCCGAGGAATTTTTCCGCATCTAGTTGCCGTAGAGCCATTTTCTAGTAGTGAAACTCCAGTTCTAAAACAAATATTCCAAAATTTCTTCATTGTCACGAGTCCAAAATAGGTCCCTTTAGAACGTTAAAATCGTGGAAATACCAGAAACAAAAGGAAAGGAACACCATTTTGGTCCCCGTCTTTCTTCCAATACAAATTCAAAACAAATACGTAGCTATAAAACGTTCAATCAATGCAATTCAACTTGCACTAAAAGCCAAAAGTATTTTGTTCTCTGATGACTAATATTGCCACCGACCAAAAAAGAGAGGCTAATACACTTAAAAAAAAAAGAAGAGAGGCTAATATTGAAATATTATTCATTGAAGAAAATCTAAATGTATCAATGATCATGTGACGAGTGTTGTAGACACAATGAGATATATCTGTTTTAAAATAAATTCTCTTACTAAGTATTGATGCTAAAAGTTGGATGAGCGATCGAGATAATTAAAATCAAATCAATCATCATCATTGTGTCGATAAACAAGGAATTTCTCAAGAACTCATAGCGAGTGTTGTAAACACAATGAAATATATCTGTTTTAAAGTAGATTCTCTCCTACATAATGCTAAAAGTTGGATGAGCGATGGATCGAGATAATTAAAATCAAATCAATCGTCATCATTGTGTCAATTAACCAGGAATTTCACATCATCCCACGAAATTAGGCAAGGAAACATGACCTCTGTTCTTCCTATCTCTAATCCACAGTTAAGGTCTCTTTCCCCCACATGCTTTTGTGATCAGGTTTTCAATTAGGCATATTTGGGCTTTGAGCCTAGTGTTTTTATTTTTTATTTTTGCTGGCATTGGGCACAAGTTTGGGTCCTCTATTTTGGGCTTTGGCCTTGTACCGTTGATGTTGCAAAATCTATTTAGTTTTAGCCGATGATTCAGTTTAACTTACTTAATGGCTAGAGAGAAAGAGAAATGTGTGGTCACTTAGTATTACGATATAATAGTATTCTTCTTCGCTTGTAAGTGAGATGTCTTAGGTTCGATTCTAGCCAAAGACGAATTTGAACTATATTATTGTTAGCCCATTGTGAGACTTAACGCATTTCCCCATCCCCTTATTATAGATAATATCGTTTGTTTAAAAGAAAAAATGTGTGAAAATCACTTCCTTAAAAATTATACACTTCCACAATATTTCTTGGGCACCCTAGACATAAGACTTTACCTATAGCTTGATAGAAAGAAGCAAAAAGAGCCTTTATTCGGACTTCATGTGACCATATAACCTATCCTATGGCTTAGTGAAGAGGACAGACGTGAGGCATACTTCTTCGGAAGCTGGTGCCTAGCTGCATTGAAAGGAAACGATTACTTCTTAGGCTATCTTGGATTTCTATTCTAATATACTCCTTCTCCTTTTCACACCTTAATTTCGTAGCTAAGGGCTTTCAGATATGCATATATAATTTCAAGAGCATGCAATATCACTCTCTAAATTTCAAGCTGCATGCAGATATTGGAATCGATAATGGAATACTTTGTCATTAGACCAACTCCAATGGGGGCTAAATGCTAAATTACCCCCCCCCCCAAACACTCTCCAATGCATGCTAAATTATTGGGCTAAATGCCAAATATAATTTCTGGGCCAAATACCCCCCACAATTCCCCCTTGCGCGACTGGACTCGTTGGCCCAAAGGCCAATCTCGGCCCGTTCACTAGCCTACGCGCCCCACGCGGAGCGCCTGCTTTGCGTTCCCGACAAGGGTGGGCCCCGCTGTCAACGGGTTGTCGGCCACCCACAGAACCCCCAACGGATCTTTTTGAATCTGACGGCTCTGCTTCACAGACCGTTGGTTGATCCAACGGTCCAGATTCAAATTTGATTTTTTTAAATATGTTATTTTAAAATACATTGAATCCAACGGCTGAGATCGAATATAATCAAATCTAACGGTAAAAAAAGATCTAACGGTCCAAATTTAAATCCAACGGCTAAAATAATTTAAATAAAGTTGAAGGCTTGCTTTGTGGAAAATTTAGTGATTTTTCAATATTTATCGGAGTTTAAATTTTTTTAGATTAAAATGTTCATAAAATTAATTTAAGATAAAAAATAGCCTAAGTTTTATTCTTTAATAATCCCGAGCTAAAATTTTAAGCCAGAACCATTGGAGCAGAAAAGCTGTTTCTGGGCTAAAAGCTAAATTTTCCGGGCTAAAATATTTGGCTTTTAGCCCATGCATTGGAGATGGTCTTATAAGTTTATTTAATTTTTTTTTTTTTTTATTGGGGAGTGATCTTTACACATTATTTTTCTTCCACTACACCTCTATTATTTTTCGGACATTTGAATTGTAATCAAAGAAAAATTAAGAGACAAATACATAGGAGTGTGCATAAATTTACATTAGAAGTGCGTTGAATTTTTAATAATCCTAGTGCTTCCTTAAAAAAAAAATTTTAAGTGTTTTATGAAGAAAAATCTAACAGGTGTTTCTCTATAAAGTATTTATGTGACCCAAAAGCACTTATAATCTTTTTCCAACGAATACCGCTAGAAGCACATTTGATTACCAGAAAGCATTTTTAGCCTTTCAGATACTATTCCAAACATTCCCTTAGCTATTAGAAGATGCTTACTATGGCTTATTGAATTAATCGACTCTACATTATTGTGCCTATCTATAAATTTCTCAACTGAATTAATGTACACAAAAAACCTGCACTAGCTTTTGGGCAAGAAGTCACCTACATGTATAGACACTAGATAATTGTCATAAGTCAAGGCATATTGAAGCTCTTAACTAATTATTTTCATTCTTTAATTAATTAATAAAAAAAAGAAAAGACTTGTGAGGAAGAACATGACATTATATATTTAATAAGTGAAAGCAATGCCTACGCATGTGAAGTGGAGTGAACATATCAATCATCCAAGTTCAAAAGCCAGTACTCTAATATTTGAGATGTATATAAAGCTTTTGAGGATAAGGAGTGGATGAGTAGTATATAACATATGATTACATAATATAATATATGATTGGGGTGCGCTATTCACATATCATTTTTTACTTCTCACATATCTTTTTAATTTTCGACCGTTGGATCGAATGAATTGAAGAAGATCAAAAGACAGAATTAATAAAGGGTGTGATTATATATGATCAATATGTTAAATTATCAGATAGACGAACCAAAGGTTCAATTTCAACAACATTGGTATTGTCTCTAATCTGTTAATTACCACCTGCACAATTCGTAAGGTGTGAATTTTTATCACAAAAGGCTTCAATGTTAGTTAAACTGGGGCTAGGGTATATAAATTTTCCTCAAATATGCGATCGATGTGGGATACTTTCAACACAATATTCATACAAGGAAAGAGTAGGGCAAAAGAGAATTAATGAAGCAAACCCCATGTTATGTCACCAACCAAAATCCCTAAAATATAATAAAAAAGAAATGAATTTGATGCTTTACTTTGTGTCACTAACTACAGATGATGCTGGCTTTTGCCATTTACGTGCCCCTCACAACCCCTCTTGCCCCTACAATTCCTTACGCCAAGAATCTCTCCCTGTAATCCCATTCCTCCCTCTGCCCTCTGCTCCACACTACTCTACCTCTATTTTTGGTCACCGTCCAAAGTATTTCTTTAATTTATTTTTGTATATATCTTTGCTTAATCAAGTAACAAAGTTACACGTAATCTCCCATATGATGACACAAAATATATACTCTTTCTTTTCAACGTACATATATTATAATGTACTGTATGATTTTACTATTAATTAGTTGTTATATATAATCGGCGTATAGGAAAGTTCTTAATAAGTACCGTATAAAAAAATTAAGACGAGATTATATTGTTTACTAACTTGATAGAGGTGTTATAGTTTGTCAAAAAAAAAAGGAACGGATAAGTGTTAATTGTTAATTAATAGATATAATCAGAACTTAAAACTTTTCTTGACCCCATTCCGTTTTCCAGAATATAATTTATTTCAGTATTCTCTCTAATATTTGGCTTTGGTTGTAATTGTATCTTGCTGTTATTGTTATGAAGCAATCATTGGACATAGAATATGCGTGCATCACGTTGTTTTTTGAAGTCGCATTAATCCGTAATATACAAGTCATCAATAATTAGCAGCTCATCTTATAAGATAATTATCTAATTAGACAACGAACCAGATTAGCTGATAGCTATTACTTTTACATTTTTCTCCCAAATCTTAAAAATAAGTAATTTGCAGCATTAGCTAGTTGGATGTTTCCAATTTTTTTTAGCTGCTTTGTAATACAATGTATATATATAGCGTCTGAGACATGTCCAGTACAAGGTCAGAACATGGGTGGACGGTGGTAGTAACTCTAACTGTCCTAAGGGATTGAAACTTGGGTGTAATTTATGTGATTCTGCAGCTAATTAGTTCTACTAAGAAAGTGTTAATTATTTATTATTTTTTACCCTAATTATTTTTGGTGAAGCTGCCCTAATGATTGGAGGCCAGCATGAAATGTCAATTGAATAATTGGATCATAGCATAGGGACGGCGTGATTTTTGGGTTATTGTCCATCCAAAAGTGAGATTAGTGTATAACATGATCAAGTGGGTGGGTCAACTGCATCATGAACTGTTTAAGCTAGTTTGATTAATTAAGTCAGTAATGAATTTCCAATCTATTAATAGTTAAAAATTAAGAAAATCCCATCCTCACAAGTCACAAAGATTTCCAACCAACAAATTAATTTCAAACATTTGGGCGATAACTTATTAAATTAGTTAATTAGTTAAGAGTAAGTAGTTATGCGGCATTGCTGATGGTTACGTCTCTCTCACCTCTAATGCCGTCAGCAATGTAATCGATAAATATGGTACAGAGAATTAGTGTTGTTGAATTAGTTAAACTACACTGTAAAAACCCAAAAATAGTTCAAACAGGTGATAAATTAACAGACACACACAAGCAAGGAAAGAAACAAAAAGGAGTGAAAAAGGGGTGGGAGGAGAAGCACAAATTCTGTGGCAGTCACAGGCTTGCATACCAATTTTCTTCCTCTCCAGAAAGGAATCGTTGCAAAAAAGTAATGGGTTTGCTTCAAAGCTAACCGAATCTCACTCGTTGCCTCGCTTCCTCGCACTTACATTGCATCTAGCTAATCTCTCACCCTCAATACACACCTGTACTGTTTTTGTATAAATGCTTCAAAGATAGATATATTCAGTCGCGCACACACACATATATATTTATATATTTGCCTTCTTTTATATATTTCTATATATAACTTCCAAGGTTGGAAATTAAAAACGCCAAGCTTGGCACAAAAACTCACGGTTACTATACTATTCATCACCTGGGCGGCTTTTTTTTAGACTCCTTTACTACTTAAAACTCGCTCTATCTCACCACTATAATTGCACCCTCCCCACTTTCTTAACGTTGCTTCTTCAATTCCATCCATCTCTCTCTCTCTCTTCTCTCCCCGGTTTCGAATTTCGAAACGTTTTTATTGGTAGGGTTGCTGGTGTTGTGCTGCTACGGATCGAGATGATGATGATGGAAGCTGCAGATCATCAAGATCAGGAGGAAGCTGTTTTGGGTTATAAGGATCAGGCTCAGATGATGATCATCAAGAGAAAACGCACAAAAAGGCAACGTTTGACTTCCCCACTTTCTGCCATAGCCACAACAGCTTCAAGCTCATCAAGTGCAGGCCATGATCATGATCATCTTCAAGACCAAGGCCTTGTGGGTCCCAGACAAAGGATTAGTACTGATGTTGGTCCCACAGCCTCACCAGCCACCTCATCTGATCAATTCACAGAGATCAGTACGGTGGAAGAGGAGGACATGGCAAACTGTTTGATTCTTCTGGCGCAAGGCAATTCTACCCCAAAACCCCAAAACCCTAATTTGGTTAACAACAATAAGGCGGCTTCAGCAGCAGCTTCGGCCGGGTTATTTTTGTATCAGTGCAAGACGTGTGACCGGTGCTTCCCGTCGTTTCAAGCGCTTGGTGGACATAGAGCCAGTCACAAGAAACCCGGTAAGCAGGCTAACATTCACAGCACAATTCAAGACAATAAGAAAGCGTTGTCATTCGTGGAAGAAGTGGAGGAATTTGATCGGTTTAACAACACCAGCACCACGTTGTCATTGCAAATTTCAAATAGGGCTTTCAGGGCATTGAACAGTGATACTACTAGTCCTTGTTATAACAACAACAAAGCCAATAAGGTTCATGAGTGTTCGGTGTGTGGCGCGGAGTTCGCATCTGGTCAAGCTCTAGGGGGTCATATGAGAAGGCATAGAACATTAATCAGCACAGCAGCAACAACAGCAGCAGCAGAAGCCATGAGTAGTCATCCTCAGTCCCAATCGGGATCAAAGAGACCACGAAATGTTTTGCAGTTGGATCTTAATCTTCCTGCGCCGGAAGAAGAGCACCTGCAGGAAACCAATAAGTTTCCCTTTGGAGCCAAGAAGGAACAAGTCATCGTCTTCTCTGCCTCTCCTTTGGTGGGTTGCCAATACTAAAACACAGCTAGCTAGCTAGCTAGAAACCAACAATATCAATGCCACCCAATTAATTGTTAACATTATTTGTTACTCATTCAATATTCATTGTTGATTCTTTTATACATGTCTAAATTTAATCATTTAGTTGAAATTGATCAATTCTTTAAGGGAATTAACTGATGACTTGTGTATTAATTTTTGGTGACATTGTTCTTTTTTCTTGTGTGTGCCATGTGAGGGGATTTTCTAGTATATATATATACTCCGGCGTATTCCTACATTCCAAAGAACCATAGAATTTTCGTTATATGAGAGTGGGGGAAAGTTAAGGAGATAGGGCATGGCAATTGGAATGATTTTGACATCACCAAAACCTCAACCGAAAGTATTAGGTTCGCTTGTTTGGTTTGCAAGAAAGCTAAAAGCATTTGTCTCTGTCTGTCTGTTTCACATAACTGACAAAAAGCATAAAAGCTTAAACGGATGTGTCAAGCAAAGCCAGTAGCGCTAAGCTACCTGCCCTTCTTTTATGGATCGATCCACCTTTGCATTTATATAAGTTTATATCGAATTAAAACTATCTAGCATGATGGAAATATAATTATTCCTAAAACAGCATCGCTTAAACGCTAACTAGTTGGTAAGCATCAACGGTTACGAAGGTTGAAAAACATTAATTGTACTTTCGAATCATAATGATAAAGGTTTTTGTACATGTATATTTCATTTTTTCTACAATGCAATAGAGCATTGAATGCCATTGAAAAATTAACGCTCATATTTTTTTTGGCTAGGGGAGTGGGATAAGCCTCACAATGGACTAGCAATAATGTGGTTCAAATTCGCCTTTGGCGAGAATCGATCTTAAGATCTCTCACTTAAGTGAAGAGAAATAGCACTAAACCGTAGTAGTAAGTGGCATAAACATTAATATCTGAGTGCTACAAAAAAAAAAAAAAAAGATACACCATAAAACTGAAATTTGTTTGATAACTACTTTCAGTTTTCAATTTAAAAAAAATATATATATTAAAACTGTAAATTGAATGTCAAATTTTGAAAACTCAAGAGAGTAGTTTTTAATTTAAAAAAAATTAAACTAAACAAAATAAAAGAAGTTACCAAATAAGATTTCTATTTAAAAAAAAATGATAACAAAAACTAACAAAACGGCCTGGGGAGCCAAAATATATTTCATTTACCATTGGTACATCTCATACTACGTAATTAGGCATAACCTGTTGGGTTGTGGGCATACTCCAACATAACCATGTGGTAATGTGGCATACATAATGCAATACTTGTTGGTGGGACTTGAATTGGATGCAAAGTACTCTAGAAGTTCAAAAGATTTCAATTAACTTGATGTACACGTTTGTAACTTCACGAGATGTGTTTTCATGTTAATTTAATAGTGTTTTGACTCATGTTTGAGGCCTTTGCTTGTGACGAAGATCAATTCACGCTTGACATGGACAAAAGAGTTCATACCTAGGCTGTATATCCTTCTTTTGACTTTGTTGTCAATATACAGTCATCACATTCTGAAACCTTGGTCGAAAGATAGATGCTTGGAAGTCACAAGGTTTTTCTAGCTATTTTTTCTTCAGATTTTTGCTCACCGCCCTTAATAGGTTATGACTGTTGTGAATAGTATCTTATATTTAGTGCGATTATATAAATTTAGTAGTAATCCCCATAGGATTTGGAGATCAATTCCTTATATGTTTTGTATTACTTGTAAGACAAGAAAACACATTATGATTAGTATAAATTAGCCTTTCTGCACGTGCTTATGTGCACACGAGACCTTTTTTTTTTCTTTATATATATATATATATATATATAATCACACACGTTACTTGCGACTTTAATTTTTTTTTAAACACCAATACATAACATCTATGGTTTTTTTCATGTAAAAAACTCTCAATAATGGTACACATGATTTTTACAATGGGAAAAATGTATATATAAAGTTTTTCCAACTACTATGACATAGTAAGTTAATCTTATACTACGGTTCTTTGCTGTATTGGGAGTCCTCCAATTAAGCAAAGCTCCCATGACACCATATAAAAACTTGGTGATTTCATATGGAAAATACAGAATTTAAGTCTGCCTGTTCTCTTGCCCTCTCTCTCCCTCTCTCTCCCTCTTTCTCCTACGGCACCATGTATAAAATATAATTGGAAGCAAAGTAACTCTTACGAACCAAAAAAGCAATTACAAATAAATCATAAAAGGGTTGATACAATAACGCAGTGATAAGCCAAAAAATGAAGGGAAAATCAAGTATCCCCAGTTCTAAGCCAAAAAACAGAAAAATAGTGTGTGGATATAATTAATTTGTACGTTGAAATCTTGTTTGAAATTGTATGTGGGTATATCAAAAAGAAAAGGAAAATAGGGATTCCAAAACCCTAGCTCGCCCAGGAGCCATGACTAGAAGCCCCACGAGCCGTGATTTGCCTAGTGTCCAACCAAAGAGAACGACGTAGTACGCTGTGGTTGTGACAAGATGACATGTTATCTGCGACATGTCATCTCCTTCCTCGAGCCCAGACGCACCGCCGTTGCATCTCGTCTGAAGCCGGGCTGGACTGGTGCTACACCCCTCCAAACGATTGTGGTCGTCAACCTGGAGATGGTGGCAATCCTCCGATAACCTAGAACCGAGAGAATAACTAAGAATCTTGTTGGAATTTTTTGGGCTCTTGTCAGATTTTAGTAGCCGCCGTCGATCTCGATGGGGCCGACCTCTAGCATGACCTCTATGCCAGCCATGTGAACCACCCAGACCTATAAGACGAATTCCAATGTCAAGCATCGTCTCTATTATCGAAACCCTAGATCTCATGGCCTCTACTCATTTCACCAACGTCGAGCTTACTCCGCTGTGGGACCATTATTTTTCAGGGCCAGACTAATACAGGTCAGAATACAAATTCCTCAGGAGTTTTGTTATGGACTTGACAGCTTCTCAACTGAGCTGAATAAACAGAGCAGTGATGCCACCATTATTTTGTTCAGGAGCAATGGGCGAAGTTGTCATACTTTGCTGAGATTGACCATGTTTATTATGCAAGATACAGAAACCTAATCCAAAAATGAATCACCAGGTATCCTGTAATCTTGAAGTCCTTACAATCTAAGGATTGGTGTGTGCTGCAAGATAGATTTTCACGGTTTAATAAGGATTTCCTATCCTAAAAGGTCTCTACCTTAATGATAAAAGTACACATTTTCTAACGTTCATATCTAATAACATAATTATCGCACATTTATTCTCTTCCCTACTATTGAGTCTTATAATAATGGTCCTGATTCTTGCACGCAGGAAGCTCAAAAGGGCTGAGGAAAAACCAAACGCCATAAGACATTGTTCTATGCTGTAGCCCGAGCAGTAGCTCGGACTCGGCGCTTAGGTTTGGCTACAGACCAACCAACGCAGCGGCTTGGCTTGGCTCGGCGGCCACGACTTAAGGTCGCGGCTCTGGCCCAGGCTGCCCTTTTTTTTTTTCTCGGTTTTCGGGTTTTCAGAACCCTCATGCTTTTATTTGCTCTGGGTTCCTTTATCACAAAATTCTACATAACAATTTCATCAAGATATATAATATCAATTGCGTATGCATGAACATCCTTATATATATATATATTGACAAACATATGCAAATATAATATATATAGTCATAAAATTATGAAATAATAGATTGAGGGTTCGTGCATCATAGGAATGTTTTTATGCAAATGGGGTTAATAAAATATCAAGTTTGTGTTTTAGAAGAATCTAATTGGCAGAAAACGAAAATTGAATCTTTGAATTTATAGAAAAACCTCCTCCACTAACTTTCAATTCCTTAGTGTTAGCAAGATCGTGCTGAAAATGTGTGGTTGGTATATTTAGCTGAAGAATTATGGAGCGTAAGAGAAAGAGGTGCGCCACGGGTGTAAAGAGAGAGATTTGGTGAATTCTAAAGTGTGTTATCTCAGCTCATTGTGTTTTTATTTATAGTACTAGAAAGGTAAATGTTTTACCCTTTAAACATTACAATTGAAAAGGACACCATATAAAAAATAAATAGAATCTTAATAAGATTTATATAATCACATTTCCAAGAGACGGCAACAAAATAGAATTTTTGTATATTTTCAGTATACAATATAGGGATGGGCAATGGTTATGGCGGGCGGGTAACCGCGGTTATTTATCCATAACCGTTTATTCTCATACCCGCATAACCGTTTACCCGTTGGGTAATTGCCTAAACGGTTATACGCATACCCATAACCATTTATAAACGGTTAACCATACCCATAACCGCGTACTCATTTAACCGTAACCGTTTAGTACCCGTTTACCCATTTATCCTTTTTTAACCCGTTTATCCTTTCTTTTTTTACCATTTACTTCTTTTTCACCCGTCTACGTGTTTTTTTAACAATTTGAAAATTAAAAAAGAAAAATTTGTCATAATTTTCTTTTTCTAATAATTAAACACCGTTATAGATACATTCATCATACATTTCTGCATTTTAATTTTTTAAGTCCTTATATCATTCCAATAATTGAAATAATAGTTTACGGACGATATTTTTAACTGTTAACAATGAAGGTAATATAAAATTGGCTAAGTATTCTTGGGTTACGAAAATTATTAAAAGACAGTATTCTTTGGTTATTTAACTCGGAATGTAAAGGATTAACATAATATATATATAATGGACCATGAAATCATGCACTATAGTCAATAGCATTGATCTAAGTTTTGTCCGATAGGGAATATAGTTTGTGTTAATTTTACATATATAAAATAAATGATTAAACGGTTACCCGTTTATAACCGCGGTTAATACCCATAACCGCCGATTTAAATTTCGCGGGTAAACGGTTATACCCATAACCATTTATTTATCTAAACGGTTACCCATAACCATAACCGTTTAATTTAAACGGACGGGTAACCGCGGTTACCGATAACCAATGGGTATTTGCCCATCCCTACAATATCAATTTTGCAAGAGTCTGGTTCCCAAATGCCCAAAACTGTAATTTTAACAAAGGACATATAAACGGCGCAGCAGCACCCCCTCTAAACCCCTAAAATTCGAACGCTCTCTGGAGACGCGGCGAAACAAAAGCCCCCAAAACTTCACAAGACAATGGCGGTTCCAGGGCGGAGGAATGGTCTGATGGAGGAGGAGGACAACGAGGACGAAAACGCTCTGTTCGAGGAAGAGGGTTTGGAGGAGCTTGACGCTCACGCGCCTCCCCACCTTCGCGCCATCGCAGACGCCTCTCAGCAGGGCGACCTCGACGCCCTTCGCCTCGCTCTCGGTATAGCCACTTCTCTTTTCCAGCTGATTTCAACTTGATTTCTTCATTGGTTGATTATGATTTGATTTAGTTATTTTGCCTAATTTTTCTGTACTTATCGACCCCAATTAACTTAAACAACTTAATTTCCCGAGTATTTTCAGTGCAGTTTGGTTACACAAGCTTAATTTAGTTTGTGTTTGACTGATTAGAGTACCTAGAAGCTTTGGTTTCGTTTGATAACGATTTCGCTATTAGCTTTTAGGTTTTAGTTTTTGTATTTGGACTAAGGAAAGTATATGGGCGAAGAAAAAAAAGGGAACAACTGGTCCGTTTGATAAGGACTTCATTCTTAGTTCTTAGTTTGTAGCTTCAACTTTTTGTGTTTGGATATGAGGAAAGTATGCGGGGAGAGGAATGAATGAAAACAAACTTGAAAGTGGTAATTAATGAGCATCATTTTTTATTTTTAGTTTTAGTTTTAGTTTTGTGTACATTTTCTTATACATTTCTTCTACATCATTCCGATCATCATTCTTCTACTCATCTATGTACTTCCCCTCTATCTTTAACATAAAAATCCCCTCTATCTTTAACATAAAAATAGAAACGAAAAACTAAAGCAAAATGCTTATCACAAGGGCCGTTTGATTTTATGTGTTTTAACACCTGCCCGTTTTAGTTATTTCATTGTACTTGTATGCACGATTCGTGAAATTTGTTTTCTTGGTTATTTAATTTCTCAATTTTGATTTCTGGGTATCATCTAATTTATACCGATGCTCTCCCAATTCCCCTTCTTTCTGATTTGTATACAGATAACTTAGTAGGCAGCATTGATGATGCAGTGGAAGATGGAGACACAGCTCTCCATCTGGCCTGTCTCTATGGTAATCTTTCTTGTGTCCAGGTCAGTAGTCTGCTTAATTTGTAGTTCTATTTTTATTTCGTTGGAAGTGGTACTTTGAGCTAAAAATAATTGTATCGATATAGTTACTTTTGGAGAGAGGAGCAAATTTGGAGGCTAAGGATGAAGACGGAGCAATTCCTTTGCATGATGCTTGTGCCGGGGGTAGGGCTATAAGAACATTCTAACTATTATGATGTATAAATTATCTTTGTATTCAATTTTTTTTTTTTTTTTCCCTCAAATGACTGATGCAGGATACACCGAAGTGGTTCAACTTCTAATTAACTGTGCTAACGATGCTGAGTGTGTAAAGAGAATGCTAGAAACAGTTGATGCCGAAGGTGACACTGTGAGTATATCTCAAATCACATCCTTGTAGTGTTTGACATGGGAATTCAAATAGCGGAAAAAGTTTCGTGCATTTTCCAAAAGAAACTATTATTGGCACTCCAAAAATCTGATTTTGCACTCTTCATAAGCGTCTTTCTAAATATAGAAACTTTGGAGTGTACAATTAGATTTTTGGAGTAACGATAACAATTCCCTTTCTAAATGGGGACTGTGTATTAAAAGTTGCACTATGGACTTATTTTCGTATATGTTCATGTTCTTCCGCAGCCTCTCCATCACGCAGCAAGAGGCGAGCATGCTGATATCATAAGATTGTTGCTGGCTTCCGGAGCTTCACCTACCAAGGCAAACCTATACGGAAAGGTTTGTGTTTGAAATTCTATGCTTATTAATCGTTTCTGCGATAGTCTGTTGTGGCGTCTCACTGAAAATTCTGGCAGATCCCAAGTGACTTACCCGAAGCCGACACAGAAGCTAGGAGAATTTTGGAGGCTGCTTCTGCTGCTACGACGTGCCAGTAGGCTTTACTATCAGAATTTTATTTTTAAGGATCTCGATGTGCTCTGCTTTTGTTGATGATCAGTCAGCAACACCCAAATATTGAGGATTTTCACCTCTTCGTTTATTATTACAGTTTCAGATTTCAGAATATCGAATGTAGAAAAATAGCTCGGTTTCTCTGACTCCATATATGCATTTTTGTTTTAGTTTTCTCCGCCTTTTCAACGTTTTCGTGGGTTCTTTACCTTATCGTTAGTCACTACTCAAATGCACTTGAGTGAGACTCATCAGAAGACAATTTCTTAATATTGTAGTTCACTAAGGGTGCGATTGGTACGTGGGACGGGACGGGACGGGACGGAACGGAACGGGACGAGACGTTCCGTTCCGCGTTTGGTACGCCAAAAAACCGTGGAACGGGTTGTCCCATGGGACGAAATTTGGCTGATTTTTCGTTTCACCTCTCCCCCCTGGAACGACCCGTTCCACATCCGTGGAACACAAATTTATAACATTTTAAGACAAAATTTCCCTTTATTTTTTTCAATATTTACATCATCCGTTCCGTCATGTCCCGTCCCTTTCCGTCTGCGTACCAAACGGTACCTAAAGGCTTCGTGCAGGTTTATGCTCGAAGTCTATTCTTGACAGTAATAGTGTAAAGCCCCGTGTTTCGGGAGTGCTGATTAAAGTCGACCTCCGGTGCAATGGTAAATGCTCTTTAACACCAAAAAATCAAAGAAGATCCCTGACAGAGATCTGGTGTTTGCTTTTTTCTACTCGTATATGTAATATACAATTCTACGAGCCTTTCGTCATCAACTAATTGATAGGTTGCGATAAATATTGCCTATCCAAAATTTACATGAAACGAGAGATTTTTTCTCTCATGACAATACATTATTGAATGAGAATGTCACATTGGAGATGAACTGATTTCACGTAATGTTCTCTCATTGTGAAGATTACCAATCAATGAGAGATTTTTTCTTGCATTCATTTTTTCCTATACCGAAATACAAGTCGATACACCACATGTCATAATGTAAGTAGAGAGATATTTTTCAATTTATTTTTATTTGTATTACGAAACATAATATACTGACTTGTGTTCTGATTATACCGAAAAATCTAGCACAACGTGATAACTTTAAAAAAGACAAACATGACAAATAACATCATCTCACAATCTCCCGCCAAATGTGAAAGGAGCTCTGCCAATGGATATACCTGTCAACCTAAGCCTGCAAACACCACCTCCCGCACCCAAACAGCTCCAAATCCAAAACCCAAAACCAGAAGACTGGAACTTGATTATAAAGCACCACGCCAGGCTAAAAAATGACAGTGCAATCCTCTCAACATATACCCAGATGGAATCTCTTGGAGTGGCACCGGATAGCGCCTCTCTGCCTCTGGTTCTCAAGGCATGTGCGAGGCTGGGCGCCGTTGAGAGAGGCAAGGGAATACATTCGAGCATTCGGAACACGGGTTTGATGAAAGATGTTAGAATTGGGACTGCCCTTGTCGATTTTTACTTCAAAGGCGGGTTTGTTGATGATGCAGTTGACGTGTTTGATGAAATGAGGGAGAGAGATTTGGTTTTGTGGAATGCTTTGATACATGGGTATGTGGGGTGTTGTTGTTACCGGGAGGCTGTGTTGTTGTTTTTGCAGATGCAGAATGAGGGATTGAGACCGAATTCGCGTAGTGTGGTTGCATTGCTTTTGGCGTGTAGGGAGGTTTCGGAGTTGAGATCAGGAAAGGAGATACATGGATTTGGTTTGAGGAATGGACTCCTTGATTTGGATGCTCATGTGGGTACTGCATTGATTGGGTTTTATCTGAGATTCGACATCAAAATGTCGCGCCTAACGTTTGATTCAATGGTTGTGAGGAACATTGTTAGTTGGAATGCAATAATTACCGGTTATGTTAATGTTGGGGAGCACCTGATGGCCTTGAAGCTTTTTTTGCAGATGCTTGCGGATGGTGTTAAGTTCGACTCTACTACACTGCTCGTTGTTAGTCAAGCCTGTGCAGGAATTGGATCTATTGAACTGGGCAGACAAATTCATCAAATGGCTATCAAGAATAGTTACAGTGGTGATCTGTTCACGGTAAATGCATTGCTCAATATGTATACCGAGTGTGGATGTTTTGAGTTGTCGCGTGAATTGTTTGATGCTGTCCCCAACCGCGATGTTGCTTTGTGGAACTCCATGATATCTGCATATGTTGAATATGGCTTTTATGAGGAAGCTTTGAGCTTGTTTTCTAGAATGCGAATAGAAGGAATCAAGGAAGACGAAAGAACTATTGTTGTAATGTTGTCGGTGTGTGAAAATTTAGTTGATGGGTTGAGGAAGGGTAAAAGTTTGCATGCTCGAGCGAGGAAGAGTGGGATGAAAATGGATGTTTCTCTGGGGAATAGATTGTTGAATATGTATGCTGAGTTGAACTGCGTTGAATTTGTTCAGAAGGTTTTTGCTGAGATGAAACATTCAGACGTTATCTCATGGAATACTCTGATCCGGGCATTGGCCTGCAATGGATTACAAGATGAAGCATGGAAAATGTTTGCCATGATGCGAGATTCTGAAACTAAGCCTAACTCGCACACAATAATCTCTATCCTTGCTACTTGTGAAGATGGAACTTGTGTAAATACAGTGCGAGCAATTCACGGTTTTGTGATAAAACATGGGATTGAAGTTGACCTCCCCTTAAACACTGCACTAACAGATATGTATATGAATTGCGGTGAAGAAGCAACAGCTAGAACTTTATTTGAGGGATGTTCCAGCAGAGATGTGATCGCATGGAATTCTTTGATTGCCAGTTACATCAGGAACAACGAAATTGACAAAGCTCAGTTACTCTTTAGCCGTATGGTTGTAGAAGTGAAACCCAACTCGGTGACGATCATAAATATTCTATCATCATGTACCCAGCTTGCCTCTCTTCCTCTAGGTCAATGCTTGCATGCTTATGCAACTAGAAGGAAACTCTCTTTTGGTTTTGATTTACCTCTTGCAAATGCTTTTATATCAATGTATGCAAGAAGTGGGAGCATGCAAAATGCTGAAAATATCTTTAGAATTTTACCGACGAGGGATATTATTTCATGGAATGCCTTGATTACTGGGTACAGCATGCACGGTCAAGGATATGATGCTATTCGTGCGTTCTCACGAGTGATACAAGATGGTTTCCGTCCAAATGGGGCAACTTTTGTAGCTGTTCTATCTGCTTGCAGGCATTCTGGTTTGATAGAGATAGGATTGCAGCTTTTTCACACTATGGTACATGATTTTAAGATATCACCTGAGCTTGTTCACTATGGTTGTGTTGTTGACCTTCTTGGTCGCGCAGGCCGATTAAATGAAGCTAAAGAGTTCATTGAATCAATGCCTATTGAACCGGATGCATCAGTGTGGAGAGCCTTGCTCAATGCTTGTCGGATTCATTCTGCCACTGAGTTAGTCGGAACCGTCTTTGAAAAACTTGTCGAATTGGAACCCATGAATGCAGGGAATTATGTTTTGGTATCTAATATATACGCTGCAGCAGGGCTGTGGTTAGAGGTCAGGCATACAAGAACAATGCTCAGGGAAAAGGGTTTAAAACAGCCTCCGGGAATAAGTTGGATTGTTGTAAAAAGTCAGGTTCACTGTTTTGTTGCCTCAGACACATCACACCTTCAATCCGACGAAATTTATTCAAGCTTGAATTCACTTTCAGTCTTGATCAAAGAAAGTGGATATATTCCTGATCTTCAATGGGTTTTCCGAGATGAAGAGGGTTAGGTAGAAAGAGGGGTAATAATCTTGGTGTTCCGCATATTGCTGAGGATTGCAAGGGAAGAACATGAAGAACTTCGTCTTCACTGGATTCTTACTTAGCCTTCAAGAAGGATTCCCTCGGGCATATTCTTATTGAGATGCCGTGACACGAAAGAAAATCTTCCAGGAATATGAGTTTCTCAAAAGCATGTAATGACCACTGAGCAATAGCATCAATTACAAACATGGAGGAGGAGCTCTCAATTCTAACAGGTTTGGTTATTTAGTTTCTGACTTAACTGTTTATAATTAACAAAAGCAGAAAACAAACTTTCCCGCACCCACTGCAAGAAACGGGTGTCTCACATTTGCTATATCGTGTGAGAGGCACACAACCATAAATGTGAAACACCCGTTTCACGTAACGGGTGCAAGAAAGTTTTCTTCTAGCAATGATCTTGCAGAAGTTAACATGTGGGGGATGTACAGAAAACTTATGGACATTGTCTATCATGTCAGGAAGTGGGGTTTTGCAAGTCGCTGTTGCTACAGTTTTAGACATCCCAACATGTCCATGTACATGTACATGTAGTATTAAATGTTGCTCGTGAAAACGTTTCTTTTTCCATAACATGGCCGAAAACAAGGAAATTACATTTACACAAGCTAATAAGTATGTTACATGGGTTGCGAACTTATGCATTATATGATTGAAACAAACATTTATGCAGTAAGATGAAAACAAATCAAAATTACATATACGTGATCTGTTCATTATGTGAGTCACGCTTCATATGATGTGCGCATGACGCCATTTTACGAGCAACAACCACCGCTAGGATCCCGTTTCTGCTTCAAAAGATTTCTCTTTGCCACAGTTGAACCTTCTTCCAAGAGACTAGGAACCTCCATTATCTGTTACATAATCCCAATTGATTATAATTTGGAACAGAAAAAATGTACCCTATGTCCATAAAATCGTACGAAAACTGGTTTGAGCTGTTAAGTAATTAGCATTTAGCTATATGATTAGAAAGTTATACTGCTAAAATTATATGAACAAGTTTTTAGGGACAACTTTCTCAGAAGTACCTTCAATGCTAGCTCTTCGAAGCAGTGCTCCACATTTTCTCGAGTTTTAGCGCTACATTCAAGAAACAAACATCCAAGATCTTTTGCAAGTGAGATCCCCTCTTCTCGACTTACAGCCCTTTCCGATTCCTGAAATCGCAAAGAATTGATTTCGTAACTTGTTCAACAAACCGAGATAACAAGAAAGCCCAAAGATAGACGCGGAGAACACGAAACTTACCCTATCAACTTTATTCCCAACAAGCATCTTGACACAGCCCTGGTTAGTCGAATACAGTTGCACTTCTTTAGCCCAGACATCCGATAAGTTCGTAAAGGTGTCTCTCCGAATCACATCATACACTAAAACAAAGCAGACGATTCTATGATGAGGAAACAGATGCTACTAAGAGAAGCGGGAGCAGTATGTTCGTATTTACCAGGTGAAACCAATGCCGCATTTTCGTTACAGAAAACACAAGAGATTTCGAGACCAAAATGGCGAAAGTTTTGATAACGTACCGAGGATGATTCCTTGGGCATTTCTGTAGTACGAGCTCGTTAACGTTCTGAACCTCTCCTGTCCAGCTACAATATTACACAATGTGATTTGGTATCTTATGAGACAATTTCCCAATTTCATCATATAAAATGGTGTGAAAACTTGGTGTAAAGCTCTACCTGTGTCCCAAATTGTCATCTTGATTTTCTTCCCAGCTACAGTGAGAAGCTTGATTTTAAAATCTACGCCTACAAACAATGCAACAAAACTCATCAAATGTATACCACAATGGTTGTCTCAATCAGTTCAAATTGACTATATCCCCTAACTTTTTCGAGCCCATTCCTCGATATTCCCAAAAAATTAATTCTCTTTTGTTGACGGTACACTATTCTAACCACCCTAATCTACAGGAAGATGATTCTAACTACTCTACTCAACTGGCCTAACCCGGCGTCTGCAATATTCTCTTCTTAATCATAACGATATTAGTTAGTGGCTATTTAACTTTCAAAAGTCCAAACATAGATCCAACAGTAATATACTCTCCTTTGGTTGCTTAGTTATCTACATTTCATCTCATTAGACCACTAACACAAGAATTAGCAAAATGACATTTTTATCACCTCCCAAATGAAGGGTTCAAAAGTTGATAATACCAATGGTGGGGGCAAGATCGTCAACAGAGTTGGAGATGAAGCTAACAAGCAGACTACTTTTGCCGACGGCGGAGTCTCCGATCAGCAAGATCTTAAACGACAGATCGTAGTTGCTGCTGCTCTGCCCTGAAGAACCCATTTCAAACCACTCTCTCTCTCTCTCTCTAAAAAGTAGGAAGAATCGTATGTAAGGGTGGAGGAGGAGAGACAGCGAAGGAGAGAATGAGGAATGCTGGTAATGGCAATGGAGAGAATCAATGCAGCTATATCTCCTTTTTTGGAGTGGAAAGAGAAGGAAAGAGGTTTAGAAACAGAGAAGAAAAAGCTAAAGAAAAACGGCTATTATACCTGAACTACATCACCTTCTTTTTTTTTCTTTCTTATTTTTAATTGTTTTTATGATAAATTATATTTTATCACCTCAACTTTGGATCATATAATAAAATCATACTTTTTGTTTTTTTTAATATAAAAAGGACAAATTACATATTATCACCTCAACTTTAAGTCACATAACAAACTCATACTTTATCTTTTGAACATTGCAATGTCATATATTAATTTAAGGATTCGTTGCATTGTCAGACCTCGTTTCCTTGTCCATTAATTTATCTGTTAAATGCTGACGTGTGAAACGTGAGGCTTACTCCCTCGCCCACTAGAACTCCATGCTGCTGACATGTCCACAGTTGGGACTAATCATATTTGCTAAATATATCCAAAATATCCTCTGTGTCTACCAACTGTCCTTTCTTCTTCTAGTTTTCCGCCACGTGGCTCCTTCCCTCATTTCGTCCCTAGCTATTCCCCTTTCCTCCTTTTTCTCTCCCTAAAAAAATCTGAACCCATAAAGCCCTAAATATTTTCATAACAAACCAAAAAAAGAAAGACTTGAAGCATGAATCTTTTTTAATTTTTGAGTTGTGCAAAAATGGTGAAGGTTTCTGAAGTGGGATTGGAAAAGGAGGAGGTGAAGCCAGATGTGGGGCTGTCTATTGACGGCAGCTTCCGAAAATTAGAGAAATCAAAACTGCCAATGGGTTCGATGTAGCTCTGAGAAAGAACGAGCAACCGAACACGTTGTCTCTGTCTTTATCGAGTCATCGAAGCCGGAGAGCACGCTTCTTGATTTGTCGACATTGAGAAAGTAGGAAGCGAAGAGGAAGCTGTAGGAGAACAAAAGCCGGGGACGAAATGATTCCCAAACGGATGAGCAGTCGATGGTGAAGAAAGAGATGACAGAGACGAATGTGAAGGTGAATGTGATTGAGCAAAGGACAAACGGAGCTGCCTACTCGGACAAGTAAATGAGATCTAACATTGTAGCGAATTCGTAAATTGATGTATGACAGTACAATGTCAAAATACAAGGTATGAGTTTGTAATTGACCCAAAGTTGAGGTGGTAAAATGTAATTTGCGTTTTTTTTTATTAAAAAAAAAATGGACTAGGGAGTGGGCACCTGCACATGCCACGTCATTATTTAACGGTCAAATTGACAAAAAATTTAATACATGTCTGACATTGCAATGAATTGTAAGTTGATGTATAACATTGCAGTGTTTAAAAGGTGAGGTATGAGTTTGATATAAGACCCAAAATTAAAGTGGTAAAATATAATTTACCCTTATTTTTATGTTCCATATTAAGGAGTAAAAAAAAAAAAAAAAAAAAGAGAAGACAAATAAACAAAATACAAAAAGAAATAATCGGAATTAAACCAAACAAATAGGAGAGGGTAGTTTATAAAACCATTGCAACTAAAAATATTTTCAACAAAGAACCTAAAAAGTCTCTGTGATTATTCTTGACTTTCTCTCCCCGTGACAGCTTTTCTCCCTCCCTGAGAGTTTTTTTCTCACCATTTGTGTGAGGGTTTCCAGCTTAAGTTTTCTGTTCAGCTTAAATTTAATAATGAAAGTTGTTGGCCCTGGCCCAACTGGTCTGGGCTTGAATCACCCGCACTGCCTACATCAGGTCTATTTGCTGCTGGTGGGCTCGGCAGGCTCACATTCCCTTTGCTGTTGACGTCAGCGTCTGGCCTAATGCTGGTGCCAGCGCCTCCTGCTTGCTGCCCCTTTCGAACCCAACATGTACTCGCTGGGCATATTGTCGGCAGGGACTACTCTTCATTGGAGCCAGCCCATATATGGTTGACACATGAGCAGCACCGATGGAAAGCACAACTTGGTCAGCCATTGGCACCGCAAGGTTTAGGGTTTGGTTCTAAACTTTTTTTTTAAAGGAGTTTTAACGAAACACTTCTGGTACTGTTCATTTTTAACAAAAAATCATATTTTTACCTTTTCCTGATACTATTCACTACACCTTTATTTGTTTTTTTTCATTAAAACTAAAGTTTTAGACTTTTCGTTAGTTTTTCTTTTTTTTATTTATTCTGCTGCAAGTCTCTTGCTTTGAGACCACGATTCTTTCATTGGTGTTTTTTCTAGGTTGGGATTGCATGAAAGGTTTCTTGCTTCGAAACCTTTAAAATTGAATTTTGGTTGCTGGTTACAGACAGCAGCCAACAATAAAACTCGGTAGTGGGTGAACTTGGGATTTAGGCCTTCAATCTATTTCTCAGTGTATTATTCTTCTCCCGTTAGGAGGAAATACATATATAACCTGTCACATCCCGATCGGGGCCCCCACCACATCCCAGGCTCGACTCCGCCGTAGAACGATATTGTCCGCTTTGGGCCTCAACCACGCCCTCACGGTTTTGTTTCTGGGAACTCACGCGAGCAGAACTTCCTAGTGGGTCGTGCCATCCTGGAAATGCTCTGTCCCATTCTCGCTTAACTTCGGAGTTCCTACAGAACCCGAAGTCAGTGAGCTCCCAAAAGGCCTCGTGCTAGGTAGAGATGAGAATATACATATAAGGCTCACATGATCCACACCCCTGGGCGATGTGGGATCTTACAATCCACCCCCCTTAGGGGCCCGACGTCCTCGTCGGCACACTTCCGGATAGGGATTGGCTCTGATACCAAATTGTCACATCCCGACCCGGGCCCTGACCACATCCCGGGCTCGACTCCGCCGTAACACGATATTGTCCGCTTTGGGCCCCGACCACACCCTCACGGTTTTGTTTATGGGAACTCACGCGAGCAGAACTTCTCAGTGGGTCACCCATCCTGGGAATGCTCTAGCCCATTCTCGCTTAACTTCGGAGTTCCTACAGAACCCGAAGCCAGTGAGCTCCCAAAAGGCCTCGTGCTAGGTAGAGATGAGAATATACATATAAGGCTTACAAGATTCACACCCCTGGGCGATGTGGGATCTTACATAACCACACCTTGTAACACAAGCAATATTAAACGAATCCTAGACAAAGGAAACATATTTACATTCATATTCAACTTCCTAATCAACTTGCGTTTGTGTTGACTCATGTCAATAATCTCATTAGACCGTAGTACTAAGTGGAAGAAGGTCTTGACTCTGAAGTACAAATGTTGTTGAAGAAAGGAATTAAAAATAATAAAAGTTTAGGTAAATTACACAAAACTACCTCAACTATTGGTCTCATGACACTTTCATACCTCATCTTTTAAAATTGACAATGACATACCTCATCTTTAGAATTTGATCCAATGTTATACCTTCCGTTAGCCTGACCGTTAATTTGTCAGTTAAATGCTGACATGGCTTGATCCAGACCCCACTTTCTATTAAAAAATTAATAAAATATTAAAAAAAAATATTTTAAATATTAAAATAACAAAGAAAAGTTATAAAAAAAAAAAAAAAATCAAAATCGTCCCTTCACCTCCTCTCTCTCTCTCGTCCCCCATCTTCATCTTCTTCCCCTTTCCTCTACCTGCAACCCAGAAAAATAAATAAAAAAATAAAAATAAAAAACCAATTTGTCTTCCCCCCACACCCACCCTCAGTTTGTCTTCCCCCGCACCACCCCACCACCCCCACCCCACCCCCTCTTCTCCCCCACCTGAGCCCAACCTGCAACCCGAAGAAAAAAAAACACATCTTCATCTTCCCCGACCCCCTTCCCTGCAACCCACCCCTTTCTTCCCCCCCTCCCGTCTTCCCTAAACCCTCCGCACCCACTACATGGCAACCCCGAAAAAAAAAAAAAAAAAAAAAAAACCCAGATCCGGTGCGGGAAGAAGATGAAGATGGGGGATAAGAGAGGAGAGGATGAGGGGAAAGGGAAGGGGTCGGGGAAGTTTGGGTTTTTTTTTTCTTTTCCTTTCTTTCTTCTGGGTTTAGGTAAGGGGAGAGGGGAAGAAGATGAAGACAGGGAGGGGAGGAGGGAAGGAACGATCAGGTTTTGGCTTTTTTTTTTTTTTTTTAATTTACTTTTCTTTATTATTTTAATATTTTAAAAATATTAAATGATTTTTTTTTTAGTTTTTTTAATATTTTTTTTAATCTTTTAATAGAAAGTGGGGTCTGGATCAAGCCACGTCAGCATTTAACTGACAAATTAACGGGCAGACTAACAAAAGGTATAACATTGGACCAAATTCTAAAGATGAGGTATGACATTGTCAATTTTAAAAGATGAGGTATGAAAGTGTCGTGAGACTAAAAGTTGAGGTAGTTTTGTGTAATTTACCCTAAAAGTTGTTGTTTTTTTTTTTTTTTTTTTTAACAAACGATATTGTCTACACTAAAAGGAAGGGGTCGACTTAGCCTCACAATGGGTTAGCAATAATATAATTCAAATCCACATTTTGCGAGAATCGAACTTAAAACTTCTCACTTATAAGTGAAGAGGAATATCACCAGACTGTATTACTAATAAATGACATGATGTGACTATACCCAAGTGAGCAAAATGGGTGAAATGGGCCTGGATTGACTTCCCTTAGCCCAACTGTACTCTTGTAGCCCAATAATATTTTAATTTCCAGATTTTCCTTCGCAACAAGCATAAAGAGAAAAAGGGTGGCGAGTGGGGACTATTGTGAGTCTGCGACTGTGGGGGAATTTCTCCAAAATTCTAAACCGCTGAGGGGAACAGCCGGTGATTCACAACTGAGAAGATGGATAGAGAATGGGGTTCAAAGCCCGGCAGCGGCGGCGCCGCCTCTGCACAGAACGAAGCCATCGACCGCCGGGAGCGTCTCCGGCGACTCGCCCTCGAGACCATCGATCTCGCCAAAGATCCCTATTTCATGCGCAATCACCTCGGAAGGTGCGACCCTCTTTTGATTTCCGCTCAAATTTCACTGCTTTCCATCTAATTGTTGCATTTTGTTGGTTGGTTTTTACAGCTATGAATGTAAGCTTTGCTTGACGCTGCACAACAACGAGGGCAACTACTTGGCGCATACACAAGGCAAGCGCCATCAGACCAACTTGGCGAAACGAGCTGCTCGCGAGGCAAAGGACGCTCCTGCTCAGCCCCAGCCGCACAAGCGCAAGGTCAATGTGCGAAAGACGGGTATGTATCTCGTATTTCTTTCACACGCATTTTGTCGAACACTTGGTGTGCATGGAAAGTTGTTTTAATGGAGTTAACTGTCGTAAGTATATACCATTTAATGTATGGTTGCAGTCAAAATTGGTAGGCCGGGGTATCGAGTGACAAAGCAGTTTGATGGAGAAACAAAGCAGAGGTCTCTTCTCTTTCAGGTGTGCGTGTGCGTGTTCATTGTGCTATATGTATTTTCCTGAAATAATAAGCTCTCATTCAAGGGTATATAGTGTGCAAATTAATGGTGTAGCAGATGTTGCGTTACATCTACGTGTTATGCAGATTGAATATCCTGAGATTGAAGATAATACAAAGCCAAGGCACCGTTTTATGTCATCTTATGAGCAGGTAGGGTTATATCTTTGTGGCCTGCAATTTATGGACGTCCTCTTCTTCTACTCGTTTTTCTCCTTAGAAATGTTTCAGTGAATTCTTTTAGTTTTTTTTTTCTTTTTGTTTAATGTTGATTTTCATGAACACAGAGGGTTCAACCCGTCGACAAAAGGTACCAGTATCTTCTATTTGCAGCCGAGCCTTACGAGATAGTTGCTTTCAAGGTATATCTTGCCGTCTATGCATTGGGTATTCATTCATTTTTTATATTGTTAGATTTAGGACATTTATTGTGCCTCCATGTTTGTTTCTGTTTCAGGTTCCTAACATTGAGATTGACAAAACTGATAAGTTTTTCTCACATTGGGATCCAGACTCAAAAATGTTCACAGTTAGTTTTCTAACCCTACTGATTCATGTCTTTTTATCTGCACCTCTAGAAATAGATAAAGTGTTTCATTGGGATGTCAATTTTTGCGGTTCATTAGGTTGGTAAATCTTGTCTGTGGTTGTTTTAAGATATAGGCACTTAAAACCCTAGTGCTTGTTTGATAACCATTTTGTTTTACTTTTAGTTTTCACTTTTTATGCTTGAGATATAGGGAGAGTAATTGGGGGAAAGGAGGGGAAAACCCGAAGGAGGGTAGTGGGGAGGGAAGGGAAGAAACAAAGAAGAATAAATAAAATCAAATTCTTCAAAGTGAAATCAACTTAAGCTAGTTTTTGGTTTTTAGTTTTCGTTGTGTGTCTTTCGACTCTTTCCTTGTACATTTCTTATACATCTCTTCACCACCATCTTTCCTCCACTTCTATATGCCCCTCATTTTCCCCACGTATGTGCTTTCTATTTCTAGCACAAAACTGAACAATAAAAATTTGAAAAGAAATGGTTATCAAATGACCCTAATGGAGTCTAACTTAAGAAAGCTTATTTGATTCGGCAAGCAAGTCACATGTTTGGTTTTGAGTCTCTCGACAGTTGGCACCAATTGGTGACATCTGCATAAATTGCTGCATGCTCACTAGATCAGGTCGGATGTTTTATTAATAGTAAAATTAAGAAAGGAAAACAAATCCTAGCAAACTATAGTTTCATAGAGAAAACACTTCCAGAGTTCAACTGGGAAAAGAGCCCCTCAGCTAGCCACTTGTCGTGTTCTTACGGATTCTTATTTGTGAAATTATTTTGGTGTCCTCCAATGAAAACTCGGCAGGATTTTCTCCTAAAGTATTGAATTCGAAGTGCTTTTTAAAGTGTAATGTTCTCAAGGGCGTTTATGCGAAAGCCCTCTGGTTTCACTGTCTTAGTTGACTTTCTTTTATGCTTTTTGCTGGTTGAATTTTTCTTCTCATTTTTCATACCAATATGCAGTTGCAGCTATATTTCAAAACTAAGCCACCAGAGGCGAACAAACCGCAACCTCCCCCTGCAGCCAATGGCCCAGGTGCTCCCGGTGTTCCATCAAGGACTTTGCCTCCACCACCTCCGCCACAAGGACTGCCGCCTGGTGCACCAATGGGAAATCCTCCCAGAGCTCCTCCGCCAATTCCTGGATCTTTACTACCATCAGCTCCTGTGGGAAATGGCCCTAGGCCTATGCCTCCTGGTGGTGCTCCGCCTGCCCCTCCTCCGCCCTCTGTTGGTAACACAATGGCGAATTTCACTCCTGGCACTCAGATGGGAAGGCCTCCATCAATGCCACCTCCACAAGGCTTTCCGGGACAACAAATGCAGGGCCAGGGTCTTCGTCCACCCCCACCACCTCCTAATATGAGTTAAGGGAACCAACTGCCTTTGAGGTGGCCGTCCTTGTACCGGAGCATCTCAGTGAACATATTTGCAGTATCTGTGTGGAGAATGAAGTCAGCGAAATATGAGCTGGTATTTCCGTTAAACTGGAGGTTGTACCTTATTAACGATCACTCCTTTATAGACCTACTTGTTCCTAGTTTGTTTCTGAATTCCCATTTTTCCCTTATTAAAGACGAATGTTATTGTTATAGGACCGAAATGGAGATGTTATAGCTTCTGGAATTTGGGAAAGGAAACATGCCTTGTGGCAATTTCTTTTGCTTTTTGTGTGCATTTATTTACACGTTAGTTAAACTTTTCGGTTAAATTTATTAAAGGAGAACTAATGACCTGAAATAAACAGAAGTGTGCAGGAGAGAATATTGCTAATATCACTCCCCGATAAATTGCCGCTGATGAAAAATAACTCGACTCTCGAAACAGAGGAAAGGTAAAATGCGAGTGCGGAAATTATTTTCCAATTTATAATCAATCATTTACGGCCGCTCGCGTGCAGAAAAGATGGTTTGGATGTCTCTTATCGATTAAACACAATACCTTAATCGGAAAATGGATTTAAGTACAAGTAATGAAGCAGCAGGCGCTCCGAAAGTAGCAAAAGCAGAGGGAGTAGAGAAACAAATTCAAATTTTTCAACCAAATCATTATGATCACTCAACCCAGCTGCTGCTCAATGCTGGCATAATCAACGAGGCTCCCCGAATGAACTCCCCGAACATTTCATAGACCGCTCATGCAAACGGTCCTTGAAGGCATGCAAACTGGAGGCCTTTATCAAAATTACTCTCAGAAGAGGTTTGGAACACCAGGTTTTTACCTTGTTAAGGCATTTGGAGGAAACACCTTTCGGATGAACTCCAAGAAGCGCTGGGAATAGAATGTAGGGTCAACAGCAGAGATGGACAAGGAATCAAACTGAAGAGATTTGTATGCGTGTTCAATCTTCTTTCCCATGCTGTAGTCTTGCAATATGTCAATGATTCCGAGATACAGCACAACATCGTATACTTCATGAAATGTCTGCTGGTCTCCCTGTTCGCCAGGAACCTGCTCTGCCCTTGCTGGCATGTTCACACCCAGCTGGATTTGGAATCTGCTTAAATACATCGTGACGACAAAATAACATCATTTATTCCAATTTGGCAAGTGTACATGCAAAATTATAAACTTCATTTGTATTAAGAAAGCCTTTAGTTGTGATTTCACTTCAGATCCTTAGCTTTTCAAAAGACGACTTAAAAACGGATTCTCTGCATGGGGTCTAGATAAATGCTCCATACCTTGCTGTACCGGGTAAAAGGAGATCAACTTCCTCATAACCGGCAGATGATGCTCTCAGCCGGCTACCTCTCACGTGAGGGCCCACAACAACACCAGCATCATCTGTTCCACGAGGGATTAAAACGAGTCCTTGTGGGTAATTAGAGATCTCATCCTCCAGAGTCTCTGTCATTAAAACACCAAAAGCAAAAACTATTATGTTAGTCTTTCGTGGTAATGAAAAAACAACTCTATATCGTTGAAAAACTGAGGATGAGTCATGACAACTAAATTGTGCATCGTTATGAACTACAATGACCTTCCTCTGCAAGGATTCCCAAACCATCAGCTCGATTGGTATTATTGTAGGACATGACAGACCGCAGATGTTGGGGGGCCCGATAATGCACTCCCATGAGAAGGCTGTAATCCATAATGTGCTGCGCCTCCAGAAATTTGCTGTCAGTCTCAATCTGACTGCATAATAATAGGAGAGCAAAATGAGTTCAGTAGCAATAGTACAAGGAAAAACATTAGAACCTAAAGCTAGAGATAATACATGTTACGCAGGCCAAAAATGACCACAATGGAACAAACAGGATGTTACCACTTAATATTGTTACAAGTAAACCGTACTGAATCTGGCAAGAAACCACGTTGACTATATCTTTCACAACCAAGACAAACAAGAATAAAAGAAATTACATGTTTTTAATGACAAATTCTTAGGTTGTGTGTTTTCGTAAACTTAATGTTAATCTGGGGTCACCTAGATTATAGAAGTCATTTATACACCTAAGGTATGGACTGCGAGCAAAAGAGAAAGTGAAAACGCATCTGGATTCTAGAACTCCCACTTACTTCATTAAAGCCTCTCGCCAAGAAGGTTCCAGATAAAAAGAGTAGTTTAAATCCAAGTCCTTAAGTGTTGTATTTTCATCAATTTCGATCTTATCTGCAGAACGACCAAGGGATGAACCTTTCAAATCAAATCTTCGATGTATTCTTAGCTCTGTGCAGAACATGTTTCCCATCACTACAAAGCGGAACTGCAAAGCATGAGCAAGTGTCAGTCTTTAAAATACAAGAAGCAATTTACATTAATAGGGATAGTATCATTGCAAATAACAAGAGAATTCACTATAGAATTGCCTCTTAGACAAGGTGATACAGGTGTATAGCATCTCAACTGATACTTTTACTGGAATGTAACGGCATCATAATGCATATATTTTAACACGCTTATAGCATGGCAGCTCATAAGAATCTAAAGGCACCGTTCCCATCACCTTTTGACCACTTGAAGGTTTAATCCTATGAAGACCAAAGAATTTTGTGATGAGGGTGTTCTCGTACGACCGTACATGATGATGATAACTTGGAAGCATCCGCAAAAGAACCTACACATCAGAACTCTGGTTAACACACCTCCAGATGATTCAAGAAAAGAGGAGGGGAAAAAACTGCAGAACTTCAATTACAGTACATTTATCACAATACCTTATTGGCAAAGGATATAAATACAAATAAAACACCGAGCATAAGGTTGGTATACAAAATATGAGCACACTAAGACACGTAAATGAAACATGTCAGATCACAGTTGTACTAATTTGATACCCCTGGTCCTCAAGAATAGACATAAGATTTATCAAGAACCTTGTTCAGGGGAAAGAAGCACCAAATTACTTGAAAATAAAAGTCAGAAAACAGCAGGCTCATTGTGTACCAAGCAACTTCTGAGACGGTGGCAATTAAGTAATGACATGTCCAGTAATTCCATAACAATTTAATCACAATCAAATGTCCAGTTCTCTTTATAGTTTTTGTTTGCATCTAACTTCGAAGAACAAGAATCATGAAACTGCACAAAGGAGTATCTACGGCTCTTTGGAAGGGCTAAAGAAAATAAAGCTCTTTGCTTGGGTAGGTGAGAATCAAAGGAATAAGTTTACTGGTTCTAGTACAAAACTACGAATTCATACAGAAATTTTCTACAGGGAGAAAAAAAGATAACTTCACAAGCCCTTAGTAATTTATGTACATCAACAAAAAAATGAAGATGCAAAAGCTTCAGCAGTGATACAAACCTGAACTTCAGATTTCCTGAGTGTCTTAATCATGAAACGATCATCTTGAGATAGGAAAAACACACTACCACTTTTTCCAGGAGAAGAAAGTTCTCTGAGAGCATCATTTCCGCAAATAGACATCATGTAGTCAGCAGTATCGATCTTGAACATCTCCCTTAAATTCCTGCAATGAGTTGAAAACATTATAGAAGTATACAGTACACCCACACACACATGATTGTGCATATGAGTAAACAACCCAATTTTTCAGGGTAAGGTCTTAGTCAAGTTGTGTATGTGTGTGTGTCCATGCGTATAGGCCTGATTTGGTGCGGACGCCTGCACTTGAATGATTCTGTATATGCATATATTACAGTAAAACGTAAAAGCGCAATTCTTTCTTTTTCACCTTTCGGAGGAAAAATGGTTCATGGTTATAATCCCAACAAACACAGGATATAAGTGTGAGAACATATGATACAGTTATAGTTGGTCCACCATTATACAAAAGAAAAGAATATCCCTATTACTGTAAATGCATCAAACAAACAAATTGGCTAGAAGAGAATTCAAGATATGGCAACTAACCTAAAGACCATAGGGCAATAGTCTTTCCACCTAAAATCTACTGACCGATGAGGTGGTGTCAATTGGGAGCCTTCTTTAGGAAAGTTCATCCAAAAACTTGCCCGAGGGCCAAAATCTGATGCTCGGACTTCTCTCCTTTGTATTGGTGTTATCTTCCCAACAGTATACCTGGCACATTTTAATCCACATTTAAATTAAGTTTCAGGAAACAAAGTATGCAATGCACATGAGCTAAGTGATGAACATCAGCAATTGCGGTTGGACTGCAAACCTTTTCAACTCCTAAAAGAGAAACCTGTTAAAATAATTAAACCATCTCATGGAGTTATACATTGTCCCGAATCCAATAGGGGAAATGTAAACACAAATCGCTTTGCTTAATAAATCTTTGCCGATACCAGAAGGGAGGAACCAATTAAGCAATATAATCTAATTAAAAACCATGCATTTGATACAAAAGATAAATGAAGACAAAATAATACAAGCATAAAAGTCAAAGATGAAGAAGTCTAACGAATTTACAGAAAGTAATAAAAGTGAATGTACCTGATACCCATCTGCAAACTGAGCATTAGATCATAGCTCCTATGACCTTTAATGATTGCTTCACCAGGTCTCTTGACCACTTTTGCTAGTTTCTTTTGTCGCCGTTTTGCCCTTCTAGATGATGAAGAAAAGCTGTTATTTATTACTAGCTCACTGATTAAGACACCTTGCATATATTCTCGCTCTAAGATTGGAATTTCAGAATCTTTTTCTCCACCCTCCAATAATGATGGATCATGTCCAATAACTTTTTCAAAAGATACCTCAAGACTCCAACGCCTTTCCAGGGAAACATTTCTATGTGACTGCTCCAAATTTAACAGATTCCTGTTAGAGATTTTGTCGGCTGAAGCACGATGAGATCCCTGCAGGCTCTCTCCAATCTTCGCATTTCCCATATCCCCTGAACCAGCATGATGGATATGTGCGTTGTTCTGTTTTCTTAAATCTGGCAAGAGCCCTCGTTTCCTCAAAGCATTCAGGTAAAGTTCTTCTACTGCTGGAAGTCTGCTGCCTTTTGGATAAAATGACCCTTTCCCATCCTTTAAACCGTGGGTCCAAGTTCCAACATAGAAGCCTCCATCACTCCACGTGTATACTCCAAATCCATGCATCATGCCATTCAACCAGCTTCCTTCAAATGAATCCCCATTGGTCCATGTGAGAGTTCCTTTCCCTGACATTTTCCCTCCTTTCATATTTCCTAGATAAACATTTCCATTTACCCATGTATACTTGCCAGGCCCTTCTGGCAACCCCTGCATCCAAGAGCCTTCAAAGGCATCTCCATTAGGATAGACTTGATATCCCAAACCATGTTTGAGATTTAACCGCCATCGCCCCTTATAAGTCAACTTATCCGATCCAATGTAGGTCCCTGTGCCATGCATATATCCACCTGAAAACTCGCCCTCATAAACAGCACCTGAAGACCAAATAATTTTTCCATTGCCATGTCTCATCCCCCGTCTCCATTCACCCTCATATATGCAGCTATCTGACCAGACATATTTTCCCTTTCCTTCAGGGATGTTGCCAAGCACAGGTCCAGAATAGGACTCCCTATTCGGAAGTAATAGCTCCCTGACTCTAAAGGCTGCAATTTCAGAAGTATCAGCAACTTCACCATTATTTATTATGGATTCTCTGTCTTCTCTGGAAATGACATCAAGAGACTTTGTTCTCTCTGCAAAAGTTTGTGCTTCTTCCACTTTATCGCCAATGGCCGCAGGGCCAGACATGCATAATGTCCCAAAATTTTCGGTTTCTTACACAATTATAGGCACTCCAGAATTCTCATAGGCCATATGACGATATAGGAATCTGTAAAAGTCATACGAATGAGTGCAGATATACCAGGAAACTCCTTGTCCTCTTATTTATAAACAGCAGAAAGATTAAATTCTCTTATAAAAGGCAGTTCGCAAGTGCTTAAGATGGATTTTCGGAGCAAAGATCTAACTCGAACTACAATGACATGAAGAAGAAAGAAAAAAATATAGAAAAAAAAAGGAATCCTATTGGTTCTGTTAAACTAATATAACTACAATATCACCACCAAAAACTTAATAATTGGCGAAAATAAGGAGCATCGAGCCAATACACATGTGCTCTACAATCACACCGGAAAACTATAACTAGAAGAGATCAAATTTGAACCAGCGGGTGCACATTACTTATCCAGAAACGAATTTTAAAATACACAAGTTATAAAAAGAAGCAGAAAAATGTTCTTTCACAATATCTTATAACACAACAAGGCAGAAAATGCTCAAATGATCTTTCAGAATTCAGTCAACCAAAGCCTATAAAATCATCAAGTGGATAACTTTGATATTGTATCTAAAATTTCTGAATGCCCAACTCATTCAAATCATCAAATAAGTTTGCCTTATGTTGCAGCTAAAATTTCTGGGTGCCTAACACATTCAAATAGTGCCTCTGAAAATAAATCAAAATCCAAGAGATAGCTTAAAGAGCATACATTTACCTCCTCCGTTCATTTTTTCTATGAGAAAAAAAAAAAGCATCCACATTTTTCACTTAACTTTCTACCCTCTGATTGCCCAAAAGCAGAAAACTTGAGCTGATTTCAGCTCCAAATTCCAAAACCCAAAAAGCCAAAAGTCACAAAACAAAAGGCAATTCCACTAACAAGTCAAAACTCAGCCCACAAAAGCAAATCAAAGGGTCAAAACTTTCTGCAGAAAAGAAGAAGAAATATACCTGAGAAAATGAAACGAGGAGTGAGAATGAAGCAGCTGAACATGGGCAAGTGCGGTGGGTTTTGGATTCTGAAGCGCTCTCTCTCTCTCTCTCTCTCCCTTCTCTGTGTTGTGTATTTTTTGAGTTTTGGATGGTGACCAAATGTTTGCGAATCCCAAAGCCAACTGTGTAGCCTGAGACGCACTCGACAATAATATAAAGAATACTGTTCGTAAAATTAGACCACTTTAATAAATATTCTAATAAACAATAAGTAGGTTAATTAATACTATAATTAATAATCTACTTATCATAATTCTTGTTATACAATTTATAAAATATAGTTTAAATTGATGGTGTCTTCGCGTAAATATCGGCCGACTTTTGCATAAGATTGTTGCTTGAAGTGACAATACTGCCCTCGTTCGTCATTGGTTTTATTTATGCTCTCGTACAATACACGTCCAAATTTCTTGGCAGGTTTCTCTTTCACTATTTAGCTGAGTTAATATGATTTTTTTTTTCTTTGGTAACTTTTAGTTTTAGATATACATAGTAAATAATAATTCTAAAGACATTTTTCTCTCATGCTGTTTTGTTTTTAGCTAAGATTATCAACGAAGTAGAATACATCGTTATTTGAATAATGTAAACATGATGAGAAGTATACCAAGAAAATTGAGGTTCATCATAAAATCAATTAGTAATATGAGGAATAATTCAACCTTTTATAAATTCATGTAAGGTCTCTTTTCTCATCAGTATAAGATTTATTCTCAATATGTCATCTCACGTGTGGTTAGGGGTGGATTTTTTTGCCAAATTGCCGTGCCAACCGAATTGCCAACCGTGCCATACCGATTTTGTGCCAATCGGTAATGGTACAGTACTATACCGTACCGAAATTTCATGGTACGGTATTGGTAATGGATATCATTACCACGGTATTACCGTATCATACCGAAAATACAATATAATTTATAATTTATAAATTATATAATAGATAATTATATAACACATATTTATAATATTCCAATAATTTGAAAATAAAACCCTACTTATATTAGCATTGTTGTTGGTGTGACTTTTAATCTCTTGAAATGGTGGAAATCAAACACAAAAGAGTTTCAAATTCTTTCACAAATAGCCTAGATATCTTTGTAACCTCTACTTCTACCGTTGCTAGTGAAAATGTATTTAGCCTAGGGAGGAGGGTTGTGGACCCTTTTAGGGCATTCTTGACTCCTAAAATAGTAGAGGCACTAGTGTGTACTAGTGGTTGACTTAGGGCATATGAAGTAAACTTCTACAAGGAACAAACAGAAGATATGCTTCAATTTTACAAGGAAATGGAAGAAAAGGAAACAAGAAAGATATACTTTAATTTTTTTAGTAAATTTGTTATTAAATGGTTTTCAACTCTAATTCTTCTTGCTACTAATTAATATGTTTTCTTAGTTTGTAATGAAGGCTTGACACAAACTCAATCTTCTACAAGTTCAATGTCTCCTCCAAAAGCTTCAACATCTCAAGCTTGAATAACTGATCAATGAATTCTATTTTTTGAAGTTTAGTTCCAATTTTCATTTGGTTTGAAACTTTAATTTCTATTTGGATTGTTAACTTCTATTTGTTTTGGTTTGTAATTTTTATTTGGATTTTAAGCTTAATTTTCATCAGGAATCTTGATGAATCATTTGAAGTATTGTGTGTGTGAATTGTGAACGATGAATAATAGATGAATTTAAGCTATAATGTATGAGATAAAGGTACAAAAAAAAGGTTTTGCCCTTGAATTGGGTTAAAAAACAAAAACAGATTTTGTCCCAAAACAAAATGGCAATTACCATTGCCATACCATGCCCGAATTTTTGGCAATACCGAACTTCGGTATACCGAAAATTTGGTACGGTAATGGTAATAGATTTTACCAAACCGAAAGTTTGGTACGGTAATTGGTATGAGAGTTTTGGTACGGTAACCGTACCAAACCCACCCCCACGTGTGGTTAATTTTCAAGCCTAATATATAGACATCACAAAGAGATGACGTGAAGCGTGTGTGACTGTCTGGCTTCACACGTGAGACAACCTACTACTTAATACCATGAATAAAGTTGAGATGTCATCATAATATCAATTGACAATATAGGGAGTCCAACCCCTTATAAGCGTCATGCAAGATCCCTCCTCTCATCAATATGAGATTCATTCTCAACACTATATTTTTTACTCTTCAAGTTTATGATTGTTTTCGAAATGGACCAACAGAATTTGACTTCTCATATTGCACCATCAAATTTTGTAATCATATCAATTTATGTACTCAAACAATGACACTCATTTATCGGTTGATGTAGTCACGCTTGGATCACATAGACCTGGTATAGTCTTCGTGGAGCTTCGTCAGATTAGAAATATAAATTGATATGATTTCAAAATTAGACATGCAATGTTAGAAATTGAAATCTAGTAGCCCATTTTGAAAGTTACTATAAACTTAAAATGTGTAAAATGGCAGTACCTCTAGTTTTAATTGATCTTATGATGATATAATATACTCAAAAGTGACTTTCAGACATACTAATCTGTGAGTTTTAATTCAAGTATCAATGATATAGGTGATTTCAACCGAAAAAATAGACAATGATTTAATGGCTCGTTTACTAATCTGTAATCAAAATGGGGGGAATTGAATTGAGGAGGAATTTGATTGGGAAGGAACCAAAATCAGATTCTTACGATAGGTGTTTACTAAATTGTCAGGAAACGGAATAGGAATGATGTTAGTTTCATATAAATTGTTTACCAATTCACTTCTGAATCGGAATCAAAACCATTTGATTACCAAATTGCCCTTAATCTAAATGAATTATTATATGTAATAATTAGTAAAATTTATTTTTCATACAATCTTAACCCATAAAAGATTGAATTTTCTCTCTTTATAAACTAATTTTTTAACCTTAATTTTTTTACCTTTTCAAACCTTTTTTTTTTATACCCACCCCATAAACTTCCCAAGCCAACAGCCCAAGTTTTCCACCTTTTGTAACCTAATTTTTCACGTATTTTCTCTTCTCCCCAGTATCCTTCGTCAATCCTCACTAGCCGTTACCGCCACCACTCTCTCCCTCCCTCTCCTCCATTTTATTTTCTGTGGATCCGTCATCATCATTTCATGCGCATCCATTGATCTCCCTCGCGCGTCGCACCTCCATCCCCACACAACCACGATGCCACAACCAAAGAACAACCAGCTCACTACGATATCTGAAGACGCCCTAGGATTCTTGAGATTGGTTCACTAGGGCACGTGGAGGTGGAAGAGAGGCAGGCAGAGAGGTCTGGGGTTTGTTGATTTGAGTGGCATATTTGGAGTTTTTAGGAATTGGATGAGGTTATAATGGGTAGAAAATTGTATTCCGGATTCCTCCTTTGTCTCAGAATTCAAATGACACCTCATACTCAGGAGTTCAATTCCTCCAAAATCAGGAAGTCAATTCCTATCTTTTTCGTGGACCCCACCCATTTTGATTCCACCAAATTTTAGTAAACACAAGAATAACCGTAATCGAAATTACACTCCGCCCTGTGATTTCAATTACGAACACGTAAACACACCCTAAGTGAGAGAATGTTACATCTTAAACCAGCCTTTTTTGTAATTCCAACTAATCGAAAGCCAGCCCCCCCCCCCCCCCCCCCCCCCAAATTTTTGGGTCGGGATTCACCAAAAAAAAAGAAAAAAGGAGGTGATGCTATCTACATGCATATTTTATCTTGCACATATTCTTTTTAGCTTTCGGTTGTTGGATCGAATGAATTGAAGAAGATTAAATGATGGAAAATAACAAGAAATATGTGAGAAGTAAAAATAAGTGTGTGGATATCACCACGCAAAGAAATAGACAAAATAATCCTATAAAAAATTAAAAAAAAAAAAAAACTACAACTAACAAGAAACCAAGAATTTTAAGTTGTTTGGGTATTATTGTAAAACAAATAAACTAATAAATAATAAAACGAGCAAAGTAAGAAAAGAGAAAAGAAAAGAAATATAGTTACGAGTAGAGATGAAGTTCAAATTTCTTCGTCCTTTTATTCAATTATCCATAGAGTAAATCCTCTTTGAGCTAGTGGAAAGCGAGCAAAGATTTGAAACTCTCATTCCAAGTTCGAACTCTTACTCTCTTTTAGGGTCAAAGACTTTACTTTAACGTACCATTTGACTTGAAGGCCGAAGGTGTGTTGTCATTTTATGCGTTACCATAGCTGCATTGAGAAGAAGATTATTAGTTTTTTTTTTTTAAATTAAACTAAACTACTCCAAGAAGGGAACGACTAGTCGGCTCATTTTGATGGAGGGTTAGGACACTCTGGCTACGACTATCTGTAATGTCACCGCTCAAGTTAGATATGCAATATGAGTCAAGCAAGGGTGAGGACCCTAACACACTGGTTGCCAATTTTGAAACGCAATGACGGAGCTACAAGATCTGATAGCGCAAACGAAGTGACCATCAAATTCGTTCAGATATTAGTTTATCATCAGTGTATGAGATACCTCCTCATTAAATAATACTAGGTTGAATTTTGGTGCGTCTCCTACGTACATTTTGAATATTAACTTTGTGCCTATATACACACATATAATATTTTTTTTACTTGTACCATAAATCCTGAATTAAACATGAATGTGTCACTTAGTACTACAGTCTAGTGGTATTCCTCTTCGCTTGTAAGTGAAAGGTTTTAGGTTCGAATCTCGCCAAAGGCGAATTTGAATCACATTATTGCTAACCCATTGTGAGGCTAAGCTCATCTCTTCCCCCATAGTGTAGTTAATATCGTTTGTTCAACAAAAATGTATGTAGAAAACATATAATTCAAAAGGGTAATGCTAGGGAGACCAAATTTTTTAAACCAAATGATGTGGTTGTAGATGACTGGGCTATTAACTAAGTATCGATTAACTTGCTTGTTTTTTATTAGTGATGTGGAGCCAAAAATAATCACAAGGCGACACGTGAATTTTTGGATGTAAAAGGACAAAAATACCTTGAGGCATACCGGGATTCCTACGCGCGAGCAGCGGGCAATCATCCCTCAACCAAGTCAAAAATGCCCAAAATAGGTAACAATTCAAATCTATTGCATCCATCCTCATCCAATATTCTCCACAAGGTAACTCCCAAATTCTTCCATTTTTATTATATTGATTAGCTAATCAATTAGGTAATTATTCCATAACTCCCAAAATAACACAAATCAAGAACCTAGCTCACAAACAAGGCTAGGTGGCCGGTCCTCTCTCACCCTAGGAGGCCGGCCACTCTCTTATTTAAACACCATTCTTTTCCTCAAAGTTCAAGTCCACACTTTTGCTAAAATTCTCTAAAATTCTCAAACACTCTCTCTCCAAATTTTAACTTTGGCATCAGAGGTTCTTCGGCCAAAGCCCCCCCCCCCCCCCCCCCAATTCATCGTGGGCACGTGAGGCTCTTGGCCTTGACCTAAGGTGTTAATTGTTTTGTAGGTGCAATTTTGTCCAAGATCAAGGAGGAAGAAATTTGCATCCACAAATTGGTGCTTTCATTGAGAGGAAGAAATCCACACTCGTGGAAGACTCTCGCATAAAAAGGTTTTTTCTCTATTTTCTAGTCCACTTGTATTTTTTCATACGTTCTTATTATTAGAATTTTTTTATTTGCAAAGATTCTTTGATAAAACGTAAAAGAGAAGTACAATGGCTAGAAATTTAGAAAATTCAACTATTGAAAATTCCAATATTCAAGATATGGGACCACGGTGATCCACGAGGCTAAATGTGACAATAAGTGGAGCGGCACCACCACTACGAGGCTCCACCATGGCAACCACCGCGGTGGCCACCACGGCAACCACCCGCGGCGAGGTCCATGGCACCAAAGCTACGGCCCAAGCCATGTCATTCCAAGCCCAAGGCAAACCGGCCCGTGCTGCCCAAATCCAACGCGAGCCCAAACCTCTCACTCACGTGCGCCACACGTTGAGCAGCATGCTCTCGCCGAGTAGCCCACTCCCGTGGCCCAGCCTGCTCCCGCCGAGCAGCCCACTCCGGCAGCCCATCCTGCTCTCGTGGCTTTCCAAGCAGCCCAAATCAATCCAAGATTAGTTCAACCATCCCAGCTTTAAATTTTTGGGCCTACGATCGAACCGGGGGCATTCTCACCATATTTCTCCGCGGATTTGACATTTCTCAACTCAAATCTCGTGCTCGGAGTTTACCACCCTTCCACTACTCAAGGAGGCACATTCCTTCCAAGCTCTTCCAATCCAAATGGCAAACAACATTTATCTCGACAACTCATAAAGTTCACGAGCGCCCTAGCACAACAGAGGACCTTGGTGAACAAGCTCTTGCAGCGCACCAAGATGCAACGTGCCCCAAACGAGGTGTCCCGAAGTAGGACAAGGCCAGACGAAGAACCTCTCCAGCAGCCACTCGACCAGCCATGAACTGAGCTTTCGGGTAGTGTACACTCCCCGATTGGCCCCCAAGATAGCGTATACTTCTGTCTTAACGCGCGGAGTAGCGTGTACTCTCCACTAGGCCCACAGATAAGCATGCATTCACGGTTGGGGTCACACTCCAATAGTCAACATGAGCAACCTTCCAAGCGAAGTGTTCATTCGCGGTTAATTTCGCAAGGAGCATTTTCCATCTCATATCGGAGTAGGCAGTACGACGGACGAAGATAAGCAGTCACTCAATCCAGCACAAGTTCAACTGGCAGCCTGCGAAGAATTCCCTCTCTTGCCAAGAACGGACCACATGCACCGCTGCCGCGGCATAGACGAGGCGAGCACGTAGAAGAGCAGCCTAGACCAGCAGGTCAAGACTGAGGGCAGCAGAGAACTCCGCTACCCCAACAAAGGAAAATTCATAAAGAAGTAGATAGGCTCCTAAACAAGCGATCGCGTGATTTCCAACGCAAAGAAGTGACTGACGAAACACTACGACGGAACATGAGCAACATAAGCAAGTCACCCTTCACGGACGAGATCGAGCAGGCAGAGCCTCCACGCAAGTTCAGCATGCCACATTTCACATCCTTCAAAGGAGATGAAGACCCTTAGAGGCACCTAAAACACTACCGAAGCGCAATGATCCTCTATCGAAACAACGACGATCTCATGTGCAAGATATTCGCCACCACTCTACAAAGCGAGGTGTAAGATTGGTTCTACACCCTGCCGCCACAATCTATCCGGAGTTTTGACGAACTTTCTTTGGTTTTCACCAAAGAATATTCATCATATCGCTCGATCAAGAAGAAGTCCAACCACTTGTTCAACGTTAAGAAGAACCCAAAGGAGTCGCTATGCGACTATGTGAAGAGGTTCAAAGCAGAGAAGGCAAAGATAGTCGGATGCAACGACTCGATAGCTAGAGCAGCCTTCCATAAAGGACTTCCAGCAGACCACCTGCTGTTCAGAAAATCGGTCATGAAAGAAGATCTGACTATGGCAAACTCTTTCGCTCTAGCAGAAAAGCATGCACTTTGGGACGAGGCTCGCTGATCCAGATTCAAGGATTGGAAGGAGTACCTGACATCACCTCCCAATTATCTAAACTGAAAGCAGCGGATGACCTATTCACTTGTTTGATGGTATCCGAAGCAGCAATAAACTCTACCATCATACGAGAAGAGCCGGGGGGCCTCAACTACCTGTATTCCACAGTTTAAAAGCTCTCCTCGATGCTACCAGAAATTCAAAAGTTAACTTTGGCGATAGTTGTTGCAACTCGGTAGCTCAAGTTTTACCTTCGCTCAATCCAGAAGCGTGACGATAAAGGCGTAGACACTGGCGGATGCAAAGTTTTCTGACGAACGCAACAACTCAGCCCAAAAAGCGCGCCAAGGGCAGACAAACATTGGAAGGACACATTCGAAAGCAAGTTTTATCCTTGTCGCCCCAAAAGATTCTACATAGGAGCAACATGTATCGGCAGTTGAGCATCACCTCCTGCTACGCATCACACGGCCCTAGTCGACCCTTGCTCCATAATTCAACTCTAGAGTGGCCCAATACCCGCGGGTTGAGCATCTTCTGCTACGTGTAATATGGCCCAACGACGCCCCGGAGGCAGCCGAGCACACCTTAGCCACACTTGCTCCCTTAAATGGAGATTTCTGGTATTTGCATGTCGACGGCGCATCCAACTACAAAGGCTCAGGAGTAGGTATGGTCCTCGTCACCCCAGACGGCTCAGTGTTCAAGCAGGCGATCACTCTAGGCTTCAAAGCATCCAACAACGAAGCAGAGTACGAGGCCCTACTAGCAGGCCTTCGAATGGCAAAAGACTTGGCGGTGAAGAAGCTTGCAATTCATTCCGATTCCTAACTAATCACTAGCCAGACTACTGGGGAGTACATGGCAAAATATCCAAGGATGGCACAAAACATAGACAAAGTACGCAAGCAACTTGAAGCATTTCAGACTTACTCTCGCACTCAAGTTCCGCGGGCAGATAATGCATATGTAGATGCGCTAGCTGGCTTAGGCTCCGCCCTCTATCACCAACTCAAACGCTCTATTCCAGTGGAATATCTAGACAAGCCAATCATATAAGCGGAGCTAGTAGTCGAAGTGTCACAGGTTAGTAGAACTCCAAATTAGCAAGATTCCACTATAGACTACCTGGTCAATGGCACATTCCCCATTGAAAGATTAAAGTCTAGAAAACTCCAAATAAGGGCAACACGCTACTACATGTGGAATGGCATTCTCATCCGAAGATCCTACACCAGACCATATCTCCGCTGCCTGGAGCCTCCCGACGACTTGAAGGTTCTAATCTCACTCTGGAGGTCGATCCTTAGCACATAAAGCTCTTAACGTAGGCTACAACTGACCTACCATGCACCAAGATGCTATTGAGTTAGTACAAAAGTGTGACCGCTACTAACACTACAAGTCGGTACCAACACTGCCTGTCAGCAAGCTACACCCGCAAACGAGTCCTTGGCCGTTCATGCAGTAAGCAATCAACCTGGTAAGACCTATGTCGCCTGCTACTAGGGGCAGAGGCATGATGATCGTGACAACCGACTACTTCACCAAATGGGTAGAAGCAGAGCCTATAACGACTATGACTCAGACAGACATAGAGCACTTCATACGGAGGAACATCATTTTCCAATTTGGCATCCCTCAGTCCATCGTCACCGACAACGGCCCGTAATTTGTGGGCAAAGATTTGGCGAGGTTCCTCCAAAAGTATGGCATCAAGCAACACATGTCCACACAGAGATATCCTCAAGGCAATGGGCAGGCCAAAGCATCCAACAAGACGATCCTCGACTGCCTCAAGAAATCCCTCACCAACAAGAAGGGAAAATGGCCAAACGAACTCCCCGGATGTCTATGGGTATATCGCACCACCAAAAATGAGCAACCGGTGAAACTTCTTTCTCTTTGGCATTTGGTTTAGAAGCAATCATTTCTCCAAATATCATCGTGTCAAGTATCAGCACTCTACTGCCAAACATTGAGTATAACAGAAAAGAGGTGGCCACAAGCTTAGATGTGGCAGAGGAGAAGCGCGAGCAGACCATCACCCGCATCGCAGCCTACCAACAGCAGCTCATCTCCAGCTACAACAAAAGGGCCAAGATCCGGCAGTTCCAGCCTGGAGATCTAGTCCTAAGAAAAGCCTTCATCATTGCCCGCAGAAAAGGCTCCAAAAAGATGGATCCCATCTGGGAAGTCCGTACAAATTTTAGCAGAGTAGGCGGCAAGAGTAATTACATCTTCGCCACCATGAAACGACAAAAAGATTGAAAAGCAGTGGAACAACTACAATCTGAGGAAGTACCATGCGTGACCTCCCACGACTTCAAAGCCCGAAGACTCAAGTAGCTCGACGGGCACCACCTCACAAGCAGAGGACTATCCAGTTGTTATTAGGGGTGGTTCGGGTCGGGTTTCCCAAACCGAAACCCCTAACCCGAATCCCAAACCAAAACATTTCGGGATGGGATTTTATATCCCGAAACCGAACCGAAACTATTGGAATCCGAAATTCGGGAATCCCGAAAGTGTTTCGGGATTTTCGGGTCACTTCAGGATTAGGCCTTGAAGCCCAAAATGTTGGGCTTTTAAAACTTTTTACAATTTTAAGCTCTTTAACATGTAAGCCCACCTATTTTTCAAGAAAAAAAGGTAAGCCCACCCAAATATCAATCAAGTAAGCCCGCACATTTCAATTTTTATACCAAGGAAGCAACAACTAACAAGTTAAGCTTAAGTTCACAATTGTCTACCAAACTAGTTAATTAAAAGCGCATGCAACCAAAATGAAATAAGTTAAGTTTTAGTTTTACAAACCAAACTTTCGAATGAATTTAGATTAAGTTACAAACCAAAAGAAAAACATAGTTTAAAAGCAAGAAAGTGCATGCAACCGAAATGAAGTTTAAGTAAGTTCATTCCCTTTAGCCCCTTCGACCCATTCCCCTTGTTGATGAACGACCTGTTGCCGTTGGCATTGAATGTACTGTGGGTTTCGTTTTACTAAAACAGAGATCCTAGGTGTACTAGTAGATTGTGATTGGCTACCACTACCAGTACTACCAGACCCGTCCATCCTGACAATGTACAATAATATATCACAACACAGTTCAGCATATATATAATATTCATATGAGATTAAAGCAAGTTAATTGATCCATAATCTGATCCATTCTATAATATATCACATACATTCCATAAATTGATCCATAAACACATATATTATATCAAAGTCAAACACATATTTATCTCAGAATATAATCAAGTTAATTGAAATTGAATACCAGTAAAAAAAAGCCTGGATAAAGAAGAAGTGACTTGGTTGGTAATCAGTATATGGGCATTGTACAACTTAGTTGAACTAGGAAACTTGCATTTCAATTGGATCTAGCTATATTCTGATGATAAAGTGAAACTACTCCATATAGCTTGAACTTATTAGCGTGGAAATATTACATGCCTCTTGTTGTCACTTCTCTGTTTTTCTACTATTTCTTTGTCCTTCAATGAATGTTTTTCTCACTCGAGGTGCTGTTTTGTTTCAAATTAGCATTAATGATGAGTTTTATTGTCTACAATGGAGTATTGTTATATTGTTCCTCTGTCACCAGGGAGGGTAAAGTAGTCTACCGAAGGTGTAGGTGGTAGGTGTGAGGCATTCTGAATTGGGTTAAACTACTGACCTGTTTCGCGTGTTCGAGCTTTGAGATGCCGAAACCAACTGCAACAGGTTTTTTTGTTGTCTGTCGCATAAAAGGTAAGCGTGATTATGCAAGACAAACATGTTAGTTAAAGTGGGATTATGTCAACTGCATAATTTTTTTCTAGCTCCATTTGGTAGTGAGGCCTAAATTTTTTAAAAGACATTCAGTTCAATTCTAGCACCTATTGATATAACCTAATTCAAAAAAATAAAAAAAATAAAAATCTATATTGGCAGACCGTAGAACTGGTTCAAAAGACAAACCTCTTTAATTTCCTTTAAAAGAGCAGGAACTCGTTCATTCACAGATGCACGGGCACCAGTAACTCCGATCGAGCTCACCTATAGCTCAAAACAACGAATAATAAATTGCAATTAGCAATGTCATACTCACCCCAAGATATAGACAAAAGAATTTGATAAACAAAATGTCTATGAAGAGAACACAATTTGCCAAATCTTTGCCCACATAGGTTTTCTCTCCAAGGCGGGAGGATAAACTTACACTCCGAATATCCAGACGTGGATGAGCCGGGCTGCCCTAGTATAACTAGATGCACGATGGCTTGCGCCGAGATTCCTAGAAGTAGCCACAATGGTCTTTTTCAAGGCTTAGCTAACTGAAGGATTTTAGGTCTCTTGGCCTAATCCATGGGACCTAGAGACGGAGGGGGCACATTACGCAGTACATCCGATGGACGGCTGCCCTAGAACCCTAAAGCTTCTACCGAGTGCACTAAGGTAGCCTACAGTTTCTGGAAGACTGCCTACGGCTTGTCCTTCGAGCAGTAAAGCCGCGCTAGACTTATACAACCGCACATTCTTGTGAAAGGTTAAACAAGCTAGCGTGCATATACGAAGTTTTATCCACTGTCGACATGCTACGTATTCGATAAGCTTCACCTCTGCCAAGCTTGGAACGACTTGCACCAAGTCCTAAAGTGTTGTGATACTTGCTATGCAACCTACGGAATTGGAGAAAGCCAAGGTTAACAGCCTAGTGGTCACGCGGACTTGTCTGCTTCTGTAAGTAAGGCGTCCAGCTGCCGACCCTATGGCTAACAACTTTGCAAAGTTCTACACCAACACCTATGGCTGCATAGGCTATGCGGCATGTCTGCTTAAAAAAAAAGTAGCACACCTGCCACTGGTCTATAAAGTCTAAAGGTTAGGGCATGAACAAAAGAAGCGAAGATGGAGAAAAGCGAAGGAAGCAAGTTTATTAAATTTTCTAGCAAAGTTGATAAACAACTAGCAAAGACCAAATGAGTTCAAGCAAAGCAAAAAGCAACAAGGGAAACAAAGAAAATCTTAAAGATTACTTAGAAGACTACTCTTCAGCAGCTTGGACACTCCACGACTACTACGTCGCCACACCTTCAGCAGCCGCGACATTCCCAGCAACGGCATCATCCGGCACTTCACCCCCGGCTGCTCCAGCTTGGACACCAACATCTCCAACTACTTCACCAATGGAGGCCTCAAAAGTAAAGGTAAACAAGTAATCTGGAGAAATAGAGAAGGTTTCGAAGTCTTTCTCAGCAAACTCAAAGTCAGACGGCCTACCAAAGAGATGATCTACATAACCCAGCTTGTAGAAATCGGCATGACTCTAAACAAGCGAAGCCACAAGCCCAACCTTCTTATTTTTCAGCTGCTCGTTCTCCTCGAGCAGACCAACATGGACGCGCTACAGCTCATCCACTTCTTTCTTCAAACTTTCGTTGATCTTCAGCTCACCTTGGAGTTTCAACACTTGGGGTTCAAGCCTATCAACGACTTTCTTGAAGTGGATCACTCGGTTATAAGCAGCAGTCAACTCTTCATCCTTTGCATAAGCAGCAGAACGAAGCTCAGAACGGCACGCTCAAAATCTTGAATCTGAGGTATGTAACATCCGATCTCATTCTCTGCACTTTCATACTTAACTTGGATCGCTTCAAACCTAGTCTTCAAGTCAACGATCTCTTGGTGAGCGGTCACAAGCTGCAGAGAAGTGGGGGCACATATATTAGACCCTTTCAAAGCGACGAGCTCAGATTCCAACCTCTTAATCTTATCAGCAGAAAAATAAGCTTCGGCTGCCACAACCTTTGCCACCTCCTTGGCAGCCTTAGTATCCTCTTGGTCAAGGAGCATAGACTCGGCTGCCGGAATAGCCGTCTTATGCATCATTACAAGTAGAGCAGTCTTCCTATACTCGGTTGTATGCATGCAAATGAACTTGGGTAAACAACCTTTCTAACGCCATCAAAAAACTTGATATAAGTGTCCATGTCTTCAAGCAGATCTGGTTTCAATAGCACACAGATCTCAGCAGCCTCCCTAAAATCAGACTTAGTGGATTTCTCATAACTGCCCATGCGAGCAGCCTCCTCCTTCCCAGCAGGCGAATCAGTCTCAGCAGCAGAGAGAGTGGGCATTGGTGCCACTTTAGCAGCAGAGTCCACCTTATCACTCTTCATAATAGCAAGCCTCTTCAAAGGTGAAGTAAACTTGGCTCCCAACAGACATCTTGGTACAGACTTCGGCACTAGGGGCATGATATGACCTTTACGCTGAGCAATCTTATCAACAATCGTACTAGCCATTCTAGACATGGAAGACGTCATAGGCTCGGATCTAGGAGCCTCATTTTTCTTCCCATTGGAAGAAGTCAAGCCAATCACAGGCCTCTCGGCAGCAAACGGATCCTCACAAGCAACGGAGGAAGTCTTCAATTTTTTCTCAACCGACATTTCTTGAGCAGGCGGGGAAGATCTCTTCTTTCCACCTTCATTCATAGTAAGCTCTACGTCTTGATCCTCTTTACCTCCTTTTTCAGGAGCAGCCCATATTTCACCTGACGAAGAGAACTAAGCAGCCAACGCCATTCACGGTACTCAGCAGGGGAGCTCAACCAGCATTCCAACAGGCAGGAGGCATGCATGCCCAGCATTTCAGCAATCCATGAAACCCGCGACCTCTTCATTTATCTCAATCGCCGGCCTGGCCCACGTCAGGTCCAAGAGCCCAAAGGACATGAGCCATACGGCTCGCCTAGCATTACATCCCAGCGCTTCAATCTTTGGCCCCAGCCGCACAAGCTGTCCATGGCTCTAGCCAGGTTGAGCAACCTAAAGCAGTGGTCTCTGCCACAACACCTCATCGGCCCATGCCGAGCTGACTCCTGGCCTCTGCCAGCCGACGTGCCGCACCACCCCGACGGTTGCCCAGTGTCAGCACTATCCAAGAAGAAGACAAGGAAAATTAAATTTTTCTTACCTCGGTGCGGCGCGGAAAAGACAAAGAAAGCAACGAAAGACGATCCTTTGCGCGGGCAAGATGTAGAAGATTGCTAGAGGAGGGGGAACAAATATCCTCTAAGCTCTCTCTCTCTCTTGTAGGGTAGAATAAATTGCTCTTCAAAGTTGATTTACTAACCCACTTAAGGTGGACTTAAATAGGCTTTGAGAGAAATTTATTTCTCTTTCCTAGAAGGACCTAATTTCCAATTAAAGAGGGAATCTACATCAAAATAAGAACCAAGCCTATGTTTCCTAAAGCAAGAAGATCTCTACACCTGCTGCCCTTTCTTGGGAGCAGCCCAACAGGTGTGGGGGCATTAGTGGAGCCAAAAATAATCACAAGGCGACATGTGAAATTTTGGATATAAAAGGACGAAAATACCCTTGAGGCATACCGAGATTCTTACGCGCGAGCAGCGAGCAATCGTCCCTCAACCAAGTCAAAAGTGCCCAAAATAGGTAACAATTCAAATCTATTTCATCCATCCTCATCCAATATTCTCCACAAGGTAACTCCCAAAATCTTTTTTTTATTATATTGATTAGCTAATCAATTAGGTAATTATTCCATAACTCCCAAAATAACACAAATCAAGAACTTAGCTCACAAACAAGGCTAGGTGGCCGGTCCTCTCTCACCCTAGGAGGCCAGCCACACTCTTATTTAAACCTCATTCTTTTCCTCAAAGTTCAAGTCCACACTCTTGCTAAAATTCTCCAAAATTCTCAAACACTTTCTCTCTAAATTCTAACTTTGGCATCGGAGGTTTTTTGGCCAAAGCGCCCCCCATTCATCATGGGCGCGTGAGGCTCTTGGCCTTGACCTAAGGTGTTAATTGTTTTGTAGGTGCAATTTTGTTCAAGATCAAGGAGGAAGAAATTTGCATCCACAAGTGACACATCATTTGGTTTAAAATTTTGGTCTCCCTAGCTTTATCCACTTCAAAAGAACATGTGGAGCAAAACGTCAGAATCTATAGTAATACAATTTATTTCTTGTTGTACCCTATTTAGAAATGGAAAATATATGTGCTTCACCTACTTTTATGGTATTTTTATTATCATTGAAAGATTATTTCTATAAAAATTTATTCAATTTGAATATTGGTTAGTCATTAATATGTATTAAATAAATGAACAGTTTATCTTGAAGACACTAACTGTCGGTCTATTTAACACACATATGGTTGGATGAACCCTAAATTGAATATTTTTTTTTATAGAGATGATATTTGGATGGTGATATAAAAAAAAAAAAAAAAATACATGAATCGCACTAATTATAAAAATTGTGCACTAAAAATAGTTTAATAACAAGTGAGTGAACTTTAGAAATAATCAGTTAATGTAGGGTGGTTCTTTCAACAAATCCAATGGGTGCTCAAGTTAAATAATAAATAACATGAATATTGACCTACCATGTTTAGAAGAGTTTAATATACTTAATAATTAAATTAATAACTAGACGATAGCATATACCTGTGGCTCAGGTAGCAACCCCCATTTTCTAGGGATTATGATTCTCTCTTCTCATCTTTTCATCATCTTCCATCTCTTCCTCACACACTCTTTATTTTGTCTTTCTTTTTTTGAACCTAGGTTTTGAGTTTGACCTCATGGAGCTGTTATAGCGATGCCTGACCCACTAGTTCATCTTTTAGGTGACATTGCAGTGTGATTAGGTTCCTCACGATACCTACCTTGGTAAGGCATGTTGGTTCCAAAAATGTCGATGGCTTCTCTTATAATCAAATTTTTAATATGTTGATAGGAGAAATTCTCTCCTGTGCGCGTGGGTGGGTTGTGCATAACTTGGATTGATACCGTACTTTTATTAAATTAACAATATAATAACGATATAATATCTCTATACTATGTAAAAATATGTTGTTAGTACATTATTATTATGGGTCATGCGTAACTCATTCACACAATTCGAATGCGCAGGAGAGAAAATTTGAAGTGTTAGGTAATGATAAAAGTAGAGCTTTTGTTTATAGTTAGTGAAGGAGTTATTTATTTATAATCCTTTGGATTATACGTGTCCTATTGTATATGTTGTCCATGAATAATATAGACTAGATTTTGGAGTTGTATTAAAATATAAAAGGATATGATAATGATAATATTGTTAATGACATATTGAATAATATTTCAAATGGGCTTGAAGGGCATGATTATGCAATGATAAGCTAGATTAACTTTAAACTATTATTTTTGTCCTATGGTTAAAGAAAATCTAGGAAGGCTTGGCAGATTAAAATAAATTAAACTTTGGAGAAGTAGTATGCATATGGAATGGTCAATGGGTTGAAGAACCAATAGTGGCAAAAGATAACATAAGAAACTTCCTTAATGGATGAGAGCTTATGCTGAACAATTAATTAGCAAGGGGATATGAACAAGGAAGAGACGAGCAAAAAGAATTGGATATGGAAGTTAATTAGGAGAAGTAGTCAATTTGATTTTTATAGGTTATGTTTTCAATTTTGGGACGTAACCATATGGATAGCTGACCCATGGTACAAGGATTACAATGAGTCCGTTAATGGTATATCAAGAACCAAATTAGCAAAAAATACTTTGACAAAAATGAACTATTAAAATAAAATTTCTCCTGATGTTGAAAAGAACCGACTCCTAATCATGAACCTACTCTAATCATAACTTTTATCGTAATTTTAATTCATTACCACTCTCTATTATCGATTGACTATAACCTCAAGGGCTTCGATTATCACAAAAAAAAAAAAAAAAAAAAAAAAAGCCCTCAAGGGCTTCGGAGTGAGTACATATTTTTTCCGACTTGAAATTAAAATATCCCCCCTTCACCACTGTGCTTATTATTGGCACCTACCTTGGCCGACCTCAACTCGTTTGGATGTGCTTTTAAAATGACTGAAAACGTTTTTGGTGAAAATGTTTTTAAAACCAATCTTTGGTAAAAATGCAAGTGAATCCTGGAAAAACACTTAAAATGCTTCCTGGAAGAAGCACATAACTGGTGTTTCTTGCAGAAAGCACTTCAAGTGCTTTTGGAACCTAAAACAATTTTCTCTAAAAACATTTTCAGTCATTTTAAAAGCAAATCCAAACGAGGTGACAAAGATGATCCCTTCTGATTTGTCCAAACAAAAAAAAATTAGTAATATATTTCTCTAAATAGAAAGAGATAGATACACATTAGCTAAAATTAATATGGGTCGGTAATTAAATTTAAATCAGTAAGTTGGTATGCAGCAAAACAATTGTCACTTTCCAACTCCCGTTTCCATTTTCAACTTCATCGATCATCATTCATTATCTCATTGTTAACTTGATGCCGGCAACCGACCATTTCCACGATCGATTTTAGGCTTGTTGTTAATTCCAACTCTAATAATTATATTTGTGGTATTGTTTCTATGTGTATGTTTCTTTCTCTCACACTGCATGGGGCATACAATTTCATGGAAAATATCTATCTGTCTTTTTTTTTTCTTTTCGAAAACAAATATCTCTTTGTCTTGGACTCTTGGCCCTTAGTTCGGTTTTATAAGTTGACATAAACAAGCCTAAACTTACAAGTCATCACACGATTAACACCTCGATCAATTTTTAGTAAGGATATATGATCTTATAGAATAGATCATATGTTCAAGTAAGGTCGTACAATTTATTTAACTGCAAAGTTATATTTTTTTAGTACAAATGATATTTTACACTAATCTATACTAAGAAGTAAAAAAAAAAAGGGAAATAAGTTGAGGAGAAATACGTAATCGCTGGAGTATTCCACCACCTACCAATAATGATCAATTTTTTTTTTTTTTTTTTACTTTTTAAACAAGCTATTATGGAACAATGTGACAACTATTCCTCCGTCATACAATGTTCATAGTTGTAATTTTATAAAAAAAAATATTCATGGAGTCTTATTATTTAACCATCAAATCTCTATCCTATTCAACCAAACATGTATATATATAGCAACGCTCCTCTTTGCATGTAACTTTCACTAGTTGGTTTTATTGACGATCTCATTTCACAACCTATGTTTAACTGACAAATCACATATTCATCACAAGTGCGTAATTTTGGTGAAGGATTATAAAGTATATATGACTTGTCTTGTTTTCTTCATTTGTTTTCATTTGGATTACCAAACAATTACATAGAGAAGCCCGAATCCAAAACTGAAACTTTCGGAATCGGTTCAATTTTGGGTACCAAAGGTTCCGGGAATTTCAGTTTGGGCATTTTTTTGTTCCAATTTCGAGACGGGACTGGGATTTTCTAGCATTTTTTCCACCCCCTAGGTGGAGTGGTGCTGATTTATAGTTGTGTGAACTAAAAATCAAGAGTGTATTTTTGCTCACTGTCTAAAATAAGGGGGAGGCTCACCCCGTATTGATTACTATTATAATAGTTTAAATTTCAAGATTCGTGTCTTAAATTAATAAAACCCAACTAATCTAACGGTAGTACATCACCCCACTTCAAGGGGAAGCAAAACACTCAAAAATCAATTACCCTAAGTTTTGCATTGGCTAGACCACCGTAGCCTAAGGGTGGCTCCTCGGCTGGCTTTTACATGGAAAGATACATCCATTTGCCAAAAGGTATGGCTCTGAAGAAACATATCTTCCAATTCACTTATCTTTCCGATCTGTAATCTAACAACATATCTTTCCACCATAACAAAAGATCATATTTTCATTAACAAACAAATGATTTATAAGCAGCTCAATTAAAATATTGGTAGAGCGAGAACTCGACCATTTACAACTTTTTCCGTTCAATTTTAAAGTTATGCATAAGCAAAGTTGTTTTCAGGGTTAATTCTTGAATTGTAGATCATCCTCTCACGAGCAAGACATTTGGATTAATCTAGCTTTTCTTATCCACCAATTTTGCCATCCTCCTATGTTAAAATTTCAGATAAACGGGCATAGTGCACTATTAATATTGTCATCAACTTAATTAACCACATGTTGGCTGTAGTCCAAGAGGTGCGAGGTTTTATCCTAAAAAAACTTCAGTCTAATTAAAAATGGAACAATTTGTATATATATAAATGATAATTTGTTTTTGTCAAATTTCCGGTGTGAGATTTCCAATATCTTGAGTCATGATCTTGCATGTATGCATGCATGAAAACAATTAATAAATATATAACATGTACCATTTTAAGATTAACAACTAATGTACGAACAGTGTGAATGTAGGCAACCTATCATTTCAGTCGCTGGATCGAATGAATTGAAGAAAATAAAAAAATATAAAATAACAGAAGAAGTGTGAAAGGTAAAAAGAGGTGTGTAAATAATATCACCCTAAATTTTTACATGACAAGACCCTCAAATATGAGGATATTCCAGTGGATTATGAAAATCTGTGGTACATATATTGTAGATACTATTTATATCACTCATAGAAGCTAGTGGAGATTTATTTAGTGACACCATCTAATGTGATAATATTATTCAGAAACAGAAGGGAAATGGCAGCTAGATTCAGCTAAGATTCACAAAATCCTTAAATAATTGATTAATTAATATATTAAAATGATGTTTGTGAAGCCTAAAATAATCCCAAAAATTCTAGAGGCGACACGTGGACTTTTGCTCAAGAAAGATAAGATTGCCCTCAATAAATGGGCAGACTCCTCAGATACTCTCATGCCCAATTCACTCTCCTAAAGGTCCCAACAACTGAATACGACTGCACACAACTCATCTGCCCTTGGAAAAGTCAAAGCATTAAAGATAAAGATTAATTATCCAAATCCTATCTTTAATACATTCCCAATTGAAGATTGACTCCATTCAAGTAAGTAATCCCAATTTAAATCAATTAGGGATAATTACTCCATTATATTATTTCCTATTTAATATCTTGAGAATATTTCTCCATAAACCTTGGTCAATAGGATGCCGCCATGGGTACGGTAAAACCCTAACACTATGGCCGGCCTTCTCCTCCTATATATACCCCATATTCTACCAAATTTAAGAAGCTTTTGCTACCCTAAAAAATCCCTAAACACTTTACTCTCCTCAAAGAAACTTACTTAGGCATTGAAACTCCTTCTCGCGCTCCTCCCAACGTCGTGGTGCCAAGCATCAGCACTGCACTGCCAAATTTCGAGCAGAACGAGAAAGAGATGGCCACAAATTTAAACTTGGTGAATGAAGAGTGCGAGAAGGTTATCACCTGAATTGCGGCCTATCAGCAGCAACTCATCTCCAGTTACAGCAAAAGGGCAAAGATCTGGCAATTCTAGCTAGAAGACTTAGTCTTCAGAAAAACCTTCATAACCGCCCGTCGGGAAGGCTAAAAAAAGATGGCTCCCATCTGGGAAGGTCCGTACAAAATTAGCCGAGTAGGTAGAAAGGGCAGCTACACCCTCACCACTATGAGCAACAAAGAGATCGAAAAACAGTGAAATGCCTACAACCTGAGAAAGTACTACATGTGACCTCTTACCATTCCTTGAACCCTGTTCAAGACATATAAAGTTCGAAGACTCAAGCAGCTCGATGAACAAGACCTCGGATGTCGAGGATTATCAGTTGTTATGCTATTACTGTCTACAACCAAAGTTAATACATTTCTCTATTTTCAATGAAGATTAAAGGAATTATTTACAATCATGGGCCGAATGTATAAACAAACTAACCACCCCTGTGATAGCAGAAAACGCCCATGCCCTTGCAAACATGGCGTGTGCTCTCCCATCAAGAGAAGGTAAACTGATCCTGGATATCCAGACGTGGATAGGTTTTACGACTGCTCAGTTCCCCTGAATGCATCGACTACCTGCGCTGGACAACTCCTAGAATTGGCCACAATAGTCTTTCTCCTAGAAAGACTTAGTCGACTAAAGGATTCAATTCCGCGGGAGCCCGAGTCTTTAACCGGAAGAGATGCTAAGTGCAGGATTCCTGCCCATGAAAGAATTCGTGTGACTAGATGGTCCGTCATCGACGTGCAAGTCTTCATGAATGTAGCTTGGCTTTAAAGTGTTGCAATACTAGTTAAGCAACCTGCGGAATCAAGCTACAACTCATAATGATGTGACCTATGAGGCATGATTCTGTCTACACCTTAAGCTTAAAACGCCTCCGAGAGCCAGGGACGACGCCTAAAGTGGTCACGCGGGTTGTCTACTTCTGTAAGTGAGACGCCTGACCGACGAACCAACGACTGGCAGCCCAAGGCAATCTGTAAGCCTAGACTAACCTGCTATGACTACATGAACATGTCTGCTTATTTAAAAACAACGCTTCCTACCGACGATCTACTATTTAAGTTTTGCAAGAGCTAAAGCTGAAATGTACGACTATAGCAGCTACGCGGATTTCCTCTGCTTTCTCCGAGAGCACGTGTCCAGCTGCCAACTCTATAAGTTAAAAATTTCACAATTTATGCCCCGGGAGGGCCAAGGATCGTGAAGCCTCTAAAGTTGAGATTCAAAAATATAGCAGCTACGCGGATTTCCTCTGCTTTCTACGAGAAGCACATGTCTGGCCGCCGGCTCTATAAGTTAAAAGTTTCACAACATACCCCGGGAAGGCCAAGGCTCGTACAGCCACTAAAGCCGAAGTGTACGACTATAGCAGCTACGCGAATTTCCTCTGCTTTCTACGAGAAACATATGTCCAGCCGCCGGCTTTATAAGTTAAATTTTTTTTCAATTTATGCCTCGGGAGTGCCAATGCTCTTAAAGCCTCTAAAGCCGAGATTCGGGAAAGCGAACTCGCCTGCTTCCTTCGGAGGCTACGGGTCGGCCGTTAGCTCTATAATTTAGAAATCTTGCTTTTTTTCCTCTTGTAGGTAAAGCTCCTTGAGCATCAATGCTGAGATTAAAACCTAAGTGACGACGTGGGATCGACTGCTCCATTAAGGCAGCTCACCCAGCAGCCCATCCTACGGTAAAATTTTGCAAAAGACATGGCGAAATAGAATGATAAAGCAAAGCAAGGAAAACTGTTTATTAAATTTCTAGCAAATTGATAAACCGGCTCGAAGGCCAACAAATTTCAAATAAAGCTGAACAAAGAGGAAAAGAAGAAAATTCCTAAGTCTAAGCAAAAAGACTACTCATCGGCAGCTTGTGCAACCACTGGTCCTTTGACTGCCACGCCTTCAACAACCGTACCGCTCTTAGCAGCCAAAGCTTCCATCAACTCATCCTTAGCCGTCTCTGCCTGACCCTCAGCTGCTCCACCAAAGGCAGCCTCGAACGAGAAATGGAGAAAGTCTTGAAGTCATTCTTGGAAAACTCATAATCTGACGGCCTACCCTGAAGATAATCTATATAGCCAAGCTTGTAGAAATCGGCCTGATAAGAAGCAAGCGTCATTTCGTGACTGACCTTCTCATTCTTCAGCTGCACATTCTCCTTAACAAGCCTAGTGTGAGCGTCCTGCAGCTTACCTAGTTCTTTTTTTATGTTCTCACTAGCAAACAGCGCACATTGCAGATCTACTTCCTTGGACTTAAGTTTACTAGCAACATCCTTGAGAAGAGACACCTCAGTATGCATGAAGACAAGCTCATATTCCTTGGCAAAACAAGCAAATCGTAGCTCCGAATTGACACTCTCAAGGTCCTTGACAATCGATGCAACACGACTGACTTATTTTTTTACAGCTTCCAACATTGCCTAAGTCGCACTAAGCTTAGCCTTCAAATGGGTGACCTCCTGATGAGCGGTCTCCAGCTGCATAGAAGTGGGGGTAGAGACATCAGACCTCTTCAAAACGGTGAGTTCAGATTCAAGCTTCTCGATCTTTTCAGCAGTCGAGCAAAGCTGAGCCGTCAACACCACTTTGGCCTATTTAGCATACTTGAGAGTATTCTGATCAACGCGCATAGACTCAGCTGCCAAGATCACAGTCTTATGCATTGTATCAAGCAAGGAGGACTTCCTTGAGTAGGCAGGACACTTCGCAAAAGAGTTTGAATGGACGACAACTTTCCCAACACTATTGACAAATTTGGCGCATGCATCAACGTCTTCAAGCAGGTCAGCCTTCAGCAGCGCACAAACCTCAGAAAACTCCCCAGCCTTAGACTCGGTGGATCTTTCACAATTACCCGTGCGAGCAGACTTCCATTTCTCAGCAAACGAATTAGTCGCAACAGAATGAGGAACAGGCCTAGGCGCCACCTTAGCAGCATGAACCATTTTTTTGCTCTTTATAGCGGCGAGCCTCTCAGAAGTTAAACAGGACTTAGCTTCCGATGTGCACTTCGACACGAACCTAGACACCGAGGGCACCGTCGAACCTTTCCACTGGGCAATCCTCTTAGTGATGGTCGAAACCACCTTCGGAGTAGCAAGTTTTACAAGCTCAAACTTAACGATCTTTTTCGTCCCCTTAGGATAAGTAAGATCGATTACAAGCTTCTTAGCAGCAGACGAGCCCCCGCGAGCAGCACAAGAAGTCTTTGGCTTCTTCTCGGCTGAAGGCTCACAAGCAGGTGAGGAAGATCTTTTCCTCCCACCCTCATTGGCAGCAGGCTCTACAACATTGATCGAACGAGCAAGCGCCTCATCTTTTATCTATTTTATCTCTTCTTTCATAAGCAGCCCGCATTTCTCCTGACGAAGAGGACTAAGCAACTAACGCCACTCACGGTACTTAATAGGAATGCCCAAGGCGATGTGCACTTTTTTCATATCCATCGAAATTCTTGAAGTTGAGCCAAATTCTGAATCTACACAAAGTAAGAAAGACAATCAGTAAACTGAAGTCGCGGAGCAGCTCAACAAAAATTCAAGCAGGCCAGAAATAAAGCAGTTCACTTACCACTAATAAAAATAGTCAGAACACGCAACTCAAGAGAGGAGTCAGACTCCCACTCTCCACTAACCTCCAAGGTGTCTCTCGCCCACACATAATCACCTTTGCATGAAGCATCAAGCAGTCCATGGCGAGACCTCAACTGCCACACGCTTTCCTTGTGGCCAATTTCAAAGAAGTACCATAACTCATTTATGGTCAAGCCTGCTCAAGTTTGAGAACCCCACCTTCGCACAAACTGCATTTGGGGAGCACTGAGCAGACACGCATTTCATGGAGCAAATCACCTCATGGAAAAGACGCAGCATGGGAAAAGTAAATCCTAACACGAAGTAATACAGATGAAATTTGATAACCCTCTTCTTAGCCGTGGCACCCTCGCCGCACGGTTCATGGCTGCTATCATCCTTCACCTGCTTGACTCAAACCCCTGATGGAATCACATGCTTGTACGTCTAAAGAAAATCCTGAAATAGCTCGTCGGAATTGATCTTGACATATGCAGCCGTGAAGTAGCCCACCTTGCCGGAAGAATCACCTTGATAGTATAAAGTTGGAGGATACTCGTTATTTTTGTAATCAGAAGAAGACATCTCAAAGTCTATACAAAAAGTGCGAAGAAAAAATATTTAGAAAGCAACTCGCGAAAAAAAAAAATAATAATAATAAAGGACCGCAAAGCCCAGCGCCCCTACGCCAAGCCCCATGGCCCATCTCTCACTCTCTCTCTTTCCTCCAGCACGGGCCCAAACCGCAGGAGCCCAGTAGCTAGCCAAGCCCCACAGCCCAGACATGGCTTCCTCTCATTCACGCACCCAGCGCACCATAAAGGGCCCAAGGTCTCTCGGCCCAACATGCCAGCAAAAGGGACCCCAGCCATGCTGGTCTCTTTCTCCCTTCCGCCTACCATAGCAGGCTCAAGCTTGCTCCTCCATGCTTCGCCCGTGCTAAGCTCAACCCAGATGGGCTAGAGTCTTATGGCTCGCCCAGCCCAGCGCACCGGCCACCTCGGCCCAAGTTGAGCTGATCACCTGGCCCACGCTAGCCGATCCCTGTGCCGTGCATCTAGCAGTTCTGTGGTATCCTTGCCACGTGTTTCTCATGCCTCCTTGGCCCCCGTCGAGCCAATTTTTCAAGTCCCAAGACTCCCAAAAAAATCAAGAAAAAGAAAATTCGAATTTTTTCTTACCTTGGTGCGGCACGGAGAAGAACAACAACAACGAGAGACGACTTTTTGCAAGGACAAGAGAAGAAGAAAGCCAGGGGAGGGGAAAAAATTTCCTCTGGCTTCTCTCTTCCTTGTTGGAATGATGATTGTTCTCCAAATTTATTTAATCCTCTACTTAAGGTAGAATTAAATAGGTATTGGGGGCAATTGGTTTCCTTTTCCTAGAAAAAGTCTATCTCCAAATCAAGAAAGGAGATCAAGTTCAAATTGGGAAACAACCTTACAAGCCCATGTAGCTTGGGATTTCTACACCTACTGCCATTTTTCTACGTGCAGCCCAACATGTGTGGGGGCATATGTGGAGCCTAAAATAATCCCAAAAATTCTAGAGGCAACATGTTGACTTTTGCTCAAGAAAGACAAGATTGCCCTCAATAAATGGGCAGGCTCTTCAGATACTCCCACAAGAAGTTCACACCCCTAAAGGTCCCAATAGCTGAATACGACTGCTCACAACTCATCTGTCATTGGCAAGGAAAAGTTAAAGCATTAAAGATAAGAATTAATGCTTATCTCATCTGTCATTACCCAAATCCATACATTCCCAATTGAAGATTGACTTCATTCAAGTGAGCAATCCCAATTAAAATCAATTAGGGATAATTACATCATTATCTCAAAATATTATTTCCTATTTAATATCTTAAGAATATTTCCCCATAAACCTTGGCCAATAGGATGCCGCCATGTGTAAGGTAAAACCCTAAAACTATGGTCGGCCCTCTCTTCTTATGCATAATCCATATTCTATCAAATTTAAGAAGTTTTTGCTACCCTAAAAAACCCTAAACACTTTACTCTCCTCAAAGAAACTGACTTAGGCATCGGAGATCCATTGGCCTAACACCCGCACCCCCCCCCCCCCCCCCCCCCCCAACCTCGTGGGCGCATGAGGCTTAGGTTTTTTTTATCAAATGTGTTGATTGTTTTGCAGATACATTTTCGTCAAGACTGAAGACGACAGAAATTTACATCGACAAAACCTGAATTTTCTGTCAATTGCTGGAGTATATGCGCTCGCGGCAGCTTCAGGAGATTGGTTCATGCCCATGTGAGTGGAGAAGCCATTCAGAACTTCATCAATATGATAAGGATGATTAAGACGTTCTATCTTCCATAAATCAATTACTTAGTCAGAAGAATAATCAATTAATTCAATTACTTAATATTTATCGATCGCTACTTTTATATAGATGCACAGGCATGCATGCAAATTATACTATTAAATTCATAGAAGATGGGTTTAAGTACGTCTTTCTTTTGAATCGTTCTAATAATCTGTAAATTATATGAACTTTTTTTTTCCCAAGCCTAAGGTATCCCACATCTCAAAATGTAGGACTAATCTTCAGTGAAGCCTGAAGCTTTCAACCAAAGCATTACCTGTGTTTTTGTCAGTTTCATACCTCGAACAAAAGGCCAAGAAGTACACTTGACTTGAAACTTTATCACAATTTCACTAGACCACTTGCCGCGGTTAATTATATAACCATTGAGAAGTCCACGTGCTGCATTAGAGCCACTTTAGGGCAAGGTCAACATTTGTGGGGTATCCAAATGGATTCACCAAATTATAATTTACGTGTTTTCACTAAATAAATATTATAGTCGGAATTGTTTGTTCTTCCATTTGTGGTGGAGTATCCAAATGGCTTAATCAGAGGTTACAAACTTATAATTAATGTACCTTTATTATGTAAATATTATAGTCGGAACCGTTAGCTTTCCAATCCTAGTCATGGATTCATAAGAGATTGGTGGATGGGATTTGGCACAGTGGCGTATGGACCAACCTCCCATCTTTGATGGGCTTTAAGTTTCAGATTCATAGTTTGATCTTTGGGCCTTCTTTCCGGCTTTGTCCAATTCTTTTTTGAGCAAAAATAATGTTGGGTTAAGTGCATTTTATATCACAAGTTTGAGGGTTATTTGCAAAATAAACCATGACGTTTTAATTTTTGCATTTTACACCATGTGATTTCATAATTGCATCAATTTAACGTCTCCGTCAATTTCACCATTTAGTTAGATGTTAAGTGGTGATGTGGCATAGATTTTTTTTTTGGGTCAATTGATGTGGCATAAACTTAGCCCACATTTTAAGCACTCATTGACTGTCAATTTCTTAAAAGGATTAAAAGAGTAAGTATTAAACATTGAAATTGACGGTCAACGAGTAGCTTAAAATGTGACAAAGTCTATGCCACATCACCACTTAAGAGCATCTCCAAAGGAGATGCCAAAACAATCACGTAGACATACATCAGTGAAAAATGGCAGCAAACTCTCTCCAACAGAGCCTTCAATTTCCTACGTGGCACTGAATCAATTGAAGGCAAAGCCTTTTGCTTTCAAATTTGACAGCAGATGTCAAATTTATTAAATAATTTTTTAATAGATTAATATAATATATAATAAATGTTGTTGTGTTTTTTGGAAATGGATTCTCTCCTGAGCATCTGCTCAGGATCCTACTGACCCACACATAAGGGTCGTTGGATGAAAATCGAACGGCTACAATTATTATAACTTTAAAGGGACCCCAACGACCCTTGTGTGTGGGTCAGTAGGATCTTGAGCAGATGCTCAGGAGAGAATCCATTTTCTTGTTTTTCAAGTATTTGATTGGTTGTCTCAATCATTGGACCCCGCAAAAAGATTAAATTTTTTAATAAATAACATTATTATTTAACATATTGGGTAGAGCAAAAAATTGCATAAAATGTCAAATTGCTACATAAGCTATCAAATATTATTTTGATGTTTAAAATTTGACACCTCATTTGGAGATACTCTAATGTCTAATTAGACGGTGAAATTGATGAAGACATTAAATTAGTACAAATCAAAAGCATGTGGTGTAAAATGCAAAAATTAAAATCTCGTGACTCATTTTACAAATGACTTCAAACCTTATGGTGTAAATTGTAGCAACCCAATAAATTTCTATGGGAACAGAAAATTCTTTTTTTTTTTTCCTGTTTTTGGTAACTTTCTATCCACTTGTTGGTATGATTTGCAAACGTTTTACATATAGATTTCATTGTTAGAAAACATTTGGACTATTTCTTTAACTGGTAGATAAAAAGAGTCAACAAATTGTTTTACGTAATCCAAAAGTTTATTACGCCTCTATTAATAATATTCCTTATAGTAAGCCTAAATTACGTAGAATAGAAAGTTAAGAGTTCTAAAGTTATATTTCACTTCAAATGTGGCAAATTGGTAATGCATGTTATCTTCAATGCACACAGAGCTTTTTTTTTTTTTTTTTTTCTTCTTCTTTTCTTTCTTTGAACATACGTTATTATTTACATCAAGGGGGAGGGATAATCTCAGCCTTTAGCAGGAATCGACTTAAGACCTTTCCTAAACCCTAAACTTTTTACATGCATTAAATAGATATTGAGTCAGACTAAATACAAATATTTGACTCCAAATTTTTCGGTTCTTTAGATATAACCTAATTCAATACTAAGCTTTGTGTTTTTTTTTGGAAAGACGGCAAATTGTATTACGGGGGCCGAAGCCAAATAAGGGAATGCTTACAACAAAGCAACAACCAAAGGAAGAACACAGTGGAGAGGGGAACAAGGAATAAAGACGCTGAACCTAGAGTCACGCGTCATCCCCCCTTCACTGAAAACAAGAAATTAAGGAGGGCTAGGAAGCCCATCCTTGTTCAAAATATGTACCAACGAGGATGGAGGACGGTTAACCCATGTAGTCCCACACATCTCCGTGTTACTCCTCGACGCCAAACGGTCCGCCGTCAAGTTAGCTGTCCTTGGAACCCAAGACCAGCGGCACCTCTGAAAGGTATCCCGGAGTCTAGAGATTCTAGACAACGTAGGGAAAGCCTCCCAGCCGCCAGAGGACAAATCCCCTACCAAAGCAGAAATGTTCTTTTTCGAATCTGATTCCAAAATTATTCTCCGTAAGCCCAACGAGGAAGCAAACTGACAACCATACAAAATTGCAAGAGCTTCAGCAGCCGCTGCACTCGTAGCCGAGATCGCGAGCTTTCGAGCACCAACAAACTCCCCACCCTCACACCTCACCACAATCTCAACACAGCCCCTAGCGGAATAGGCGTCCCAACTTGCATCCACGTTAACCTTGGTAAAAGATGGACAGGGCGAGGACCACATCACACAGCTCACGGGAGGGACCTGCCGAGGCAATGACGTCCTCACAGGAGGAGCAACAGCCTCCAAAAAAGCTGCAGCCGAGGTGGAGATTGACGACAGAATTTGTTGCGGGTTCAAAGATAAATGGTTATAGAGGAAATTACAACGAGCCTTCCAAATGTACCAACAAGTAAAAGCAACAGAAGACAGCACTCTACAAGCATCATCCTTAGAACCCAGAGGAGACCCGAGGAGAGACGACAACCAGCATCCAAAAGAAGAAAAAACGGACCGATCCACAATATAATTTAAAGAGCCTCCAAACCAAATGGTAGCAACCCAAGGACACAAAAACAACATATGTTCAACAGATTCCTCCTCAGTATTACAAATAGGGCAAAAAGGAGTAGGGGAGCACTTACGCTTGAACAGAGCCTCCATAGTCGCCAAGGCACGACTCAAAGCTCTCCAAAGAAAGCACCGGATTTTTGGAGGTATTCTCACCTTCCAAATAGCTTTCCAAACTCCTGAAGGAATTAAAAAAGAGGAAGAGATAGTTGCGGGCTGCATGCTAGCCATCCGAGAGTGTAACCAATGGTAGCCAGACCTCACCGTGTATGCTCCATTCCTCGTTCCAGGCCACACAAGGCGGTCTGGTCGTGACAAGTCCCTAACAGGAAGGTCAATGATTGCCTGGGCCTCATCCGTAGAAATAACTGGCCTGAGGAAGTCGATATCCCAACTACCAGACTGGCTGCATAACAGAGAGCTAACTCGAAGGTTCCGGGAGACCTGAACCACACCAGTAAGCGTAGGATGTCCAAGAGGAAAAGAGGGAATTCATCAATCACTCTAAACACGGACATTAGCTCCATTAAAAATTTGCCAATGGGCACCCCGAAGGAGAATGTCACGGCCCTCCAAGAGACTAGACCAGGCCCAAGAGGCCCGACCCCCACGCACAGCCTGAAGAAAAGAACAATTAGGAAAGTACCGGGCTTTAAGCACTCGAGCCCAAAGAGAATTCGGATCCAAAATCAACCTCCAACACTGTTTAGCCAAGAGTGCCGCATTAAAAGCCCCAAAAGAACGGAAGCCCAAACCTCCCAAGTGTTTCGGCCGGCCCAAAACCTCATGGGAAACCCAATGGATTCCCCTACTCCCCCCGTGCTTCCCCCACCAAAAATCTGCAATAATAGAATCTAACTCCGAGCACAGTGAGGAAGGGAATTTGAATAAGTTAATGGGGTACATAGGGACGGCTTGAAGCACCGCCTTAATCATTACTTCTTTTTCGGCTTGTGAAAGAGTGCACTTCTTCCACCCATGAATTTTTTCAAGCATCCTCCCTTTTACATAAGCAAGGCATTACTTTTTAGACCGGCCCCAGATAGACCGCAGGCCCAAGTATAAGCCAGGATCGCTCACCAATTGAATGCCCAAAACATGACTTAGATCCATAGCTAAACTTTCAGGGACATTAACACCGAAGAATACAGAGGATTTCTGGAGACTTACCTGCTGTCCCGAGGCCACGCAAAAGTCAGCAATGAGCTTCACAAGATTAGTGCAGTTATTTCGATTCGCCCGAAGAAAAAGCAACGTATCATCGGCAAAAAATAAGTGTGAGATAACTGGACCATTATGATTCATAGAGACACCTATCAGATCATGTCTATCAATAGCGGCTTGTATGAGCGTAGAAAGCACTTCACTAATCAAGAGAAAGATATACGGGGACAAAGGGTCACCTTGTCTAATACCCCGAGATGGAGTGAATCTCTGACCCGGCTGCCCATTTAGGATCACAGCAAAGTCAACAGATTTAACACACCCCATGACAAGGTTACACCATCTCGTGCAAAATCCCATCCTTTCCAACACCGCCTCCAAAAAATCCCATTCCACCCTATCATAGGCTTTGTTCATATCAAGCTTGATTCCCATTTCAAATTTATTTTTAGCTTTCCTGAGTTTTAGAAAATGGAATAACTCATGAGCAACTCCAATATTATCCTGAATTTGACGTCCCGCCACAAAAGCATTCTGCATAGGAGAAATAATCTTCGGAAGAAAAACTTTGAGGCGGTTTGCCAACACTTTAGATAGGATCTTATACGAGTAGTTACAAAGACTTATTGGCCGGAAATGACCAATAGACTCAGGGTTTTTAACTTTAGGGATCATCACAATATGGGTTGAATTGAGCCGGTGTGGGGAGCAAACACCGTTCTCAATATCCCACACCATAGCATTAACCTCGGAGACTAACGAATCCCAGAAGGAATGATAAAACAACCCTTGAAAGCCATCCAGACCTGGGGCCTTTAGACCCCCCATCTGATGAGCTGCGGCTTGAATCTCTTCTGGAGTAATCGGACACACCAGCGCTTCATTCATTTCATGAGTGACAGAGCACTGAGTGTGCTCCAAAACCCCATGCCACTCGCGCGGCCCCGAAGTAGAAAATAAGTTAATAAAGTGCTCATCAACCAAACCACGAATCAGCTCTTGGCTATCCACCCAATTGTCATTCCCATCTTTAATCTTCAGCATCTTATTTCTACGACGTCTTTGGAGGGTAGATTGATGGAAAACGCCGTATTAGCGTCCCCATCCTTCAACCACTTTACCCTAGATCTCTGATGCCAAAAGCTCTCCTCCATCTCCCACAATCTATCAAGGCGCTCAGTCATCAGCTTGATTTCCTCAGAGTTCGAATTCCAATCATACTGTAAGTCCCCAAGATTCTTAACAAGTCTATCAATCTCAATTTTTCTCTCCTTGAAAGCTTGCCGACTCCAATTGGTGAGTTTCACTCGGCATTGCTTCATTTTAAATTGCCACCGAGAAACCCCATTACCTCCACACGGCAAATTCCAACAATTATTTACAATCTCCTTGCATCTAGCTTCCTTAGCGCAGAAAGCTTCAAATCGGAACAACTTTTTCGATCTTTGATGCTGAGACTGGCATTGGATGATCAAAGGACAGTGGTCAGAACCAATAACTGTACCATGAGTGACCGAAGTATCCGGCCACCTATCGAGCCAGAGCTTATTAGAAAGCCCACGATCCAGTCTTTCTTCCACAAGCTGCCCATTTCTCGTACCCCTCCAGGTGAAACAAGGCCCATTAAATTCAAATCAATTAACTCCGCTTGATTCATAAACTCCTCCAGGAAGCGAGGTCTATTATACAGCACGTCCGCCCCCCCCCAGCTTTTTCATGATCCCACAAGTATTCATTGAAGTCCCCACCACAAAGCCACGGGAGCTTAGAGGGACGAAAAGTATGCCTCATCCAACCCCAGAAATCCGCTTTTTCAACTCTATAAGGTGTGCCATAGACCCACGTCACTCGAACCCAATCCTCCTCCCCTTGCACCGTGAATCTAGCATCAATAATATGCTTCGAAGAAAAATCCACTTCCACCTCCAAAGAATCATCCCACCACATGCTTAGACCTCCCGCTCGACCAATAGGCGCCACATGAAACCCATTTGAGAAACCCATACGCCTTCTGACCCCTTTGATTCTATGATCTTTCATTTTTGTTTCAGAGAGAAAGATCATAGAGGGTTTATATTTCCGAATAAGCCTATGAAGGGCTCGAACTACCATGTCCGACCCAAGACCACGACAGTTCCAAAGGATATAAGTCATGGTTCCCTTGAGGCTGTTGAGGGCCAGCCGCCACCACCCATAGACGAGACCTTCTCCACCTCCCTCCAGCTGCCAGTAGGCTCCACCGTGCCCTGCGCATACAGCCCCTGCTCCACCGTCACCACATTGATCTCCTTCCCTTCCTCATTAACAAAACTGCACTCCCCTACCTTAGCTTTCTTCTGGGCACCCATCTCCAATTGAAGAAGCTCCTTCTTTGATCCCCTCCTGGAGAGCAAATCCCCAGAACCCTGAGCCTGTGGGATTTCAATGTAATGCGGGTTTCGAGTGAAGTGAGAAATAGCCATGTGAGGATCAAAAATCCTAAGCAACCCAGCATGACCCACTGGATTCCGAGAGATGAACTGATTTGTGACATGTCGAATACTCACCCCCTCAGAAGTAAGCAGACCATCAGTGTTAATCTCCTGTATCCTAACATCACTATGCCCTTATTCAGGGAATAGCGAATCAGCAAATGGGTATGTCACAGACCCGAACTGTCCTGCATCAACCACCAATTGATGAGCCATGTTGGATACCTGCGCTTCTACACATCTTATCCCCGTGGTAGTTGCACGAACATTGGACGAGTCCCGAATTCTGTGCCACCTTTTGCTCCCACTTCGTGAGGCATTTGCCTCTTCCAGTTGTATGGGAACCCCCTCTCTTGCAGCTCCAGATCCCACCCTGCTTGTTCCCCCCTACACTCCGCTAAGAATTGCTACTGGTACCCGTGCCTCCCCTAATGCCTCCTGCCACTCTCCTACCCCCAGGATTAACTGACACTTGCCTATGACCTTCCACTACCTCACGTATCGAGGCCGCTTTCATCCATTCACCAAAAGACCAGAGTCCATTTCCATGTGAGAAGAACATTCATTGTTTGCATGACCAATTCTCCCACAACGGTAGCAAAAATCCTGTAGTCTTTCATATCTAAATTCAATCCACGTATCTGTATTGTTAACCCTAGGAATCCAACAACCTGGAACCAGAGGCTTCGTAGTATCCACAATCACCTTTACTCGAAGAAAACCTCTAGCTCTTGCAAGGTCCTCCAGTTTGACAAACTCCCCAAGCTCTCTTGCCAAGCGTTTGACATTTTCCTCAGTACTAAGATAAAGAGGGACTCCACTAATTTGAATCCAAAATGGAACCTCCGTCATGATTATCTCATCTAAAGCAAGTTCAGAAGGCCATATTTTCACCGCAAAAACTTGTTTCATAACAGCCCAGGGAGCCTGATTTAAGATCTGATGCACCGTAGCTTCATCTCTCGTGGAGATGATATACATGTTCTCGCGTACCCACTTGACATCCACATCTCCCAAATCTTTCCAAGCTGACCGCAGAATGTTTCTGACCCCCCACTTGTTCAGCATTTTGTTAGACAGAGCTGCCCCTACCAGTTTGATACCCAACTCCATTGTCGACAAATCTAGTGCCTGTTCCAGATGGACCATGAGTTCCTCCACACCTTGACTTTCCATTCTAGTAAAGCACTGGACCCTTGACTGCAGATCGGCCACCACAAGAAAAAACACAAAGCACACAACAACTTCTGCAGGAAAGAACAACACACCACTACTAAGCCTTTTACACAGAACTTCTCTTCGAAACTGCACAGCACCCCCCACTAAAACCCCCATCAGGGTGGTTAGATACCATCTCATAAATTGTTTCAATTCACTGATCTGACAGGCTACTATCAGACCTACCCAAATTGACGGCTTCAATAACTCAAGTAACTGAACTAGAACGGAAAGACCTGACATAAAGAGTTGAGGGAGTTGAATAAGTGTTTGGACTTCCAAACTGTCCCAAACAAAATCTAGGAAGTCAACCCACATGTGCCACAGAACCCCCTTCAATAGAAACCATCCAAGCCTCCAACGAATTGCAACTACTAGAACTATCAAATTTAAGGGTTTCACTACCCCAAGTAGCTGAAGCAAATCAGAAAGATCTGACACAAAGACTTGAAAAAGTGGAGTAAAAGCTTGCCTCTCTAAATAATCCCAAAAGAGACCCAGAAGGGACACCCCAACTGCGCCAAAAGGTCCCCTTCAGTAGAACCCACAGAAGCCCCAAATCAATTACCCACTTCATTACTACCCACCCACCAGAGCAAAGCCTATCTGTCCTAATCTTCCAGAACCAAGCAATAAAGAGTCTCAACAACCTTCCAGAGAGCAAGATAAATGAAGGGGAACAAACCTTTCAGCCGAAGAGAGACAGAGAAATTAAATAGCTGATCTGCACCGCTCAGAAGCAGGCCAAAAGGGTGGCAAACAGGAGGTAACAACCCTCAGATAGGAGAGAACAGTCCCACACACGCACAGCCGGCGTACCTCACACAGGAGTAGAAACTTTCACGGCGGAGAGAACGAAGGTTTTCTGTCCTTCTTTTGATAACCTAATACAACACTCACAATGCGAAGCAACAAAATCAACAACACACTACTCCGAGAAAGGGATCACCAGTCAACTCATCTCAACGATTAAGACACTAACCAAGACCACACTTTCACCGCACTAGTGAGCACTGCTGCAACCATGAGTAGATTAGTTCTCACAAGGGCGGAGTCATTTGATGTGGTTACACACGGCAACAGTGCCGTCAAATTTGAAAACCCAAGGTGGCAGGTCCTCTGAATCTGAGCGTGCAAGCCTAGCCACCAAATTGGTCGAGGAGAGGTCACCACCATGGAAACAAGTTGATGGAAGTGGAACCAACCCACCACCAGCCACGAAACCTACCCTAACCATGATTATAGCCCAAAATCAAGGAAGAGACCTTGAAATGGGCATGGCTCGGATATAGGTAGAGGCTCAAAGCCATGGACGAGCTACTCACAAAATGGTGGGAAATAACTACCGGGGGGGGGGGGGAAGGAGAAGAGGCGCTATAAAAGCTAAGAGAGGGTAATGGAGACGTGAGAGAATGGGCGACGCGGGGAACGGGGAAGGAGTGGAGGGAATAATAGAGGTGAAGGAGTTGGCAGAGGGTTAGGATAGGTGGAGCAAGGGCCCAGTGGCTGAGATTGCCGAAATCATAGGGTTTTGTTTTGAGAGGGAGAGTCGGGGAGAGAGAACGGGTGAGAGACAGAGAGGTTATAATCTCTGTTCTTTTTGTAATTCCTAATATGAGTATGAGTGGTAAATATTCAAAATCATGTCATATTGACTTAAATCCTATGAATTTAGTGTTGTAGAATCACTACACGTTACAAATATTTAAATTTCATATTTTATAAACTATAAATAAACAAATGCCTTTAATAATTATTTAATTTAATGTTTATGGCTATCTAATATGTGTGTATTTATGATTTGTTGAGATTTGGGTGGTTAGTTTTAATTGGGTTAATAATACTTTAACCTAACCTAATCTAACCCACTTATTGAATGGGTGGTTGAGTTTCTACTCGAAAATAAATTTCTAAACTTTAGATTCCAACTCATTTTCATTGGGTTGGTCGGTAAACCAACTAAAATGGCCATCTAATAAAAAAGAAGCAAAAACTTGGAGAGGGAAAGAGATTTTTTTTTTTGGTACGGAAGAGTGAAAAAAGTATTAAAAATCGTTTGAAAATACTTTTAAAATGATTGAACTTACTATCAAAACCCTTTTTTTTTTTAATTTATTTAAACAAACATAATATTTAGGAAAATTTTCTTTAAACCCAATATAACCTATTTATACACCCAACTTAAATTTTAAGTGTGAATTATCTTTTCTACCCTATTGCATAATTACCATCAAATACAAGATGAAATTAACAATAAAATTAAATTTTATTAATAAACTCACTCAATAATCAAACTCTACAATCACATCAAACCTTACGATCACGCAATATTTATCATGCATTCATTCTAGGTAAACCCTTAAAACGCCCTCATAGAGAAAAATATGCTCTGATTGACCAATGGATGATGATTTTGAAGTTTTGAATCCTTGAACTAAGGTATAAATCGATTTATGCAGGTGTTGACCCTAAAAACTATCAAGCCTACATGGCACGCATGCCGAGTAACTAATGAGCTAACTACGTCATTCGGTTGTGTGCGGGGCGTGCCAACTCGACGGCCGAGCTCGGCCAGTGAGTAAAGTCTGTGGATGTGGCGTTGAGCGCGCTGCTGACTTCTGAATCTCACGACTGCGGTCAAGGAAGGAACACGTCTCCACCTTCGGGTTCCAGAGCTTGAAGACAAGGCTGCTAATCTTGCGAAATTCACGAATCGTCGGCACCCAGTTCGGTCACGGCGATTATATTTGTAAATGTATAAGCACGCCTAATCGACACAAAAGTATAGAGGCATAAATACTCAAAACAGATATATGTCTTGATGGTGAAAATGGTTCGGCGGTCAGAATGCCGAACTTTGAAACGAACTTGTGAGTATCCAATCATAAAACAACTCGGTGTTCAATGTGCCGAGCCCAATAACTCGTAACACCTCACTTCGCTGAGAAGGCTAATGAGATGACCTCTGCCGATAAGGATTCGAAAACCCTTCTCGACCGAGACTTGGATAGATAACCAGTTGGCCTCGACGTAGTGCTGTTTATCCAAACTGAAGATACTCCGCGGTCGGCTGGTTCTACGACAACAGTGTTGTTTATCCAAACTGAAGATGTCACCGGTTGCCTTCACAGTGCTGTTTATCCAAACTGAAGATGTGTTGGAGAAAAAGAAAATAAAAATCTCAAGGTTGTTGAGAGGTTTCGCGCAGAGCGAGAATTTGCGCAGGGGCAGTTTGTGTGTTGAATTGGAGGGGGCTTGAATGATGTACTCCTCCCTTTATTTATAGTAGCAAAATGCTCCTGATCTAATCAAAATCATACTTGGATAGGACTCCTTTCCCTAATCCAACCTTATCTCGGCCGATTCCTAACTCAATTAGGACTTTGAATCCGTCCCAACCGTGGGCTAGATTCACTTCCGTATCATGGCTCACCTGGGACTCCTTTCCCTACCAGGTCTCGGTTATCTAACCCTTATCACTTATTCTTCTGAACCTAACTCCGTATTTATTCATTTCTCTTCCAAACGGATCTAGCTGGCCCGACCATGCGACCCATGGTAACTGGTCGGCCTACAACGTTTCTGGGGAGGTGCCGGTCCGAGAATGATCCCGAGCTCGGCCCAACGTTACTTTGGGCCCAAACATTGCCCCCTCGCTTCTGAGGTCATCGGCCTACAACTTTTGGTCGAGCCTCGGCCTTGAAGAAGCGAAACGACATTTCTCATTTTCTACAAAAACCATTGAATCATCTTGGAAAGCACCACCACGCCCATTTATGAGAAATGATTCCACTATCGAATCCCTCAAACAACTTGTCACGTGTCAATCCCCAGTTATCTCAGCAGCCCACAATCATCACTCTGGAAGCATGCAACTATCGAAACGTCTCTTCCATTAAATCTACCGCCACACGCAATCGTGCATCCTCAAACCGCGAGATCTTTGGTCCTTTCACCTGGATTCTCTGAATCCTCATAATGGCGCGTAGGCACATCAATTGGCTTTTTTCAAAATTTGAAAACCAAACGATTGATCTTCCCACGAAGTGCCTATAAATACCCATCTCTTCCTCATTCCAACTCTACGCTTCAAAATTTCTGAAATCCCTGTGCTCATTTCTCGCAGTCCCAGAAAAACCCAGAATCTCTTTAGGCGAAGAACCCCCAACCTAGAAATTTCATCTCAAAACTTCTTATTCTCAGTAATGGCCTCTTTCATCTCCCAGTTCTCCGATGAATGCAACAAGTGCAAGGATTTCATCGACTCCAGTGCCATTAAAACTCTGCGCTTTGAAAGTGATCTGAACACCACTCATCAAATCCTTAGGCCTCTGTTCAAAAGTGCAGTACCATCGCCCATCACCAACCTCTTGAAGGATCACTGCCTGGTGCCCTTGCGACAAGGATTTGAATGGTCGAAGTGGGACATGTCGAAGCCTCAATGAGCCTGGCCCTCGACTACTGCAACCTGGGCAGCCTGGGTCGATCAGATGGAAAAGTTATTCGGCCAGGAATGGAAAGTTCTTGGTATTTATGACGCTATTAGACTCTCAACCGAGATCGCTATGGACAAAGAACTCCTTATGGCAGCCCTGAGCTTCTGGTGCTCGGCTCCCTCGGCTCCCTCGGTCCTATCGGCCCTAACATCCTTGACATTTATGCTATCCTTGGGACTTCCCCTTCTGGTCTCCCAATCGACGCTGCTCTCTTTGGATGCTTTTCGAACCTCGACCTTAAGGCACTGTTTGATGCTCGGGCCGTCGAAACGTTGAGCCGAGACAGTCAAGAGCCCTCGAAGGAAGAAGTTCAGAAGCTGCATAAGAACTTCTTCAACTACAATACTCTTTTCGTCCATTTTGCTGGCCGAGGGGAGGCAAGCCTTTGTAAAGGAGAGCACGAAGCCTTTTTGTTCTATTGGTACAACAAGTTCATTTGTTGTACCAAATCGAACAAGTGCTTGGTCGAGAACATGCCTGTGGCTGAAGCCCTGGTCGAGAACAAGTGCTCGGTTCTGCGCTGCCTGGCCAAGGCAACCATTAACAAGATCGACATACACCAGAAATGGCCTCTTTGGGTATTCTAACTCTGGTTGCAGACTTACTTTACCATGCTTCGGCCAGAGGTTCTTAATTTCTCATCTTCTGAAGCACTCGGCCTTCAGCTGGCCCCTCAGCCGGTGCCTCCTCACCGAGCCGAAGAAGTTTTCAAGTACTTCTTTGGCCTTGATGACCTCTCCGACGATGAGTTTCTGATATGTTGCCGTCGAGAGTACCCTTCCTTCATCAAGCTTCCAACCTCGGCCTGGAGTGAAGGTGAGGACGCTAACCTTCGCCAAAATTGGGGGTCGTTCGTGTTGACACGTGACCTTTCTCTCGGCTGTGACGCCCGTTGGTCGAGTTAGGAAGTCTACCACCCACACTTCACCTCCAGACAGCTTGGCTACCTCCAAAGCTACCCGGTGCCTTTACTCACTTCCCGCTCTCTCCTTAGCCGATGACGACTCTCTGGTTCTTCAGAGAAGGAGTGTAGAGACACTGAAAGCGAGTTTCAGGAGTGGTGCAGAAAATTCCGCCTTCGACCAACTATTCTTGAATCCCTCAGCACTGACACATTCGGCGACTGGTGGGAAGCGTACACCCAAGACTTTTTTAGCGCTTTGGTCGAAGATGTTGCCAGCAAAATTTTTGGTGACCGACCCAAAAAAGCTCATGCCCCTCCATCCAAAGAGACAATCCAAGGTATTCCGCTATCTTTATTTCTATCCTTCAAACGCCTACTTGATTACTGACCTCGACCTTTTGCTTTCCAAGGTGGTCGGGCACTGAAAAAAGCGGAAGTGGTCGCTGCAGCTCCAGCCAGGAAAAAGTTGCCTCCCTCCAAGAAAACTGATATGGCCATACAAACTCCGCCAAGCAAGTGGCTCGCCAGGAAGCCAAGACGGCACGTGAAGCTCCCAGCCCCCCAAAAGGCGTCAAGAAATTGGCAAAGAAAGGGGAGCGGGAGATTCATGTCATCTCCAGTCAGACCACGAAACCGACTGTTCCTGATGCCTCCCTCGCTGCTCCTATCATCCAGGACCTGACGGAGAAGCGGCCAATTCTAATTGATCAAGCTCCCCAAGTTCGACCTGTTTCTGAGGCGGTTGAACCAATTGCTGCTCCACCAATCCTTGAGGCGGTTGAACCGGCTGCCGTTCCGCTAGTCAAGGACCTTGTAGCCCCGATGCCAACTGCTGCACCCGTTCTGGAGGAGGTGACCCCCTTGGTCGAGGAACAACCCCCCAAACTTCCAAAACAATCGGCCATCATCTTGGAGGAGGTATGATCGGCTTCGAAAGAGGTATGATTGTTGGTAATTTTCTTCCTCCGATTCTAAAACATTTCTTTATTTCAGGATGACGTAAGCAAAGAAACTCCACTGGCGCGTCCTCGACCAGCCAAACTCCCAACCCCTACTCCTCAACCACCAATCGAAGTAGCTCAACAGGTTGGTTCTGCTTCGGCCGAGGCAGATGCTCCTCCTGGAATGGTCCCTGTTGCCGAGCCTGAAGCGACGGTAGAGACTCCAGTTCACCCACATGACTTCGACCTCAGCATCTCACCCCAAAAAGCCACATAAGCTTTTGTAAAGATCTCTGTTACTTTTCTTTGGTCGTTCTTTTTCTATTTTAGAATTCTAAACCAAGGAAATACCAAATGCTAGGTGCCCACTCACTCATTTCATCGAAAATTCTATGCACCGAGGGGTGTTATCTATATTTCTTGGCCACCTCAATGGCCGTCGAACGTAGATAACCTTCATCGGCCACGTGAATTGAGAATCAGCCTTAAACACTGGGCTCGGCCATTAAGTTCCCGTGGTTCGAGCAATGAACCAGGGGACATGGCCGAAGTTTCTTCCCGGCAGGTCTATAACAAACCCTTAACACTTGTATTTTCTTGCAATTGCCCTTCTTCCTAAATTTTTTTATGTACAGCCTTCATGGGAAGTTGAGCTCAAGGCCCTCCTCCCAGCTTCTCAAGGGCGGAGGGTTCTTCGGCCACCTCAACCGACGTTCCCCGTATCGACAACCGATCTTTCAGCCTTTGCTAAACTGCAAGGGTTAATTTCTCTTTCGGTCACTCAAATCCTTGAGCGTAAAGGTCTCGATTCTGTGGGAGAATGCCTGAACAACCTTGCTGCCGATGGCTTATTGAGTAATGAAGTCGTCACTCGACTGTCTTCCATCCTAGACCGAACTCAAGATTATTTCAATATCTTCGGGAGAGCTCTCCAGGGGGAAAACGACTTCAAAGCTGCGCTGTCTCCTCAAGAAGTTCTCCGTTCGGAGGTCGAAGTGATAAAGGTGAAAACTGACAAACTGGATGGCCTCGACCAACAGATTGCCGACCTCAAGCGACAAGTGGATGAGCTCCAGCATCAAAGGTCAACCATCTCTTCCGACCTTGCGAAGGATTTCGAGTCGAGTAGACCTTGTTTGGAGGCTTATGCGGCTGGCACAAAGTGGGTCGAGCAATTGAAGATGGACAAGAGGATACGGCAAGCCGAGATCACCATGGGTGAAGTGCGGTGATTGGAGTTGAAGGCTGCTCTTGAAAATTCTCTCCATTCGACCCCTTAGATCTTTCTTTTTTTATTTTTTATTTTTTATTTTTATTTTTTATTTTTATAATTTGGTCGAACAATGTTTACCTTCACCTTTCTGCGATATTAATAAAATGTACTCTTATTCTCGCATTTCCCATGTGACTGGATAGTATTTCTTTAGAAATTTCCCATTGATCGGTAGTTTATGAATTGAACCGGTTCGATTCCTAAGGTGGTATGCCCCCTTGCCGAGAACCTTATGAACAATGAATGGTCTCTCCCAATTCGGTGACCACTTGCCTAATCTAGGATCTTTAACTTCCACGGGTAGGACAGTTTGCCAAACTAACTCTCCTTTGCCGAACGTTTTTTGCCTAACTCGTTGATTGTAAGCTCGTTCGACAATTTTCTTTTGCGCCATCAATAAATTATAAGCATCAAATCAGGCTTCTTCTAAGTCTTTTAATTCTTGTCTCATGGCTTGGCTATACTCGGCACTGAACAAACCGCTTTGTTCCGCGACTCGCAACGAGTTTATACTTAGCTTGATTGGCAATACCACGTCGTGTCCATACGTCAACGCATACGGGGTCGTTCTAGTGGCCGACCAGAATGACGTTCGATAGGCCCATAATGCTTCGTTTAGCTTTAGATGCCACATACCAGGCTTATCTCTTACCATTTTTTCAAGGATGCTGATTAAAACCTTGTTACTAGACTCGGCTTGCCCGTTTGCCTGCGGGTAATATGGAGTAGACTGCTCAAGTTGAATTTTCAAATTCGCCGTATATTCTTTAAACCTGTCTGATGTGAAGATCGTGCCATTGTCTGTTATGATTGTTTCTGGTATACCGAATCTAGTCACGATGTTTTCTTCTATGAAATTACACACTTCCCTAGACGTTAGCTCGACATATGACTTTGCTTCGACCCATTTAGTGAAATAGTCCGCCGCCACTAGTATCCATGCATGTTTTGCTGGCCCGGAGGATGGTGTAATTTTTCTGATTACGTCCATTGCCCATCCTCTGAACGGCCAAGGTTTGGTGACCGAGTGAAGTAACTCGGACGTGGCTCTCTGTATAGGTCTATGAATTTGACACTGCACACATCTACGTGCATACTCGATACAATCTTTCAACATGCTCGGCCAGAAGTAACAGTGCCGGCGAAGTAGCCAACGCATCTTGTGTCCTGATTGGTGGGCTCCGCAAATTCCTTCGTGTACTTCTGTAATTGTTCGAACGGCTTCTTATGGGCCGAGGCATAATAACAATAAACCATCATCTCCATTTCGGTATAGCTCGTTCTGGTACGACATGTAATTAGTAGCGTGGACCCTAGTCTTTCGGTCGTCCTTGTCATTAGGGTTACCGAGATATCACATAATCGGCCTTCTCCAATCGTCAGGTAGTGTCTCGACAACACAAACATCAATGAGATCCTCTCGTTCTAGTAACGACGATAAGGACATCACGGGCGTACGAATCGTCGGGCTGGAGAACTTGTTGATTAATCAGAGCAGGGTATGCTCGTCGTATTATGGGTATCATCCGGCCAAGCTCGCCCCTCAGGAGTTGTGCTCCGGAGGCTATTTGAGCGAGTTCATCGGCAACAGCGTTTCAGACACGAGAAATATGATTGAACGTGATACCGTCGAATGACTAGGCCAAATAGCTGGCAACCATATGATATGGCGCCAGAGTACAACTCATGCAACGAAAAGTTCCATTGAGCTGGTTAATGACAAGTTCGGAATCGCCAAGGATGAGTACTCGAGGTGCTCGTAAATCTCATATTCGGCTTGATTGTTTGTGCAGTCAAAGTCAAGTTTGAGAGAAAAATACCAATGGTGTTGTTATGGAGATTGAATGACGATTCCCACACCGGCCAACGCCGAAGTACTAGAACCATCAAAATACATCGTCCAATAATTATCACGTGTCTCCACCATGCCGATCTCGACGTCGTTACCCCCGAAACCATATAGAGAACGGTGCTGAGCTAGAAAATCGGCGAGATCTTGTCCTTTGACAACTTTTTGGGGTACGTATTGTAAACTAAATTCACACAATACCATTGTCCATTTCCCAATTCGGCCTTTGACTATTGATCGGGTAAGCATATACCAGATGACGTCTGTCTGAGCGATGACCTGTGTGATTGATGTGAGCATGTAGTGCCGAAGTTTTGACGCTGCAGAAAACAAAGCCAAGCAAAACTTCTCGACCGGGGAATAATTGATCTTTGGTGAGTTGAGATTTCGACTGAGATAGAAAATAGCTTATTCTCGGTCGACATCATTATCTTGCGCGAGGAGGCAACCAATGGACTATTCGGCGGCCGAAATGTAAAGTTTCAAAGGTTTATCGCGCCGAGGGGGTACGTGGACGGGTGGTGTTGTGAGAGAAACCTTGATCTGTGTGAAAGCCGCTTGATGTTCTTCGCCCCATTCAAACTTGTCCGAGTCTTTTAATTTCAAAAGCATGGAGAATGCTTTCATCTTTCCTACCGAATTTGCTATGAAACGACGAAGAAAATTTATTTGGCCGAGCAAGGATTGAAGTTGCTTTTTGGTCGTCGGAGGTGGAGCATTAATGATTGCTCGGGCCTTGTTCTCGTCTATCTCAATGCCACGGTAATGGACAAGAAAACCCAAGAAATTGTCGGCTGATACATCGAATGCGCATTTGGCCAGGTTCATCTTGATGTGATGTCGGCGCACACGAAGGAAAGCCTGCCGAAGATTATCAAGATGCGTTCGGCAGCTTTTTGATTTTACCACCACGTCGTCGATATATACCTCTACGATCGTGCCAATCAGGTCGTGAAAGATGGCGTTCATAGCGCGTTGATATGTGGCACCAACATTTTTAAGGCCGAAAGGCATGACTACCCATTCGTAGGTTCCGAGTGCCCCCGGGCAAGAAAGGTAGTTTTATGAACATCGACCTTGGCGATAAAGATCTGGTTATAACCGGCATGACCATCCATGAAGGACAAGATGGTGTGATTGGCTGCGGCGTCGATCAACAAATCTGAAATTGGCATCGGATATTCATCCTTGGGTGTTGCCAAATTCAGATTGCGAAAATCAATGCAAATAAGTAGGGCGCCACTTTTCTTTAGTACCAGAACAATATTCGCTAACCATTCGATGTATCGAGCAGTCCGAATAAACCCAGCATTTAAAAGACGAACGAGTTCATTTTTTATGCCGAGTTGTACTTCGGTCGAGAATCGTCGAGGAAGTTGATGAAAGGGCTTGCAACCAGGTTTGGTACGCAATTCATGCTCGACGTGTGTTCCGTTAAGACCAGGCATCTCATGATAGCTCCAAACAAAACAATCTTTAAATTCGCTAAGTAACTTAGAAAGCTCAGATTTTATAGGTTGGGGTAACAAAGCACTAATAAATAATGGTCGAGGGTCATCGGCCATTCCAACATTTATTTCCTCCAACGGGTCTTTAACTTGATGGCGATTGTCTTCGAGCTCGGCTGGAGCAGCTTGAACTTTGTCAAGAGAGAGGGCAGGACCGTTATCTCGTTTGGCAAGGAACTCCACGAGGTTGACGCCTGAATGTGACTGTTTGGAAATCGTATACCAATGAGCCAGCAGTCGTTCCATGATCGATGAAACTGCGGCTCGGCGTCTGGCCTGACTGGTGTTAGACATCAGGATCAGTAACGAAGTCAGCCAACCCGAGTCTCGTTGAATCCTGGTGAACAGTTTCGGTGCCAACCTCGATGGCTTTCTGAACCGAAATTCGAGTTGGTCGTCCTTCATCATTGAACCCTTGCAGAGTGATGTAGCCAACGTGGTCATCGTAGTACCGTGCTTGGATCATGTTAGCTTCAAAGGGTTGATTGTCGGCCGTATGTACCACGACTGATTTACCGTTCCAAAAGATGAGAACTTGATACAATGATGAGGGGATACAACTTGTTTGATGAATCCAATCTCGGCCGAGCAATGCATTCTACTCGGTCTTCGAGTCGACTTTGAAAAAGGCAGTCATGTGGTTGCGACCTGCGATGTTCACTTCTAGCGGGATCACTAATTTTGTTTGGGATTTGTCCCCGACGAAGCTGCTCATGGTGATCCCTGACGGGATAAGTTCGTCGTTAGAACGATGTAAGGCCTTCATGATGGTCACAGGCATGATATTGACAGTAGCCCCACAGTCAACGAAATTTTTTGAGACCGGATATCCTTCGATGTGGGCTGTAACATACAATGACTTTAGATGACAGAGATTGGCCGATGACGGGCGAGGAAATAATTCGGCCAAAGCTGCCTTGAGGTTGTCTTCTTTTGTTGTTGGCTCGACTTCAATGGTAGTGACAAAGTCGACTTGAGTAGCTTCTTCCTTAACAACTACGTCGTCGTCTAGGAAGATCAGTTGGGATGTGCTTGATTGAAAATCGGCAGACAAGACGTGAACCATACTGATTTCCATGTTGTCAAGGATTGAAAGACCCATTGGGTCGCGATCTTCTTCTTCTGCCAGTTCCTCTTCTTCTGGATCCTCGTCCTCTGGATTCTCTTCATTTGGACTGGTGTGGAGTGTGTCTGTGTCGACTGTCTTGACTGCTACCGGAGTATGTTCTTATGATGCATCTGCGAGAACTCTCATTTCTTGTTCATAGGCCTTAGGTTCATCCGGAACCGGAATTGGGCCTGGGATTTACGTCGTGATACGAGCTTGTTCTTGATACATGATACGGGTATCCCTAATGTCCAGATAGGCATCTAATCGTGCGACACGTTTTATCTCGTCGATCGTAAAGTCGAAGAGAGAAACGGCTGAAAAGACTTCGAAATGTATCGTAAATACTGGAGATCCTCAAGAGAAAATGGAAGTTCGGTCGGATCGATATCTGTGTATGGATAGACATGAAAGCTGAGGACTCGAGCTTCACGTATGTGTTGGAACTTAGCTTTCAACCCAGGGTCTGAGTTCTTTTGAATGATTCGTTCAGCATTTGGACAGATTAGAACGAGGTCAATCGTATCTTGACATGCTTTCGGCAGACCGTATAAATCATTAGCTGAATGCTTTTTATGGAACTCTAGCATGTACTACAGAGCCTCGTCGAGAAATGGTGGATGTAGGTTTCGTCGGACCCTGATCAAAGGTTCCTGTATGGGTAATGGGGAAAGCTTGTCCTCGGCCTTCTTCCTAAAATGCTCAAGGCATGCCTTCATCTCCCAGGGCCGAATAAGAAGTTTGATATGCTTTTCGGCCTATTCAAATGTGGTTTTGACAGCATGATCGACCAACTGCTTGCCTTGGACTAACTCTGTCATAATTGTCGGGTTTTTTCGTTCGTCCCTACTGTTGACTTTTTCTTTCGGCTGCCACTTGGGGGCCGAAGTCTTCTGGGTTGCTCGCCGGCAGGCCAAGCAATCTATCCCTTGGCGCCGACGCTTCTGTGATTTGGACATTGCAGTGTACACACCTTTAGGAGAATGATAGGTATACCAACGCTGATCTCGTGGCTCAGGGGGTTTGAAGGTTTTCTGGCTTGCAGAAGAGCTCGAGCTACTGGAATTGCGAGCATAATAATCTTCGTTGTAGAACGGTGCGTCGAAGTCAAGGCGTCGTCTAGCCGAAGATGGCTTGGCGTCCCGCGGGCCAAGCCTGTTGAAGACTGTATTTCGTGGGCTTGTCCCAGGTGTTTTCTGGGGTGTCACCACGGCCGAGTGCCCTTACAATGTCTCTGTCTGTCGCGGCCTTTCTTCTGGTTTAATCAAGACGTTTGCTTTGCATCGACTACACAGGGTTGTGGATCCATTAGTTTCTTCGGCGCTAGAACTTGACATGGATTCGACAACGGCCGGTCCGACTGAATCTTGGGGTGGCGCATTTGAGAATAAATCAATTTTGAGTCGTGGTTGAGAACTCTTTTTTGGGACATGTCGTATCGAAACGAACTCGGCCTTTCCTTTTCCTTTATCTCTAGGAAAATGAGCATCTACCATGCCTACTGTCGCCGTAGGGAAAGGGTTAGCGTCAACGCCCATTTTCTCTGGAAATTTAAGTTTTCCATTATCGATCCAACTTTGGATGGCATCCCGAAATACAACGCAGTTGTTTGTTGTGTGTTTGGTCGAGTTATGATACTTGCAATATGTTTTTCCTTTTAGCTCTTCGGCCTTGGGAATGTTGTGCCCGGGCCGAAGTTTAATAATCTTGGTAAGTAACAGTTGGTCGAAAATGGCGTCGGCTTTAGTGATATCGAACGTATATGCTTTCGATGTCTTCACGGCAGCTTCTTCAGATGTCGACCGAGCCTTGGTGTCCTTGGGATTTACATAGGTCAATGCTTTGCATATGTATGGTTTGTCGATCACTATCTCAGCCGCGTCTATACTAGCATATTCTTCAGGTTCCGCCGAGGCGTAGCTAACCGTGGGATTTTTATAGATGGTTCATCAAGACGGGGATTTTGAAGCTTTCTCTTCGCGGACCAAATAGTCGTATTGCTCGACGTGTTGAGCTAATTCGTACATGTCACGGAAGTTCGCCCCCAGGAATTTCTTTTTATATTCCATGTCTAACCCATTCAGTGCGAGTCTAGCAAACTCGACTTCAGGCAAAGGTACTCGGCACCAATTCCTGGCTGACTTAAACCTCGTAAGATAATCTATCGGCGATTCGTCAGATGCTTGTGCCATTCTGGCCAACGAAGAGATCGACATTTCCATCCCTGGCCGATAAAACTGCTCATGGAACTTCTCGACCAGTTCTTCCCAACTTTGAATGGAATTAGGTGGGAGATTGATGTACTATGCGAACGCCGAGCCTGTCAGTGAGAAGTTAAATAATCGCAACTTATGGAAGTCACTATTAACATCTCCACATTGTGCAGTGAAGCGGACGACATGTTCCAATGAGGACATAGACGATTCTCCAGCGAAGAGGCTGAAGTCTGGGATCTTAAAGCCCTTAGGATATTCGAATTTTTCCACATAAGATGGGTATGGATGGATGAACTTTGGGGATTTCGGCCCTTTCTTTAGGGCTGAATCAATCATTCTCTGGATCTCAGCTACGTCAACGGGCGTCGTCTCTGCGCCTTGGTCAAAGCCATCTATGCGACTGCTTGATCCTTCTCTTTTGTCTAGATCAATCATTTTGAGCGGAGCAGATCGTGCCTCGGCCGATAATGCTGGCATTGGATTATTCTTCGGAACAGGCTGTCTAGACCAGTCAAAATAGCCAATATTCTGGGTATTGCTAACCAAATCCTCGAGCAATCTATGTGTGCATGGCACTATGACCACGTACTTCTTCGAGTATCCCTTTCATTTCTCGACTGAACGCCTACTCAAACTGCCGAGACTGTTCTTCGAGTCGTCGTCGAAGAAAAGACCTGGTTGGTGGATCGGAAGCATCATCACCGTTTTCATCACAGTCCTCCACTATTCCTTCGATCACGACCCCCTTTGTTACCTTTATGAGGATCCTCGTATCTCGAGGCGGCTCGCTGAAACTCGCCTCCCTCTTTTGTCGTGTCCCTTTTGATGCCTCAGGTGTCACGGCAGTGGTGGTTTGTGCCCGTGACGAACCTTCGGACCCGGGGTTCTAACTTGTATGGATAATGGTCGATTTTCCCATGGTTGATTTCTTTGTTACTGACCGTGTCTCAACGGTCATGAACTTCGTATATTTAGCACTTTGTCCCACTTGGCGTGCCAAAATGTTGACCCTAAAAACTACCAAGCCTACTTGGCGCGCAGGCCGTGAAGGAAAAATATTGTCCTAGCTAAGAACAAGTAAGAACATTTGAATACATATGCAAACTAATAACACTTTAAAGTAGGCATGCATTCAAAAACAATTCATAAAACCCATGACTTTCAAAGCCTAGCATATGGTGAACCAATAGACTCTTTAACAAACTTAAAGAGAAGAAAGGATTTAGAGATTCTTTACCCTTGAAGCTCATCCTTGATTACACAAGGGATTCACCCAAGTGGAGGGCCTTCAAGTCACCTCCTAGCTCCTTGGATCTACCTTGTGATTTGTATGCTCCTTTGCTCCTTGAGGATGTGAGGAAAGGATCTCCAAAAGTACCAAAGATTTAGTACCTCTAAGTCTCCACACCAAAGATGTAGTGTAAAGATGAAATGGATGACTTAGAAGGATTTTTGATGCTAGTAAAACCCCCTAAGTTGGCCGGCCTCTATGGAGAAAATTGGAGACAATGTTTCTCTTCTTTTCTCTTAGAAAAGCCCTTTTGAAAATAAAGCTATAAAGTTGCTTTTATACTTCATTCTTAGGTGAGTGGCAAACTTGCAATAAAGCATAACCTACTACCCCTCACCCTTATGGCCGGCCCCCTTTTGGTATTGGGCTAATTGCCCATTTTGTTTTAGTTGTCATACAACTTAAACATAATGGACCTTGTGGACCAAAACACTTTTGGGCGTTGAAACCCAAAACCAACTTAAAAGCCCAATACGAACATTTCGTATAATTAATTAACTAATTAATTAATCTTGACCATAATTCAATTAAACCTTTTAATTGCATATCCATCTCATTTTATTTCTTCACTTTCATCCTTACTCGGTGTACGATCCATTAGGTTCCAATTAGCGAGGCAATGGGCGATTGTTACTCTTAACGATCGATTGTGAATTGAAACAACATTTCAATTCTCCCTTTTGATTAGTGTTTGCTAATCTTCAGGGCTTCCACAAACCATGAGTGACACCTAGCAGCATTTCATGGTTACCCAAGCTAAGTATAAGTGATTGGAGAACCTATCCAGTTACAACTACAATGCAATACGGTCCTTCTCTAATACAATACTCTTTATCACATTGTTTGAGTGATAGTTTGTTTCATGTCTACTATCCAATGTGATACTTTTCTATATGATTCAATTTGAATATGATTTGGAACAAACTTCCTAAGTCATATTCATATGCTTTGGCCAAAGACTCTCGAATCATATCTTAGAGTATTCTCCTTCCACCATGGAAGGTTAGAGATCCCTTGTTGTGCATTCACATGTCTACATGATTAGATAGCTTGACCCCAACAATGCCGTGGACACTCACAATGGAATGCCTTTGACATGATCAAAGAACAAGGACCTAACCATTAGACATCAATGATGCCTCAGGTCAAAGGACTACTTTGCATATTGTAACTAACGAGTTCTTACATGACATGTATGTTCGAACTCTCGTTTGATCGTTGTTCAGTGTACTCGATTACCTTTCGAGCACCTATGTGTTTGTCTTAGTGTCTAACACCAAATGACTTGAGACTAGTCATACTCACGCTTGAGTAGACATAACACATACTAACCTTAACGGACTGTCAATGCCCAATTGGCAATCCTATGGCTAGGAACGTTTTAGGAATGAACATAAGAGAAAGGTCTCGTTAATTTAACTTACTTAAATTACTTATCTCTTAGATCAAATACATTCCTTGGATTCCCTTATTGCTTAAACACATGATACAATAAATAGTGATTAACAATAAGCTTTGCCCTTTATTAAACATATAAAAGTTTAATACAATAAGTATTCCAAAAGCTATTACATCAAATGAGTGGCTTTGTGGGCATACTTCTAACAGGCCGAGTAACTAATAAGCTAACTAAGTCATTCGATTATGTGCGGGGCGTGCCAACTCGACGGCCAAGCTCGATCGGTGAGTAAAATTTGTTGATGCTGCGTCGTGCGCGCGGCTGACTTTTCGATCTTGTCACTGCGGCCGAGGAAGGAACGCATCTCGGCCTTCAAGTTCTGAAGCCTGAAGACAAGGCTACTAACCTTACGAAGTTCACGAACCGTCGGAGCCGGGTTCGGTCACGGCGATTATATTTGTAAATGTATAAACACGCCGAATCGACACAAAAGTATAGGGGCACAGATACTCAAAACAGATATATGTCTTGATGGTGAAAATGGTTCGGCCGTTAGAATGCCGAACTCTGAAACTAACTTGTGAGTATCCAATCATAAAACAACTCGGCGTTCAATGTGCCGAGCCCAATAACTCGTAACACCTCACTTCGTCGAGAAGGCTAATGAGATGATCTCTGCCGATAAGGATTCGAAAACCCTTCTTGACCGAGACTTGGATAGATAACCAGTTGGCTTCGACGTAGTGCTGTTTATCCAAACTAAAGATACTCCGCGGTCGGCTGGTTCTACGACAACAGTGCTGTTTATCCAAACTAAAGATGTCACCGGTTGCCTTCACAGTGCTGTTTATCCAAACTGAAGATGTGTTGGCGAAAAAGAAAATAAAAATCTCAAGGTTGTTGAAAGATTTCGCGTAGAGCAAGAATTTGCGCAGGGCAATTTGTGTGTTGAATTGGAGGGGGCTTGAATGATATACTCCTCCCTCTATTTATAGTAGCAAAATGCTCCTGATCGAATCAAAATCATACTTGGATAGGACCCCTTTCCCTAATCCAACCTTATCTCGGCCGATTCCTAACTCAATTAGGACTTTGAATCCGTCCCAACCGTGTTCTAGATTCACTTCCGTATCATGGCTCACCTGGGACTCCTTTCTCTACCAGGTCTTGGTTATCTAACCCTTATCACTTATTCTTCTGAACCTAACTTCATATTTATTCATCTCTCTTCCAAACGGATCTAGCTGGCCCGACCACGCGGCCCATGGTAACAAGTTGGCCTACAACGTTTCTGGGGAGGTGCCGGTCCGAGAATGATCCCTAGCTTGGCCCAGCGTTACTTTGGGCCCAAACAGCAGGTTTCTTTTCATGATTTCAATTTTTTTAGGATTTAGAAATAAAATTAACGCATTTTCTATTACACTTGCCAAGAAACTAAATCTAAGTTTAAGTCTGTAACAATAAATGTTCAATTTATAGCCTACACTAGACATGTAATTTTCTTGGCTTTTGGCTGACAACTACAACATATATTAGTATTATCCAAAGCCTTCTACATGTTTCTGTGAAAGCAGTTAATTTTTCTGGGTAAGTAAGATGCGAAAATTGACTAAAAACATTGACACACAACAAACTATTTTTATGATTTCTAAACTACACGTTGTCTATTTTATATAACTTAACCATTGAATATAATTTATACCTAGCTCTAACTAATTAAGCTTGAACTTGACAAATGCAGGAGTAAGGATCAAACATTAGCACCGAGATGACACAATTATTTAAACTCAACTTAATTGTATATGAGAGTGACGAGTACTGCACCATTTCCAGTACCCACTAGGTCATTGCCTTTGTATATTAGAGTGGCAAATATGCAACAAAGATTAAGTATGAGACAAATAGGTAAGAGACATTACTCTCTTTACACCTTGAACGAGTTCTAGAATATTGATTTCGGGTTTTTATTTTCTAAACTGGTGTAAAGATAAATTTAGATATTGAAGTGGGTTTATGAGGGTAATTTAGGGTAGTAATTTTTGGTTTAAAGTGATATTAATAGTTTGATTAAAAGTAATATGGGTTTAGAGAGTAAGTTGGATGTAGAAAGATGTCACATGAGTTCAAATAAAATTTCCCTAATATTTATACTAACGGGTGAGGAAATGCGCTAAGCCTCACATTGGGTTAGCAATAATGTGGTTCAAATTTGCTTTTGGTAAGAATCGAACCTAAAACCTCTCACTTACAAATGAAAAAGAATACGACTAGACCGTAGTAGTAGGTGGCATCAAAACCCATTTTAACTCTTAGCAATTTTAATAAATTTAAAAAGGATAGGGTATTAAGGTAATTGTAAACATAAAACCCTAAACCCTTCTTCCTCCCGCTCACCTTCCTTCCTAACTCCTGTCTGTAATCCTCGACAACAGAAAACACTCCTCTCTGTAGTCCCTCCCTTTCTCCGTCTCTCTCCGCCGGCGCCCAGTGGCCATAGTTTCAGTCCGGACCTTCAGAGAACCAGAGGTATTTAGCTTTTGACCCAAATTGCCCACGATTTCTTTTCGACTTTTCCAAAATCGATAAAGTTTCAGGCTTTCAGTGGCTCAAATTGTTTATTTTTCTGGAATTGTGTTTAATCAAATTATAGAATTGATGGCGGTGAAATCTTAAAAGATGATATTTATTCAATTTTGGGCTTTTGGGTTTTGATGTTTGTATCCAATGTCCTAGAAATTACTTTTCAGTAAACCCTTATCTGCTGCTTCAATTACTCTTCGTTATGCAGAATTAGCCATGGTGAAGTCGTACCTGCGGTACGAGCAGGCGGTGGCTTTCGGTGTCATTGTCTCCGTCGATTCCAACATCACATACGACAGCTCCGGGAAGCACCTTCTTGCTCCGGCCTTGGAGAAGGTCGGTGTGTGGCATGTACGGCAAGGCGTTTGTACCAGAACACTAATCCCTGCTGCTACGTCGCGGGGACACTCTCTATCTGTCACCTCCATCGCATCCTCGCATACTTCTCTGGTAAGCTTTCGAACTGAGTCGCTATGTGTAAGTTGGCTCAAGTAAGCAGAGGATGTAGTTTTAGTTGAATTTAGTCCACTTGATGATAAATTAGTATCTAGAGATTAAATCCTACATGCCTCAATGAAAGGCTTTGTTTCGCATAAGGAGGATTCAATTGGTCATGGTGGGAGTGGTAGCCCCCCTCCTTACTTCATAACAGAAACAGCAGGACATGCTTCAAAGTACCCTTCTCTTTGATCCCTCAGTCTCATCACTTTCAATAATAAAATCCAAGAAAAAGCACGAAAGCACATATAGACCATAGAGATTGTCTAATATCAAGATGCCAACTATTTGTGTATTCTGTTATGATCTCATATAAAGTCTGCAAAGCCATCTCAACTCTCAAGCTGTGTGTAGAAACTTTGTCTCCATGCTTAGCCCCCGTTGTCTTTTCAAGATGCCAACTACGATCTTTCTTTTTTGTGGGTCTCAATTTATAGTTTTGGAGGGACCTTGTAATATTTGTATCACTTGTAACTTGTCTTTGGTTTTTTGAAATAAAATAAACTTGGATCAATAAGCAACAACATTGTCACGATGTTCATTTTCTGACTAATTATTTTGGTTTAATCAACAAATGTTTGTCTATTAGATTTGAAACGCACAACCTCCTCCAACAAAGTTGAAACTGAGTACCTCAAATTATTTATTTACCAATTGCATAACCTGTGTTGGGTTAATGTCAAATTGTCAATCCCAGTAAACGTTTGATAGGAAACTACAACTAAATGAAGAGAAAAGTCCCAATGGAATTTGAATGTATTAACAAAAGATATATGATTAGAGTTCTAAAAAGTTAGGTATGGTGGATATAAAAGGTGTAACTAGTTCTGATTGCAGGTATCTAGTGGGTATGCTGATGGTAGTATAAGAATTTGGGATTCCGACAAAGGAACCTGCGAGACCACATTGAATGGACATAAAGGAGCTGTCACTGCTTTACGCTACAACAAGCTTGGATCTATACTTGCATCTGGAGGAAAAGATAATGACATTATATTATGGGATGTGGTTGGTGAGACCGGCCTATATCGCCTCCGTGGCCATCGAGATCAGGTTTGTATTACAGTTTTCCAAATTAAACCTATAAATTTTGGATTTACTGGAACTAGTGATGTGCTTTGCTTGTTGATCTTACTTACATCATTTCCGAGTTTGACACTACAGCGCTATAATTTATTTAGTCTGTTTTATTCATGTAATGTAGGTGACTGACCTCCTTTTCCTGGATTCTGGTAAAAAACTCGTCAGTTCCTCAAAAGATAAATTTTTGAGGGTGTGGGATCTTGATACCCAGCACTGCATGCAGACAATTAGTGGCCACCATAGCGAAATTTGGTCCATAGACAGTGATGCAGAAGAAAGATATTTGGTCACTGGGTCTTCGGATCCAGAACTTAGGTTTTACACAATTAAGCATGACGTGATACATGAGGAATCCATTTCTCATATAGGCGAAAATGAAATTGTGAATGATGGAGAGTCATCGACCAAAAATAAATGGGAAGTTTTGAAATTGTTTGGTGAAGTTCAGCGACAAAGCAAGGATAGAGTTGCAACTGTGAGATTCAACAAGTCTGGTAATTTGCTGGCTTGTCAAGTAGCAGGTAAGACAGTAGATGTATTCCAGGTACTAGATGAGGCTGAATCAAAGCGTAAGGCAAAACGTAGGCTTCACCGGAAGAAAGAAAAAAAATCTGCAAAAGGGGCAACTGAGGTGATGGAAAATGGTGACACAAATCACGGAGCTGGAGAAGAAGGAAATAGTCCTGTGGTTATGGTTCCTGATGTCTTCAAGCTTCTTCAAACTATTCGAGCTAGCAAAAAGATATGCTCCATCTCTTTCTGTCCTAACACTGCCAAAGAGTTTGCTAGCTACAATAGCTTTGTCTTTGAACAATAATTCATTGGAATTTTATTCGATTGAAAGCAAAGCAACAACAAAAACACATGCTATAGAGCTCCAAGGACACCGGTCTGATGTCAGAAGTGTTACACTTAGCTCAGACAACACACTCTTGATGTCAACTAGTCACAATGCGGTAAAGATTTGGAATCCAAGTACTGGTTCCTGCCTTCGAACTATTGATTCTGGATATGGCATGTGTGGTTTTATCGTTCCTAATAGCAAGTATGCACTTGTCGGAACTAAAGGCGGAACAATGGAAATTATTGACATTGGAAGTGGCACTTGCATTGAAGTAGTGGAAGCTCATGGTGGCACTGTTGGCTCCATTGCAGCCATTCCCAATGAAAATGGTTTTGTCACAGGAAGTGCAGATCACGATGTGAAGTTTTGGGAATACCAAGTTAAACAAAAGTCTCCCCAAGTATGTAATAAATACCTTCTTTCTACTTGCAGTTCTAATCTTGTAGTATTATCAGTATGCTTTTTTCTTTTGGGATACATTACTTAGTTCTGGAGCATGATTCAGTTCTCAACCTGCTCAACATGTTCACAACACTTTTTGATATGCAACAATTCTTTTGCATTTATTTATTTTTATATCATATAATTCTCCTTTTTAATTTCCTTTTATTCATATGAGTAGTTTACAGATGGAAATTTGTTTATGTTTGTGGTTTTTATGTTATAGTTGGAGTTTAAGATATTGTAGGATCTGTTCTACATTGTAGGTTAGAAAATATTTGGATTATACTTACTTTTGGCTAGTTAAACTTACTGCACATTTGTGGAATAATTTACAGAGATTTGCCTTCTTGACTGCCACGATTTCTTGATTGATATTGGGGTATTAGATCTTTGTTGTTTCTTATTATAGACTCGGTTTGTGTTGTTTGTTTAATTGGTCCTACCAATTGTGGTGTTACATTCTTGGGAATGTCATGAATGGATTGTCTCCTGGGTCAGGCTATACCTGATCCACCAAGAAAAAGAAACATGGGAGATAGTAAAATATGGGATGAACCATAAACATGCTTATTTACTCAAACAAGTGTTCAACGACCTGACAAATACCTCTAATGAAATGTCATACTTTTAAGAAATCTTGTCTGCCAGATAGGGCAATGGATGGGGTCCTGCAATTCAGAGTCCGCATAACATAACTATAATTCCATGAAAGATGAAATTACTTTCTGAACTTATTAACCTGCTATATGTTTGAAGATGGCGCTGTTTTAATTAATTAATTTATAGTAGAAAAGTGACAATATAATCTGTTTGGACTGTCCTCTAAAATCAAAAAACTGCTTTGGTGATATATAAACTGAAATATGTTCTGCTAGAACTCCTGGATGCTTTAAAGCATTTGCAAGTATAATTGTAAATTTGGATGAGCCACCATTTAAGGTTTTGAGTGGGCATATATATCTAGTGAGTAGCGAGGGAATGTGATCATTTATAATGGGTGTATCTTCTATTTCATTCTAGATGTTGTTTATCTCTGATTTTTTTCTTTTTTTTTCTCTTGTTAAAAATCTTAATATCCGGATTCACTACGTTTGAAACAGGACTCTAAGCACCTAACGGTGTCAAATGTAAGGACTATGAAGATGAATGATGATGTCCTCGTGGTTGCTGTCAGCCCTGATGCAAAATATGTTTTGGTTGCTCTGTTGGACTGCACAGTGAAGGTCAGATTGACTAATCTTGCCCACTTATTTTTCATTATGTCTTCATTTGGTTTCAGTTGTTTCTTATTTTGGATTCTTTGTAGATTGTAATCCAACAGAATATGTAGTTTTGAAATTCAACTCTAAGAAATGTTGTACATGTGAATAGGTATCATTATTTAGTTTGACTTTTGTTTAGCATCTATATTCTGTATCTACGTTTTCAGAAGTGGTACCTCTCTTTTCATGCATGAAATCCTTGATTAATTATGTAAAGATCAGTAGCATAGCATCTGAAACTAAAATAGTGAGGATACGGATATTAGATTTGATTAAATCAATCATGATGTCTATAAGCTATCTTTGACAAAAACTTCTGGTAAGAAATGCTCAGGATTAGTTTTGATCAAATTATAGGGTTTGGAGAAAACATTCTGTATCCTGAAGATTTATTGTTGCTCCCCGTAATATTAATTGTTGTTCCCAAAAGGTTTTTTTTTCTTCTGAGGGTTGTGTTATCTCTCGGTAACATCTGCATTACTTAGTGCCTGTTGTTAACTAATGCATTTATGTTTCCTATTCTTAGGTTTACTATATGGATACGTTGAAACCTTTCCTTTCCTTATATGGTCACAAGCTGCCTGTTCTATGCATGGATTTATCATCTGATGGCGATCTATTAGTGACTGGATCTGCTGACAAAAATTTGAAGATTTGGGGTTTAGATTTTGGTGATTGTCATAAATCCATATTTGCTCACGCTGACAGGTATAGTTTTGTATGAACAAACATAAATTTTGATTTCTGAAGTTCATTGGCAATTTTAGTGAATTGTTTGATGATGCAGTGTCATGGCGGTGCAATTTGTACGAAATACACATTACATGTTTAGTGTCGGAAAAGATCGCCTAGTCAAATACTGGGATGCTGATAAATTTGAGTTACTTTTAACTCTTGAGGGACACCATGCTGATGTTTGGTGCCTTGGAATTAGTAACCGTGGTGATTTCATTGTTACGGGATCTCATGACCGATCAATACGTCGTTGGGATCGTACTGAAGAGCCCTTTTTTATCGAGGTAATTGCTTCTTTTGAAGGATGAAAGAGACTTTACACTTGAACTTTTGTTTTTACTTTTTTATATTCTGTAGTTTGTCTATCTCTTCTGGTGATGCTGATGCTTTAGGATAAAAATGGAACTTCTGTATAACATGCTCTGTTGCTTTACTAAAATTTTCATTTGAAATTGCAGGAAGAGAAAGAGAAAAGGTTGGAAGAGATGTTCGAGTCTGACCTCGATAATGCATTTGAGAACAAGTATGCACCCACGGAAGAAATTCCTGAAGAGGGAGCTGTGGCCTTAGCAGGGAAGAAATCAAAAGAAACAATTACAGCTACTGATTCAATTATTGATGCACTAGATATAGCAGAGCTAGAATTGAAGCGAATCACCGAACATGAGGTATGTTTGGTTTTTTGCTGTATAATCTCTACCAGTTTGATCTTTAGTTTTACACTGCACCATAATCTCCGTGGTATCTCAATTCAATTCTCTCACCATGCCTTTCAGGAGGAGAAAAGCAAGGGGAAAGTTGCTGAGTTGCAACCAAATGTTGTTTTGCTTGGGCTCTCTCCATCTGATTATGTTCTTCGTGCCCTTTCAAATGTTCAGACAAATGATCTGGAACAGACGCTACTGGTATGCTTGTGGTTTTCCATAAATGGCTACTCATTGAAACAAGTGAAAGTCCCTTACTGCTAGCTCAATATTTTAGTAGTTTGACTTTTTTGTTTAGCTGGTATTTCTTCAAATGCATATTTGGTTTAGTTTTGTTGAATCAGTAAATGGAATGTGGCGTTACTAAAATGAATTGGGTCCTTGTGTTTAGCTTCCTTTTGGATTTTGTTTTTGTGCCATCCACTTTGCCTGAAGAAGCTCGTACAACTGTACTTGTATATATTCGAATTCTCAATTAAAGCTGATGGCAATCTACTCCAATGAAATCAACTGATTCAAAAGTCAGAGTGCACTGTGCATCTCTTGTTTTCTGAAGCCATTTTAACTTCTCTCCCTGGGATTTTACTATATATCTTTATATGGTCAAGTGTAGTCGTAACTTCACCGTTTCAGTTCCAATGTAAATCTGGAAGGCTAATTTGAACTGCATTATTTGCAGGCTCTATCATTCTCAGATGCTTTGAAGCTCTTGTCTTTCTTGAAGGACTGGACTTCGAATCCTGATAAGGTTGGCGTCTCTACTACACTTGTTCAAAACATTGGCATCCATTGATATTTATTTGTTGCACATGCCTTTATCTATCTTTTTAACCCAGTTTTTTCAAGTGGTTATTATTTATCACATATTCATTAGAACTTGTAATTACTGTAAGCAATCAGCACGCATGCTTGTATTTATTTATTTATTTTACACAATTTGTAGGCGGCTATTGCCTTAGGGCTGACATGAAATGTTATAAAGGAATGAAATCTTAAGTTTTAGTGTTTAAAGCATTTTCAACTTTTATTTTTTTTTGCAGATTGAACTCGTTTGCAGGGTTTGTACATTCCTGGTGCAGATACATTATAATCAGTTACTTAGTACGCTGGCGGCCAGACTTGTGTTGTCAGAGTTGGAAGAGATTTATCCAAGAGTTAAGGTAATCGTAATGTTGCACATTCGTACAGAGAAATTTTATTATGTTAATATAACACTTGTTACTACTGCTGCCTTGATCCAAAAGTTACATGAAATTAATTGTGTATAAAAGAAAAGGATGCTACGGAAGTTTCCCTTTATGTAGTTTCTGCGTAAAAACTTTTACAATTTAAAGATTGGCTTTTAACATGATGAGGATTTAATCTCTCTTAGGAATGCAAAGATACTATTGGTTACAACATTGCAGCGATGGAGCATATTAAGGTGCGGCCATTAAATTTCTTGCTATATGTTTTATCGTCTAAGGAAAATACTTTACTCATTAGGTTTCATGTTTCAGCAACTGAGGGCTTCGAAGTCAGGTGCATTGTTTCAAGATGCAAAATCAAAGTTACAGGAAATTCGTGCGCAGCATTCTAAGCGTCTAGAAGCAAGGACAGATACGAGAGAAGAAAATGGAAGAAAGAGGAGGAGAAAGAGCAAGAATCCAAGTGACGTACATGTTAGATTGTTCGACAAATGAGTTAAGTCAATAACTGGCTGTTTTGAGAAATTTGCATTGTGGGATTAATACACGCTAAGCCTGTTAGCGTGGAAGTATTCTTCACTGACCGGAAGGGCCTCGTGGATGCCCCAATGCTACTGTCAGTTTCATCGAGACAAGTGCAGAAGTTTCCTCGAATTGTTTACGTTTTGTTGTTTGCATACTGCGCTGGTGGTGGTTCATCCCAGAGTTTTCATGGCACTGAAAATCGCTCGGTGTTCTACTGGGAATCTTGTAGTGGAAAGGATAGGGGAGACTCCAATTTGGTAACCAGTTTAAATCAGACTTCTTCTTGTAGTTTATTAACGGTAGCCGAGGAAATCTTACTAAACATTTTATCTGGTTGATGCCAACACTGTTCCTATTACGTTTTTGTTAGTCAATTTTAAATGTGCCATAAACCTATATTTTAAGTTTCATTTCCTCGCTAGTGACTTCCTTCAGGTGCTGCTTTAGGTCAGGGCGGTCAGGTGGAGTTTCGATCAAGCCCTTCGTTGCCTGTTCGACCTGATTCCTCGAGCACTCTCCTTTGCTCGGAGCCTTTTGTTGATGACCTCGAAGGCCTCCCCACCTCCGCTCCCGACGTTGCTTGGGGGTGGGGGAGGATGAGTAGCCGCCCCCACTCGGGACGTTCTGCCGATCTTCTCGGTTGTCTGGTTGATCTATTCAAGGAGGTCGTCATGCTTCTCTTGAGTAGGCTGTTTTGGGCGTGGAGGAGATTCCTTACCTCATTCACCTCTCCAACACCGGCAAGTATGTTATTCATCTTCTCCTCCAGGCTGGAGAGCCTGCCCCTCTTTTCTCGTCGTCTTCTTCGAGGGTCGTCTCGGGTCTGCCCGAAAAGACCCTATCTCTCATTCTTCTACTGGTCATCCCGCGCGGTTGACCTCGATCACAGAAAGTTCCTAAGATCGTTGGGTGAAAAATGCAACCAAATTGCATGAGTTTCTCATAGGCAGCGCCAAACTTTTAACACTCAAAATTTGCAGATTAACAAATTAAAATACTAAACCGTTTGGTGGGCTTGGGATATAGACTAGAATGGAGGGGACAAAAAAATTTAAGTGGTTCACCCCTCAAAATTGAGCTACTTTCGCTGTGGTTCTCATGTGGGCTGGCAAATGTTATTTTTTGGTAGTGTAATTGCCATGGTTCCGGTGCATCACAAGGAACAATTGTGAGGAATCAGGATAGATTGATGTAGTTCCTCTACGCCTAGGACACTAAAATATTGAACCATGAACAAAGAAAGGCATGCGAGAAAAACCAAATTGAGAAATAATAATTTTCAACTGATCTAACCACGACATGTCCAACTGGAAAAATTAAAAGATAAAAGAGTGATGTAATTCCAACCACCAGTCTAATTTTACCACCAACACCTACTAGTAAAAATGTTCGTGACAAATGAATATACGGTGAGTCAAGAAATATGAGAGGCGGGTGAGTGTAGAACCACTAAAGAAAAATATTGAAAGAGGACAATTTATGAAAAAGTGGTATGGTATATACGAGTGCCTTGCTTTTATTATTACATGGTCGGGCAAGAATTCCATGGTCAGTACATATACATTTGTAATGACAAGCCAAACTTGTTCACATAATATAGTGTGGAGGAGTTCAACATGCACGAAGCATCGAAGCTTATAATGTGCTTTTCATCTATTGGAAGTTCTTCCCTTCAAAAGTCTGGCCAAACTGCCAAGTCTTTGGGGCAACATGCCATGAAGTTGAGTGTCTTCTATCACTTGCTTCAACTCGGAAGGTCAGTGACTCACCGACCATCTTGGCACCGGTAACCCACCGCTGACCCCACATCCGACTCATTGCTGTCCATTTGAGCTTGTCGGAGCCCTTCACCTGCACGCTGATGATGTCCCCAGCTCCTCCCACGTTCCATACCAACACTTCATTGAAATAAGGGTTCCCAGTTATTGTGAATCGCATGCCTCCTTTCTTCTGACAAGGAACCCTACAAAACAATTTCTAGCAATCGTAAAAATCTTTTTTACAACGGGAAATATTCTCGTTATGCGATTAATATACACGTACATGTTATGTTATCATGTTTTTCAATATTGACCATCAAAATCCGTATGTTAGTAATGTGAGGTTTAGATTAAGAGTCTCACAACATTAATATTTGTAATAAAACCATTTATATGTATCAAACATTCAATCTATTTAATGCATGCATGTGCATTTAATCACCTGCGGTACGTGACTGGAATAATGCCTGCCTTGTACTCAGCAATGTTGAGGAACACAGGCTTGGCTATATCGAAATGCTCGCGTGGCGGATTGCACCATCCTCCATTGTCACTAGCCTGATTCCAATTTGGTGGGCAATTGTTGGTTGCAGTAACACTGAGAATAGGGTTCCCTGGCTTGCACCATTGGGGCTCATCCACACACTTGATTTCATAGCATGCACCACATGACAGCCCATTGTTGAACAAAGCATTGCTCAGAGCCACTGTCTCGAGGCCATAGCCTTCTTGAACCACGTCGTGGTAACCACAAGCTCCACCAAACGTTCCTGAGCCGCCTTCGTAGAATGTGGCATGAGCTTGCTTCCAAGGGCCAGCTGTGAATCTTGGCTTATGGTGCTTTATGGGGTGGTGAACTCCAAACCGGCCGCGGTTGGCAGCAACCACATGGAGATGGTCGGCTAGCACAAAAAGAAAGACAGCCAAGGAACCCAAAAGAGCTCGCAGATTAGGCAATGTCATGGTGATTAATTTCTTTGTTTTTAATTTGAAGATTCTTGTGCTGCTTGGTATATGTTATGTAGTACAAGATTGTTGTTATTTTTTCAGTTGCAATTGTTTCTAGTTTACTCTCTACCTCTCATTCAAATGCCATTGCCAGCAATACACAACCTGTATATATTGTATATGGTTGTAACTCCTCCCTCTCTTTGTTGCTTGGAGATGTCATAACTCAAAATCTGAGAATTTTTTAAACTACATAGAAAGCCAAAAAACAACTCAAAATTATTTTTAAATCTTACTTTGTACACCAATCTATTTATGATCTCCCCCTCATAACTTCATTTCTTTTCTTTCTTTAACTAAAATAAGAATGACTTGAATGGGTCTCTATGACCCGTTGTCGCTACAAAAAAAAAAAAAAAAACTCGACACACAAATAATTTTTCATTTGCTAAAGGCTGGTTTCATCGCGGATACCTTTAGCCGATGAAGGTTCGTCGGAAAAGAACCCGCCGCCCGAAACCTTGAACGACAATAACACAATTCCGTCAGGCAAAAGACAATTATCCTGACGGAAATATTCGTCGGGCGAACATGCATTGACCAGATTGACACGATGAAATAAACTTGCCCGACGAGGATATCTGGTAGGCTAGCAAAGAATGTAATGAACTTGACTCAATGAAATAGTTGTCAGGTTAACTCTAAGAAAACAAATTTTAAAAATATTAAATATTTTGCACGACGAAACATTTGTCAGGCTAACATTTTTTAATTTAAAAAACAAGATTAAAAAACAAAATACTAGACGCACCTGAACACCATAGATCACCAGTCCCCCAGGTACGGTCGCAGAGGCATGGAGGCCTTTCTTACGCATATCGAGTCGGCGTCCCTGCCGACCTGTATTACTACTACGCTTAGGATCATAGGACCGACCATACCCTTTGTATCATGACCTAGCCGAAGCTGAAAGAGTTGTGGAATAGATGTTGTATTCCCAACAATGTCATCATTTGATCGCCGATCGTAGGACAAAAACCTAGTCGACCGTTCCATGTTTGAGTGGCCTTCTCTGCCGAAATCTTCAAGTCTGGCTTTCGGCTACCTTTACACCCCTTCCTTCGTGTTATAGTTCATCTCGATTTAGCTCTCCACAAAATCAATCCCAATCCTAACGCCTTCGTTTCTTCCTTAGCATGTTTGTGCTCTGGAGGGAATATTTCCAGATTGAGCCCATCCTTACCCTCATCTGACACTTCTATAAACTGAGGAACAACCCTGACCATGTTGGGTTCTGCGGCTTCTGCCACTTGCTTGGCTCTTGCTTACTCTTTGTCGGCAACTAGAGACCTCATCTGAGATAGAAGCGACTGGTGCTCTGGTTGTTAGGTGCTTTGTGGATAAAGATTGAAACAAAACTAACTTTTTGTTGTTTTCCAATTTTACGAGTCTTTGTATCTTGCGGTCTGTTTGAGTTTTCTAACTCCCTGAAAATTCCTTTTGCAGTTGATTGGTCTGAACAAGTCTCTCTTTCTGAGGAAGAAGAACTTTAGTTGGTAGTCATTACTTCCTTGCCTTCCAAAGAGATTTCTACTGCTGCTATACTTGCCAACTCCCATTTAGGAGTGGTTAATCTTTTAAGAGGATAACTTTACAAGCTTTAATACCTTTGTCTTTGATCTAAGTGGATTCTCATTCTTAGTTGCTCACTCTTTCAATACTTCTGTACTTTGTAGAGGGAAAAATGGACGAGATGCGCGCTGAGGCCGATATGATTGCCTACCGAGCCAAGGGAAAGAGAGCGCTCCTGGTGGCATTTGGAAGCAGCCTGCCCGCCAGGGTGCTAGGAACAGTGGGTCGAGCAGTTCGCTTGGTAGACGTTGCTCGCCTCCAAGGGTGGTGCTGGGTGATGAAATTGAGGTTCCACCATAAAACCAATTGGCAATATGGGGAGTAGCCCAAGACCATATAAGCACATAGCAAACCTTGTCTCTCACCAATGTGGGACAACTCTCAACACGCCCCCGCACGTGTGGCGGATTTTCAAGCCTACACGTGGACAACAACTGGGTGACGTGGAGCGCGTGTGGCCGTTGGGCTTCACACGTGAACAACCTTGCTCTGATACCATGATAAAATTGAGGTTCCACCATAAAACCAATTGGCAATATGGGGAGTAGCCCAAGACCATATAAGCACATAGCAAACCTTGTCTCTCACCAATGTGGGACAACTCTCAACACTGGGTACCTCAAGCCTTGGTAGGGGTAAATCCGTGGATAAACGCCCGATTACCGGTGACTTGGATGCCTCTGTCCTTAAGAGGTTGGTAATCAGCGTTTCTGCCCATCTACGGTTAGAGGAGTCAGGTTCGACCACTGTGGCAGTTGCGTGCTCTAGGACACCTACCCCTCCAGGAGATTGATTTCTTCCTGTACATTTGCAAGGGAGTCCTTCGCAGGGATAACGTCGCGAAAGCTGCAAGGTGCGTTGAGGGGAACGCCTAGGAGCAATTGGCCTTTGCCTTCGATCTCCAAGCTGGGGTAAATTTTCTTCCTATCTCATATTCTTCCTTATGCATGTAAAATATTTTTCCCTTGGCTAACTTTCATCGTTTTTCCCTTTGCAGGCTTTTTTCGCCCAAATCTGAGGGCTCCAACACCTATTTAGGGAGAAGGAAAAGTTTGCCGACCACAAGAAGAACTTGAGGAGGTTGCATGATGCTGCCCAGGCCAAGGACGCAGAGCTTGGTCCCCCCAGAGAACGGTAGAGGCCACTAAGGAGGAGGCCGTTCGGCTGCAGCTGAAGACCAAACATTTGGGTAAGCAGCAGAGCGAAGTTGCCATAAGTAAACTCAAGGTTGTCTTGGAGCTGGGCGAGGTTAAGGATGCCGCTCGAGCATTAAGGGAAGAGAATGAGCGCCTGTAAAGTTCCTTTGATGAATCCTCCCAGGTTGGTAGTTAAGACATGAACCACCACATTCAAACTCTGGTCGGGTAGGAGTTCGCCAACAAGCTTCGTTCCATGTACCACTACACTTCCCAAATCCACATCATGGTCGTTGCGAACTCTTTTTCTTGTTATCTTCTTCTAAAGACTCATCCCTCATGCTCAGATGTTATCATCCGTAGACAGTCCAAGGAAAAGTCTTACTTGTAGAGTTTAGTTGATAAGTGTTACTTGATTCTTGGCGCAAGTTCTTCAAACGAGGTTTTTTCATACAATCTACCGCGTCCCCACTTTATGGGTAATACTTACAGGGTGACCTTCCTGCTCGGTTGAGTGGTCGGGCCATTCAACAACTGCTGGGGTTTGGCGCGAGTGATCTTCCGAGCATCACACGAACTGCTAGGTCGTCACATTAGGGCCAGTTTGGGATTACTGTTTTTTTTTTTTAACTGCTTATGTTTTGCTTTAAGAATAATCAACTGCGAAATGAAGCAGTTGACCGTTTGGTAAAATCTATTTTTAAAAGTGTTGTGAGCATGAAAAACATTGTAAAATAGTTTGCTAAATTTTAATGTAAAAGTGATATAATTGTATATAAGGACAAAAATGGACATGATAGTGTGGGCGATAACGATGTTAGTTGTGGCGAGGGTAATGGTTGTGATGGTAGTGCCAATAAAAGTGTGTCATGGTTGGACTGCAAAGGTAACAATGGTGGTAGGGGCGGCGCAACTACGATGGTGACATTTATTGTTGTGATTGTGGTGGCATTATTGGCGGTTGTGTTTATGGTTGTAGTAGTGACGATGGCAGCAATGGTAATGACAATTGTGGTTGTGGTGGTACTGGTGGCAGGTATAATTGAGGTGGTGGTGTTGTATGATTGTGGTGTGGTGGTGGCTGTGACAATGGTCGTGATAATGACAATGTGGTGTAAGAGGTTAGAGTTTGTAGTGGTGTGCGGAGGTGATCACTTTGTTCTCCAAGGATAAAATGTGTCTAGAAGGATAAATAATATTTTTCAAAATTAATGAGCATGTTACAAGAATTAAAAATATTCATTAAGGGCTCAACTCTACTTTTTATCAAAGCAGCTTTAAAAGGCAACTTGTAAGTTGTTTTTAAAAGTTACTTTCTGGAGGCCATTGCTTTTAAAATATGCAGGACATTTTATTTTTACCAAACATTTTTTTTATTGTTTAACTTTAAAGTGAAGTAACTTTTGGTAAAAAAAAAAAAAGCAATACCAAATTGGGGCCTTAGTCTTCACTTTGACCACTGAGGCAAAACATACCCTATCGACACTTGATCACCTCTAACAATTCCTACCCTTGTACGGTCAAGAATTTCATCACTAGCATCTTCTGGTTGATTGTCATTTCCATTTCTGTAAGGAACAAGTGTCTCAACATCACATTGTAGGAGGAAGGGCAGTGTATCGTCGTGGACATGGTCGTCAAACTCGCCCTCCTAAGATGGACCCCGATTGATAACGTAAGATATATTTCCTCAATTGGGTGTACCATACTATTCTCAAACTTTATAAGGGACGCCACATTCCCACACAGAAGATCCCTGTTGACCTCCAATTGGTCAAACGTCGTAGAAAAATTACATTCACCAGGCTTCCGTTGTCGATGAAAACCCGAGTGACATGCGACATCACAGTTGGCTGTCTCAGCCGAGATGACTAGTGGGTTATGAGCCTATAAACTCTGAACCCATCTTCCTCGCTGAATATGACAAGCTCTATAGATTGCTTTTCCATTCCCTGATAGGGTAGATCATTCAGACAGGGTGTATATCACCTTCCTGCAGGCTGGATCACAATTTGCAGGGGCACCTGACACTTGAGAAACGCTTGGCTGGGTTGTAGACCTGTTGGCTACATTCTTTCGTGAATTACCTTCACTGAATGGGCACTTTTATATCATCCTGAAGGTCCATACAATAGTCATAAGATGACATGATACTGGTAATACTTGTTATCATTCTTATGCCCTTGGAAATTGGGTTGTACTCATCAAATAGAGGGGAGTTGGCATTCCACAAGAGAGAACATTTCTCCCCAAGACATATTTATGGGGGTATAGGATCTATACATGTCCTATTGTTCGGGGCGACTACCAGTGCTGTGCTAGTGGTTCCATACCTTTCCTTCTTTGGTGGGTGGTCAAATGCAATTTCTTGTTTCACCTTGGCTGATGTACTCAGGTGATCAGTCCTTACCGCCAAGGCAGCAATCTGCATTTTTGTCTTGTTCAAATTCTCGACTCGAGAGTAGCTGGTTGCTTCGCGGAACAGGTCTTTGAAGGCCTTGGAGGATTCTGGGTCATATAGAAATAAAAGTCTCATTCGGCAAATCCCCTATGAGGGCATTGTGGCTTGTTGCCTCATCACGTCATTTGCATCTTGCATACTCGTTGTTGAACCATGATATTAATCTCTCAAGGACTCATCCGGGCCCTGCTTCACCAAGGTGACGTCTGTTGGTGGGTACTGCCTTTTAGAGATGATCATATATGTGACCAGGATGACCTACCTCAGCCCTGAGAAGGACATGATGGACCCCAGGGCAATCTGTTTGAACCAATCTTGAATCGCCTCCTTGAGGGTGGTTGGAAATAGCCTACACTTTATGGTGTCGTTATTTCCTCAGCCTTCAACAGCGTAAATAAAGCAGTCTAGGTGCGTCTCTCATGGCTTTGCATTTTGAGCGCTGGGGTATCTCCCACTTGTTAGTTCGTTGAGCAGTTCCTTGGAAAATGGCAGAAGAACTATTAAGCAGAGTAGCCAGGGTTTTTGGGCATCGACACTCACTCTATGTCTCCTAGTCGATCCCACACACTTTTCATTTTCTTACCCATGAATTCCCTCAGGGTGCTTCTTAAGTCAGGGTGGTCGGGCAGAGTTTTGGTGAGCTTTCGTCGAGCCCTTCATTACCTGTTCGACGACTCGCTCCCCGATTCCTCGACCACTGTCCTCTGCTCAGGGTATGTTGTTGATGACCTCGCGGGCATTCTCACATCCTATCTTGACGTCTCCATTGGCCCCCACTTGGGACGTGTTGTCGATCTTCTCGTTGGTCTGGTTAATATGTTCAAGGAGGATGTCATGGTTCGCCTGGAGCAGGGTGCTTTGGGCGCGAAGGAGGTTCTTTACCTCATTCATCTATTTAACGCCGACAAGTATGTCATTCATCTTCTTCTCCAAGTTGGCAAGCTTGGCCCTCTTTTCTCGTCTTCTTGTTTGGAGGGTCACTTCGGGTCTGCCCTAGATGGCCCCATCTTTCATTCTTTTGCTTGTTATCCCTCTCGGTTGACCACGATCACAAAAAGTTCATAGTTGGGTAGAAAACACAACTAAATCATATGCGTTTCCCACAGACTACGCATGTTAACGCTAAAAATTTGAAGGTTAACAAATTTAAATTTATGAATCCTTGGTAGGCTTGAGATATGGATTGAAATGAAATGGACTCAAAGATTTAAGTGGTTCACCCCTTAAAATTGGGCTCCATACACTATGTTGCTCGAATTGTATTCCTTTCAATTGCAGGACCCCAAAATAGGAGGTTCCCACCCCTTATACAGGCCCTCAATGTGGTCGGACAAATGGTATTTTTGGTAGTATAATTGCCATGGTTGTGCTGCATTACGAGGACAAATTGTGAGGAATCAGGATGGATTGATATAGTTTCTCTATGCCTAGTACACCTGGATATTGAACAATGAACAAAGAATGGCATGAGAGAAACGCATTTGAGAAATAATCATCTTCAATTGGTCTAACAACGACATGTCCAACCAGAAAAATAAAAAGATAAAAGACTAATGTAATTCCAACCACTTGCCTTACTTTACCACCAACACCTACTAGTGAAAATGTTCATGACAAATGAAATAAGGTGGGTCTAGAAATATGAGAGGCGGGTGAGTATAGTACCACTCAAGAAAACTATTGATGAAGGAAAATTTACGAGAAATTGGTATGATATATATGAGTGCCTTGCTTTTATTATTATACTGTCACGCAAGAATTCCATGGTCAGTATATATACATTGGTAATGACAAGCCAAACTAGTTCACATAATATGGTGTGGAGGAGTTTAACATGCACGAAGCATTGAAGCTTATGATGTGCATTTGATCTATCGGAAGTTCTTCCCTTCAAAAGTCTGGCCAAACTGCCAAGTCTTGGGGACAACATGCCATGAAGTTGAGTGTCTTCTATCACTTGCTTCAACTCGGAAGGTCAGTGACTCACCAACCATCTTGGCACCTGTAACCCACCGCTGACTCCACATCCGACTCATTGTTGTCCATTTGAGCTTGTCGGAGCCCTTCACCTGCACGCTGATGATGTCCCCAGCTCCTCCCACGTTCCATACCAACACTTCATTGAAATAAGGGTTTCCGGTTATTGTGAATAGCATGCCTCCTTTCTTCTGGCATGGAACCCTACAAAACAATTTCTAGCAATCATTAAAATAATTTTTACAACGGGAAATATTCTCGTCATACAATTAATGTACGTACATGGTATGTTAGCATGTTTTTCAATATGGTCCATCGAAATTCATATATATATATATTAGTAATGTGTGTTTTAGAACATTAGTATTCGTGATAAAACCATTTATATGTATCGATCAAACATTCAATCTATTCAATGTATGCATGTGCATTTAATCACCTGCGGTACGTGACTGGAATAATGCCCGCCTTGTACTCAGCAATGTTGAGGAACACATGCTTGGCTATATCGAAATGCTAGCGTGGCGGATTGCACCATCCTCCATTGTCACTAGCATGATTCCAATTTTGTGGCAATTGTTGGTTGCAGTAACAGTGAGAATAGGGTTCCCTGGCTTACACCATTGGGGCTCATCCACGCACTTGATTTCATAGCATGCACCACATGACAGTCCATTGTTGAACAAAGCATTGCTCGATGCCACTGTCTCGAGGCCATAGCCTTCTTGAACGACGTCATGGTAACCACAAGCTCCACCAAATGTTCCCGAGCTGCCCTCGTAGGATGTGGCATGAGCTTGCTTCCAAGGGCCAGCAGTGAACCTTGGCTTATGGTGCGGGTGGTGAACTCCAAAGCGACCACGGTTGGCTGCAACCACATGGACATGGTCAACTAGCACAAAAAGAAGGAAAAGGAACCCAAAAGAGCTTGCAAAGTAGGTAATGTCATGGTGATTTAATTTCTTTGTTTTTAATTTGAAGATTCCTGTGCTGCTTAGGCATATATTATATAGTACAAGATTGTTGTTATTTTGTTAGTCGCAATTGTTTATAGTTTACTCTGTACCTCATTCAAATATATCATTGCCAGCAATACACAACCTATATATATATATATATATATATATATATATTGTATACGGTTGTAACTCCTCCCTTTCTTTGTTGATTGGAGATGTCCTTATGACTCAAAATCTAAGATTAGTTTTTCAACTAGACAGAAAGCCAAAATGCAACTTAAAATTACTTTTTAATCTTACTTGTAAACCAGTCTATGTATGATTTCTTCTTCAAAACTTCATCATTTCTCTTCTTTCTTCAACTAAAAATAGGAATGACTCGAATGGGTCCCCGTGACTCATTATCACTACATAAAAAACACCTCGCCAAACGGATAATTTCTGTCGGCTAAACTCTGGTTTTGTTGTGGATGCCTTTAGCCAATGGCGGTTCATCAGGAATATTAGTTAGGCAAAATCCGTCATCCGAAACCTTGAACGACGATATCACAATTCCGTCAGGCAAAAGGCAGTTAGCTCAAGGAAAATATTCGTCTAGTGAACATGCGTTGACTGAATTGACCCGAAAAAGTCATCTTGCTCAACGAGGATATCTGATCTGCTAGCAAAGAATTAAATAATGTAATGAACTTGTGTTGACCCTAAAAACTACCAAGCATACGTGGCGCACAGGCCGAGTAACTAATAAGCTAACTACGTCCTTCGGTTGAATGCGGGGCGTGCCAACTCGACGACCGGACTCGACCGGTGAGTAAAATGTTGATGTTGCGTTGTATGTGCAGCTGACTTCTGAATCTCGCGACTGCGGCCGAGGAAGGAACACGCCTCGGCCTTTGGGTTCTAGAGCCTGAAGACAAGGCTGCCAGCTCTGCGAAGTTCACGAATCGTCGGTGCCGGATTCGGTCACAGTGATTATATTCGTAAAGGTATAGGCAAGCCGAATCGACACCAAAGTGTAAGGGCACAGATACTCAAAATAGATATGTGTCTTGACGGTGAAAGTGGTTCGGCCGTCGAAATGCCGAACTCTGAAACTAACTTGTGAGTATCCAATCATAAAACAACTCGGCGTTTAACGCGCCGAGCCCAGTAACTCGTAACACCTCACTTCGTCGAAAAGACTGATGAGATGACCTCTACCGATAAGGATTCGAAAACCCTTCTCGACCGAGACTTAGATAGGTAACCAGTCGGCCTCGACGCAGTGCTGTCTATCCAAACTAAAGATGCTCCGCGATTGGCTGGTTCTACGGCGATAGTGCTGTCTACCCAAACTGAAGGTATCACCGGTTGCCTTCACAGTGCTGTTTATCCAAACTGAAGATGTGTCGGCGAAAAGGAAAGTAAAAATCTCAAGGTTATTGAGAGGTTTCGCGTAGAGCGAGAGTTTGCACAGGGCAGTTTGTGTGTTGAATGGGTGGGGGTCTCAATGTTATGCTCCTTCCCTATTTATAGTAACGCAAACACTCCTGATTGAACCAAAATTGACTTTGGATAGGAATCCTCTTCCTAATCCAACCCTATCTCATCCAACCCTAATCCAATTAGGATTTTGAACCTGTCTCCAATCGTGGGCTCGATTCATTCTTGCATCATGACTTATCAGGGAGTCCTTCTCCTAATAGGCCTCGGCCTCTATCACACCCTCATATTTATCCGCACCCCTTGCCTTCCAAATAGGACTTGATCCTTCTAACCCCATGGGCCACGACACTATTCTACTGCTTCCGAGAAGGTGTTGGGCCGAGAGTGGTCCGAGCTCGACCCAATGTTATTTTGGGCCCAAACATTGCCCCCTCGCTTCTGAGGTCGTCGACCTATTACTTTTGGTCGAGCCCCGGCCTTGAAGAAGCGAAACGACGTTTCTTCTTTCCTCCAGCCATCAATGGTCTGTTCGGGAAACTAAACCACGCCCATTTATGAGTGATGATGTCTCTCTCGAATTCTTCCCAACCTTGCCACGCGTCGGTCCTCGATCACTCCAACAGTCTACAATCATTCCTCTAGTGCACGCAACTGTCGAAACATCTCTCCGCATTAAATTCGCCGTCACACACAATCGTGCGTCCTCAAACCTCGAGGTATGCCCTCAATCTGCGAGATCTTCGATCTTTTCACCTGGATTCTCCGGATCCTCATCATGGCGCGCAGTCGTATTGATTGGTTCATTTTGAAATTCAAAACTAACCGATTGATCTTCCTGCGAAGCGCCTATAAATACTCATTCCTCTCTCATTTCAATTTTACGCTTCCAACTTCCCTGAAAACTCCCTTGCTTTCTTCTCAAACCCCCAGAATTTCTTTTTTATGCACCTCTAACCCAGAAACTCATCTTCAACCTTTCTTCTTATTGATAATGGCCTCCTTCATTTCCCAACTCTCTGAGGAATGCAACAAATGCAAGGACATCATCGATTACTCCGCTATCAAGAATCTGCGCTTCGAGAGTGATTCGAGTGCCACTTATCAAATTTTGGGGCCTCTGTTCAAGAAACCTGTACCCGCTTCTATTACTAACCTCATGAGGGAGAACTGCTTAAGGCCCTTGTGACAAGGGTTCGAATGGTCGAAATGGGACGTGTCGAAGCCCCAAGAAGCCTGGCCCTCGACTACTGCAAGCTAGGCAGCCTGGGTCGATCAAATGGAGAAGTTCTTCGATCAGGAGTGGAAGGCTCTCGATATTCATGATGCCATTAGGCTCTCGACCGTGGAGATTGCCATGGACAAAGAACTCCTGATGACGGCCCTTAGTTTCTGATGTTCGGCGACTAACACCATGACTCTTCCTCTCGATCCTATCGGCCCCACCATCCTTGATGTCTCAGCTATTCTCGGGACATATCCTTCTGGTCTTCCTGTCGATGCTGCTCTGTTCGGATGTTCGTCGAATCTCGACCTTAAGGCATTGTTTGATGCTCGGGCCATTGAGACATTAAGCCGAGACGGCCACGAGCCCTCCAAGGATGAAGTTCAAAAGCTACACAAGAACTTCTTCAACTACAACACCCTTATCGTCCATTTTGCTGGTCGAGGGGAGGCAAGTCTCCATAAAGGAGAACATGAGGCTTTCTTATTCTATTGGTACAACATATTTATTTGTTGTACCAAGTCGAACAAATGTTTGGTCGAGAACATGCCCATGGCCGAAGCTCTGGCCAGTGGTCACACCTTGGCGCTTAGCTCAGCCGTTCTTGCTCACCTGCTGCGCTACTTAGCTGAGGCAACTACTGAAAAAATTGACCTGCACCAGAGTGGGCCCCTCTGGGTCTTTCAGCTGTGGTTGCAGACGTACTTTGCTACTCTCCGTCCAGAAGTTCTCGACTTCTCACCGACTGAAGCGCTTGGTCTTCAGCTGGCTTCTCGACCAGCACCTTCACACTGAGCCGAAGAAGTTTTCAAATACTTCTTCTGCCTAGAGGACTTCTCTGATGACGAGTTTCTGGTATGCCGTCGTCGAAAATACCCCGCCTCTATCAAGCTTCCATTCTTGGCCTGGGGAGAAACTGAAGACGCTGTCATTCGCCAGAGCTGGGGGTCATTCGTGTTAACGCGTGACCTTCCTCTCGGATGCGACGCTCTGCGGGCAAGTTGGGAGGTCTACCATCCTCATTTCACAGCCAGGCAACTCGGCTTTCTCCAGGGTTGCGTTGTGCTTTTGCTTGCCTCCCAATCCCTTATTGGTCGAGGGCGACTCTCTGGTTCTTTAGAGAGGGACTACAGAGAAGCCGAGAAGGAATTTCAAGAACGATGTACGAAATTCCGCCTTCGACCGGCTGTGCCTGAAGCTCTGAGCACCGACACTTTCGATGATTGGTGGGAATCGTACACTCAAGGCTTCTTCAAGGCACCAGTCGACGATGCTATCGTCAAGGTTTTTGGCGATCGTCCGAAGAAAACTGCTACCCCTCTGCCTAAGGAAAAACCCTAAGGTATTCGGCTACCCTAATTTTATTCTTCACGCAATTTCTCGATCCTGACCATTTCATTTCTCAGGTGGTCGGGTACTAAAGCAGGCGGCTGTGATCGCCACTGCCATGGCCAAAATAAGATCAGCCCTCTCCAAGAGGGCCGATACCATGGTACAAACTCCGCCGAGCAAACGGTCGCGCCAGGAGGTCGAAACTACGCGTGAAGCTCCCTGACCTCAAAAACGTGTCAAGATATTGGCCAAGAAAGGGGAACGGGAGATTCACATCATCTCCAGTCAGACGACCGAGGCGACTGCTTCTGACCCCCCTCTTGTTGCTCCAATCGCCTAGGATCCGCCAGAGCAACGGCCGACTTCAATTGGCCGAACATCGCAAGTGCCACCTGTTTCAGCGACGGTTGAACCGGTTACTGCCTCAACCATCCCCGAGGCAGTCGAACCGTCTACCGCTCTGTCGTGTGAGGGAACCACAGTCTCGTCGCCCAAAATCACACCTGTTCTGGAGGTGGTGACCCCATTGGTCGAGAAACCGTCCCCAAAACGAGCGGCAATCATTTTGGAGGAGGTATGAACAATTTTAGGATTTATACAAGTATAGCGCCCAAAATTTCTTGCCTGATTCTAACACCATTTTATTCTTTCAGGATGATGCAAGCGAGGAGATTCCACTAGCACATCGCCCTCGTCGAGCTCGTACAGCCAAGCTCGTGTTCCCTGCTTCCCACCTGCCACGTAAGGTCGCCCAACAAGCTGGCCCTACTGTGGTTGAGGCGGTCATGGTTGCTCCTGCTACGACAGATGTTGTCGCTCCGGTTGCTGCTTTGGTCGGAACGACAACCATCACTCCCGCCGAAGTAAACGCTCCTGCTTTGGTCGAGGTGGAAGCTGCTGCTCCGGAGACGGTTTCTCCTACCGAGCCAGAAGCGACGGCGGAAACCCTGATGAACCCCAAGACGTTGACCTCGGCATCCCTCCTCAGGAGGTTACGTCAGCTTATGTAAGGCTCTCTGCTTCTTACTTTTAGTTATGTCCTTTTTCTTCAGAATTCTGAATCGAGGGTATACCAAATGCTAGGTGCCTTCCCATTCTTTTCATCAAAAATTCTACGCGCCGAGGGGTGTTGTCTATATTTCTTGGCCACCTCAGTGGCCGTCGAATGTAGATAACCTTCATCGGCCGCGTGAATTGAGAAGCAGTCTCAAACACTGGGCTCGGCCTTTAAGTTCTATGGGTTCGAGCAGTGACCCATGAGATATGGCCGAGGTCTTGTCTCATCAAGTCTACTATTTTCTCTTTCCTCATCTCTTGTGGTTTAACTTGCCCTGATATTTATTCCTCTATGCAGCATTCGTGGGAAGCAGAGTTCGATGCTCTTCTTACCAGTACATCGAGGACGGCTGGGCCTTCGACTTCTGCTCTCCGAGACTCAGCCGATGCAGACTCTGTTGCCAAGCTGTAAGAGTTGTTTTCCTTCTCGACTTCTCAGAACCTTGAGCGGAAAGGCCTCGACTCCGTTGGGGTATGTTTGAATGATCTTGCCGCCAACAATCGTCTGGACAACGCTGCCATAACCCGAGCATCCTCGATGTTGGAACGAACTTGGGAATATTTCGGTATTTTCGAGCGAGCCTTTCGAGTCGAGGATGACTGAAAGGCTGCCATGGCTGTGCAGGAGACACTTCGTCCGAAGGTAGAAGTGCTTATATCGAAGAAGGAATAGCTGGCCGACCTCGACCGCCAAATTGCCGAACTCCAGAGTCGACGATCAGCATTTGCTTCTGAACTCGAAAAAGAATTCGAATCGGGTAAATCCACCCTGATCGAATATGCAACCAATAGCAAGCGGGTCAAGCAGCTGAAACTGGACAAGAAGATTCGGCAAGCTGAGGTGACAATGGGCGAAGTGAGATGGCTGGAGTTGAAGGCTTTCCTTGGATCTATTCTCCCTTCTTCGCCTTAGTACTTTTATTGTAATTTTACCTTGTACCCCTTTTGCGAATATTAATGAAAATTTATCAATCTTGCACTTGCCAAGTAACTGGATAGTATTGTCTTTTAAGAACTTCCCATTAATTGGTGACTTATGAATTAAAACGATTCGGTCTTTGAGACGATCTGCCCTTTGTCGAGAACTCGTTTGTTATTCTCTTATTTCCCAAGTAACCGGATAATATTTCTTTAAGAACTTCCCATTAATCGGTAACTTATGAATTAAACCCGTTTGGTCTTTGAGACGATACGCCCCTTTGCCGAGAACCTTATGAACGACGAACGGTCCCTCCCAATTCGGCGACCATTTGCCGAACCTGGGATCTTTAACTCCAGCGGGTAATATAGTCTGCCAAACTAAATCTCCTTCACCGAACGTTTTCTGTCTAACCCGTTGATTATAAGCTCGTTCGGCGATCTTCTTTTACGCCGCTAATAGGTTGCAAGCATCAAGTCGAGCTTCTTCTAAATCTTCTAACTCTTGTCTCATAGCCTGGCTGTACTCGGCACTTAATAAACTGCTCTGTTCTATTATCCGCAGCGAGTTTACACTTAGTTCGACTGGCAACATTGCGTCATGTTCGTAAGTCAGGGCATACGGTGTCGTTCCAGTGGCAGATCGTGGTGAGGTTCTATAAGCCCATAATGCTTCGTTTAGCTTTAGATGCGACATGCCAGGCCTTTCCTTTACCATTTTCTCGAGAATACCGATCAGAACCTTGTTACTTGCTTCGGCCTGTCCATTTGCCTGTGGGTAATATGGTGTGGACTGCTCCAGTCGAATATTCAGCTTACTTGTGTACTCCTTGAACCTATCGGATGTAAAAATTGTACCATTATCCGTTATGATCGTCTCTGGTATGCCGAACCTAGTCACGATGTTCTTTTCCACGAAACTAGAGACTTCTTTAGAGGTCAATTCGGCATACGACTTCGCTTCGACCCATTTCGTAAAGTAGTCTGTTGCTACTAATATCCATGCATGTTTTGCTGCTCCGGAGGATGGTGTGATTTTGCCGCTTACATCCATGGCCCATCCTCTGAACGACCATGGTTTAGTGACCGAATGTAGGACTTCGGCTGGTACCCTTTGTATAGGACCGTGGATTTGGCACTGCACACATCCTCGAGCGAACTCGATGCAATCTTTCAGCACACTCGACCAAAAGTAGCCGTGGTGACGAAGCAGCCATCGCATTTTTCGACCAGATTGATGAGCTCCGCAAATTCCTTCGTGTACCTCTGCGATTGCCTGAGCGGCCTCTCGCGGCCCGAGGCACAATAATAATAAGCCGTCTTCACCCTTTCGGTACAATGCGTTTTGGTACATGACGTAGTTCGGGGCGTGTACCCTTGCCTTGCGATCATGTTTGCCACTTGGGTTATCAAGATATTGAATAAGTGGTCTCCTCCAATCTTCTGGTAATATCTCGACCGCACAAACATCCAGCGACTCTTCTCATTCTAATAACGATGGTAAAGACATCACGCGCGTCTGGATTACATGGTCGCGGTGAAGAACTTGTTGATCAACCAGGGCCGGATATGACTGGCGTAATGTGGGTATCATCTGGCCTAACTCGCCCCCCAAGAGTTGTGCTCTAGAGGCCAGTTGAGCGAGTTCATCAGCGACGGTGTTTCGATTGCGAGAAATATGGCTGAATGTAATACCATCGAAGGACGCGGCCAAGTAGCTGGCAATCATGTGATAAGGCGCCAGAGCGTAACTCATGCAACCAAAAGTGCCATTGAGTTGGTTAATCACGAGTTCGGAATCGCCGAGTACGAGTACGCGAGATGCTCGTAACTCATGAAGTATGCCGAGGCCGATAACGAGAGCTTCGTATTCGGCCTGATTGTTGGTACATTCAAAGTCAAGTTTGAGAGAGAAGTACCATCGGTGTTGTTGTGGAGATTGAATGATGACTCCCACACCGGCCGACGTTGAGGTCCTAGAGCCATCAAAGTAAAGCGTCCAATAATTGACACGTGCTTCCACCATGCCGATCTCGACGTCGGGTTCCCCAAAACGGTATGGGGAGGGGTGAGCTTGTCCTTTGACCGCTTTCTGGGGTACATATTGTAAGCTGAATTCGGATAACGCCATCGTCCATTTCCCAATTCGGCCTTTGACGATTGGCCGAGTGAGCATGTATCGGATAACGTCGGTCTGAGCAATGACTTGAGTGACCGACGGTAGCATGTAGTGTCGGAGTTTGGATGCGGCAAAAAATAGGGCTAAGCAAAGTTTCTCGACTGGGGAGTAGTTGATCTCTGGTGAGTTGAGACTCTGGCTAAGATAGAAGACGGCCTGTTCTCATCATGCGTCATTATCTTGTACGAAGAGGCAGCCGATGGATTCCTCGGCCGCGAAAATGTAAAGTTTCAGAGGTTTATCGCGCTGAGGGGGAACGAGAACAGGTGGTTTTGTAAGAGAAACTTTGATTTGCGTGAAAGCTTGTTGGTGTTCTTCACACCATTCGAACTTGTCTGAATCTTTCAATTTCAGAAGTGTGGAGAACACCTTCATTTTTCCTGCCGAATTGGCTATGAAACGACGCAGAAAATTTATTTGGCAGAGCAAAGACTGGAGTTGCCTTTTGGTGGTTGGAGGTGCAGCGCTCATGATTGCTTGAGCCTTGTTCGCATCTATCTCAATGCCTCGATGATGGACAAGAAAACCCAAAAAGTTGCCGGCCGACACACCGAAGGCGTATTTTGTAGGGTTCATCTTGAGATGATGTCGGCGCATACAAAGGAAAGCCTACCGAAGATCATCAAGATGCATTCGCCGGCTCTTTAATTTTACCACCACATCATCGATGTATACTTCGACGATCGTGCCAATCAAGTCGTGAAAAATGGCGTTCATGGTGCGTTGATATGTGGCACCAGCGTTTTTAAGGCCGAAGGGCATGACTACCCATTCATAAGTGCCGAGTGCCCCCAGGCAACGAAAGGCAGTTTTATGGACATTGGCTTCGGCAATGAAGATCTGGTTGTAACCAGCGTGGCCGTCCATGAAGGATAACATGGCATGATTGGCCGCGGCGTCAATGAGTATGTCTGAGATTGTCATTGGATACTCGTCCTTGGGTGTTGCCAAATTCAGATTGCGAAAATCGATGCATATGTGGAGGGCGCCGTTTTTCTTGAGTACTGGTACGATATTCGCTAGCCATTCGACGTATCGAGCCGTCCGAATGAACCTGGCGTTTAAAAGACAAACAAGTTCATCCTTTATGCCGAGTTGGACCTCGGTTGAGAATCACCAGGGTGGTTGACGGAAGGGCTTGCAACTAGGTTTGATACGTAATTCGTGCTCGACGAGTGTTCGATCAAGACCGGGCATCTCATGATAGCTCCAAGCAAAAGAATCTTTAAATTCATGAAGTAGCTTGCAAAGCTCTGATTTCATAGATTGGGGAAGCAGAGCACTGATAAATAATGGCCGAGGATCTTCGGCCGTTCCAACATTCACCTCCTCCAATGGGTCCTTAACCTGAGGCCGAGTGTCTTCGAGGTCGGTCGGAGCGGCTTGAATATTATCAAAAGAGAGCATGGGGCTGCTATCGTCTTCGGCAAGGAACTTTACGAGATTGATACCCGAATGAGATCGTTTGGATATGATATGCCAATGAGCTAGCAGTCGTTCCATAATCGATGAAACCGCGGCTCGGCGTCTGGTTTGACTGGTGTTAAACATCAGGGTCGGTGATAAAGTTAGCCAGTCCGAGTCTCATCGAATCCTGATGAACAATTTCGGCGCCAACCTCGACGGCTTTCTGAACTGAAATGCGAGTCGGTCGTCCCTCATCATTGATCCCTTGTAAAGTAATGTAGCCAACGTGGTCGTCGTAGTACCGTGCTTGGATCATGTTGGCTTCAAAGGGTTGATGGTCGGCTGGATGTACGACGATGGATTTACCATCCCAAAAAATGAGGACTTGATATAACGAAGAAGGAATACAACTTGTTTGATGAATCCAATCTCGACATAGCAATGCATTGTACTCGGTCTTCGAGTCAACTATGAAGAAAGCCGTAATATAGTTGTGCCCTGCGATGCTTACTTCTAACGGTAGTACTCCTTTTGTTTGAGACTTGTCCCCAACGAAGCTGCTCATGGTGATTCCTGATGGGATAAGTTCATCGTTAAAGCGGTGTAAGGCCTTCATGATTGTTACAGGCATAATATTGACAGTAGCCCCACAGTCGACGAAGATTTTCGAGACTGGATATCCTTCGATGTAGGCTGTGACATACAATGGTTTGAGGTGACGAAGGTTAGCTGCCGAAGAACGAGGAAATAATTCGACCAAAGCTACCTTGAGATTATCGTCCTTAGCCGTTGGCTCGACCTCGGTGGGAGAGATAAAGTCAACTTGGGTAGCTTCCTCGGCCACTACGTCGCCGTCTAGGAAGCTTGGTTGGCACGTGGTTAACTGAAAATTGGCAGGCAAGACATGGACCATACTGATTTCCATGTTGTCGAGGATTGAAGGGCCCATCGAGTTGGGATTTTCCTCCTTCATCAGTTCTTCTTCTTCTAGGTCCTTGTTCTTTGGATTTTCTTCCTCGTCCTCCAGATTTTCTTCCTCGTCCTCCAGATTTTCTTTCTCGTCCTCCAGGGTTTCTGGCATGGTCGTGGTTATTATCTTTTCTGGTTCAGAGACCTTCGACTTTTCCGGAACTGGAGTAGACTTTGGGACTTGCGTCGTGACATGGGTTTGGTCTTGGTATGTGATACAGGCATCCTTGATGTCTAGATAAGCATCTAACCGCGCGACACACTTTGTTTCGTCGGCTGTAAGGCCGAAGAGAGAAACGGCTGAAAATACCTCAAAATGGTATCGCAGATACTGGAGGTCTTCTAGGGAAAAGGGAAGTTCACTTGGGTTGATGTCGGTATATGGATCAACATTGAAGCCAAAGACTCGAGCTTCGCGTATGTGCTGGAACCTAGCTTTCAACCTGAGATCTGAATTCTTCTGGATGATTTGTTCGGCGTCTGGACAGGTCAGAATCAGGTCGATCGTATCTTGACATGCTTTCGGCAAACCGTATAAATCATTTGCCGAATGTTTCTTGTGGAACTCCCTCATGTACTATAGAGTCTCTCCGAGGAATGGTGGATGCAGATTTCGTCGGACCTTGATCAAAGGTTCTTGTACAGGTAACGGGGAAAGCTTGTTCTCGGCTTCTTTCCTAAAATGCTCAAGTCGTGCCTTCATTTCTCCGGGCCGAATAAGAAGTTTGATCCATTTTTTGGCTTCTTCAAACGTAGTCTCGAGAGTATGATTGACCGGTTGCTTACCTTGGATCAACTCAGTCATGATCGTTGGGCTTTGTCGGCTGTCCGCACGGCCGACTTTCTCTGTCGGCTGCCATTTGGGGGTCGAGATTTCTTGCGCTGCTTGTCGGCGGGCCAAACAATCTATTCTTTGGCGCCGACGCTTCTGTGATTTAGATAGTGCCGTATACACGCCTGTAGGCGAGTGATAGGTATACCAACGCTCATCTCGTGGTTTAGGAGGTTTGAAAGTTTTTCTGTTTGCGGAAGAGCTCGAACTACTGGAGTTGCGGGCATAATAGTCTTCATTGTAGAATGGTTTGTCGAAGTCGAGACGTTGTCTAGCCGAAGAAGGCTTGACGTCCTGCGATCCGAGCTTGCTGAAGACCGTATCTCGCGAGCTTGTGTCAGGTGTTTTTTGAGGCATCACCGTGGCCGATCTCCCATATGGCGTTTCTACTTGTTGCGGCCGTACTCTTGGTTTGGTCTAAATGTCTGCTTTGCACCGTGTACATAGGGCTGTAGCTTCGTGAGGCTCTTCGGTACTAGAACTTGACATGGATTCTACGATGGCCGGTCTGACCAGATCTTGTGGTGGCGCATTGGTGAACAAGTCAATCTTCAGTCGGGGTTAAGAGTTTTTCTTTATGATGTGATGCGCTGAGACGAGTTCGATCTTTCCTTTTCCTTTGTCTCTAGGAAAATGAGCATCCACCATACCTACTATTGTTGTGGGAAAAGGGTCAATGTCAACACCCATTTTCTTCTCTGGAAATTTAAGTTTTCCACTGTCGATCCAACCTTGGATAACATCTCGAAACACGACACAATTGTTTGTCGTATGTTTGTTCGAATTATGATACTTGCAATACGTTCTTCCTTTCAGTTCTTCGGCATTGGGAATATTGTGCCCCGGCCGGAGTTTTATAATCTTAGCAAGTAACAACTGGTTGAAGATAGCATCGGCCTTAGTAATATCAAACGTATAGGCTTTCGACGTCTTTATGGCAGTTTCTTTGGATATTGGCCGAACCTTGATATCCTTAGGATTGACGTGGGTCAACGCTTTGCAGATATATGGTTTATCAATCACTATTTCGGCCGCATCTATGTTGGCATATTCTTCAATTTCCGCTGATGCATAACTAACTATGGGATTTTTATAGATGGCCCCTCGGGATGTAGACTTCGAGATTTTCTCTTCGCGGAGCGAATAATCATATTGCTTGACGTGTTGGGCTAATTCATACATGTCACGGAAGGGGTACTCGGCACCAATTCCTGGCTGATTTGAATCTCGTAAGATAATCCATCGGCGATTCATCGGATTCTTACGCCATTCTGGCCAACGAGGAGACTGACATTTCCATCCCCGGCCGATAAAACTGTTCGTGAAACTTCTCGACCAGCTCCTCCCAACTTTGAATGGAATTAGGTGGGAGGTTGATGTACCACGCGAATGCCGAGCCTGTGAGTGAGAAATTAAACAATCGTAGCTTAGAGAAGTCACTACTAACATCTCCACATTGTGCAGTGAAACGGGCAACATGCTCTAATGATGATAAGGATGATTCCCTAGCGAAAAGGCTGAAATCTGGGATTTTAAAGCCTTTAGGATATTCAAACTTTTCCACGTAAGCTGGGTATGGGTGGATAAACTTTGGAAATTTTAGCCCTTTCTTCAGAGCTGAATCAATCATTCTCTGAACTTCAACCACGTCCATAGATGTCGTTTCCATATGTAACACCCACCCCCATTTTTATTTAAAAATGGTTTTAGTCCTTAATTGGTGTGCCCAAGGGGCCCACCCCTGTTTTCTGTCCCCTGAATCTCTCTCTTTCTCAAACTCATTCTTTTGCTCTCTCTCTCCCGAGACCTTTCTTCCCTCATCTCTTTCTGCACTGTCTGTGCTCTCTCTCTGTGCTCTCTTTCCCTCGAACTCCCACACACACACACCAGCCTTCGAACCCCAGGACCGAAAGGTGTAGTGCCATGGAAACCGGTGCAAAGGGTTGGAGAACCCGACGAGTGTCCGACGAGGTAAGTTGAAAACACCCTTCGATCTTCCTTCCTAGTAGTCTAGAAGGATTTGTGGTTGTTAAAAAGTGGTATTTGGTGAAGGTTTGGATGTGAAAACAACTCGGGAAGCTTTCCCCAGTTTTCTGACGAGCATCGCGTATTTCGAGCCAATTGCCGGCCAAACCACGGCGAGTTGGCTGACGTGCAAGGTATCAATCTCTTCGTCTCGTTGAGTACTACAACGTTCCTTTTTGTTTCACCCAATTTCGTCGAGTATTGAAGAAGTTATACTCATTTAAAGTTTACCCATAAATTCCGGCGAGTTGACAGCTTTCCCGCGGACAGCCACCTTTCAAGGCGTTTTCTGGCCAAACCACGGCGAATTAGACGTCGTGTGAGGTACCATTCTCTTCGCCTTTTCGAGAACTACAACTTTCGTTTTTGTTTCACTTGAATTCGTTGAGTAGTGACAAAGTTATGAGCGTTTAAAGTTTGGTGGTTTTCCTGTCGAATTTTTGGCCTTCTCCTTCTTGAGGTCCGGCGACCTTCATGTCAAGGAACCAGGCCCTCGGGCCATCCCCAAGACCCTTAGGCTTAAAGCCTTAGGGCTTTCTCTCAAACTAGGACCTTAGGCCCGTGGAAGCAACCCATAGACCCATTCGTTTTGGGCCAGGCTTTAGCCTGGGCCCGTGTGAGGTTAAGGCCTTAGGGCCAATTAGAACTTGGGCTTTCAGCCCATTTCTCCTAACCCAAATCCTTAAACCCTAAACCCATAAGCCTTAGAACCAAGCCCAAGAACCCTGAGCCCAGACCCGTTGACCCGGTCTGACCGTTCAACGGTCAGCGTTGACTTTGACCTTGATTTTGACCGGTCAACGTTGACTTTAGGGTTGACTTTTCAGATTTCGTCTGGGACCTCTCCTAAGCTAATTTCGACGTCCTGGACCCGTTTTTGAAGTCCATTTTCCCAAATTCAATCGTTTGAATAGAGTTTGACCAAGTGTACCCTTTATGTGCTTAGGGGCAAGTAAAGTGGCGTTGTATCTTCGCTAGTCTGCGCAGCTTTCGACGGCGAAGTACTGTGAGTGGACCCCTTCTAAAAATGCATGTTTTAATACTAGAAATGCACACATGAAAAGCATGATTTGATGATTATGTTTTATGAAATGCTTTGAGATAACATGCTTACTGAGGCTAGTTTGAATTATTACTATTTTTCCTATAACCCATGTTCTTTATAGGATATCTGATCGATGACGATATAATATTTAGAACATGTTTCGAACACTTCTTCATAGTATAGACGATCGATGACTTTATACTATGAAGTTATTTTTCAATACTTATGCTAAATGGTTTTGTATTTACCTAGTGGTCCACATTCCGCTACGGGACGTAGGGATAGTGTCTGGTCCATCCCGGGCGACGGTTTGGTGCTGGTATAGGGCCTGGAGGGTGTTTCCTCTGGCTATTTAGCACAGAGACGAGGAGCCGGCAAGGGGCCTGTAGTGATATTTCCTCTGACTGTCTGCTCAGAGACGGGGAGCCGGCTTGGGGCCTGAAGTGTTATATTGGACATTCACTAGCGACTATTATTTTATGAGTTATGATTTGAGAAATTGCATGACATGCTAGGTTTCAGAAAACCTATGTTTATCATGATATATATGTGTTTTCATAAAACCTGGGGGTTAGTATGTTGATAACTGTTTTAGTATATGTATATCAAATTGGTCCACTCACCTTTGTTTTGCGCCCCCTTCAGGGCATAGAATCGAGGCATACAATCCCGACGTCAAGGCACTTCCGCATCGACATCTTCGAGTCCTTCCGGTGTAGGACCCATTCTTTGTTGCATTCAGTTTTATATTAATTCTTTTAGTGTTATAGATTAGTGTATGCTCTGAACACGTTCCTTAAATGATTATTCATTATTCTTTTATATTTATAAGACTTATCTATTCCTTTTTCTCAGCATTTGCACTCAATAAATGGCTTTCGTCACCTTCGGGTGTCGGCCAGCACGTGCTTACCCTGGTATTCGGGGAATATCCGGGTCGGGGCATGTCACCATACTTGGATCAAAGTCATCTGTCCGACTGCTTGATCCACCCTTTTTTTCTAGATCGACCATTTTGAGCCGAGCGGTTCCTGCATCGGCTGTTGACATCGATGTAGAATTATTCTTTGGAACAGGTTGCCTGAAGCGATCAGTATAGCTGATATTCTGGGTATTGCTAACCAAAACCTCGAGCAATCTCGTCTGCACGGCATTCTGACCACTCACTTCTTCGAGTATTCCCTTTATCTCTCGACTGAATGTCTGTTCAACCTGTCGAGACTGTTCTTCGAGCTGTCGCCGAAGAAATGACCTGGTCGGTGGGTCAGAAACGTCTTTACCGTATTCGTCACAGTCTTCTACTATGCCTTCAATCACGGCCCTCTCTGTTACTTTTGCGAGGATCGCTGTATCTCGCGGTGGCTCATTAAAATTCACCTTTCTTTCTTGTCGAATCCCTTTTGATGCCTCCGGCGTTACGGCAACAGTAGTCTGTGCTCGTAACGATCATTCGGACCCCGGGTTCTGGCTTGTATGGGCAATGGTCGATTTTCCCATATTTGATTTCTTTGTCACTGACCGTGTCTCAATGGTCATGAACTTCGTAGCTTTTAGCAAAAGGTCCCATTGGGCGTGCCAAAATGTTGACCCTAAAAACTACCAAGCCTACGTGGCGCGCAGGCTGAGTAACTAATAAGCTAACTGCGTCCTTCGGTTGAATGCGGGGCGTGCCAACTCGACGACCGGACTCGACCGGTGAGTAAAATGTTGATGCTGCGTTGTATGCGTGGCCGAGGAAGGAACATGCCTCGGCCTTTGGGTTCTAGAGCCTGAAGACAAGGTTGCTAGCTCTGCGAAGTTCACGAATCGTCGGTGCTAGATTCGGTCACGGTGATTATATTCGTAAAGGTATAAGCACGCCGAATCGACACCAAAGTGTAAGGGCACAGATACTCAAAACAGATATGTGTCTTGACGGTGAAAGTGGTTCGGCCGTCGAAATGCCGAACTCTGAAACTAACCTGTGAGTATCTAATCATAAAATAACTCGGCGTTTAACGCGCCGAGTCCAGTAACTCGTAACACCTCACTTCGCCGAAAAGACTGATGAGATGACCTCTGCGATAAGGATTCGAAAACCCTTTTCGACCGAGACTTAGATAGGTATCCAGTCAGCCTCGACGCAGTGCTGTCTATCCAAACTAAAGATGCTCTGTAATCGGCTGGTTCTACAGCGATAGTGCTGTCTATCCAAACTGAAGGTATCACCGGTTGCCTTCACAGTGCTGTTTATCCAAACTGAAGATGTGTCGGCGAAAAGGAAAGTAAAAATCTCAAGGTTATTGAGAGGTTTCGCGTAGAGCAAGAGTTTGCACAGGGCAGTTTATGTGTTGAATGGGTGGGGGTCTCAATGTTATGCTCCTCCCCTATTTATAGTAACGCAAACACTCTGATTGAACCAAAATCGACTTTGGACAGGAATCCTCTTCCTAGTCCAACTCTTCCTCGGCCGATCCTAATCCAACCGTATCTCGTCCAACCCTAATCCAATTAGGATTTTGAACCTGTCTCCAATCTTGGGCTCGATTCATTATTGCATCATGACTTATCAGGGAGTCCTTCTCCTAATACGTCTCGGCCTCTATCACACCCTCATACTTATCCGCACCCCTTTCCTTCCAAATAGGACTCGATCCTTCTAACACGTGGGCCACGACACTATTCTACTGCTTCTAAGAAGGTGTTGGGCCGAGAGTGGTCCGAGCTCGACCCAATGTTATTTTGGGCCCAAACAACTTGACTAGACGAAAGAGTCGTCAAGTCAACTCTAAGAAACCAAAAGTATAAAATATTGAAATTTTTGCGGGGAGAAACGTCTGTCGGGGCAAATCATTTTAAGTTCAAAATTTATATTATTAATTTATTTAATTCCAAATTTTAAAAAATATTTATAATAAATATTTACAATCAAAATAAAATTGTTCGTACGTACAATTATAATAAAAAAACTAAACATAAAAACGTAAACTACTCAAGTGGGTGCTGAGGTTGGGGGAATGGACAAAAGCTTGGGCGGGGGCTCGAGAATCCTAATGCCAGAAGCTAACAAGGACTAGGCTACGATAGGGAAGTACAAGCACACTAATTCCCGGTCTTTCGCAGCAGCTTGTGCCAAGCTATGAAGTCTAAACTTAAGTATTTTGGCTTTCCTTGTCAATGTTGTAATTGTACCACACTTACTTTAATTAGTTTTAGAATATATTCTTAAGGGCTGCTGTTGTTGAAAATAAGTGTTCAAGGCTGCTGGCAGAAACCTCAAAGGTTTTTTCATCCATATGCATTTTATGTTTAAATTCTTGTTGCAATCTAATCAGTTTAGTTGTCTTGTCAATTTTGCTTGCTGCTTTCACGTGAGTTGGGCATGCATTTTAAGACCTTTTTGTTGAGAGCTAGCTTTTGACCCTTGATATGTTCAAATCGATTTCAGCGTTGACAAGTGTCTCTTGTCCCCGTTGGCTGAAAACAAACAAGTGTATTTTTTGGTTAAAACTGAAGCTAGGTTTTCATTTGCTCCTTGGTTGTTCAGATTGAGAGTGTGAGAGTGCATTAAAGCTTTGAAGCTTCCCCTCTTCTTCATAAATGAAACCTTAGCTGCAAAACCACATTCATGCAATAAAGTCCCAATCTTTGAGAAATAGGTTTGCATTGTTTTCATGGTCTAGCATTTAAGTTTCAAATCATCTCATAGACCTTTGTTTTGGATTCTTGCATAGACCTTTGTTTTGGATTCTTGGTGAGTTTCTTCTTTCAATTGCTTGACTGAAGAAACCTTTTGAATCCATACTTCATGTCATTATCATCATCATATTACCATACAGAGATCGTGTTGACCTTGGTGCCACAAGGAGATTAGCTTAAGGGATGGAGATGCCCTTTTGTGAAGACAAAAGACATTCTCCAACTCGTGCAAAGTAAGGTAGGTAAAACTGGTTCGAAGATTAGTTATAGGAAATAAGTTTGATGTTGTACTTTGTATGAACCTTATTTGCAATAGTGGATGGACTCCGTGGAGTACTCAGTTTTTTAACCCAGAGGTGGGTTTTTCCGGTGAAAACTTCATGTGTTCTTTATTGCTTAATCTTTTCCACATATTTAATTTATTAGCATATGATACATGCATTCTATGGCTTGTTATTTGATAAGTGTATGCACTTAAGTTTACATTCCATGATTACGAGTAATGAATTGGGTTGTTGTTGACTAGGATAACTTAAGTAAACTAAGTTTTGTTGCTGGATTTATGTTTGGGTAACTAATGAATTTGTACTTAGTTGACTGGTGTATTTTGACTAGTCAATCTAGCATACTTAATTCATAATTGTAGGATATTCCGCCTGGTACCAATTGCACAAGCGTGCCGCTTCTTTTTGTAGGCGCTTACCTTCTTCCTTTTGGCGAGCTAGCTCCATTTCCACCTGCGGAAGTTTGGAATCAGTCTCAGTCCAATGATTAGAACTTGCGGAAGAAGAAGAAGATCCCCTGAGTTCTCGAACCCTGACTCCATCCTACGCTGCGAAGTTCCTTGCCTTTCCGTCACCCAACCCGTCCATCAGTAATTGTAAAGACACCTCTGGATCAAGTGTCAGCTCCTCCATAGAGACGTCTGGTTGTTGCTAAGATAGGTTAGCGATGTATTTGTCCTTCTTTTTCATCATAGAAGCCTACAAAAAAAAAGAAGGAAGCTAATAAAAATTATTGATCATAATGTAAACCTTATTTACTCTAATGATATTTACAATTAAAACATAGAAATGAATAATTACATAAATTTTGTTAGCGACCTCGGTGCCATAATTGGCATGCGTCTCCCGCAAAACCTCTACTAGCAAGAAATGCCAACCAGTCGCTCGCCGTTCCTCAACCCTATAAGATAAGGGTCAACAATCGAAGTGGTGAAGGTACGGCTTCTTCTCTCGATTACTATTATTTGCCGCCAAATTTTTCTGTCCACTAAAAATATTAATTAACCTTAACTAAAAAAAATATAAAAATTGAACTAAAATTAAAATATAAATAAAATTTAATGACTTGAAAATTTTCATTTTGAAAATGAATGCATAACCAATGCCACTCATCCTCCCTCTCCACAAACTATTGAGGTGAATCTGTAAGAGTTGCATCAGGCGATGCACAACATGTGTAGTACTTGTGCATCTCACACTTCCACTCCTTATACGGGTCCTTCCATGCACGGTCTATGTAATCGAAACAAGCCTTGTCCCAATCGTCCCACTAGAAGTTGGCCTGAAATTCCCCCAAAAAAACCAAATAGTTTAGTTTACAACCACATAAAAATAAGTAAAGTAAAAAAAAAATTTGAGAAAGCTATTGTATACTTACTAAAATCTGTCGGTTCATCTCGACATGGATCAGATGGTTGTGCGTCTTCTAGGAATCGGCGATCATGGGGCATTTGGTGCAGATGATGGCACGTATGTTGTGAGTCAACAAACTATTGACTTTGGCACTCGCTCAGCAGTGACTGGGGAAGCGTATAACTCGAATCCGCTTTTATTGACTTGAGTGATTTGATTGCTAGCAACCCGCTACAAATCCCTATAGTTTTTTTTTTTGGTTCTCAGGCCGGTAGGGATATCTCCATTCCCCACCTCCTCCATGATCGCTAAATCGGCCTATGCACTAAATCTTTGACACGCTAGTGAACTGGGTGAGCCATTTGGAAAATAAATGTCCACGGACTGCATTGCCATGCACCCACTAACATGCCTAGGACAAGCCTGTGCATTGGTTCATCCAAAGCCCAACCCTCCCTAATATCCAACAATCTGAGGGCAACCGAGGGTTGAAAACATGCATGTCGAAAAAAAACCCACTCCCAAGCAAAAGAAAACAAACCCATCCCAAAATTTTCACACCTCCGCTGCTTGCAACAAATGATCCCACCCTTTTTTAAAGAGAAAAGATTTTTTCCAACCCGCCCTTTTTAAATAAATTTTTCCACCCCCCCGCTTAAAACCATTTTGTCCCCCTTTTAATTTTGAAAACGAAAAGATTTTTTTTGTTTGAAAATAATAAAAAAAAAAAAAAACAAAAACACACCCATGGCGCCTGCGGCGGTGGCGGAACTGAAACATCTTAGTAGCCAGAGGAAAAGAAAGTAGTAGCGGTGAGCGAAATGGGAGTAGCCTAAACTGTGAAAACGGGGTTGTGGGAGAGCAATACAAGCATCATGCTGCTAGGCAAAGAGGTAGAGTGCCGCACTCTAGACGGCGAGAGTCCAGTAGTCGAAAGCATCACTTTACAACTATCCAATTAAGAATTCTCAGATGTACTAGCAAGTTGATGATTGAGTCGATTCCATGATTATAAGTTCATTCCATACCGGACCAGACCGAAATATGATTATATACATTCTAATTATGACAAGGGGTGATTCGAGTGTATCTAAATAGGTACTATCAGTTGGACTTATTGTCATTTGGTTGACAATGACATTCTGTTTCTCTCAGTCTCATATGCCAACTTGAGTATAAACTGTCGTTAAAGGCTAGCTAGATTACATAATCCAGTTCTAGGTCGGACTAACCATGTTAGCCGTCGGCCCACCACCACCACCGCCAAGTAGAGTAGAAAAAATCATAAGAGAAGCAAGGTCCACAGAAGGTTGGGAAGTAGGACGCCCGGTTCACCAGTTTGGGCGGCCTGGATGAATGGCTCAGAAGTGCTCTTGTCGGTGGCCAGCTTGGCACCGGCAGCCTAGGTCACACTGGCCACTGGAGTGGCGTTGGGGCTGACCGCTCACTTTGAGCAGACATGGAGGCAGAACGACAGCCACTAGTGATCAAGCGTGAAGACATCTGTGAAAAAAATCACATATTTTCTAAAATTTTCTAAAATTCAAATAATTTCTAAAGTTTCCTAAAATTTCGAACAATTTCTAAAATTATCTATCATTTCAAATAATTTCTAATGTGCTCCAAAATTTTTACATGTTTCTAGAATTTCAAATAATTTCTAAAAGTACACATAGTTCCAAAATTTCACATAATTTCTAAAATTGCAAATAATTTCTAATGTGTTCGACCACCTCCCCCACCCCATTACCCCATCCCCATAACCTAAAACCACCACTATACCCCCTTTTACGTACCTGCCCTGTTCCACCTAAAACTACCGCATACCCACACTACCCTATAACCACCTAAAGCACCCTGTAAACCGAATGCACATATAAATTTCACAGCAATTTCACATTCAAATTCACAACAAAATTAAATTCACAACCAAATTGAATCGAAATAAAAAAAACAAACCCAAAAACGAAATCAAATTTAAAAACTTAAAGTGAGACAAATATAGATAGGTAGTACAATGGTGGCGTGGTGGTTGGCTCACAATGGTGACATGGTGGTGGCTCATGGCACGCGGAGGAGCGAGGGATTGTGTGGCTCACGACACAGTGGTGGTTATGACGGTGGTGGTGACAAAAATGGTGGTTGTAATGACGATAATGGTCTAAGGTTAGTATTTGTAGTAGTAGTGTTTACTTTATTCTCTAAGGAATATGATGTGTGGCCTAAACAATGTCATTTAAAAAAAATTAATGTAGGTATTACAAAAATTGAAAATAATTATTAAATACCCAACTCTGCTTTTTATTAAAGCAGTTTTTAAAAGCAACATGCATACTGCTTTTAAAAGTTGATGTTTGGAGCCCATTGCTTTTAAAACAAGTAGGTATTTTACTTTAACCAAACATTTTTTTACTGCTTAACTTTAAAGTTAAATAGTTTTTAGTGAAAAAAAACAATACCAAATGGAGCCTAAAAAGTATACCAAACTGGTTGTACTAAAAATTATTACAAACCGATCTACTAAAAAGTATATTAATTGATTTTACTAATACACACACGCGCACACACACACACACACAACCGTGCATATAGTTGAAACTGATTACACTAAAAACTATACAAACTGGTTCTACTAAAAATATACAAAAATGATTCTATAATTGAACTGCTTCTGTAAAAATGGTCGAGGAGGAGTTGGACTGATGGCAGGTATATAGTTTTGTTGACAATATACAAAGTGATTCTAGTAAACTATACAAACTAGATTTATTAAAAAGTATACAAAACTGATTCTACATATATTTGAAACTGATTCTGCAAAAATGCCCGAGAATGAGTTGAGATGATGGCATGTATGTAATTTTGTTTAAAGTATACAAACTGACTATACTAAAACTTGGTTACTAAAAAGTATACAAAACTTATTCTAGATATATTTGAATCTAATTTTGTAAAAATGGTCGAGAATGAGTTGGACTGATGGCATGTATGTAGTTTCGTTAAAAGAATACAAATCGATTCTACTAAAACTATACAAATTGGTTATACTAAAAAGTATACAAAACTGATTCTGCATATATTTGAAACTGATTCTCCAAAAAATAATAGATGAGAAGAGTTGAACTGGTGACACAGTATTTTCGTTGTAGTTGTGTGGGATGGGCTGTGTTAATAAACATAACTAGTAGGAGTATGACTAATATTTTAGAAATTTGTTTTCATGTTTTTGTGATGGGTTTTAATTGTTTTTGTGTTTATATCTCTCCTTGAAACATTTAAAAATTAATGAAGTTACTTGAAATATATTGTATCTATATGTAAGACTCCCTAATACTCATTAGTGTGTTGTAAGCTTTATTTATCACCTTATATCCACACAATTATTGTGGACAACAGTAATTTGTAAGTTGTACCTTAGAAATCACGAGAATCTCATATAATTTTAAAAGCTTTTATATCTCACCCACCCAAGAAAAAATTTTACATCCCCAACAGCCGGCACCAATTTTCTGCCTTGGTTTACGGCTTGGAATTGTATATTTGTTGGGGCAATGGCAAATATTCTGTTCTCACCAACACAAAAAATGGTGACAATGGAGCCATTGTCACGCCTATGACAACAACGCACACCGCTTTAGTAGCTTCTTCGTATTGGGGGCAAGGGCGGCTAATAAAAATGGTGACCATTACCCACTTTCTTGTAGTGCATGGGGAGAGAAAATACTTCTAGACGGTGGAGGAAAAATCAGAGATGTGAAGGGTGAGGAAAGAAAAGAAGAAAAAGAAACAAAAATTAATGGTGTGTATTAATTAGAAAGAAATTATTTATGGGAACTTTTAATGTAAATTTATAGCCTAAGTCATACTTGAAGCTTACTATGTTGCAAATTTTAAGTGGATGATAAAGTCATGTTTCAAGTCAAACCCCACAGAAGTTTTCTTTCAAATTCGGTGCATAAATTTGGGCACTTAGGTAATTAAAGCATGTTACCATATTTTAGTTCCACCAAAAGATTGCTCTCTCAAACCGGGGTTGGAAACTCCTAACTCCTACCTCATGTTCTTTTTATACATTTGAAGGGGGATTAAGAAATAGGTATCGAAGTCAACACAAATATTAAATTATATAATACATCATCACCATACATGTGAGCTAACTTGAGACCATCACCAGGGATGAAGTCAGAGATTTGTATGAATGAGGGCATCCTCAAACAGCAAAGTCATAATTAAAAAATTCAAGAATTTACTAAACAAAATACTTATATATTAATCCAGAAAGTTTTTCATACAACATTCCCTTACAATATCCCTCGATGCGTTTTCATGTTCTGAAAGCGTTGTATGACAACATTATTACCAATATCATAAAATCTATCTCTCTCTCTCTCTCTCTCTCTATAAAAATAACCATGTTATCATTCATCCATTGATCTCCCATCTGATTTCTCAATTGATTCTTCAGAAATTTCATGACCGAAAATGCTCTTTCAACGGCTGCAGTAGCAACTGGATATCCACAATGTTTTATAAGCAAGCATGTGTTTTTTGCATTGAACCATTTTTTTTGCAATATCTCCAATCCTTTTTAAACCTGAAAACTCAATGTTACACTGCATATCCACAATGTAAGTCTCAAGTTGAATATTTTAATTTAAAGTGAATGGTGGATCATTGGGATGCAAAAGACAATTTTTAATTGTTATTTAATTAGTGTTACTTTAGGGAATTGGAATGCATACAATTTTAAAATATATAAATTAAAAAAAAAACTCAGTGGGGGCATCCGCCCCCTCCCTAAGCCCACTGTTTGACCATCACCGTACATGTGAGGCCTCTTGGCTTCTACCTCGTGTGTTTAAGTTTTACAATAAGTTATCTCAACCTATAAATATTAATTTTCATATATAACTTATATATATCCTGCAAAATGAAGTACTAATGTCACGCCCGATCCTGAGATATGCTCATGATCGATACATGACGTCATCTCGTACATGTACATCTATTGTGCCTCGTCTTTGAGACATGAACAAGACACCATTCAAGGTCCAATAGCGGAATAGCTTTTCATTTACTTTATATGGCTACATTTAACCTCTATGCTAGACTACCTACGTACGCTAGAACGGGATCAAACCATTCATAATTCACCCTTTGTTAAACTTTGACATTTTGCATGCTACTTCATAGCAAAGAACATAAAAATCTCAAATGACTCGATGGAACTCGAAGAGCATAAGTCACTGAATTCTAAACCACATAAGGAATCATATGACAACCAGGATGGTCATTTTATTGACCTTACAGATCACCACATGATACATCAACAAACCACAATCAACATCGTATAATATTTCCATGAAACAATGACGGATAATATTAATCTTTAACTATATTAATCAAACAACCAATCAACATCATTATAAAGCCATGTTTTATAAAATTATAAATAAACTAACTGAAAATCTCGAAGTAATCACCCAGACGGCCATCTTCTTATTGATTCACATTCTCAATTCTTCCGTTCATGAACAATACAGAGGAACTGTAAAGATTTCGAGAGATATAGTTACAGAACAATTCAATGGAACTGAATAGAAAGAGGGATTCCGAACCACTCAACGAAACACCATTCAAGAATGCGTATGGTTCCCTAATGCATAATAACCAGGCATGACCACCTAGAGATGTAACGTGACCAAGAAGGCAGTAACCCTCAAATGCGGATTAACCAAACAGAGTCACCCCTCAAATGCATATGGTTCCCTAATGCGAATTAACCAGGTGAAGTCACCCCTCGAATGCGTATGGTTCTCCAATGAGGATAACTATGCAGAACCACCTATGGAAGTAAACCGAGTAGGCAGTGGCCCCCAAAGTGGATTAACCAGGCAGAGTCACCATTAGGGTGCGCGTGATCCTCCTATGCGGATTAACCAGGCGAAACCACCCATAGGGTGCGCATGGTCCCCCAACATTAACCAGGTGGGACCAGGGACATGCCTTCAATAGTTGGTTCCCCAATACAGATGAACCAAGTGAAACCACCTATGGGAATATTGTAATTTGTAACAAGGTAGGAGCACTATTCTAAAAATCCCCGCCTAGCGCCTCCCAGGCGCTAGGTGGCTGGTCACTGCCTCGATTAATGCCTAGGCATTTGAAAATTAAGAAAGGGCGCCTAGACCGCCTAGACCGCCTAGGCACCCACCTAGCCTCGCCAGACCCACCTAGGCACCTGCCTAGGTTGCGACTCATTTAGATAGAAAATAGATAACTTTCAATTTGCATTTAATTTTTTTTAATAAATTGTCAGAGACTTGTTAAATACTTAAATTAGCATGCACTATATGCTTGTTCTCCATGTTTTCATTATGTTCCAATACTTCATAATACATATGCCATTCTATTTTGTAGTTTATGATGAAATTAGAAATATTTAAAGTATAAACAGACACTTATTTACACGAAATATAATGGATTTACTTAAATCCGCCTAGTCCGCCTAGGCGCTAGGCCCCAACCCACCACCTGACTAACGCCTAGCGTCTTTTAGAACCTTGGGTAGAAGTGAATCCCCAATGCGGATTAATCAGGCAGAGTCACCCTTAGAATGCGTATGGTCCACCAATGCGAATTAACCAGGTAGGACCATCCATGTACCACTGCTACATGGTGCAGTCACATCATCACACATCACACATCACACATCAAGTCGACATGAATTATAATTATTAGCATACACACTATCAATTCCACAACACAAACGAATATCTACTCACTCATACATACAAGTTCTACCAAATAATTCTAACATGGTTCTAGCTCATATTTTCTTACTAGAAATCACACATATGATTTATATCTTCTAGTAGTTCAATAATTTCATAAGTTTTGATAAGGTGCCACTTGCACACAACCCGAGATATACATCAACTGGTATAGCTCGCTGGACAAGATGGGCCTAATAGGGTCTACCTAGTCTCTAATAATACTAGTTTTTGTATTAAAGAACAATTCAGGAAATGTGGACCAAAAGTCAACCATCGGTCAACGTGCTCAACGGAACGATCAACAACCCCAGTAATCCAATCCTGTAGATCCGCCCACTGGATATTTGATCTGTAATACATCAACTGGTATAGCTCGCTGGACAAGATGGGCCTAATAGGGTCTACCTAGCCTCTAATAATACTAATTTTTGTATTAAAGAACAATTTAGGAAATGTGGACCAAAGTCAACCATCGGTCAACGTGCTCAACGGAATGATCAACAACCCCAGTAATCCAATCCGGTAGATCCGCCCACGGGAACTTTGATCCGTAACTTTCTAAAAGTCTCAATGTATTTCTAGGACAACATATTAAAAATTTGCGACAATCTGAAGGTCGAATCTTTAGTCAATCGTAATTTTAAGTGGTTATCAAGAATTGGTCCTACAAATTTAGAAATTCAATCCGGGAAGACTTTTACATCAGATTCCCAATCCATAAATTTCTAATATTCTCAAATATTACACCCAACGACATATTATAATTTCGTAACGATCTAACGTTTGGATTGATGTCAACTATAAATGTCAATAATCTAAGATTCTTCAATCTGGAAGATCTGTACATCAGATTTCCAATTTGTAAATTTCTAAAATCCTCAAATAATAACCACAACAACATATTAAAGTATCATAGCGATCCAATGGTCGGATCGACATCAATTTTGAAAATCAAACAACGGTTATACTTTCTATAAATCAAATTATCGAACCATCGTATGTTTCAACAAACGGACCTTGGAACCAAACCCAAGACATTGAAGACATCTCACTGTCCAAAATTCCATTCTACCAAAGTCCCACTCACCGCTAGGGGTGGCGGTTCAGAATCTTTGTTATCCGACCAATTACGATTTCTACCAAATTTTACAAGCAAATAAAACTCAGTATAAGGAATGATTTTCATAACTGTGATGAAGTCTAATATGGACGGAAGACGGCGTAAATTGTCGAGAAAGTGGCAGGTGGCCAAAGTGATTCAGCGCCACTTTGCTGCCGCCGCTGCACCATCAGATCGTTAGGGCCCACAAATCACCTCCTAGGATCGTGGGCCTTCGACTGGATGTGGTGGTTGACGTCAAAGTCAACTGAATCGTAAAATCGCCATGTGGGTTCCTTAACGGAATCCTTTCCCTCGTTTTCCTAGAGCCTTCCAGAAGCATAGGGTCCAAAAGACCATTTCGCCCTTGCATTTACTCGCATATTTCTCCTTCGTTACTACTTCGATTTGCAAACGGTTTTCGCTTACGCGTTCCTAGAATCTACCCAAAAATACAGACTGACCCAAAAGGTCTATAGATTTTTAATGATTCGTTACAAAAATTCAAACTTTGTAACTAAGTAACAAATCTAAAATTCATGAAAATAAAATAAATTCGCATAAGTACAAAATATGTAAAATTAAATAGTGAAATCTAAAGACAGGATTTCACAACTAAATTACTTTTCGTCCGATTAAAATTTAACCTAATTAATGGTACATCTAGAACTATATCCATGTTCTATCCACCTAACAAGGCAGCCCCTTTGCTTAACCATTTCATCGCAACTTATACATATAAGATAACAAGCAAAACTAATTCAATCAACAAAAGGTGAAGAATTGAAAGAAACATTAGAGCTAGTTCATTAATTTCCTAGTCGAAAGCATCAGAATGAAGCTTCCTACATGTTTCTACTCTAATCGAAGTTCTTGCCTTCGTAGGTCTGACCAAACTGCCAATTCTTAGGGGCAATATTCACTGAAGTAATGGTTCTTCCATCACTCTCACCAATCCTAAATGTCAATGACTCCCCAACAAGCTTAGCATCGGTGGTCCACCTCTGACCCCACATTCGCTTCAACGGCGTCCATGGAAGCTTGCCGTCACCCTTCACTTCGACACTTGTTACATCCCCAGAGCCTCCGACATTCCAAACCATCACTTCATTGAAATAAGGATTCCCAGTTATTGTGAACCGAATGCCTCCTTGTTTTTTGCATGGTACTCTTCGATATTCAACTGGGACAATGCCAGCCTTGTACTCAGCAATCTGGAGGAAGATGGGCTTGGCTATATCGAAATGCTCACGTGGCGAATTGCACCATCCTCCATTGTCACTTGGGAGGTTGTAGTTTGGAGGGCAGTGGTTTGTTGCTGTGACTGACACAACTGGCTGCCCGGGCTTGCACCATTGGGGTGAGTCTACACACCTGATTTCGAAGCATGCACCACACGACTGCCCTTTGTTGAACAGTGCATCGCTTAGTGCTACAGTTTTGAGGCCATAACCTTCTTTAACAACATCATGGTAACCACAAGCTCCACCTAGTAGGTTCAAAAAATTTCATGAATTAATGAGTGCTAGTTTTTTTATTAGAAGCACGCCATAATTTCTATTAAAAATGCAAGTGTTTCATTGAAAAGCACGTTTTGCTCTTATAAAAAGAGCTTTTCGGTGTCCAAAAATAGAGAGAGGATCCTAAGATCCTTCAATCATATCCGTTCATTATACATTGTGTGGTCAATTTTCGTCATGTACTGTTTATATAATTCTAAATAAAAAAATTACAATAATTTTTGACCGCACAATGTACAATGAACGGATGTAATTTAAGGATCTTTCGGATCCTCACTTCCAAAAATATTGCTAAGCATTCCAAAAACATTATCAAACATTCCCTAACGGCTAATAGAGAAAAATCTTTGGGCAAGCACTTTCCATATAAATTTGCTAAATCATGTGAGCAATAGATTCCCTTGTAAGAAATTGGCTGGGTATGAGGATGGTTCAAAATACATGGGAATGGGTGAGTTATTAAGCAGTATGATGTCGTTCTTGTCATCGTCTTTCTCAACTCAACCCCATGCCCAGTATCATGACTCAGATTAAAAAAAAATCCCTTTGAAAAAAAAGAAAAAGCAAAAGCAATAGTATTAAGAGACTTCAAAGAATAAAATAAAAAATAAATAAATAAAACCAGCTCTCTCTCCTACTTCCTCTCTCTCTCCCTCTTCTGATTCCCTGAGTTCCTCAAAACTCATAGTGACGCTAGTTAACTGCATAAGAGCCATCAGTCTCGAATAGAACTTAGTGAAGAAAATAAGGAAAAGATTCTAGTTGAGACTCTAAAACCTTGAAAAGTCTTTAGAAATCAGAAGAATAACTCTAATTTTTTCTATGTGGAAAAAATGTTAGGTAGGCCCGGGACCCTTATGGTCCCTTCATGGCTCCGCCCTTGTTGATAGGGTTCATACCAAAGGTTCCAGAGCCTCCTTCGTAGCATGTGGCATGAGCATGCTTCCAAGGGCCAGGCTTGAACTTTGGCCCAACCCTATCGTGATCCTGCTCGGCTTTAAGAAGCACACGGTCGGCAGCAGAGACATGAACATGGTCAGGGAGAAGAAGAAGAAGACATAGCAGGATTGGCCCCAGGAGGGCTCGCAAAGGCAATGCCTTCATCGTCATGACGTTGGCACTCGGTGAGGACATTGGCATGGCCATTGCTATCTTTCTCTCTTTCTTTTTATTTTTTAGATATTAATTTTCGGCGTCAGTTGAGTATGTATAGTACAAGATGCAGGTTATTTTTGTAGTTTGACCATTTCTTTTTGTAGCGTTTATTTCGGTTAAATTAGTTGGATGATCGTATTTAGGATGTTAATTGATTCGTACATGTCATAGCTATATAGGAGGAAGTAGACTAGGACCAAGATCTTCATCTGTTTAGGTCCCATTAAATGTGCCTTCCTTTCTATAGCAAATCAGGGTCAACAAACTGATTAGGTAAACTAAAAGGGCAAAGTACACTTGATTTAGATGACCGATAACAGTTTGTAACCAATACCATTTTGTGCTTAAATTGGTGCGGTTAATTCTAGCAAGCAAATTTGGCACTAAACTCTTCCCAGATAATTCGTAGGCAAGTAGTCTTCATGACAATCTTTTTATAGATAAATTGAAACTGGATCAAAAACGATAAAAAACTTATATAGAGCAGACATACCAAATGTAGTCATCAGAACAAACCTTACTCGGAGAAAACCATGTGGGAAATCTCTAGAGCAAGAAAAAGAGGCCACATATCCCAAAAGCAATAACACATACAACGCTGCATTTCAATTCCATGAGAAATACAATACAAACTCATTAGAAATACAATATAATTTCTTAGCCACGAAAAGACTGTTGTACGCTAAAAATCAATTAACGTGTGGTAACACATGATTCTGTATTCTTGGCAACCTAATAACGAGTAATCGACCACAAGGATAAGTGAGAACATATGTCGAAGGAATACTTAAACTAATAGATCATTAGGGAGGTTTGTGTAAGACATTTATACAATATAGCCCATTGATCATAGATATGCTATTGAATCACAAAACACAGCAACAATATTTCAATCACAGGAATCAAAAAGAAACATACCTGCAGAACTCGACGCCGAAGAAAAAGCCATCACAGCCTTGGAACTATTAGCCTTCTCCTCTTTAGCAAATCACAATTGCTCTCCAAATAATAGGTCTTTGGTACGAAATAAGCAGATTACTTGCAAGAGCAGTGCCTAATGTTCATATATATACATATACACTACGAATGTTTTCCTAACTCATTCTCCTATTAGAATCAGTATAGGAAACAATCTTCCAAAAGGTATCGATAAAAACAAGGACTCCTAACCATGGTTAAGTCCAAAACCCGAGATAACTCTTAATATCAGTAATCCTAATTGGAACAGGATTACCCCAGCTTATTAACCAGACTTTTCCATACACTATAACCGGTTCAACATGTAAAACTCATACTCACACTCTAACAGTTTGTTATCAATTAGGGTGAGCCCAAGGAATACCTTAAAAGGTTAGACGAGATATAAGAAAGTTGCAATTCTAAGACACATATTTGTTGACCCTAAAAACTACCAAGCCCACGTGGCGTGCAGGCCGAGTTAATAATAAGCTAACTATGTCCTTCGATTGTGTGTGGGGTGTGCCAACTCGTCGGCCAAGCTCGGTTGGGGAGTAAAATATGTTGATGTGGCGCTGAGCGCGCTGTTGACTTCTCGATTTTGCGACTACGGCCGAGGAAGGAATACGTCTCGACATTCGGGTTCTAGAGCTTGAAGACAAGGCTGATTTTTCTGCAAAGTTCACAAATCGTCGACGTCGAGTTCGGTCATGGTAATTACATTCGTGAGAGTATAAGCACGCCGAACTGGTACCAGACTATATGGACACAAATACATGAACGAGATGAATGTTTTAATGGTAAATGTGGTTCAAATGTCGGAATGCCGAACCCTAAAAGATACTTGTGAATACCCAATCATAAAATAAAACTCTGCGTTCAATGTGCCGAGCCTAATAACCTGTAACACCTTACTTCGCCAAGAAGGCTAATGAGATGACCTCTACCAACAAGGACTCAGAAATCCATGTCGACCGAGACTTGGATAAATAATCAGTCGGCCTCGAAGCAGTGTTGTCTATCCAAAATGAAGGTGCTCCTTGATCGGTTAATTCTATGGCTCTAGTACTGTCTATCCAAACTGAAGATCTCGCCGGTTGCTGCCACCGTGCTGTTTATCCAAACTGAAGATGTGTTGGCAGGAAGAAAAGGGAAGAGGATAAAATCTCAAAGGTTGTTGAGAAGCTTTGCGCATGGCAATTTGTGTGTTGAATTGGAGGGGGCATTGAATGATGCAATCCCTTCTCTATTTATAGTAGCGAATCCCCTCATGGCCGAACTAAAAATGGACTAGGATTAGAACTCCTCAACCCAATCCGATCAGGGTCCGGACAATCCTAATTCCTATAGGACTTTGAACTAAGCTCTTTAACAAACTAGATTCATCCCCTTGTTGCACTAGGATTCGACTAACTCACCCTTATCCAAACCAAACTTCTTCATAATAGAATTTGGCCGACCTTGATTGGATGACCCATAACAAGATTCTAGATGAATGCTATTGGGCCAACAATGACTCTAAGCTTGGCCCAAAATAATATTTTGGGCCCAAACAGTATCTTAAGTCAATGTAATTAATAAAATATGGATTTGAGACTTCCAATCTAATAAATAGAATACATTTTATAGGCGGATCTGACCTAATGTAACATATTATTTAAACCCTCCGATTTGAGGGTGATTCGACCACCTCCCACCAAATTCTTGGACCACTCTTCAAGGACGACGTCCCAGAAACCATCACCCAGATGCTAAAGGCCCACTGCCTAGAACCTTTATTCCAAGGGTATGACTAGTCGAAGTGGGAATCAGCCAAACCCCATGGAGCCTGGCCCTCGACCTTTGCGGCCTGGGCTGCTTGGGTCACTCGAATAGAGCCATACTTCAGAGACGAGTGGAAGGCTCTCAGTATCTTTGATGCCATCAAACTTTAGACCCATGAAATCATTATGGACAAAGAGCTCTTGATGGCCGCCTTGAGCTTTTGGTGTTCGGCCACCAATACAATGGTCTTTCCTCTCGACCCTATTGGCCCGACCGTGCTAGACATCATGACTATACTTGGCACTTCTCTTTCTGGTCTTCTAGTTGATACCGCTCTTTCTCGATATCTAAAGGCGGTCTTCGACGAGTGTGTCGTCGAAGCTTTAACGGATGACGGTTAGGAGCCGTCGAAACAAGATGTGCACAAGTTGCACAAAAACTTCTTCAACTATATCACCCTGATCACCCAATTCGCTGGCTCGGATGGGGAAACTCTCAAGAAGGGAGAGCACAAGGCCTTCTTGTTCTACTGGTAAAATAAATTCATTTTTAGTACCAAGTCAAACAAGTGCTTGGCCGAGAACATACCGGTGGCCGAAGCCCTGGCAAGTGGCCATATCTTGGCCCTCAGCTCGACCATTCTTACTAACCTCGACCGGTGTTTGGCCGAGGTTTCTGTTGGGAAAATCAACCCGCACCAGAATGGCCCACTCTAGATCTTCCAACTCTGGCTGCAAGTTTACTTTCCCATGCTGAGGCTAGAAATCCCAAGTTTCAACTATTCCGAAGCAATAGGTCTCCAACTGGCCTCGTGCCCTTTCCTGCTCACTCGGCCGAAGAAATCTTCAAGCATTTCTTCAACTCAAAGATCTCTCAGACGACGAATTTCTAGTCTGCCGCTGCGAGAAATACCTGTCCTCCATCACACTCCCAACATCGGCATGGGAATAAGCAAAAGTGGCCGACCTCCGACAGTCCTGAGGGTCATTCACCCTAGCTCGTGACCTTCCATTCAGTTACGACACTCAGCGGGCTAGTTGGGAAGTTTACCATCCCAACTTCCTAGCTCGTTAACTAGGCTTTCTTCGGGGATGTCTTATGCCACTCCTTACTTCTCACTCTCTTTTGAGCCGAGAATGCCTTTCGGCTTCTCGTAGTGGGAGTGCGAGGAAATCGAGAAGGAATTCCAAGAGCTATGCACAAAATTCCGCCTTCGGCCGAACACTCCAGAAACCCACTATACCAGCACCTTCACTGATTGGTATGATGCTTACATCAAAGATTTCATCGGTGTTTCGGTCAAGGAAACTTCAAAGAAGCTTTTTGGCGATCAGCCACAGAAGACTCTTGCTCCAAAATCCAAATAAACGACTCAAGGTATACATCTCTTTATTTCTCTTTTTTTCTCTTCAACTTCATCTATTTAAACTTCATTTTGACTCAAACTCAGTTTTTCCAGGTGGGCGTGCCATAAAATGAGCCGATGTGGTTGTGAAGGTCACGGCCAAAAAGAAACTCACTCTTCCTCCCAAGAAGGGTATGACCATCACTCCTCCTTCAACCGAACCAACTCCAATAGCGACCGACAACGTTGCCCGGCCCTAAAAGTGCATCAAGAAATAGGCAAAGAAGGGAGAGCGGGAAATTCACATCATTTCAAGTCAGACCAATGGAGTAACCACTCCTAGTATCCCTCTCCCTTCTCCTATCATCCAGGCCTCGACAGAAATACTGCAAAACCCTTCGATGGATCAGGCGACTAAGGTTTGACTCGCTACACAAGTCATTGTTAAACCGGTGGTTGCCCCATTGGTCGAGGGTCTTACAACTCCGAGGCCAGCCATTGCTCCTGATGTCTGCCTAACAGCTGCTGCTTTGGAGAAGGCAGCCACTACGGCCGAAATAAACCCTTCCCCAAATCCAAAGAATACTCTAGTGATCGTCCTGGAAGAAGAGGTACGGCCATTCTCTTTAATAATACTCTCCTTTTATTTTTTATGGATCTCTTGACTAATGAACAATCCTCTTTCATGACCAGGAGAACGAGAGTGAAGTACCCTTGCTGGTGAATTCTATGTTTACTATTTTTTATTACATAATTTCATTATATGCTTGACCAGCCGAACTACCAACTACCCATCCCCAGCCAGCGGTCGAGGCGGCTGGCCAGAACAAAAGCAAAAGCAGAGACGTCGGTTCGTCCCCAAGACCAAAATCTCAGCATTCCTCCTCAGGAGGTCACTTCGACTTTTGTAAGGCTCAATCATTTTCTTTTATTAATTTCAAACCTTAGAATTCTAAACCAAGAAAACATTAAATGCCAAGTGTCCAATCGCTCATTTCACCAAAAATTCTATGCGCCGAATGAAGTTCTTTATATTTGCTGGCCACCCCAGTGGTCATCAAACGTAGATAACCTTTATTGGCCACATGAATTAAAAGGTTGCCTTAAACACTGGGCTCACCCATTAAGCACTTTGGGTTCTAGCAACGAACCAGCAGACATGGCCGAAGTCTCTACACGACAGGTCTAACACAACTTTCTTATCTGCCATCCTTTCGATTTTTCTTCTTTGACAACTCTTTTCTTGTGCAATCTTTATGGGAGGTCGAGCTAGACGCCATTCTCTCCAGTACTTTAGGGACGGCTTGGCCTTCCACTACCGTAACCGAGCCTTTTGTAACTATGACCGAGTCTAGCGCCATTGCCAAGCAGCATGAGCTTTCTCTCTCGGCTTCGTAAATCCTTCAACGTAAATGCCTTGATCATGTAAGAGAGTGTCTGAACGACCTTGCAATGGATGGCCTGTTGAGGAACAAGAGTGTCGTTCACCTGTCTACTGTCCTAGAAAGAGCCCATCAATATTTCACTACCTTCGAGAGGGCTCTTCAGGCACAGGATGACCTCAAGGCTATAATGGTTACTAATTCACCTTCACCGAATGTCTTTTGCCTAACTCTTCGATTATAAGCTCGTTTGGCAATCTTATTATGCGCCATCAGTAAGTTATAGGCATCAAGCCGAGCTTCCTCCAAGTCCTTAAACTCTTGCCTCATGGCCTGATTATACTTGGCACTTAACAAACTGCTTTGTTCGATAACTCGTAACAAGTTTATGCTTAGCTCGACCGGTAGCATCGCATCGTGTCCTTAAGTCAATGCATACCTGTTCTGATCAGAGTGAAGTTCGATATGCCCATAATGCCTCATTTAACTTCAAATGCCACATACCAGGCTTTTCTTTTATCATTTTCTCAAGGATACCGATTAGAACTTTATTACTTGCTTTGGCCTGTCCATTTGCTTGTGGGTAATACGGCGTTGACTGATCGAGCTGAATTTTCACACTCACCGCGTATTCTTTAAACCTGTCGGCTGTAAAAATTATGCCGTTGTCCGTTACAATTGTTTCTAGTATATCGAATCTTGTCACGATGTTTTCTTCTACAAAATTATAGACCTTTTTAGAAGTTAACTCGACGTATGACTTCGCTTCGACCCACTTGGTGAAGCAATCTGTTACTACGAATATCCATGTATGTTTTGCTGATCCAAAAAACAGCGTAATTTTTCCAATTACATCCATGGCCCATTCTCTTAACGGCCATGGTTTGGTGAATGAGTGAAGTAATTCAACTGGGACTCTCTGTACCAGGTCATGGATTTGACATTGTACACACCTTCGAGCGCATTCAATGCAATCTTTCAACATACTCGGCCAGAAATAGCCATGTCGGTGGAGCAACCACCATGTTTTGCATCCAGATTGATGAACCCCACATATCCCTTCGTGCACCTCTGTAATAGCTTGGACGGCCTCTTCCGGGCCGAGTTACAATAGCAACAGATCGTCTTCACTTTTTTGGTATAACTCATTCTGGTACATTACGTAATTTGAGGCATGTACCTTTATCTTGCGATTGTGGTTGCCACTGGATTATCAAGATATTGCATAATTGACTTTCTCCAATCGTCTGATAATGTCTCGATCGCACAAATATTTATAGGATGCTCATGTTCCAACAACGAAGGTATGGACATAACTTGTGTACGGATCACGTGATCGTTTTGGAGAACTTGCTGATTAACCAAGGTTGGGTGTAGACATCGTACTACTGGTATGACCCGGCCTAGTTCGCCCTAGAAGTTATGCTCCAGAGGCTATTTGAGCCAATTCATTTGCGTCAGTATTTCAAACTCGTGAGATGTGCTTAAATGTAATGCCTGCAAACGATTCGGCTAAATATCTGGTAACCATGTGCTAGGGCGCTAGAGTATAACTTATGCAATGAGAAATCCCATTGAGTCTGTTAATCATAAGTTCTAAATCGCCAAGGACGAGCAAGCAGGTTGCCCTCAAGTCGTGAATGACCTTAAGGCTGATGATAAGGGCTTCGTATTCGGCTTGATTATTTGTACAGTTAAAATCCAACTTGAGAGAAAAATACCATCAGCAGTGATTAGGAGACTAGATGATGATTCCAACGTCAGTCGAGGTACTAGAGCCATCAAAATACATCGTCCTATAATTATCACGTGTTTCCACGATGCCAATTTCAACGTCGTTGCCCTCAAAACCGTATGGGGGGGGATGTTGAGCTAAGAAATCGGTCAGCACCTGTCCCTTAAAGGCTTTTTGGGGCACGTATTGCAGACTAAATTTGGACACCGCCATTGTCCATTTTCCAATTTAGCCTTTTACTATCAGCCGAGTGAGCATATAGCGAATAACATATGTCTGGACTATGACCTGAGTAACAGAAGGGAGCATGTAATGCCTGAGCTTAGTCGCAATGAAGAACAATACCAAATAGAGTTTTTCGACGGCTGGATAATTTATCTCGGCTGAGTTAAGAGTCCAGCTAAGATAAAAAAAAATGGCCTATTCTCGCCTAATGTCATTGTCTTGTGCAAGAAGAAAACCAATGGATTCCTCGGCCGCTGAGATATACAGCTTAAGAGGTTTTGAATTTGTTAGAATCCTTGAGTTTCAAGAGCATGGAGAAAGCCTTCATTTTCCTCGTCGAGTTAGAAATGAAACGGCGAAGGAAATTGATTTTGCTGAGTAAAGATTGTAGTTGCTTCTTGGTGGTCAGGGTGGAGCATCGATGATCGCTCGAGCTTTATTTTTATCTACCTCAATGCCACGATGATGTACAGGGAAACCTAAGAAGTTGACACACCAAAAATGCATTTGGCAGGGTTCATTTTAAGGTTATGCTGGTGCATGCGAAGGAAAGCTTGTCGAAGAACATCTAGATGTGATCGACAGTGTTTCAATTTTACCACAACATCATCGATATATACCTCAACGACTATGCCAATTAGGTCATGAAAATGGTATTCATAACGTGTTGGTACGTGGCCCCAACGTTCTTAAGTCTGAAAGGCATGACAACCCATTCGTAGGTCCTGAGTGCTCCCGGGTAACGAAAAGCAGTTTTGTGGACATCAGCCTCGGCAATGAAGATCTGCGGCGTCAATTAACAAGTTTGAAATTGGCATTGGATATTTGTCTTTAAGGGTTGCCAAATTCAAATTACGAAAATTGAAGCAAATACGTAAAGTACCATTTTTCTTTAAAATAGGGACAATATTTTCTAACCATTCGATATATCGAGCTGCCCGAATAAAATCGACGTTTAAAAGTCGAACGAGTTCCTCTTTTATGCCGAGTTAAACTTCGATCGAGAATCGTTGAGGAGGTTGGAAGAAAGGTTTACACCCAACCTTAATGCGTAATTCGTGCTTGACGAGTGATCGATCCAGGCCAGGCATCTCATGGTAACTCCAAGCAAAACAATCTTTAAATTCTTTAAGCAATTTACAAAGCTCGTCTTTCATAGGTTAGGGTAACAAAGCACTAATAATAAAGGTCGAAGGTTATCGGCTATTCCAACATTTATTTCATTCAATGGATCTTTAACTTAGGGCCGACTGTCTTAAAGCTCGGCTAGGGCAACTTGGACCTTATTAGGTGACAGGACTTGACCGTTGTCTCATTCGGTGAGGAACTCGACTAAGTTCATGCCAGAATTCAGTTGCTTGTAAATAGTATACCAATGGGCCAGTAGGAGTTCCATGATAAATGAAATCGCGGCCCGGCGTCTATCCTGTTTGGTATCAAATATCGGGATCGTCAATAAAGTTAACCAATGTAAGTCTTGCCGAGTCCTGCTAAACAGTCTTGGCACCCACCTCGTTGGTTTTTTGAACTGAGATCCGAGTTGGCTGCCCGTTGTCGTTGAAACACTGCAGGGTGATGTAGCCAACATGATCATCATAATAGCGAGCTTGAATCATATTGGCTTCGAAAGGCTGATTATCGACCGAATGAACTACGACTGATTTGTTTTCCCAGAAGATGAGGACTTGATATAATGATGAAAGGATACAGCTAGTTTGGTGGATCCAGTCACGACTGAGCAATGCATTGTACCCAGTCTTTGAGTTGACAATAAAAAATACAGTCATGTGATTTCAACCTGCGATATTTACCTCTAAAGGAAGCGCTCCCTTAGTTTGAGATTTGTCACCGACAAAGGTTATCATGGTTATGCCTGATGAAATAAGTTTGTCTTGGAACGACGTAGTGTCTTCATGATAGAAACGGGTATAATGTTGACCTTTGCTCCACAGTCGACAAAAATTTTGAAAATTGGGTATCCTTCAATATATGTCGTGACATACAACAACTTCAAGTCATGAACGTTAACGGATGAAGAACGAGGAAATAGTTCGGAGAAAGCTGCCTTGAGTTTATCTTTTTTGCTTATCGGCTCAACTTCTTCAGTGGCCATAAAATCGACTTGCGTGGCTTCATCGACAACCACGTCGCTCCAGGAAATTTGGTTAAGATGTGGTTGGTCGGAACTCTACAGGTAAAACATGGACCATGCTGATTTCCATGTTGTCGAGGACTGAAGAGCCCATCGGGTCATGATTGTCGTCCTATGGATTTTTGGGCAAGGTATCTTGGTCATGGGCATTACTCGCTTGATTTTCTTCAGCTGATGTGAGAATTCGTTCTTGCGGCATCTCTTCCGGAGCCGCTTCATTCTGAATGTTGATCTTGGGCTCGCTTGGTGTTAGGACTTGGTTTTGCTCTTGTGAAGCCTTGTGAGTCTGCTCCTGATATGCGATGCGGGCACCTCTTGTGTCCAGGTAAGCATCTAATCACACCACGCGTTCTTTTTCATCAGCCGTAAAACCAAAGAGGGCAACGGTTGAGAAAACTTCAAAATGATACCTCAAATATTGGAGGTCCTCAAGAAAGAAGGGAAGGTCGGCAATGTTGATATCATTATATGGGTCTACCTCAAAGCTGAGAACTCAGGCCCCATGTATACGCTAAAACCTAGCCTTTATTCCCAAATTCGTGGTTTTTTGAATGATTTGTTCGGCATCGGGGTAAGTTAGCGCCAGATCAAGAGCCTCTCGGCATGCTTTTGGCAGGTCGTACAAGTCATTCGTCGAATGCTTCTTCTGAAATTCTTGCATGTATTCCAAAGCTTCACCGAGAAACGATGGGTGGAGATTCTGTCTGACTTTAATCAACGGTTCTTGTGGAGGTAGCGGAGGAAGTTTGCTTTCAGCTTCCTTCCAAAAATGCTCAAGGCGAGCTTTTATTTCCTAGGCCGAAGAAGGAGTTTGATTCGTTTCTTGGATTCTTCAATTGTAGTTTCAAATTCACGATCAATTACCTTCTTCCCTTAAAGTAGCTCAGTCATCTTTGCTGCCAACCATTTCTTTCGGCTGCCAGTTAGTAGCTGAGGTAGCCTGAGATGCTCGTCTGCGAGCCATTCAGTCTATTCTTTGGCACCGACGTTTCTACAATTTGGACAACGCAATATACATACCCGTAGGGGAGTTGTAGCTGTACCAACGCTGGTCATGTGGCTCAAGTAGCTTGAATGTGCGCTGGTTCACTAATGAACCTGAGCTGCCAAAGTTGCGTGCATAATGCACCTCATTGTAAAACGGTGCGTCAAAATTAAGACATCGTCTGGCCGAATATGGCTTGTTATCCTATACTTGAAGGCCGAGCCTATCAAAAACTTTCTGGCGTTGGCCTGCACTGAGCACTTTTTGGGATGTTATTGCAGCCGTGGGCGCCTGCTGTGCTATTTCAGCATGTAATGGCTTTTCCTTCGGCTCAGTTAAGATGACGTTTGATTTGCACTGACTACATAAAATCATCAGCCCGTCAATCTTCTTTGCACTGAAGTCCAACATTGACTCGACATAAGCTGGGTTTGAAAAGTATTTGGGTGGCTCGTTGGAAGATAAATCAATCTTCAATCGTGGTTGAGAGTTCTGCTTAAGGACGAATTGCTTTGGGACGAACTCAGCCTTCCTTTTTCCTTTATCCCTTGGTAGATGAGCATCTACCATGCTAACCGTCGCTGAAGGGAAACGATCGGCATCAATGATCATTTGTTTCTCGAGAAACTTAAGTTTGCCATTGTCGATCTAGCTTTGGATGGTGTCACGAAATGCAACACAGTTGTTTGTCGTATGCTTGTTCGAGTTGTGGTATTTGCAATATGTCTTTCCTTTCAAATCTTCGACCTTGGAAATATTATGCCCTGGCCGAAACTTAATGATTTTTGCGAGTAACAACTGGTCGATGATGGCATCAGCCTTGGTGATGTCGAATGTATAGACTTTTGACGTTTTGACGGTAGCTTCCTCAGAGGTCGAGCGGGTTTTGGCATCTTTGGAGTTAGCATGAGCAAATGCTTTCCATATATACGGTTTGTCGATTACTATCTCGACCGCATCAATACTGGCATATTGAGGCTCCTCGCCTTCGGTCGATGCATAACTTATCGTTGGGTTCTTGTAGATCGTCCTTCGGGTTTTGGACTTCGAGACCTTCTCTTCTCGGAGCAAGTAATCATATTGCTTGACATGTTGAGCCAATTCGTATATATCTCAAAGTTTGCCCCCAAGAATTTCTTTTTGTACTCCACATCCAGGCCATTCAAGGTAATCCTAACGAACTCGACTTCAGGAAGAGGTACTCGGCACCAGTTTCTGGCCTACTTAAACCTCGTAAGATACTTCATTGGTGACTCATCAGATGCTTGAGCCATCCTGGCCAAAGACGAAACTGACATTTCTATTCCTGACTAATAGAATTACTCATGAAATTTCTCGACTAATTCCTCCAAGCTTTGGATGGAGCTGGGTGGGAGGTTGATGTACCATGCAAATGCTGAGCCGATTAACGAGAAATTGAACAGTCGTAGTTTATGAAAATCATTGTTAACATCTCCACATTGAGAAGTGAATCTGGCCAAGTGTTCTAGCGAGGACAAGGATGACTCTCCAGCGAAAAGACTAAATGGAATCTTGAATCCCTTAGGATATTCAAACCTTTCTACAAAGGCTGGATATGGGTGAATAAATTTTGGACACTTCGGCTGTTTTTTAAGGCCGAATCAATCATTTTCTGGACTTCAACCATGTTAACAGATGCTGCTTCTGCTCTTTGGTCAAATCTGTCTGATCTACTGCTTGATCTACCTCTTTTCTACAAATCAATCATTTTGAGGCAAGCAGATCTTGTCTCGGCCTGTATCGCTGGCAGGGGATTACTCTTTAGAAGAGGTTGTTGGATCGATTGGCAGGTCCAATGTTATGGACTTTACTAACCAGAACTTTGAGCAATCTATTATGTACAACATTATTATCACGCATCTCTTCAAGTATGTTTTTTACCTCTTGGCTGAACATTTGCTCAAACTGTCGGGATTGTTCTTCAAGTCGTCGTTGAAGAAATGATCTAGTTTGGTGGATCAGAGGCCTCACTATCGTCCTCATCACAATCCTCCACTAGTCCTTCAACAAAAATGCATTTTGTCATTTTGGAGGGGATTTCTGCATCACGAGGCTGACAATTGAGATTAACTTCCTTTTCTCGGCATGTCGCACTTATGGCTTCAGATGTCATGGCAGCAGGACGATTTTGTGCCTGTAACAAACCATCTTGGCCTGGGTTTTGGACATGAAGATTAGTCGTCGACTTTCCCATGACTGTTTTCTTTTTTACTGATCGTGTCTCAATGGTCATGAACTTTGTAGCTTTAGCACTGGGTCCCACCAGGCGTGCCAAAATGTTGCCCTTAAAAACTACCAAACTCACATGGCGCGCAGGTCAAGTAACTAATAAGCTAACTACGTCATTTGATTATGTGTGGGGCGTGCCAACTCTTCGGCCAAGCTCGGTTGGGAAGTAAAATGTGATGATGTGGCATTGAGTGCGCTGTTGACTTCTCGATCTTGCGACTGTGGTCGAGGAAGGAACACGTCTCGGCCTTCGGGTTCTAGAGATTGAAGACAATGCTACTAAGTCTGCGAAGTTTACAAATCGTCAGCATCGGGTTTGGTCACGGTAATTATATTCATAAGAGTATAAACACACCGAACTGGTACCAGACTATATGGACACAAATGCTCGAACGAGATGAACGTCTTAATGGTAAATGTGGTTCGACGTCGGAATGCCGAACTCTAAAGGAAACTTGTGAATACCCAATCATAAAATAAAACTCGGTGTTCAATGTGTCGAGCCTAATAACCTGTAACACCTCACTTCGCTGAGAAGGCTAATGAGATGACCTGTACCAACAAGGACTTGGAAATCCCTGTCGACCGAGACTTGGATAAATAACCAGTCGGTTTCGAAGCAGTGTTGTGTATCCAAACTGAAGGTGCTCCTTGATTGGATGATTCTACGGCTCTAGTGTTGTCTATCCAAACTGAAGATGTCGTCGGTTGCCTTCACAGTGTTGTTTATCCAAACTGAAGATGTGTTGGCGGGAAGAAAGGGGAAGAGGATAAAATCTCAAATGTTGTTGAGAAGCTTTGTGCAGGGCAATTTTTGGAGGGGGCCTTGAATGATGCACTCCCTTCTCTATTTATAGCAGCGAATCCCCTCATGGCCAAACTAGAAATGGACTAGGATTAGAACTCCTCAACCCAATCCGATCAGGTTTAGGCCAATCCTAATTCCTATAGGACTTTGAACTAAGCTCTTTAACAAACCAGATTCATCCCCTAATTCTCAACATCCTTAGCCTTAAGACTTCTTGTTGCACTAGGATTCGACTAACTCACCCTTATCCAAACCAAACCTCTTTGTAATAGAATTCGGCCGACCTTGACTGGACGGTCCATAACAAGATTCTAGATGAATGCTACTTGGCCGAGAATGACTCTAAGCTCAGCCCAAAATAATATTTTGGGCCCAAACAGTATCTTACATGTACCTTAAGTCAATGTAATTAATAAAATATGGATTTGAGACTTCAATCTAATAAATAGAATACGTTTTATAGGCGGATCCGACCTAATGTATATTATTTAATTTGTTGTATTAGTTTAAAAATAGTATACATGTCTATGACAATGATTTGTTGTTTTTGTTTTAAAATAACTAGTGGTAAGCCACGGTTATCCACCCCTTCCGGGGATTGGGAAGACTCACAAGGGCATTTCAGTCTCTACCTCGTCTAATTCTTATCTATTGTTATTGAAAAATAATAATTTAAGTTTTTTATGCATTTAAAATATACACTTGCCACCCAACAACATAGTTAACCGTTAACAAAGGGATGCTGCATATTTGTCTTCACTGCAGGGTGTTGTCTTGTGTACTCAGTGGGAGCCTCCTAGGACTCAAATTATCTGTAATAACTCTTTAAGCTTGTTTTTAATGTGATCGACTCAATTGTATTACCAAAAAATCAAAAAACAAAAAACCCTATAAAATTATAAAAAATTTCGTGGCTCACAAAAATATTATTGAATGGGCAGATTCCAGTAATTTCAAAGAGGGTAATAGATCAAATTTTCAAACCAAATGATGTAGTTGTTGATGATTGAATTATTATTAAGTGTTGATTAATGTGCTTATTTCCTGTTGGTGACACATCATTTGAATCGTAAATTTAATTTAAAATTTTGTTCCACCTAACATTACCCTTCCAAAGAACATATTACTAAGACTATATTAAAATTATCTACATGGTGATACAATCCTGCAACTCTGCTTCTGCTCAATGTATAGAGAGATGTATTTTTCTTATTACGATATCAACAGTTACAACAACAACCTTCTTCTTACAGTATCTCCTTTTATAGTGACTAGGTAGCTTCCTCCCTAAGTCATTCTCTAACCACCTTCACAGACAACAATTCTAACTAATTCTTTAACTAATTCTTGTTTGTCTTAGTCAGCAATTGCCACCTCATCACTACAATCCTGCTCAATTGTCATAATGCACAGAAACCTATCAATACCCCCCTCAAAACAAGGCTTGTAACACAAGACTGAAAACACAACAAAATACAACGCAATATGAACTCAATACATCATAATTGAGACACCATAAGGAATATAGACTTCAAGCCAGCAGAATTCTCCCAAGTTGCATCTTCTGGAGCATGATTCTGCCATTGAACCAGAACTTCAGTTGCTGCCGTGGTCCCTTTCTTGACTATCTTCCTCTCCAATATTGCTACTAGAATTTCTTGTAAATCTCTACATCGATGAGAACTGGTAACTGGACAGTAGGTTGAATGTAATTTCGAATTTTTGGGTAATTTGAGTTCATAAGCAATTGGCCCAATCTAAGCCAACACTTCATATGGGACATAGAATCGAGGTTAGAGCTTGTCGAAGGGATGTGAAGCCAAGGATAAATGCTGATATGGAACCAGTCTCAAATACACCAAATCACCTACTTGAAAGACCCCCTCAGTTCTGTGTTTGTTAGCTTGAACCATCATCCTATTTTGAGCAGCCAACAAATTTGATTTTAAAAGAGATAAGATTCTGTTTTTCTCTTGCAAACAACAATTAACCAAGTCAAGTTTTGTGGTACCAGCTTCACAAACTGGAAGCTCAGGTGGTGGGTGCCCGTAAACCACTTCATAAGGACAAAACTTAGTTGCAGAATGGAAGACATTGTTATAATTATACTCTGCCCAAGGTAACCAAGTCAACCAATTCTTAGGTGTAAGCTGCAAAAACACTGTAAATATGTTTCCAAACACCTAATAACCACCTCCGTTTTCCATCTGTCTGTGGATGATAACCCGAGCTAAAGCACAGATTTGAACCTTGCAGGGCAAATAATTCCTTCCAAAATTTGCTCATAAAGATGGGGTCCCTATCTGATACGATTAAAGTAGGCATGCCATGAAGTTTAAAGATGTGCTTAACAAATAAATTTGCCACAGAAACAGCCATGTAAAGGTGGGAAAGGGCCAGAAAGTGAGCATATTTGGATAATCTATCGGCAACTACCCAAATCATCGATTTACCTTTGCAAGGTGGTAAACCTACTATAAAGTCCATTGAAATGTTTGTCCATACTCGAGAAGGAATCGGCAATGGTTGGAGTAGTCCTGCAGGTGCCAATGTCTCGTATTTTTGTTGCTGACAAGTTGCACAATTGGATACAAACTCCTTGATATCCTTTTTCATGCCAACCCAATAAAAAGACCGATAAAGTCTTTTATAGGTTTTAAGGAAACCAGCATGGCCAGCAATAGCACTACAATGATGTTCTTCAAAGATTTTCAGCTTCCAAGCACTAGTAGGACTCAAGACTATCCTGCCCTTGCATCTCAAGAATCCATTGTCGAACTTGTACTTCAAATTACTGAGCAAAGTTGAATCAGAGCACTGTAAAACTTCTTGGACTTTAGTGGTAATCCAAGTATCCTGCTCTAAATCCCTCCGCAAGTCATCCAACCAACTGAGATAAGGGTAGGAAATAACATTCAATTTCATTGCACAATTCTGGTTTGTAACATCAGTAGGTAATCTGGAAAGGGCATCAGCCACTTGATTATCACAATCTTGCTTGTGTTGAATTTCATAATTGAAACCCAATAACTTGGACACCCTTTTTTGTTGAATTAGAGTGTGAGCTCGATTCTGGAAAAAATATTTAAGGCTGTGATGATCTGTTTTAATCACAAAATGACTCCTAACATATGCAAACAGTGACTGGTTCTGTGGACTAATGGCCTTACTAGTAAAAGCAATAGGTCGTCCATTCTGTTGTACACGCCAATCCCAAATCCAGAGGCATCACTTTCAATAACAAATGGTTGTGTAAAATCTGGAAGTGCCAATACTTGTGGAGAAAGCACGGCTGTTTTTAATGCATTGAATGCAGTAGTAGTTTCTAGAGTCCAATGAAACTTGTCTTTCTTCGTTAAAACTGTTAGGGGGCTGATAATCTTCCCAAACCCCGAAATAAACTTTTTATAATATCCTGTTAATCCAAGAAATCCTCGGAGTGCTTTCACTGATGTAGGTACGGGCCAAATCCCAATAGCTTCTAGTTTACAAGGATCAGCTGCTACTTCATCCTTTGAAACAATGTGATGGAGATACTCTATTGTAGATTGACCAAAAGCACACTTAGATTTCTTCACAAATAAGGTATGGTCTTTTAACAACTGAAAAACCACTCGAAGTTGAGCCAAGTGAGATTCTCAAGAGCTGATATAAACCAGAATATCATCCAAGAAGACTAGAATAAACTGTTGAAGATGTGGCTGGAAAATCTCATTCATGAGACACTGAAATGTTGCCGGCGCATTAGTTAAGCCAGAAGGAATAGCCAAGAACTCTTAATGTCCATTGTGTGTTCGGAAAGTCGTCTTCCCCACGTCTTTCAGATGCATTCTGATTTGGTGATATCCATATCGTAGGTCTAGTTTGGAAAAGAATTGATCCCCAAATAATTCATCAAGTAACTCATCAATTAATGGAATAGGGAACTTATCTTTTATTGTAATCAAGTTAAGTCCCTTATAATCCATACACATTCGCCATATACCTTCCTTCTTCTTGACTAAAATGACCGGGGAAGAACATGGACTGTTATTAACTCGGATAAACCCGACATCCAAGAGTTCCTGCACATATTTTTCAATTTTCGATTTCTGCAATGGTCCATATCTGTAAGGCCTCATACTCGGTGGCTTGCTACCCTCCAACAATGGAATTCGATGATCATGAGACTGATGAGGACGTAAAGTGGTTGGAGTTCGAAAAACCTCTTCAAAGTCTTGTAATAGCTGGTGCAACTCCTGAGATTGTTGATCCGTGAGTGATTCATGATGATGTTCAGTTTCCACAGTTTGGAGTTGAAACAGAAAAGCTCCAATAGAAGATTCTTGCTACAACAATTTCTCCATTTGGAAAGAAGAAACATCTCGAATGTGCTCACTAGTAGTTTCAGGACTAGAAAGACAACAAGTCAAATTCCCTTGTTGGAATTTCATATACATTTTATCAAGGCCCCACAGTACTGGTTCAAGCGTGCGTAAGCACTGTACTTCCAATACAACGTCACAACCCCCAAAGCATACAAATCAGTGATACATTGATAATCTTGAATTTTCAGAGAAACTGCTCCTAAAGATCCAATAGTGTTCACCTTCCCACCATCGACAATCTTCACACTAAAGGATTGAGATGTGTCCAAATGCCCTTTAATCTTTTTCACCAAAGAAGAATCAATAAAGTTGTGTGAACTTTCTGAATCAATGAGAATTACCACGGGACAACTTTTAATGGAGCCTAACACTTTCATAGTCTTAATGGATTTAGGTGTAGGAATACCAAAAAGAGCACAAGATGTGAGTTCAGGTTCCAAGTTCTCATCTTCAGAAGTATCAGTATCACACAAGCGTTGTACATCAATGAGTAATGGTTGCTTCTTTTCACAGATATGCCTTCTGGAATATTTTTTTTTTACAGTGAAAACACAACCCATTTTTCCTACAGTACTCAACTTCTTCAGGGGTTAATCTCCTAACATTCTTAGGTTTCAACTTGTTTTCTCCTGTATGCACATTACTCACATTCTATAAAGGAGTTCGAATTGTAGAAGTACTAAAAGAACGAGAGAAAGGCTTAACCTTTAAATTCGAAAGCTTGGCATCAATCTGATGTGCATAGGCCGTGGCTTCGAGAACATTTTTGGGCTTTAAGATCTTGACATCATGGCGTAATTCAACTTTAAGGATGCCAATGAAGGAAGATTTCAGCAAGGAATGAGAGATATTTGATGTGTGATTCACCAAACGCCTAAATTCCAAAATGCAATCTCGCAATGTCCCTGATTGTCTCAATTTGACCAAACTTTATGCTAAATCTTCGAATTCTGTTGGCCAAACTCTTGACATAAGGCTGCTATGAATGTCTCCCATGTAGGGTAATTGGCTACACAATTCGCCCATTAGAACCACTAAGGGGTTCCCCTTCCAAATGGAAAGAAGCCATCTTGACTTTCTTGGAATCGTCGATGTTAAAAAAATCAAAATAGTGTTCGGCCTTATAGATCCAGGACAGGGGTTCATCACCATCACCCAAACGGGGAAAATCCATTTTGATAAATAGGGGGCGTTGATGGAAAGATTGCGAATGTGGATCAGGGTGATCGAAATTGGGTGGGAAATTAGGGTTCATACCTGGTGGATAATTGGGATCCGAGTGTGTGGCTTCAGAGGATTCGCCATTTGACCCACTGCCCTTCGCTGACAAAGATTGAATCTGTTGCAGTAGCAATTCATTCGCGGCTCGAGATTCCAATTGTAATTCATGGAATTCTTGCTTAAATTCTTCAAACAAGGTTTCAAGCTTGGCAACGCACAACTCCGTTGGTCGTTTGGAAGAGGCGCGAGGCATACATGAGGAAGATCGAGGAGGATCGACGGCACCGGCTCGATACCAATGATACAATCCTACAACTCTGCTTCTGCTCAATGTATAGAAAGATGTATTTTTCTTATTACGATATCAACAATTACAACAACAACCTTTTTCTTACAGTATCTCCTTTTATAGTGACTAAGTAGCTTCCTCCCTAAGTCATTCTCTAACCACCTTCACGGACAACAATTCTAACTAATTCTCTTGTTTGTCTTAGTAAGCAATTGCCACCTCATCACTACAATACTGCCCAATTGTCATAGTACACAACAACCTATCACATGGAAATCTAGTTTATTTTCTCGAGCACGGAAAATGGTACCTTCAAAATTAAGTATCACCGGTATGCCAAATCATTTCATGTAATGCTTTCCTTGTTCAGGGGCCACAATTAACCAACTCAATAAAATTGCAAGAAATTTTTTCCCAGGAACAAATAATTCAAACTTATTTCCAATTTCATGAAAATGTAAGTGAAAAACTAAACATTTAGGAGGATCGAGAATTAGGATCACTGAATTTTGTAATGAAACTGCATTAGGAAAATTGAGTTGGAAAATTCTTACTCAACCAAATAATTAGTGGGTAAAACTGTTATAAAAAAGTATCTGCTAAATAGTTATCTCTTTTAGTTCCAAGTTCCAAGCCTGAAGCTTTTAATTAATTAAAGGTATGATAAATCAGTTCTTTAAGAACTATATTGCTATACCCAGAACCCAGAATTTCGAAGCAATTTCCCAGGCTACACAGACCGACTCCTACGTCCCGTCCTTCCACTTCCAAACAACCAGAGTGACAGAGTCCCAGACGGGCCAGACGGCACAGACCAGTTCTGAGTTCACCCTAATTTTGCTCATTTCTTTTCGTTCAGTTTTCTCAATTTTTTTCAACTTAATTTTGTTTTTTACCAATTCGTTTTAATTTCGTATCAGGACTGCAAAAGCAGCAAACTGCAACAACTGTGTGTAGTATAAATACGGAAAAGGATCATTTTCTTAGGAATCATGTGATCGTGACCATTTATCGTACATCGTACGGTCAGAAATTATTTTAAAATTTAAAATTTAAAATTAAATATAAATAATACCTAATGAAAACTGACCGCACGATGTACAATGAACGGTCACGATTACGGGATCCCTAGAATCCTCAGGAAAAGGATCTAGAGATCCTCCCCGGATCTTTTTCCGTATAAATACTGCAAAAGTAGCAATAATCGAGGCGACTAGCGAGTAGATAATTTTTATAATATATGTTCGACAATTTTTTTTTTTATAATATATGTTAAAATTTTAATTGATATGCTTCTTGTTGCTAATTTTTTTATAACATATGTTGGAATGATGATTTGAATTGTGTTACAATCCTATTTATTGTGGTCGTGTAAATCCTATCATATGTGGGATATCCTTGGTAGATTCTATCATATCTCTTAAACTATTTGAGTTGTAATCATATTGGTGTAAAGAATTTACCTTCCTACTACTATAAATAAATGCATAATAGGTTGGAAGAACACACACCTCATAATTACACATCTCTCTTCTCTCTCTGTGCCATTATAATTGTTTAGTAAATTAGACGGTAGGTAATTTTTCAAAAAAATAAAACAACTCCCTGATAATATGAAGAAAAAAATGCTAAGGATAAAGAAATTGCGGAAGTTTAAAAGAATCTCTTAATAAAAAAAAATTCTAGCTACTTAGTACTATGGTTTAGTGGTAATCATCTTCACTTGTAAGTGAGAGGTCTTAGGTTTGATTCTCGCCAAAGACGAATTTGAACCACATTGTTATGGATGTCCCATTGTGAGGCTTGACCCACTCCCCCACTTCTAATTAGGGGTGGGCATAAAAACCGCCAAACCGCAAAACCGCATCGAACCGTATGAAAAAAAACCGAAAAAAACCGTGTTGATCGGAAAAGTCAACTTTGGAGTCAAGAACCGAACCGAACCATTTAAACCGGTTCCAGTTCCGGTTTCGAATGAACAAGAACCGGCCGGAACCGAACCGAACCGTTTTATTAATAATTAATTAATTATATATATATATATACACACATGTCATGGTATAATAATTATATATATTAATTTAACAATTTTATACCCCTAAAAACTATAATAATTATATATATATATATATATATATTAAATTAAATTTTGAAAATTGGTGACCATTGGATCGGCTTAAATATACATACTATTCAATTTCTTAAGTGTTATACGTACAAAATAAATAAATTTAAATCTACTTAATAAATATATATATACCATTGAACTTGAAGGGGTACGAATTCTACGAAACTAATTTCAACAATCCAACCGTCAAACTTGTTTGTATATGTTTCGAGATCTCATCAGCAAAAAATCGCAAAAAACAAACATTCAGAGATCAAGTAACGGGACAAAACTTTTCAACGGTTATAAAACAAAAAATCACGATTTAACGGTTATTTTAACTCCGATTTTGATTATTTTTTATAGCTACACTCCTTGATCCTATATGATTACAATGAATGAATTCGATCTTCAATTTAAAACATTTACACTAGTGGATACCACAAATCTTATGTTATACTTAATGAAAATATAAATAAACTAAGTATTAGTGAATATATCATTTTGATGGGATGGGATACGCATCCTACAAAACTAATTTCAACGATCCAACCGTCAAACTTGTTTGTATATACTTCGAGATCGCATCAGCAAAAAATCGCAAAAAACAAACATTCAAAGATCAAGTAACGGGACAAAACTTTTCAACGGTTATAAAACGAAAAATCACGATTTAACGGTTATTTTAACTCCGATTTTGATTATTTTTTATAGCTATCCTCATTGATCCTATACGAATACAATGAATGAATTCGATCTTCAATTTAAAACATTTACACTAGTGGATACCACAAAATCTTATGTTATACTTAATGAAAGTATAAATAAACTCTAAGTATTAGTGAATCTATCGTTTTGAAGGGATATGCATCCTACAAAACTAATTTCAACGATCAAACCGTCAAACTTGTTTGTATATGCTTCGAGATCGCATACGCCAAAAATTGCAAAAAACAAACATTCAGAGATCAAGTAACGAGACAAAACTTTTCAACATTTATAAAACGAAAAATCACGATTTAACGGTTATTTTAACTTCGATTTTGATTATTTTTTGCAGCTACACTCCTTGAGCCTATATGAATACAATGAATGAATTTGATCTTCAATTTAAAATATTTACACTAGTGGATACTACAAAATCTTATGTTATACTTAATGAAAGTATGAATAAGCTATAATGATTATATATATTAATTTAACAATTTTATTATTATACCCCTAAAAAGTAAAAACTATAATAATTATATATATATATATATATATTATATATATTAAATTAAATTTAAAACATTAGTGACCATTGGATCGGCTGAGATTTAATCTCAGCCGTCCATTGTAGGCATACTTTTCTTCTCTCTCATTAGGTCAGAGTCTCAGTCTCTCAGAGACTCAAACGGCGCCTCACCCTCATTCTCTCTGTCTCTCTCGACCTCACGCGGCGCCTCACCCTCACCTCAGTCTCAGTGACTTCACCGACTCACCCTTCTCGTCGTCCTCGACCTCCCAGACTGTCACCCTCACTCAGTCACCGTCACTCTATCACCCTCATTCTCTTCGTCATTCTCTCTGTCTATCTCGACCTCACGCGACGCCTCACCCTCACCTCAGTGACCCCACCGGTTCACCATTCTCGTCGTCCTCGACCTCACCCAAACAGTCACCCTCACTCTGTCACCCTCATTCTCTCTCGACCTCACGCGGCGCCTCACCCTCACCTCAGTCTTAGTCTGCACTCATCCTCACTGCACAAGGTAAGAAATTCCTGCAATAAACTCAACCAAAGTTCATACAGATTGTTTGATTCCAAATTCGATTAGGGATTTTTAATTTGGGTTTCTGAATTAGAAATTTCTAAAATTAGGGTTTCTGAATTAGGAATTTCTGAAATTAAAGTCCATTTTTAACTCGTTTTCAACGACTCTCTTTCTCTTGGAACCATCCCAGAAACTGTCATAATTTTTTTCCATTTTTTCTGTCTATAAAATATATAATTTTTTAGCTGCTGATTGTGTGCAGGAGCTGCCTGCTGCTTGCTCTATGAGATTTGTGGAATTGAAGGACGTTGCTCTCTGAGATTTGTGGGAATTGAAGGACATACCTCCTGTGTAGTATGTATACTTATCATGCACTTGGAAATGAACACTAATCTAATCTATATGAGGAGATAAACCTTCAGTTTGCTGCTTCATTTTTTTGTTTGTTGACTCACTGACTGATCAATGCATATGTCTTGTAGTTCTCTGAATGCAACTAGGCTAGCATGACATTTGTTGACCGGGGTTAATTACGCATGGCATTCTTTAGATGCAACCAACTTTAGAAATCTGTTGGAGAACAAGTTGTTTGCCCTTTTGTTTCTATTTCTACTTGTCTTACGAGATGTACATACTTGTGCTGCTGTGCATACCATATGGATCTCTCTTATAGAAACTATTACATATGGAGAAAGATAGTTTAAGTAATGTAACTAAAAATGTCTGTTTAATATATAAATGAAAGGAAAGGTGAAGGAATTAAGTATGCAACTTTATATAATTAGTTTTAGAAGATGTATTTGAATGTATGATGATTTGGTGTTCAAATAATTTAGTATTCGGAACCGTAAACCGGCAAGAACCGAATCGGAACCGGCGTAGACCGAACCGTAAGGTTCTAGTAATAAATTTAAGCGGAACCGCACCGAATCGAACCGTTGATATTTTCCGGTTCCGGTTCTCGTTTAGGGGTGGAACCGCACCGAACCGCACCGTGCCCACCCCTACTTCTAATGTAGATAATATCATTTGTTAAAAAAATTAATAATAAATTTTTTTTTTTTTCTAAAAATAATGAGTCAGGGCTTAGGTTTTATGTTCCCTCCATATGTTTTTTTTTCAATTAATATAAAATGGGCATGAGGGCCATGCCCCTGCCCTAAATTCGACTAGGTTCCACTTCCCCTCCTTAAATATATTTTTTTAATATATTTTCAAATATTAAAAATGTGCATTTTGAGCATGTTCCCTGAGCACCCAAAAACTGAGAACCGATCCTGAATTTATCATTTTTCTTAAACTAAAATAATATATTTACAAAATATTCGTAATCTTGGTGAAACAGTTGTTGATCGAATACTTAACATTGATGGTTCTTGGAATAAGGAAAAACTGAAACAAGTTGTTCCTCGAATAATTTTAATTCCATTGGCTTCAATTAATAATTTAATATACATCTCACTGAAAATGACGATTAGTTCATTTGGCGGCCTTTTTAATGGGCAATTACATAAACACATATATGTTTTTGTTTTTGTTTTTTACGACAACCTTACAGCCAGGTTAGTATATGTCACATTCCGGCCCAGACCCCCATCACATCCTGGGCTAGATTCCGCCGTAGCACGATATTGTCCGTTTTGGGCTTCGACCACGCCCTCACGGTTTTGTTTCTAGGAACTCACGCGAGCAGAACTTCCAAGTGGGTCATCCATTCTAGGAATGCTTTGGCCCCTTTCTCGCTTAACTTCGGAGTTCCTACGGAACCCGAAGCCAGTGAGCTCCCAAAAAGCCTCGTGCTAGGTAGAGATGAGAATATACTTATAAGCCTTACAGGATCCACACCCCTGTGCGATGTGGGATCTTACATCTTGACTCATGAATTGAGTCTCATGGATTTACATAATTTACACTAGCAGATGCCCACACATATTGTGTGACCAATTTCATTTCATTTTGTTTTTTCATAAGGTCTGTGCAATATTATAGGACTCATTTCCTAATAAACTCATAATTAATTAACACTCATCATGGTAATAAAATAGGAAACAAATTCTCATAATTTGACCATTAAGATTGCTTCCAAAACAATATTCCTTAAACCGAATATATCACACATAGACCATGTCATCTGGCCACAGTAGAGTATACATATTTTTACATTCTCTCACTTGGCCATATATCATATATGCCTTACGGTTTAATAAATAAATATTAGCCGCACATTATATTTAAAAGCACCTTAACTATCAAATGGTCAACATAAATACTGATTTTAAGTAATTCACTAATGTGAGTCATGGGGGTTTAAATCTATGTGACATAATCTCTTCCATGTACTAGAACACTAAAAACTAGAGGTATTGGGTTTGAAACCCGTTGCTGGTGTGGAAGCCAGACTTGTGACCAGGAGGATGCTAAAATGCCTATGTGAGTCTTCCTAGCCCGTGGAATGAGTGGATAACCGTGGCTTGCTACCAGTTGTACCCCTTTTAAAAATAAATAAATATCACTCAAAATGGTTAATTAGTGAGAAGTGAAAACAAAGGTCCAATAACGTATTTGTCAGAGATCTTTCTTGTTATTATACATCCAGTCTCATACATGTATACGTATTTTGGAAAACAGGAAACATCATAAACAACACCAATTATTGAGCTTAGAGTGTCAACTTAAAGTACTAAACATCATGCAACACACCCCAGCATTAGCACTGTCATGATTATGGCCACAATACTTTCAACATAGGTCATTTGTGTCTGCGGTCATAATCTAATTGTAGGGTTGCAAGCATAAGTTTTGTTATTATAGACAGTCTTGTTTCTGAATCTCCTTTAGAATGACAAGTTATTGTTATTTTCTTTCCGTTATGAATGTATTCTCATAATGTTGTAATTTAATGACAAAAATTCGATTGAGATGAACAAACATTTTGTATTCTCATTTGGTGATCCATATAATGTATGACTCTATTTTTTGAATGAAAAATGTATGACCTTATTTTATGTTTTCATTTGTTTTGATTTTGCTTGCTCTACCGTGGTTACAATTATGTCTTCGTTTGTACATGTTTTGTTTGTTTTTACATATCTACGCACAACACATTTAGTTCCTTATTTTAACACTTATATACAATACTTACAGTTCATTTTAAATTCCAACGTGCTGGCTTAAGCTCCAGTTCCTAGCTAAAATATCGAGGGCTTGTTTGTCTGGCTGCACTAAGTTTCATTATACTAGACTAGACTAACTCGTAGTGTAGTCCAGTGTTTGTTATTATGCAGAGACTAACAATAATAAGATTAGTCAGAACTCACTAGACTAAAGGCATTGCTAGAGGTTCTTAACGAGAGTCCAGGAAAACCATGGGACTAGCTAAGACCTACTTCTGCTCTGCTCGATCCTTCAGACTTGATAGGCAAATTCTATGGCCACAAAAGGAAATAAACAAAACTAAGGGTACCATCAAAGCTCTGCAAAACCAGGTCCACAATAAATGCTCACAATCGCTTAATTAAATACGTTGAAAACATTAATCCGAAGAATTTCAGATCCAAACACAAATCAAACGAAAAAAAAGCGACGAATATCTATCAAATCATCAAAGGAAACAGAATCATCCGTGAAAAATGAGGGAGATGCGAATTGCATGCCACGGCGCGTAGAACTTTGACGACGATGAAGTTGTGCTTGCTGACAGTGTCAGCGGTGGAGAACACGGCGAGGAGGAAGAAGCAGAGCGACACCCTAGACGACGACGCCATTTCCAATTAGCTTTTTCTGAGAGCTATTTTTGTCTACGAAAGACTGACTCTGAGTTTGGGCTTCACCAAGAGTATAATGACACGTTGTATTACCTCATGTTCCGTTGACCAATTCATGTCAAATCCATACTGAGTTGAGTTTAGAGCAGAAGTACATAATTTTTTTTTTTTTTTTTCTCAGACATCGGAAACTTCTAACCTTGGAAAGAATTGTGAATTATTTTTCCGGAAAACACAAGCCAAAGATATGGAGCACGGTTTGAGTTTGTGATTTCGTTCGGTTCAGTTTGGATACGAAATTCGCTAATAACTTATAGTAGAGTAGACATAAATAGTACGATATTCAGTTCGATTTCCTAAATTCGTTAAAGAATATAAATTGGTTTGTATATAAAAATATTTATAATTATACATTTTACAATTATCTTCAATGAAACAAATCAGAGTAATTAATTTGCTCTAATTTATACATTTTAGAATTGTCTTTTCAATTCTAATTAAATTTATTTTAAAGTTTAGATTTTCAAATTTTTCTGGTTCATCTTCTATAGGTTTAGATTTTCAAATTTTGCTGCTTCATCTTTTATAGGTCATTCAGAGATGAAAACAAATCAAAGTAGTTAATTTACCTATTTAATCAAAATAATATAAAATATTTTTATTGATAAAATAATTAATTTACTTATTTAATCAAAATAATATAAAATACTTTTATTGATCAAACCAATGTTGGGAAAGATATCCTCTCCGGATTCCTTTAAAAGTTATAATATCTTTACCTGTTGAATCAAATTTCAAAGATCCGGATTGATGAATTTAGTGGATTTCGTGGAAGGGATCTGGAGATGAACCATTTCCCCAATGTTGGACCTTCTCTCTCTTATGTGCACTTCCTCCCCCAACTACCCCCCCCACCTATCCCCCACCTACCCCCCACCAACTCCCCCACCTACTCTTTTTACCTCTAATCTCTCCTCACTCTCACTTTCTCTCATCTCTCTCCCTCATCTCTTCTTTCTCTTCCTTTCCCACCTCTCCCTTCTTCTGCTTCCCTGAGAACCACATGGTCGACAATGGCGAGTTTGTTGACTTTGTATTTTAGGTAGGATTCCTAATTGATATCAATTCCGTGTAATCTCCTGTAATCTTGTGTAATTAGTTTTCTTCCTATTACATTAAGGTTGTACACCTTGTATACCTCTCATTAAGAAGAATAATATCATTAAAAGCATTCTCTTCTTGGCATCAGAGCCAGTCGAAGAAAAAAAAACCCTAGCTGCATAGCTCTGCCTCGGCTCAGCCTTGATACGCCCTCCTTGATCAGTGAGCGACTATTGTTGTTTTTGTCTCTTGATCAGCGAGCGACTATCGTTGTTGCTATCCCTCGATCAGCGAGCGACTGTTGTCGTTGCTACCCTCTCTAAATTCAAAACAAACAGCGAGCGAGTGTGTCGTTGCCGCTAGTTTTTTGTGAGGCCAGTCTCCATTAGAAACTCATAACATGTTGCCTGCCACTGCTTAACCCCAAGATTTGCACCACTAAACCTGTAGCCTAATCTGTTTTCGCAACCTGTTCTTTTGTCATCCCACTACGCCTGACAACCTGCAGCAGTACCAAACTGCTGACCACTAGAACCCAGGAACGCACCTGCACCAACCCACCACTGTAGTTAAACCGCTGCTGCCCAGATTGGTTGAAATCATCACAAGATCGAACCCGTTGTCTGCCACTTGAACTCACACCCACTGCTATCTTTATTTCCTCTGCATCGTTCACACAGAGAGAAACATATTGAAAGCTGATTCCAGAAAAAAAGTGGCTTCAGAGAAGACAAAGAAGAAAATAAATAAAAATAAAAAATAAAGAAAAAGAAAAAAGAAAGGAAAAAAAAAAAGAATAAAAGTAACTCAGTTGTTTTTTGGGCCATTGTTTTAAGGTCAACATAGGTTTTGTTAGGCTTGACTTGTTTTGGATTTTAGGAATTGTTTATTTCCATCCAAAGCAATGGCAATGCGAGTTCGTACCCATTCGAATCGTTCTGACCGAATTGTTCTTGATAATTGGGATAAGACTTGTGATCCCCGGTGTAATAAGTCGTGTGCTGAAGCTAAGGTACATTCTAAACATATCGTTAATACTGGTAAGGCTTTAAAGGTTTCTGCATCTGTTACGAATAATACGTGGATAATTGATTCTGGTGCTACTGAACATATGACTTGTGATTCTAGACAGGTAGAAACCCTAAAACCATCCACCAAAACTATCGTCAGTGTCTTATCGGAGAAGGAACCGTCTCCCTTTCAGATACCCTTAGTCTTGATACCGTACTTGTTCCTTGTCTTGACTATAATTTATTATCTTTTGCTCAAATAATTGTCGTCATGCATTGTCTTGTGATTTTTTGGCCTTCTTTTTGTGTTTTTAAGGACATTCGAACTCGCAAGACGATTAGTTATGGTATTAGGAAAAAGAAGCTCTACTACTTGGAGCTGACATCAAACAGTTCCCAATTTTCGAACTCTCAAGCTCTTGCAGTGGAAGGAAATCCGGGGGATAGGAATAAAGCTTCGAAGATTTGGTTGTGGCATCGTCGACTTGGACATGCTTCATTCGGCTATCTATGAAGGTTGTTTCCTAGCCTGTTTGGTAAGCATGATATTTCTAACTTTAAATGTGGTGTTTGTGAAATGGCTAAAAGTCATCGTACTTCATTTCCGCCTAGTTTGAATAAAAGTTCAATCCCGTTTATGATCATTCATTCTGATGTTTGAGGACCATCTAAAACTGCTACACTTGGTGGTGCTCATTGGTTTGTTACTTTTATTGATGACTGCACACGTATGACTTGGGTTTGTTTGATGAAGTCCAAAAGTGAAGTTACTTCTTTGTTTCAGCGGTTTTATAAAATGGTACAAGTACAATATAAGTCACAAATACAGGTTCTCAAGAATGACAACGGTGGCGAATATGTAAACTCTGAACTTCGTGCCTTTCTTGATCATCATGGTATTGTTCATCAGACTACATGTCCATATACTCCACAACAAAATGGTGTTGTAGAACGCAAGAATCGTCAGCTTCTAGAGGTTGTTCGTGCTTCTTTGATTGAGGCACGTCTCTCATTATCTTTTTGGGGATAAGCTCTCACCTCAGTTGCGTATCTCATGATAGTGTGAATGATTTGGATTTAAGTGGTGATGTCTTGGAGACAAGTGGTCATCACTCACACGAGAACAATGATGTGAATGAATTGGAACTAAGCGGTGATGTCTTGGAGACAAGTGGTGATCATTCACATGGAAACAATGTTGAAAACCTTGAAAGAGACGAGTCGACATCGCCAGATAACTCACTGCCTGATGGCTCACTGCCAGTTTTCTCACCATCGGACAGTCTTATGTCACCAGCTATCTCACAGTCGATCTTGAGTCCTAATAACCATAATCCATCGTCTTCGATCCCGGATGCACCACCACCACGTCGTCTCCCTGATCGTGTCAACCGAGGTATTCCTAAACTTACTTATGAAGCCGACCTTAAATGCAAAACTAGGTATCCGATGAGTAAGCCCAACCCTGAGTCTAATGTGTTATACCCGTTAAGTAATTATGTGTCTACCAGTCACCTGTTAAAATCAAATAAGTCATTTGTGCATCAATTATCTACTTATCTATTCCTAAGCATGAGGCTTTAGCTGATCCACGTTGGCAATCAGCAATGAATGAAGAATTAAAGTCTTTGAAGAAGAATGCTACCTGGGAGATCACAAACTTGCCAGCCTGCAACAAACCTGTGGGATGCAAATGGGTCTATACGGTGAAGTACAAAGCTGATGGGACGGTAGATCGCTTCAAGGCAAGACTAGTAGCAAAAGGATACACTCAAAAATTTGGAATTGACTATACAGATACATTTGCCCATGTAGCCAAGATCAATATAGTCCGTGTTTTATTGTCCTTCGTTGCAAATCTTAATTGGCCATTACAGCAGTTCGATGTGAAGAATGCCTTCTTGCATGGGGACTTGACAGAAAAGATTTATATGGATCTTCCACCGGGATGTAATGCTCCAAATAAATACAAAAGGAAAGTGTGCAGATTGAAGAAATCTTTATATGGTTTGAAGCAGTCCCCTCGGGCATGGTTTGGAAGATTCACAAAATCTATGAGAGCATTTGGCTACAAACAAAGTAACTCAGATCATACTCTGGTCCTGAAAAGGCAAAATGGGAAACTTACTGCGCTTATTGTGTATGTAGATTGATGAGTCACTTTTATACTATATATTTTACCCTAATCTTAGTTATAATTTATTGGTTATTTTGGTAGAATTTTGATAATTTGAATTATATTTTCAATGTAGGACATTTGACTTCCTCTGGAGAAAAACATGATCATACGGATGAATTTTGGAGTGATTCTAATTGGAGGATGTTCGTGAGTCTTTCAAGATGATTGTATCAAAATTTCAGATTTTTCTACCGAGCCGTTTGACCGTGGCGATGAAATAAAGGCCCAGCGCGCAGCTTTCGCAGATTGACGTTTTAGGACGTTTTGGGTATTTTGGAGGTCAAGATGGCATATTTTGAGGAGGATTCCTTCTGAGGATTTGTAGGAGACGTCTTCAGATTTCAAAAGAGACCTTTTGGGACCAAATCAGAGTTGATTTGGTTGGTCAAATGTGCGATTTTCTGAGAACTCCGAATTGTAGTTCAAATAGGAAACCTTTTATTTTCTGTTTTATTATTTTATTAGTTTCCTAGTTTTATTCTAAGACCTTTTCTAGGTAGGGTTTTATTTTCTAGTAGTATAAATAAGGCTTTTTAGCCATTAGGTGATAGGAGCATATTTATGCGACTTAGTTAGCTTGTTTTCGTGCATTTATGTTGTTTGTTCTTAGTTATTTTAGTATTTTAAGCCATTTTCGTATTTTAAGTTATTTTAGTATTTTAGTATTTTAAGCCATTTTCGCGTGTTTGTAGGTCACAAGGGTTAAAGTAGCAAGAAAGTGCATTTTGGTGCCTTTTGGAGCAGTTTTGGGCATGGAATGGATAGCATATGCTTGGAGCAAAGTAGATGGACAAAATTGAAGACCAAAGCAAGCTAGGAATCTGCCAAAGAGAGGAAGAAAATAAATTCAAGTCAAGGAAGGAAAAGGAATCCAACAAGAAGAAGGGTTGACTAGTTAAACTTCTCTTATTTTGACCTTTGACTTTCCTAATCCTAATTTACAAAGGTTTCAGCAACAAATAGGCTTCCTAAATGATCTAGGACACTTAATTACATGTTTCTAGAAGTCCTAATCCTTTCCAAAGAGGTTGCCGCACCAATGTATGCACAGATTCTTCCTTGCCGTGCAAGGAATCACCTTTCCCATTCCTTTTAGTTCCTGCCGCATATCCCCTTACCTTTTCTCTTGGGATTCTGATTTGTTACCCTTTTCTTGGAGGATTTGGAGTCATAAAACCTTGCCTAATTTAATTCTAAACCGTGCCCCTTCCTTCCCCTATAAATAAAGAGCCCAGCCGCACCCTTCTAGATCATCCTTCACCATTCAACACATTCTTACACCATTCTACACACATTCAGCCATTCCTTTACATAATTCACCACTCAAACCACCATCACAACCTTGTGCCGTAGCCTAGCAAGGAAGAAGGAGAGGAGGAGTAGCCTTGGACCGTGCCTGCCATTCAAAGTGGATTGTTGGACGTTCTTAGGTGCATTCTACCTTATGTTCTCAATGTTTAAGTTATTTTCTCTTTGTTTTGTTGTGAACATGAGAGGCTAAACTTGTTTTAGCTAAAGGAGACTTTGAAACCATGATTATATGTGCAATATGAGTTGATTAATTCCAATTATAATTTCTTAAATCGTGAATGCAATTTGCTTAACTGTTTGATTCATAACTTATTCTTGTATGTTGATTAAGGTGGCCAACTTAGTTTGCATGCTTGAATTTGATGCTAGAATATAAGGGAGTTTCACATAATCGTTACAAACTTATATTCACAAGTAGTGAAGGTGGGTCACGATCATGTTAAGTTAAATTCCTGGCATGAGTATCATGATGTCATAGTTATGAATGCCTTGTCAATGCTTATGATTTTCACAGAGCTTAATGATCTTTGCTTGTGTCTTTATTATGCAGTTCATGTAGAGAACTTGGGAAGAATAATTTGGTTGCCGACGCGTTGTCCGTCCAATTCAATGACTTAAGGAAAATCTGAGGGTTAATTAGTGATGACACGGTTAATCTGGGGCATTGTCGTTCATGGTTCAATGAAAGAGTAATTGGAAGTTAATTCATGTGCATATATGTCATGTGTGGAGAAGGACCCTCTAGCTAGTCCATCACCCATCCATTCCCCAAACTCGTTTTAAAGTTGTTTTAAGTTTAAAATCTGTTTTGTTTTACTTAAATTCGTCCAAAACCAACCCCCCTTTACTTTGTCATCTTAATTAAGTTAGAACCTATTTTATATTGTGTCTTTGAGTGTTTTAAGTCAAAACCAATTCAATTTTCGTCCAAAATCATCCTTAGTTTCTGTTTTGAGTCAAATTGATTGTTTTGTGTTGTTTTGAGTCTTTTGAGTTTGTTTTGAGTTCTTTGAGTCTTGTTAAGTGTTTTTCAATTTGTTTTTGTGTTTTTAAGTCAGTTTAGAGTTGATTAGCAATCCTTCCTAATCCCCGGCTTAGAACGATCCCTACTTGCATATATATTATAATTGTCAAAAAGAGGGTTTAATTTGTGTGCTTAATTCATATCACATCATTAAGGTTCTCTACGCAACATTGAGGAGGCACTACTTTGGAAAACTTAGCTAGGTTTTGACGATTTGTATTTCAACAAAATTCCTTTTGTTTTATGGTTGTTAGTAGTTAGTTTTATTTGCTGGGGAAAGGCCACGAGCCTTAGCAAGAATATGTAATTTATTTTCAATTTGCTTATGATATTATGCATGCAAGTTTTGAGTTATTAATCACTGTGCTTTAAACTATCTAATTGTCTTGATGATTGGCCACCATTAGGATATTTAGAAAAGTAATTTGATGCAATTTTGGCAGAGGGCTGTCCCTAAAATTGGCGCTGGCTTTTTGTGGCTAATATGTGTAACTTCTTAGGATGGACGACACGTCTTAAGGGTTATATGGTTTTTCAAAAGGCTTTCACAAAACTTAATGAGTCTTGTATGTTCACATTCGATCTGGACGCCACGGACGGGTTGCATGTTAGATATACGTTCTATGTTGGAGGTTCCAAGTAGGGCATACTTTAGGAAAACCTAACCTTCAAAATATGCATGTATAATTCATAAGTAAATGGAAGAACTACGTAGGATTGTTAAGGTGATGGCGGAACCCTAGTGCTCAAATTTATTTTCAAAACTATTTTCTTTCGGTTTTCTTTACTATCCAAATTATTTAATTGTTTTTAATTAAATTCGTTTTTAATATTTTAGGTAATAAAATCGACCTCTTCCCAATTTCGTTTTCAAATAATTAATTAAGAGTTGGTTTTAACATAAATTATTCATTCAATCCATGTGGAGAACGACCTTGCTTAAGCTGCTATACTACGACAACCTTGTACTCTTGCAAGTATTTTTAAGTGTTTTTATTCCTACTTTTGCAGGTGGTAAAATCCCCATCAAGAAGTTGGCGCCGTTGCTGAGGATTGTTTTAAATAATTTGTGTTTATCAACTCTTAGTTAATTACTTGTGTATATATATTTTTTTCATTTACTTGATTTTATTGTTATATTTCTTTGATTTTATTTGTGCAACAATGGAATTTGTTCCTCCTCTTGGATTCAATATACAATTACGAGGACTACCCTTATGGGTCAACTCTGCAGAATGTGAATTTTATGGATTTAAACCTACAATTTGTGCACTTTGCTATTTGAAAACCCATGATATTTTGCAGTGTCCTTGAGAGGGAATATTTTCTAGAATTTGTCCAAGAGCATATCAATATGAACAATAACTCAGAAAGAAATTGGAACAATCCATATTCAGAGTTCTATACCCCAAGTTTGCAAAAGCACCTCGAGCACTATTTTGAGCAGTTTAATGTGCCACAAGAGTTCTTGGCAGAGGTCAAACTCTATAAAATTGTTGGAATCAACTGAGTTATACATTGAAATAACCAATCAAGGGTTTCAAATTCAAGCATTAAACCATGAGAAAAGTTCTGAAGATGAAAGGGAGATTGGCGAAGGAACTGAGGAAAAATATGCTACTTGCTTACGCCCAAAGGAGGAAGCAGCACATGATAATACAAAAATTCTCCCAGATCCTTTGGCTATCCAAGTTCATGTGCCACCAAAACCTTACCCACACAGCCTGCAGAAAGACATGAGTGTTAATATGTCAAGTGAGGTTCACACAAATTTAACATCTAATATGTCGCATGATCAGCTCTCTAACACATATATCGATTTGGATACAGGGCAGATGACTACTGATACAGTTTATGTTGTTGAATTGGACAGTCCAACAGTACAAGCATTCAAATTTAAATAATATCTGGGTGAGTCCTACAAGCAAGCTAAATTCTATGTGGGAATGAAGAAAAAGCTTAGTGGCTGCCCAATTCTTCGTCACGAAATTCGTCCAGTGCAGAAACTGTGGGTATTAAATACAAGATTTAAGTCAGTTCAAGGAAGACACAAGCATCGATGGAGTGGAACCTATTTGATCACAAAGATTCATTCACATAGAAGGGTAATTATGAAGAATTCAACTACTGATAAACAACTCATTCCATACCTATTGTTGTCATATGATGCTACTAAAGAGTGGTTGACTCTAAGAGAACAAGTGACGTAATCATCAATTCATTCATCTACGTCTAGCTATAGACGTTAACTAAAACGCTAATTGGGAGGCAACCCAATTTTTTCTAACTCTTTTCTTTTTATTTCGTTTTTTTTATTTTCCTGTCTTTATTCTTTCTTTATGTGTTTCTTTTTCCACACCTTGAGGACAATGTGTGATTTAAGTTTGGGGGTGGGAAATAATAATTTTTAGATTTTTAATTTTTGTGTCAGTTAAAAAAAAATTCATTCTTTTCAAGTTAATATCCATATATTATTTTAAACGTTAGAACAAATGGACATGGTGAAGATTAATCCTATAATATAGTCTTTTCTATTTATCGTTGCTTAGACACTAATTCATGAGTTATACTTTGAAAATTTGCACGTTCACATCAACATGGCTTGTGGGGAGTGAGATTGAAACACTTACTTTTAGTCTAAGTTTATTTTTAATTTTTGTTCCCGTTTAAGTTAGTTATTGTTATCAATAAAGTAATAATCGTTCCACCCGAGGCTTTACCTAGTAACCGGGTCAGTCCTGTCTGATCAACAGTGATTCTCACGTCAAACATTAGAGTCTTGGCATGGGGCAGGGTGGTTAGTTGGTTTCGTAGCCTTTTCAACTCGAGTAAGTAAGTCCTTAGGGGTGTTCTACGCCTAATGCCCTAAAGCCTTTGTGGTTTGGGAGTCATTGGCCTAAAGCTCGTTACATGGGTTGAATAGAAAGCTTAAGGAAACTGACATTGCACGACCACTACTATTACTAAAAAAAAAAAAGGAGAAAAAGGAAACAAAAAATGTAAAGTTAGTATGTGTGGAATAAAAAGGACGAAAGGTAGGGATTTTAGCGGGTTGAAACGAATTACTCGCGACTATGAAGAATCTGTACCTCTAACTCGGTAACAATCTGACCAGTTAACGTATTAATCCAAAACTCACTATTTTTGTGTTATTTCAGGTCAAGTTAATAGGGGTGGGTTCAAAAAACCAAAAACCGAAAAAAACCGAAAACCGAACAGAACCGAACCGAACGAAAAAACCGAACCGAACCGAATTCTTTTGGTTCAGTTTGGTTTTAGTGGTCTAGAAACCGAACCGAACCGAATTAATTAAATTAATATTTTTTAATTTTATTTATTTAATTATTTGTTTTGGGTATTATTTTTTAAACCCAATTTGTAAGCCTAATGTGTTGCCAAAATAAAAAATGTACCAAATGCATATGCAACTTTTCCTATAACTACAAGGAAGAAGTCATATAAAAAAGTAGGACCTAAAATAATGATACCAAAATGGTGCTAACTCCTGACACAGTACTGTTAGTTTCTTATTCTTGTTTAATCTAGCTTCTTGCTTCAAGTATTTGTATGCTTATTCAGTACTTCATTGCTTATTGTTATATGCAGTGATCATGTATTGGTTTTGATCAAGTGTTTTCCCTTTTGATATTACTTATGCCGACTAAATAGTAAATTACATTACTAAATGATCGATAATACATACAAAGAGAGCATAATCGATAAATGACCCTCGTTGGTTCAAAGTGGATTATAGTATGTTAATGCTCTCATTGTACGTACTATCATGATAAAATAATTCATCTCACATCCACCAACCTATACTAGCTCTTTATATTATTCATAGTTAAGAGTTGAGGTGTGAAGAAAATGGTAGAAAATTTTACTTTTCTAAAAAAAATCTATTTACCGTTAAACTTTAAACCCAAAATATTATAAAAAAAAACCTTTATATTATAATTCTAGTTGAACTTTAAATGTTTACTTTCGTTGTCTTTGATTCTAGTTGGAATATTTATGTTATGATTGTGTTGGAGATGTTAAAATTTAAGATTTCAATTTTTTCATTTTTTGAAAAAAAAAAAAAAAAAAACCGAAACCGAACCCAAACCGAACCGAAAAAAATCAAAAAAAAATGAACCGAACCAAACCGAACGAAATTTCGGTTCGGTTTCGATTTTGGCAAAAAACCGAACCGATTTGAACCGAACCCACCCCTACAAGTTAACATGCCTGTGTAAAAAATTGTGTGCTTAAAAAATGGAACAAAAGCTGAAACCCAAACTAAAACTCAAGTACTAGTAGACCGCGCCTAGAAAATGGAACAAAAGCTAAAACCCTAATTAAAACTCAAGTACAGTACAAGTACAAGTAAAGTATAACTGATGGACAGTCTTTGAACAAAAATAAATAAATAGACGGTCCCGTCCCGTTCTTCAAGCCAGCCGTCAGATGTAATCCAACGGTAGAGAAAGGAAAAAAACTATTCTTGTTTACTTTTCTCGCTCTTCCTTCGCACCTTATTCCCGTCTCCGTCTCCCCTGCAATTCTCCTAACAAAAATGGAATCCCAAGAAAAAACCTCCACGCAGCCCGCCGCCCAACGCCGTCGTTCGTCGATCGGCTTTCTTCGTAGATTTCCCTCGTTCGTCGTTCATCTTCTTCTAGATGAGGAAGAGTGTTAGAGTTGTATTTCCTGATAACAATGTTTAGTCTGTTAAGTACCACTTAAGTCAATTTTATTAAGTTTACTTAGTTTAATTAGTGAGGGCCAGCTGGCAATTACTTTTGTGATTGGAATATATTTCCGAATGGAGAAAAGAGGAGGACAACTTGTAATTGATCAGAAAAACAATATATCAAAAAAATATTCTCTCTCTGTAGCTTTCCCTTTTACTCCACCGCCATTGTTACTTTGCTACCTGCAGGTTGAGAAAAGGAGCTGAGCTTATACCTAACATTGGTATCATCCTCTCGATCCTGAGTCTCCCTCTTGTATGCCCCGCCACACCGCCAACTCTCACATGTCGACACTGGAATCGCGCCTCTCCGCCGTGGAAACTGTTCTGGAGGCCCTTCCTCAGCAGATCCAGGCCGCATCCGATGCCCGTTTCACCTCCTTGGAGAAAAAGTTCGCCCTTCTCTTGGAGCACCTTCATCGTGACCCTGGAGTTACTGGCGGCTCTGGGTCCTCTGCTGCTCCACCTCTTCCTGGACCAGATCCACCAAATTTAGCCCCGTTTGTGCCTGACGATACCGATTTCCGTTATCTCTAAACACCCAATTGTCCACGGCGCGACTCCTTCGACGGCGGTGGTTTCACTCCGCGTCCTCCATGGCTGCATCGCTTGGATTTTCCCCGGTTCACCGATGGCGACGATCCCTCTGCCTGGATCTACAAGGCTGAGCAATACTTTGCTTACCATCACACCCCTGATCACCAGAAGGTCTTGACAGCATCTTTTCACTTTGAGAATGAGCCGCTCCAGTGGTTCCGTTGGCGTGATTGCATCCATTCCACACCAACCTGGGCTGAGTTTACCACTGCTCTTTGCCAGGAATTTGGACCCACAGATTTCGAGGACTGCACGGAATCCTTGTTCAAACTCAGGCAGACTGGTACTCTCCGTGATTATGTTGTTGAATTCCGTCGCCTGGCCAATCTCACTTCGAATGTCGGCCCTATCTTGCTAAAGAGTTGTTTTCTCGGCGGTCTTAAAAAAGAATTGCGTTATGATGTGAAACTCCTCCGCCATACTTCCGTTCATGATGCCATCTCCATTGCTGCCCAATTGGATGCTAAAATCAGTGATCTCAAACACTTTCCGCCTAAACCTCCACCCATCGCTAGGTCTCCTCTCACCTTACCTCCACCACCCACGGCTCGTCCTCGTCCTCCTCATCTGCCCATTAAGAAGCTTACCCCTGAGGAGGTCCAACGGAAGCGGGAAAAGGGTGAGTGTTGGTTCTGTGATGAGAAATGGGTTCGAGGGCATACCTGTTGCCCTAAACAGCTTCTGATGCTCGAGGTCCCTGAGCCATTGGAACCTGAGGTGGAGGAATCTTTGGAGCCTGTCGACACTTCATTGTTAGGCATGGAACTCAGTGCTTGTGCTTTCTATGGCACTACAGCCCATCATGCCGTGAAAACCATGAAAATCGAAGGGGTCCTGGAGAAGCAGCCTGTCACAATTCTCCTCGATTCCGCCAGCACTCATAATTTTATCGATGCTCAGTTGCTTAAGAAGCTTGGTTGGCACTGTCATCCTACCAAACCCTTTGAGGTCATGATTGCCGATGGGGGCAAGGTCACAAGTCAAGGGTATTGTCCACACTTATCTCTGCAGCTTGGTCCTTATCAGTGTCATACGGATCTGTTTGTTTTACCCTTGGGAGGGTGTGATGTCGTGTTAGGCATTCAGTGGTTTTCCTCAATCAGCCCTGTGCTGTCGGACTTCCAAAATTATACTCTGGCTTTCTCTGTGGGCCAAGATCATTATACACTCTCCAAGCTCAACCTTCCACACATCCCCAGTTGCACGCTACATCTTGCCATCACATTGAGAAAGAGTTCCATGCTTCCCACCTCTGCATCTTACTTTATTCCTTGGAAAAGGAAAAAATGGAGGCCTCTGATCTGTCACCTCATCAATTAGGTGCCCTGCAGGACTTGTTGCATAAGTTTGAGGGGTTATTCAGGGTCCCTAACACCTTACCACCACAGCGTGCACAGGATCACCACATTCCTTTGATGTCGGGAGTTAAACCTCCTAGTATTCAGCCATATCACTATGGTCCAGTCCAAAAAAGTGAAATTGAACGAGCAGTACAGGAACTACTAAATCAGGGGTTTATTAGGCCAAGCCATAGCCCTTTTTCCTTTCCCGTTTTATTGGTGAAGAAGAAAGAGGGTACCTGGCGCCTATGCATGGATTATAGAGAGTTGAACCGTATTACTATCAAGGATAAATATCCTATTCCGTTGATCGATGATTTGCTTGATGAGCTTTTTGGCGCCATGTTCTTTTCTAAGCTTGACTTGAGATCCGGGTACCATCAAATTCGTATGCACCCTTCTGATATTGAAAAGACCGCGTTCCGTACTCATGAAGGCCACTACGAATTTTTAGTTATGCCTTTTGGCTTAACTAACGCCCCTGCCATTTTTCAAGGTCTGATGAACACCATTTTTAAGCCCTATCTCCGACAGTTTATTTTGGTCTTTTTTGATGACATTCTGGTTTACAGTAAGACCTGGGATGACCACCTTTCACATCTGGCTTTGGCATTTGAAGTCTTGCAGCAGCACCAATTGTTTGTGAAAAAACAAAAGTGCTCTTTTGGTCAGAGTCAAATAGAGTACTTGGGGCATATTGTTTCTCGTGAGGGGGTCATGGTTGATCCAGCAAAAATTCAAGCGATTCTTAACTGGCCTTCCCCTTCCAATGTCAAGGCTCTTCGCGGCTTCTTAGGACTCACGGGCTATTACCGCAAGTTCATTCCTGGTATGGGAAAATCTGCTAGCCCTTATACAATTTGACGAAGAAAGATGGCTTTCAATGGTCTCCAGAGGCAGCCTTAGCCTTCGAGCAACTCAAAACTGCCATGACTTCTCCACAGTTACTAGCCTTGCTTGATTTTTCTGCACCCTTTGTCATCGAATGTGATGCTTCCAATTCGGGAATAGGTGTTGTCCTCCAACAGAACGGTCGGCCGATCGCATTCACTAGCAAGTCTCTCGGTCCCAGGAACCAAGCTCTCTCCACCTATGAGCGAGAGTTGATAGCAATTGTGCACGCCACACAGAAATGGCAGAATTACTTGCAAGGCAACCACTTCATCATCAAAACAAATCACAGTAGTTTGAAGCATTTCCTGCATCAACGAGCCTCCACTCCATTTCAACAGAAGTGGGTTACCAAGCTTTTGGGTTTTGATTACGAGATTCAGTTTAAGCAAGGGGTAACAAATGTTGTGGCCGACGCTTTGTCGAGACTTCCGGGTTCTCCTTCCTTACCCGAGGCCCCCCCTAGACAACACCGTTGAGTACACCGCCATAACCTATCCTTACTATGGATGGTTAGACGAGTTACGCAGGGAGTTGGAACATGATGCGTGGATTGCTAAGAAAATGCAAGAAGTGTTACAACCCTCTCAGGATTCAACCACCGAGACCAAACCATCCCGTTATACCATTGATAATGGGTTTAAAATATAAGTCACGTATGGTGATCAGCCCTACTTCTACTTGGCGAAGAAAGCTCTTCGAGGAACATCACAGTACACCTGCAGCGGGTCATGAAGGAGTTCTTAAAACCTATCAACGGCTGAAACGTACTTTCTATTGGCCCGGCATGAAGAAGGACATCAAGTTGTGGGTTGCGGAGTGTGCACCTTGCCAACAGAACAAATATGAAACGTTAGCACCCCCGGGATTACTACAGCCATTACCTATTCCTGATAAGGTGTGGCAAGATCTCAGTATGGATTTTATCACGGGCCTTCCCAAATGCAAGGGTAAGACGGTCATTATGGTGGTGGTGGATAGGTTGTCCAAATTTGCACATTTCATGGCACTCGGGCATCCTTACACGGCACAGATGGTGGCGCAAGTCTTTGTGGACAATGTATTCAAATTGCATGGCATGCCGGCAACGATTGTGAGTGACAAGGACACTATTTTCTTGAGTGCTTTTTGGAAAAAGTTTTTCAGATTGCAAGGCTCCAAATTGTGTATGAGTTCGGGGTACCACCCACAAAGTGATGGACAAACTGAGGTAGTGAATAGGTGCCTTGAAACCTACCTGCGCTGTTTCACGAGTTGTCATCCCAAGAAATGGCTCCACTGGCTTTCTTGGGCCGAATGGAGCTATAATACCTCCTTCCACACTTCCACTCAGTTCACCCCCTTTGAAATTGTCTATGGCTACCCCCCTCCCCATGTGGTTTCTTATGAGAGAGGCACAGCGAAGTTGGATGTCGTGGAACAAGGGCTGTTGGCACGGGACAGGTTGCTTTCCATGCTTAAAACTAACTTGTTGGTGGCCCAAAATCGCATGAAGACTCAGGCTGATAAGCACCGCAGGGAGAAGGAATTTGCGGTGGGGGACTTGGTTTATTTGAAACTACTACCTTATCAACTCCAATCCCTTGCTATGCACACTCACCACAAACTCCACCCCAGATTCTATGGTCCATATGAGATAATGGAGCGGATTGGTCCTGTTGCTTACAAGTTAAAACTGCCACTGGAATCCAAAATTCATCCTGTTTTCCATGTTAGCTGCCTCAAGCAGCATCTAGGCCCACAAATCACTCCCAGTCCATTATTACCAGTGTTGCACAGTGAGGAGGGGTGTACCAAGGAACCCGAGTCGGTGCTGAAACGAAGGGTCTATAAGAAGGGCAACACAGCAGGAGTTCAGTTGCTGGTGAAATGGAAATATGGTTCTGATGATGAATCCACTTGGGGAAGACTTTGATGATTTTTCTGCCCAGTTTCCATATTTCAAGTTCTGACTTTGACCTTGAGGACAAGGTCCATTTTCGAAGGGGCGAGTAAATGTTAGAGTTGTATTTCCTGATAATAATGTTTAGTCTGTTAAGTACCACTTAAGTCAATTTTATTAAGTTTACTTAGTTTAATTAGTGAGGGCCATCTGGCAATTGCTTTTGTGAGATTGGAATATATTTCCGAATGGAGAAAAGAGGAGGACAAGTTGTAATTGATCAGAAAAACAATATATCAAAAAAATATTCTCTCTCTCTCTAGCTTTCCCTTTTACTCCACCGCCATTGTTACTTTGCTACCTGCAGGTTGAGAAAAGGAGCTGAGCTCATACCTAAAAAAGAGACGCGGAGAGGGATTGGAGATCTGAGATTTCTATGAATTGCTAATTCCTTAATTTTCTCTCTTTTCTCACACCTTTGCTCTGTCAATCCTCTCTGCGTCTCTTCCTCATCTAGAAGAAGATGAACGACGAACGAGGGAGACTCAGATCTCCAATCCATTTCTTCTGTATTGTTGTTAACGATACGGATAAAGTGGATTGTGGATCTGTGATGAAGAGGAGGTCAGTCGGGGAAAATTTGTTAGTCAGACTAGGTATGCAAATATCTTTTTTTACTCTACATCTAATTATCTAATTTTCACTTGGATAGAAATTTATCTACGATAATACAGGTTTTAATGTTATTGGTTTATCTTTTCTTTAAGTTTGTGTTTTATTATCTACATCTATTGGTGGTCTTTTAGTTTCGTTCTTGTATTTTGTAATTAGCGTAATTAGTAGTGTAGATTTTAGATTCTAGAATGTTTTAAGAGTTGTGGAGTTTATTGGAGTATTAGAAACTATGAAAAAATCTTGCTTGATTTATGGTTGGTGGTTGCCGCATTGGAGAAGCAAGAGCAACCAAAATCCAGAAACAAACCATTTTTGTTAGTGACTTGCAGGGTATGTGTTGGTATCCTGTGTAATCTGTTCTTGTGATTCCGTATCTAAATGAAGAACTGAAACTCTAGCTTAAGTTGTGACTGATTTTTTGTGTGTATTGGTAATTCAAAATTAAAAGAAGAACAACAATAAGCCAAAACAAAACCATGTTCTGGCTGCTGTGCAGTGCTCAGGGTTATGTATGTGTGCTTGCGTACTCGTGTGATTCCAATTCCAAGTTATGAATACGGAACGGAATCTATCTTATTTTCTGCTTGTGGAACCCAAATATCCTTCTTTGTATGTGTGTTTGTAAAAATGGGTTATGTGATGGATCGTGGGTTACTTTTATTTATGAAAAAAAAAAAAAATTGTTTTACACTTATGCTAAAGTTACATAGATCCATCCAAGTTCTAATGAGGTTTAGCTTAAATGTTAGTCTTACACAATCTGTTTTTGGGTGTTGTTTGGGTTGATTCCAAGTCCGTACAGAAATTGGGATTTGTTTGGATCTTCCTCAGCTGCTTTGTATGCTGTATACTGCCATTGTACCGGAAGCTAATCTAAACTTGTGTATCAACTATCAAGTAACGGGAAAAGATAAAGGAAAGGATAACTCTATTCATTCATGTGATACATACGAAAAAGAAAATTAAACATGGAAAGAAGAGGGAGCATAGAAATAAGAAAGATTTGCTTTACCAGTAAGTAGAAGTGGGTAAATCTAAATAGAAATTCCTAGTTAAAGCCTCAAAAGGAGTAATTAAGAGCAACTATTTTAACAATGCAGTGATATTTTGTTTAAGCTTATTTATTCTCAAATATTGTCATTGAGTCCTTGACCGATGCTTCATGTTTCTGTTTTCAATTCTCTAGATACATCACTATTCAATTTTGCTTAAATCGTGTTTCCTTCTTTATTTTTGTGAAGTTTTTCCTGTCAAAAAGAGATTATGAATTTAATTCTGTTGATTCAACTCTATGTTTTGTGAATTGAAGGTGCCTGGTGTTGCTTCTGTGGAAGTAATTGGAGGGCATAGAGTTGACTTCCATGATGGCAAATGGGTTAGTCCCCGACTTCAAACTCTTCTCGTTCCCCTAAGTTCCAACTTCTACTGTCTCCGAGTCTTATTCCATCACGGAGGAACTAAAATGTCGTAGGTATTTGGATATGTTTCTTTCTATTTTTGTCGGAGATATTTTTGCGTTTGATTTTTGTTCCTTTATGTGGATCAGCTCAATGGTTTGACATCCCCTCCGTATACCTATTCATAACACCTCCAGAAGCTATGAGTATCGGCCCGCAAAGACACGCCGAGAAAAATCTTATGAATCCTTTTCTTCTCTCGTTGAAGCGCATCACTAACCAACAACCCAATCTTTCAACTTCTGCGGCAACTAAAAAGCTCACAATGTAATAACCCAATAACATCAAGAGCATTGTCAGCAACATGGCAACTTTATCTCCGTCATCGAGAACGATGTCCCCGTAACCAACCGTTGATAAAGTCACACTAGTAAAATATAAGTAACTAGCAGTCTTGTTGAACGCACATATAATATCGCCCGCCCACTTATCAGACTTGTTGCAGTCAGACGCAAGATCATTAGCATACAAGTTGAAGGCACCGACAACCATACCGAAAACGAAATACGTGCCAACAACAACAGCATGCATGGCCATGCTCCCAAAAGCTACAATAGGCTCTCGCTGCGGTAGAGACATAACTAAAATAATAGAAAAACCAGAAAGCAGTAGAGACATAACTACAATAGGCTCTCGCAGCCCTTGTTTGGGGTCAGAAAGCTGTATTATGTCTCTACCGCAGCGAGAGCCTATTGTAGCTTTTGGGAGCATGGCCATGCATGCTGTTGTTGTTGGCACGTATTTCGTTTTCGGTATAGTTGTCGGTGCCTTCAACTTGTATGCTAATGATCGTGCGTCTGACTGCAACAAGTTTGATAAGTGGGCGGGCGATATTATATGTGCGTTCAACAAGACTGCTAGTTACTCATATTTTACTAGTGTGACTTTATCAACGGTTGGTTACAGGGACATCGTTCCTGATGACGGAGATAAAGTTGCCATGTTGCTGACAATGCTCTTGATGTTATTGGGTTATTACATTGTGAGCTTTTTAGTTGCCGCAGAAGTCGAAAGATTGGGTTAGTGATGCGCTTCAACGAGAGAAGAAGAGGATTCATAAGATTTTTCTCGGCATGTCTTTGCGGGCCGATACTCATAGCTTCTGGAGGTGTTATGATTAGGTATACGGAGGGGATGTCAAACCATTGAGCTGATCCTCATAGCTTCCTTTATGCGTGATTTTTGTTCCTTTTGGGAGCTTCGCCATGCATGCTGTTGTTGTTGGCGTGTATTTCGTTTTCGGTATGGTTGCCGGGGCCTTCAACATGTATACTAATGATGGTGCTTCTGACTGCAACGAGTCTGATAAGTGGGTGGGCGATATTATATGTGCGTTCAACAAGACTGCTAGTTACTTATATTTTACTAGTGTGACTTTATCAACGGTTGGTTACGGGGACATCGTTCCCCATGACGGAGATAAAGTTGCCATGTTGCTGACAATGTTATTGGGTTATTACATTGTGAGTTTTTTAGTTGCCGCAGAAGTCAACAGATTGGGTTGTTGGTTAGTGATGAGCTTCAACGAGAGAAGAAGAGGATTTTTCTCGGCGTGTCTTTGCGGGCCGATACTCTTAGCTTCTGGAGGTGTTATGATTAGGTATACGGAGGGGATGTCGTGGGCCAATTCCTTCTATCTATCAGTGGCGTCTGTCACAACTACAGGGTACGGGGATAAGCATTTCAACACATTGTTGGGCAAGTGTTTTACTAGCATTGGCTTCTGGTTAGCACCATCCTGAGTAGTAAATCTGCACTGTTTATGTTTGACGTGATTATGCGGATAAAAAGAGTGAGAGCTTGTGGTAGCTGTGGCACCATTTGCCACACGTGTCGTCGCGGACTTAACCTCACAAATACACGCAGTACGCATTGGATGAAACTATTATTTTGTTGAACAGTTGTTTCATGGACACCGATTACATGGATGCAAGGATTTATGATGGGGTATAGCCTCCTGATACCCTTCTTTATAGTAATGTAATGATTAAACTCCTTTGTTAGATACAAAAATCGTTTTCAATTTTAAGAGCATTGGCTCTATGATTCTCATTTTAATTCCTTATTACAGGCTGCTTAGAAGAGTAGTTGATATGCGTGTGTGTGTGTGTGTGTGTGTGTGTGTGTGTACAACTCTTCAACCTGATGCATCATGTTATGCTCTCTTTATCCAGGAATGTTGGTATATTGACAAATATAACAGAGAAGCATAAACTTGTGTCTAATTTCAACATTGATGGGGAATGATCTATGGCACCGTATTTTAGACACAACTTTAAACACGAGTTCAATCGTTAGATTAAGAGTAATGGCTGAGATTAAACAAGAACTTACGGTGGAACCCATCCAGTTGTGAGCTGGGTTGTACCGTACCCGAACAAAGATTGGAGAGCAAACACGAAGACACTAAGCTCAGAGATTGAATATAAGTTTTCGTTACAAAGACAGTCGTATATTAAGTTGCCTGTTTGCATCCTTGTGCTTAGTTCTTACATAGTTTCCAAATTTATTTTGTAATTGTTGAAATCAATTCTTGGAACCTATCCAAAAATCATATTTAAAATGTTCCTTGTGGATCCCTTTCTATCGCAACCAGTAGCTTTTTCCCAGTTAAATCTGCAAACACATTGTCTTCCTTTACAACTTCTTAAGATTCAGAGAGCAATTTTGGTGTACTTCTGCACCAAGGCTAGAAGGATTTGTATCTGTTCAACAAAGATATGTCAGATTACAGCGTATAATCTTCTTGAAAGAAAACAAAGCCGCATTGACTGTATCGAAAATCTTCAAATATCTGACAGACTATGCAGCAAAATCCGGGGAAGGAAAATAAATCAAACGTCGCAGAAACAATCTTACGACCAGATTGAAAGAATTAAATGCCTAAATGCCTCTTCTTCACTCTTCGCACTAGATAAGGCGCAAAATTGTTTCAGTGAATGAGAAAGTCAACGAGGGAGTCGGAGTACCTATTTGGAATCGGTGCTTTAAATGCAAAATTGCCATTCCATGCCGAGAGGATCCACCAGATGCCATTTGATTGCCATTCTGCCACAAACTGAGATATACATGGGCTCCAGAGCCAAGTCATCTAGAGCATACCTGCCCAAGAGACCACCAAGTTATGGACATCAAAGAAGAAAAAGTAACCGGAACCACTAAACCTCGTTAAACATTAAGTCAAGGTCCTAACAATCCTCCCCTCTAATCCAGCGTATGAGACTTGGTGCGAAAGAGATCAAATCTTGATGATCTGGATCAATTCGACCCTATCTGAAGATCTTCTTCCACTGACGGTTGGCTTGGATGATTCCAGATCTCTCTGGCAATCTCTATAACGCCGTTTCTCTGGTGCTTCCCGTACGCACATTCACAGCTTACGCTCAAAGATTCAAACCATTCAGAAAGGTGACTCCTCGATGACAGATTATCTCAATTCTCTCAAGGAAATTTCTGATAAACTTGCAGCGGCTGGGGAACCGATTTCTGAATCCGATCTTGTTGCTTATATTCTTTCTGGTCTTTTTGATGAGTATGAATCATTTGTTGATTCTATTGAAACAAGACTTGAGCCTATTAATCCTGATGAACTACACGACATGCTTCTTAGCAAGGAAATTTCACTTAAAAAACGCAAGCCCAGAACATCTTCCTCAATCTTCCTCTACACTATTTCATACCTATACAGCTCAACAAGGTCCTTCTGGTCCAAACACCTACAGAGGCAATAATAGTGGCCGTTTTCAGAATCGGAATCGGTTCAATCAGACTCGGAACTTTGGAGGTAATCGTAACAACTATAACAACTCAAGAGGTATTCTTGGTCATGTTCCTCCTTCCAGATCCACATTTTCTGGTCAAAACTCCGCCAATTATAGCTATGGTAAATTGCTTTAGTGCCAATTGTGTCTCTGATATGGTCATGAAGCTCTTAATTGTGAGAAATTTTCTCATTTTGCCTCTCAAAGATCCAATGTTGGCTCTCCTATTGGTATGACTGCTACTACCTCCCCTCCACCGAGCTATTGGTTAACTGACAGTGGTGCATCTCACCATGTGAGACTTGATCCATCTTCTCTCAATTTTGCCATCCCATACACTGGTAATGATCAACTCTTTTTCGGTAGTGGTAAAGGTCTGTGCATTTCTCATACTAGATCTGCTTTAATTCGTACTACAAATGCTACATTTAAGCTCAATGATGTGTTATTAGTTCCCAAAGCATCACATAACCTGTTATCAGTTTACAAGTTTATCTATAATAATTGGGCATCTCTGACATTTGATCCATTTGGGTTATATATTAAGGACCTAAGAACTGGGAGGATGCTCTTCCAGGGCCCCTGTGAAGGTGGTTTGTACCCTTTCTACTGGGATGCATCAAATGCATATCTGGAGTTGCACTCTCTCCTCAGGCATTGATGATTAATAAAGCAGATATTCATCTGTGGCATCAAAGATTGGGACACCCATCGAGGCTAGTATTACATACTATTGTGAATAAAAACCAGCTACCTGTCATTGGTTCTGTAACTCAAGGTTCTGTTTGTACTGAATGTAAATTTGGGAAGGCTTCTAAGCTACCTTTTTCTACTTTGCTTTGTAACTCTACTAGGCCTTTTCATTTACTGCACACTAATGTTTGGGGCCCTTCTCACATTACTTCATGTACTGGCTACAAATACTACCTCATTTTGGTAGATGACTATACTAAATACAGCTGGTTATATCCTATGGCTTATAAATCAGATGTCTACTCAGTTTTCAAGACCTTTGTTCTCAAAGTTCAAACATTTTTTGCTTGTAAGATACAATGCCTACGGTCAGATTCAGGGAGTGAGTTCTTAAGCAAGAATTTTCAAAAATTTCTTAATGACCAAAGAATTACACATCAACTAATTTGCCCTCATACGCCTGAGCAGAATGGGTGTACAGAGAGGAATCATAGACATGTTGTTGAGATGGGTAGAACTCTTCTTTCTCAGAGTGGATTGCCAACCAAATTTTGGGTTGAGGCTTTTCAAACGGCTGTCTATCTTATCAATCGACTGCCCTCTTATTCCTCATCCATTAGTCCTTAGGAACCTCTTTTCAAAGCTACTCCACGGTATCATACTCTTAAAGCTTTTGGATGTGCTTGTTATCCATGGTTGCAACCTTATTCAGCTAATAAGCTTGAAGCAAAGAGCAAGTTGTGTGTTTTTCTAGGATATAGCCTTAATCATAGTGGGTACAGATGCTTTGATCCTCTAACTAATAATGTGTATATTTCACAGCATGTTACTTTTGATGAGCAGTTATTTCCTTTCAAGCATGGCATGTTCTCAGGTTCTCCATCACCTCAAGCTGCCTCATCTACAAGCTCTTATCCTATTACTGTGACTATTCCAGTTCCTGCTACCTCAAGAATGTTTCAATCTGCCAATCGAGTATCTTCTGCACCATGCACCTCTCAGTCTACCAACAAGGCAATTTCTCCCAGGATCAGGTTCCTACAACACCTGCCCCTGTGCCTTCATCTTCATTACCTGATTCTTCAAGTATTCCACATGCTCATGTGTCTGCACCTCCTCCTATACCTACTAATTCTCACCCAATGATTACTCGAGCTAAGGTTGGAATTCACAAGCCAAAAGTTTTCACTGCTACAAAACATTCTCTTCCAGTCTCTGTTGATTCATTTGCTTGCCTTCCTCCAACACCTACAACATTTTTGCAAGCTTCAAAAAATCCAAACTGGATGGCTGCCATGAAGAACGAGTTTCAAGCCTTGCAGTCCACTGGCACTTGGGATTTGGTTCCTTTCCATCCAAGCTTAAATTTAGTCGGTTGCAAATGGGTGCTTAAACTCAAACATAAGCCTAATGGCTCAATTGAACGGTATAAGTGATAGGAGCATATTTATGCAACTTTGTTAGCTTATTTCTTTGCATTTAGTTAGTTAGTTTCTATTTATTGTAGTAATTTAAGCTATTTTCGTATTATTGTAGGTCCAATTGGTAAAGGTGACAATAAATGGCAAAATGGAGCAATTTAGAGCAGTTTTGGACTTGGATTGGATAACATGCGTGGAGAGCATATGGGATGGACGATTTTTGTGTAAAAGAGTGCTAGCTATGTGCTAAAATCTGAAGGAAATAAAGTTGAGGCTTGGAAGACAAGGACTCAGACAAGAAAGAGCAACCTTATCCAACCTTACCTTATCCAACCTTATCATAACTAACCTTATCTAATTTTATCCTATCCTTATCTTACCTTATCTTATCTCCAGCTGCAAAGGGGAGTCCTTTCACATTCCAACACCTCCTATCTGATTCTAGGAGTCCTAAAATTATGCAAAGAACCTAATCTTTCTCCTCCTAGGAGTATGTCTTGCCTTTGCCCTATATATTGAGATTGTTGTCACAGCTTTGAAGGTAGGAGAGGAGTGTGCCGCAGCTTGCATCCAGCCATTCAACCATTGGAGTTTTCTGGGTTCTTTCTGTTCTTAGTTTTAGTTTCAATGTTTATTTTAGATTGTTTTTCAGTTATGACGAACATGTGTAACTAAGTTCCTTTTTAGCTAGAGGAGAATTCGAAGCCATGATCATATGTTTTATATAAATTGATTACATCCAGTTATTGTTTCATAAAACATGAATGTGATTTACTTATCTGTTTTATAAAGAACTAATTCTTGTATGTTTATTAAGGGTGCAAACTTAGTTTGCATGCAGGGATTTGATGCTAGAATATAAGGGAATTCCACCTAATCGTTATGAACTTATATTAGTAAGTAGTAAAAGTCACTAGTCATGATTGAGTTAAGTAAATTCTTGGCAGGAGTATCATGCTTTTCATAGTTACGAATGCTTTGTCAATGCTTATGATTTTCATAGAACTTAATGATCTTTGAGATGTATCTCTATCATGCTTTTCATAGTTAGGGAACTTGAGAAGAATAATTTGGTTGCGTCGCTGAGTCCAATTCAATGAACTTAGGATAATCTGAGAGTTAATTAGTGCTGTTCACAATTAATTTGGAGCATTGTCATTCGTGGTTTATAGAAAGAATAATTAGTGCTGTTTTGATGTCAGTTTAACTTAGTTTTCAGTTTTAAGTTTAATTTGTGTTGATTAGCATCCCTTCTAATCCTCAGAATAGAACAATCCCTACTTATTCATACTACGATTGCATAATTTATAGGGTTTAATTTGTGTGTTAGTTTCTACCACACCAATAAGGCCCATCTAGTGGCAAAAGGATTTCATCAACAAGAGGGACTTGATTTCTCTGAAACTTTCAGCTGGTTGCTAAGCCTAAAACTATACGTATTCTGTTATCAATTGCTGTTTCATATGACTGGTTTATCCATCAGCTTGATGTAAGTAATGCTTTCTTGTATGGTACCCTAAAGGAGGATGTGTATATGATCCAGCCACTAGGATTTGTTGATCCAACCAAACCATGACATGTCTGGAAGCTCAACAGGTCTCTTTACGGTTTAAAACAAGCTATTCGGGCCTGGTATGAAGCATTTGACACGACAATTCTGTCCTTGGGGTTCTCCTCTTCCTATTATGACACCAGTTTGTTTATCAAAAAGGATTCTTCCATCACCTTCATTTTAGTATATGTTGATGATATAATCATTACTGGTAGTTCACGTTCAGCATGTTAATCTATTATTGCTTAGTTACAAACAATGTTTCCCGTGAAGGATTTGGGCGATATTCACTACTTTCTGGGCATTGAAGTACACAGATCTGCTAAAGGGTTGTTTCTCAACCAATCTAAATATGCTCTTAATCTGTTAAAGAAAACTGATATGATTGGTGTCAAGCCTTGCTCTACTCTTGTTGGTTCTGCAAAATTAGATCACTCAGACACTCTTCTACCAGATCCCACATTTTACAGATCAACTGTTGGGGCTTTACAGTATCTAACCTAGACGCGGCCTGATTTGGCTTTTGCAGTGAATCAAGTATGTCAGTACATGCATTCCCCTCGCACCATTCACTTGCAGGCAGTCAAACGGATATTTCGATATTTGAAGGGGACCCTTGATCCTGGTTTATGGTTTACACAAGGTTTTCAATGCCTCACTGCATGGTCTGATGCAGATTGGGCCGGCTGTCCTGTTGACAGAAGATCAACGAGCGATTATTGTGTTTTTCTTGGTCCCAATCTAATATCATGGAGTGCAAAGAAACAATGCACTGTTGCACGATCTTTAACTGAGGCTGAGTATCGATCTCTAGCCAATATAGCTATTGAACTTAGTTGGGTTTGTAAAATTTTGCAGGATATTTTTTTTCCCATTCTCCAAGACTCCTACAATCTTTTGTGACAACAAAAGTGCAATTGCACTAGCTTTTAATCCTGTCTTCCATGCTCAGACCAAACATGTGGAAATTGACTATCACTATATCCGTGAAAAGGTTCTTGGTGGCAAAGTCAGTGTGCATCATGTTGCTTCTCCTCTTCAACTGGCTGTCATTTTTACAAAATCCTTGCCATCTTCCCGTTTTGCGGAGTTAACTTCCAAGCTTTCAATTAGAGCTCCTAACTTTAGCTTGAGGGGGTGTATTAAGGATACAATAGGAGTGCCAGCTAATGATGTACCTGATTAGAATCTTACTTAGCTGTTAAGCTATGATTGTTAGAGTCTGTTAAGCTATTTATACTAGATGTACACACAGTTTGTTACGATTGAATAAAATCATTTTTTCTACAACAACTTTTCTCTCTACATTTCTCTCTATCTATTTCTAGCATTTCTCTCACGGAGCTATGAGTTTCTACAAGTTGTCCTCAAGCGTTGAAGTCAGCGAGTGACCGCATGGTTGCCGCGTTTGAACATCCCACGCTGCAAAAAAATTTCCAGTGTCCAAGCCAAAAGTCTTGTGTTTGTCATGGGTGGAAGCACAGAGGAAGGAACCACATAAGAGCCCATCTTAGGCTTAAGAAGAGAGACATGAAAGATGGGGTGAATTCAAGATTCTGGTGGCAAATCCAAAGTATAGGCTACTTTCCTAACACGAGCAAGGACTTTGTAAGGACCATAATACTAGGGTGCTAGTTTGGGGCAGTTGGTATGACTGATAGAGGATTGGCGATAGTTGTAAGACGAGGAAGACCCAATCACCAACTGTGAATTCTCGCTCAAAACGTTTCTAGCATAGTGCAGCATTCTGTCTTGAGCAATATGCAGGTTCTTTCACGAAGGTGGCAGAGCAATGCATTACAGTCACGAAGGGTAGTTTCCACTGATGAGCACATTTTATGTCACATCTTCAACTACTAAGTTTAGAATTTTTAGTTCTCTGTTCAGTTAACTTAAGTTAGTTTGTCTTATTTTATGTCAAGTATTTCTAGCATAGTGGCGCATTCTGTTTTGAGCAATCTACAGGTTCTCACAAAGGTGGCGGAGCAAGGCATCCCGGTCACGAAGGGTAGTGTCCACCGATGAAAACGACCTTTTCATGAAAGTTTCTCCCAATTGTGTCTAATGTAACATATCCAAATTTGGGGATAATCTATTCACTGTAGCATTCTGTGTGCTCAAAATACTGAAGCTTGTTCTAAGGAAACTGTAGCAGCTGCCCAATAAATGCATAAGTTGGACTTCTAGCCTCTATGAATGAAAGAAGAGTAAGCAACAAGGGGGAGTAATAAACCTGCAGTGGTTGTTGACTAAATGGTAAAAGGAAATGGAATTCATCATGCGTAAAGACAAGAAGTGATGGAAGTAAAAGAAAAGGAGGAAAAAATTCACCCACTACAAGCAAGTTGTGGCTGCCAAATAATTGCAATACTTGGACTTCCAGCTCTCTTATAACAGAGAAGAGTTGTAGAAAACGGGGGAGAGGAGAGCCATTCTATTTCAATTTGTCCTTTGTTTTATCTCCTTTTCCATGTCTTACAAACACTTTAGTTTATGTATTTTGTTACTGGCAGGTATCACATCTAGCAACAAAGGACTTAACTTCCTTCTTTAAACCTGGCCAATTGAAATTTCGACGAACGCGTTTGTAGGTGTGAAGGAGCCCCGAGTTTATGACAGTGGGAAAATAGTGGAAGTTCTCTAAGATACTATGACGAAAAGGAGAGAAGCTGTAACATATATGCCATCTTTGTAATATAAAAGATCCCTGCGAAGGGAAAATTGAAAGCAAGTTGGTCGATTGTTCTGTAAGGCTTGAAGAATCGAAGAAGCCTCTGTATTCTTCCCATATTCAGCTTGGATCTTGGATTTACTTAAAAAAAAAGGCTAGGAAAACCATAAGAACCAAACATTCATGTCGCCTAGACAAGGCATCTGTGCTGTATTCATGGAACCCGATAGGTATTCGAGATGATATGGTCGAGGTATGCAGCATGCTACCATAGATTTCCCAGAGCACTTAGAGGTTTTGACCTTCAAGCCATGATATCGTAGAACATTAAACACAGACGTAAAATGTTTCAGGTGCATATATAAATCCAGACTAAAGATGAGTATATCATAAATAAAAAAACTAGAACAAATTTACGTAGAAAAGGCTTGAAGATGGAATTCATTAAGGTTTGAAATGTGGAAGGGGCATTGCAGAGCTCAAAATGCATCACCAAGAATTCAAAATGTCCATCATGTGTGTGAAATGCCATTTTTGGTATGTCGGGTTTGTACTAAGATCTAATTTGGAGATAAGTTTAGCTCCTCGAAGTTCGTCTAACAACTCATAAATAGTCGGAACGGGAAAAAGGAATTTGACCGTCACGAGATTAAGGCCTCTGTAATCCATGCAAAAACGCCAAGTATGGTTATCTTTGTAGACCAATAAGGCAAGGGAAGAAAGAGGACTTCAATTGGGGCGAACAATGTTTGTAGCCAACATTTCATCCACATGTCGTTCAATATAAGCCTTTTGAACATGGGTGTAATGATATGGATGAACATTCACCGGTTTGGTACTCGACAACAAAGTGATTCAATGGTCAATGGTCCACTGTGGGGGAAAACCAGTGAGAACAACAAAAAGCTCAGAGTATTTAGACACCAATGCGTCCAATTTGTAGTGGAATGGTATGGACCACCTCAAGAAGTGAACGAGCACTCATTATGGAGACCAATAAGGGATCCATGTCCAACAATTAAGATATGGAAGGTATCGAAGGCAAGTGACTTGGAGAGTCAGTGGATTGCAGGCCAACCAAGAGGTAGGTACTGCCATCGATTTGGGATTCCATGATCATGTTCTTGAAGTGGTAGCCAATGAAACCCAAAGATTCTAACCATTCAGCTTTAAGAACCAAATCACACCCCATGACGAATTATAGGCGCATATCAGAGGAAAATTCATACCCTTGGAAATTGATGGAGACATTATAAGCAAGCCTTTTGGTATAACAGATACGACCATTAGCAATAGCCACCAGTTCAACATAAGATTTATAGACGCGGAAGCCAAGACGAGTTGCAACCGAGGGGTTGATCTTCCTTGGAGTCCACAAATGTGATTGACACATCACATAGCAAGACTGCATGTACGTTCGGGAAAGATAAGTGTGTCGAGAGTGACGGGGACGATGTCGTCCACTAGAGGCTTGTCGGGTACTGGCGGATAATCATCCGGAGTTATATTGGAGGTTGCCTCGAAGACTACAAAGTCTAATAGTAACAGATGGGGGTTGCACATGTATGGCCTCAGAAGTATTTCTCAGGGCAACAGAGACATCGACCCTTGGAACGACACTCACGAATCTGAACCGTGGAGAAGTGTAGAGGTGGCCATGCCGGAGGTGAAGGAGCCAGTTTAGTTGGCGGGAGTAGGGCAAAATACGAAGATGCAATAATTGTATTAGAAGGGCGAGGGGATAAAGAAAGAAGGAGCTACAACGCCGTTGTTGCTTGTTGTCGTAGATACGGGCAAGTTCAATGGCATGGGCCAAGGAATGAGGGCCTTAGGCTAAAATATCATCAGGAAGTTCCATTCTAAGCCCACCAAGAAAAACCCCTAAAAGTTGTCCATCGGTCCAACCTTGGGCCTGCTAAGATAAACTAATATATTTGTTGACGTAGGCCTCAAGATAGCATTTTTGAGAGATATAAAAGAATGACAAGTTGAAGTCTAGATGGTCGCCTTGCCCAAAACTTTGTAAGAGGCATTCGGTGTAGGTGGCTCATAACCCAAACCCGACATATAACTTGTACCATTTGAAACACAAGGTTGTATCGCTTATGAAATGGAGCCCGCAACCATGACCCAATTATCAGCTTCGACACCGTGGTAATCTAAATATTCCTCTGCTTGAGCCAACCAGCTATATTTATCGTCATCGAAAAACCAGGTTAACTCAATCTTCATGTATTAGGAGCATTAAAGGTGGGCGGTGCCTTAAGAAGGGTGAGGGGCTGTTCGTGGGGTTGGAACGATGGGGAAGGGGGGTGGAGTGTGGCAGTGGACGTCGAGAACTAAAGGGACGCCTGTGGATAACCAGTAATTGGAAGAAGGGAATAGGGTTTGGATGGAAACTGGAACACTGAGTACCCCATGCAGGAGAAGGGCCAGCAGCTCTCACCAAAACTGTATCGGACTATAGGAGAAGCTTTTTTTTTTTTTTTTTTTTTTTTTTCTTGTCTACTAAAAAAAATATATAAAAAATAATAATGCAAAATATAAAATGTATACAAAACACATAATTTATTAGGTATTACCTTTTTCGAAACTTTCGTCCTCCATTCTTATTGACGAACGATCACATGAGTCCGCCATTGTGCTTAAATTTAAATAACAACTACAATTGTAATCTTGGAAAAGGTTTGAGAAATATCGACAGCGAAACTGGTTATTTATAGGAAGCTTGGCCACCTTACCCGAAGATTAATTCGCAATGCAAAATCCCTCAATAAATGCCGCATTGATTTCTCTGATTCAATGACATTGAATCCTCTAACTCAGATAACTGACCGTCTAGAGTAAAAAACTTGCGCGACGAACACTTTGTTGTGCAAAACTTCAAATGTTTCATCGTCGCATTGTTTTTGCGGCAAAAAAAAAAAGAAAAAAAAAAAGAAAAAAAAAGACTTACCCTCGTTTTTTTCCTGCAGTTTGCGCGACAATGTTGTTTTTTCGTCATGCAAAGATGTTTTTTGAGATGAAAATTGTCGTCGCGCAATGTTTGACAATATTGCCCGACGAAATTTTGCTTCGTCGCGTAAAATTCTATGGCGCAAATAATTTTTTCTACTAGTGCCACGACAGTTGATGAAAACAAAAAGCCAAATGTTCCCTTTTCTTTGACAATTTAGAGAAGAGTGTTGGTCATGCAAAAGAAATAGTAAGGGAAAGCCATATTACGATGTTCATGTGCTGATCATCCTTCCTGCATAATAAGGAAAATGGAAAATAAAGATGTATCACATTGAAACCTAATGGCGCATTCCCAAGCGAAAGCGAAGACAACGGCGATGCGTTCACTGGCGACAAGGTGGCGTGTGACTGTGCATGACATCCGTACGTCGGTGTGTGGGGACTAAATATTAGATAATATTGATAGATTAGATTGCCATGTTAGCATTGCCACATGTGTTGTAGCGTATAGGATAAGCCTGACGGTTTAATTCACTTGTATAAATAGTCTTTTCCATCTATTTCTTAGACTAAGTCAGTATTGTAATAATTGTTTTTCTAGAGAGAGAAATACAAAGCTGAGAATAGTTTTCTTCTTCCTTAAGCTTTTCTGCGTTTCGTATTTATGCAATTCTTGAGTTCTTCCATGAATATTAAGATGGTATCCAGAGCAGGAATCGCTTGCTCGGCTGTTTCTGGTGGGATCTTTCCGCTGCTTTGATTGTTCTTGAGGTGATATGGTTCTTCATTTTTTGCAGTTTTCCTATACAGTTGTGTATTCTTGAAGATTTGGGAATTTTTTTTTCGAAAGATATTTGAAGGCCGATGCCATACTTGTTTGATTGAAGGCCGATGCCATACTTCTTGTAAATTGTTTGGTGTTAATTTAAGGCCGATGCCACGATAGATACATTGATTGTTCTGGGTTTTTCGCCATATGACTCAAGGCCGATGCCATGTTTGTTGCGACTTGTCTCTTGCATAAAGCTTAGCATATACTGTTGAATTGTAGTATTTTGTATCATTCTTTTTCATCTGGGTTGCTTTCTTGATCTGGGTTTTTCTTCGACATTGCTCTCCTATTATGGATCGTCATTTGTGGTTGCTTGGATCTCAGTGTTTCTTTCAGTTGTCTATTCTTCTTGATAATCATGTCTACTGCTGTGAAAATTGAAAGTCTATTGGGTATGCTTACCATCAAGCTCAATGATGAGAACTTTATTAAATGGAGTTTTCAATTTTGTTCTGTTCTTCGTGGATATGATCTTCTTGATCACTTCACTGGGGAGTCTGTTTGTCCTCCTAAATTTGTTCTTACTCCTAAATCTGGTGTTACTAAAGAAGTCAGTACTGCATATAAAGAATGGGTTAAAGAAGTTATGGCTCTATTAAGCTTGTTAATTGCTACTTTGGGTGATGACGCCATAGAACATGTTGTTGGGTGTCAGACCTCGTATGATGCTTGGCATGCTTTACAAGATCGTTATATGGCTATTTCAAGTGCTAGTGTGAATCATTTAAAAGCCGAACTTCATACTATGCAAAAGGGTGGCGATAATATTGATAAATACTTGCTACGGTTAAAAGGTATCAAAGATCAGCTTCAAGCAGCTGGAGAAAAAATCTCTGATAATGATCTTATCATTGCTGCATTGACTGGCTTACCTGCAGATTATGATAAGATTCGCACAGTTATTTTGGCAAGGGATACTCCTATTACTCTTAAGGAATTTCGAGCTCAGTTAGTAGGTGCAGAAAAGACCATTGAGGCTAGAGTTAAGTCTTTAGTTCAAAACATCGCTGCTATGTATGTTCATGATTCTTCCAGTACATCCATTTCTCCTGGTTACACTAATCCTTCTGGTTCTTCATATGTACCTGCATCTTCTCAGTCTACACAAGGTTTTGGTTATGGCTTTGCTGGTACTACATCTTCCTCTCCAGAGGGTAATCAGTCTTCATCATCCGGAGGTTTTCAGTCTAATAGGAATAATTTCCAGTCAAATGGGAATCCTTTTCATTCTACTGGGAATAATTTTCAGTCTCATGGTACCAATGGTAATACTTTTCAGCCAAATCGATACAATGGTAACAATTTTCGACCTAGAGGAAATGGGGGATATAAACCTCGGTATAATGGTTCCAAGTTTGGTAATTCTTGGCAGTCTTGGTCTGGAAATTCTTCTACCAAGTTTGAACCAATCCCTGAGTGTCAGATCTGTTCTCGAAAGGGCCATACAGCAGTGACATGTCTTTACAGGAATGATACTGGTCAAGGTGTTCAAGAGTGCCAAATCTGTGGAAAAAGAGGGCATATTGCTCTTAATTGCAGACATCGGGGTAACTATGTTTATCAAGGAAATCAACCACCTTCTTCATTGGCTGCTAATTTTGCATATCAACCACAGGCATCTGGTTATCCATATCCTTCACACTTTGTTCAGGGCAATGTTGCCTCATGTTCTAATCCTTCTCAAGGAGGATTTCCTGCCATGTCTGCTCACAACTCTCAAGACTTTTCAGGAGGTGATTCTTGGATCCTTGATACTGGCGCATCTCAGCACATGAGTCCGGATGTTAATGTTCTCACTCGAGCTACTCCATATGAAGGCACTGAGAAAATTATAGTAGGAAATGTTGAAGGTTTGGCAGTTCAACATATTGGCAATGGTTCTTTAATGACTCAATCTCATACTTTACACCTTCGAAATATTATACATGTTCCTATGTTAACTGTTAATTTGCTCTCTGTGAAAAAGCTTTGTAAAGATAATCACAGTTGGTTTATTTGTGATGAAGAACAATTTTTTGTACAGGACAAGGCAACAGGGGTGATTCTACATCACGGAAAGAGTAGCAATAATGAACTGTTCAAGATTCCTGTATCCATTTTTCCAACACTATTGAAGTCACCAGTTATGGGCTCAGCTTTTGTGGGACATGCAGTGAAGAATTCTTTATGGCACCAGAGACTTAGACATCCGTCTAATGAGGTTTTGCAAGCTATGTTTAAAGATTCTAGAATTTCATGTAGTATTGATGATCCTGTAAACATGTGTGAGTACTGTCTGAATGGCAAGATGAGTAGGTTACCGTTTTTAGATAGGATTGATAGGATTGATATTCATTTTCATAAGATTCATAGTGATGTTTGGGGACCCTCACCTACTGTGTCTGTTGAGGGGTATAGATACTATGTGTCCTTTGTAGATGAAGCTACTCGGTTTGTATGGATCTATCCTTTGATGAATAAAACTGAAGTTTTTGGTGTCTTTCTTAAGTTCTGTGCTTATGTTCACAATCAATTTCATACTTCTATTAAGATTCTGCAATCAGATGGTGGTGGGGAGTTTATGAGTCATCAGTTTCAAGATTATTTGGCTAAAAATGGGATTTTGCACTATATTTCGTGTCCCTATACTCCCAACAGAATGGTTTGGCCGAAAGGAAACATCGGCATCTTATTGAAACTACAATAACCTTGTTATCAGTTGCTAAACTTCCTCAAAAATTTTGGTACCATGCAATTGCACATGTTGTGTTTTTAATTAATAGGATGCCGTGTAAACTTCTTCAAATGTAGTCTCCTTATGAAAAAGTGTTTGGCAAGAAACCTGAGTTGTCAACAGTTAAGGTGTTTGGTTGTGCCATCTATCCATATCTTAGGCCATATAACAGAAATAAACTGCAGTCTAGATCTATGCAGTGCATTTTCCTTGGATATTCTCTTGGATATAAGGGTGCTATGTGTTACAATGTCAGTACATAAAAGATTGTAGTTTCTCGACATGTTATGTATGATGATAGTTGTTTTCCATACAAAGATAAGGTTTCTTTCTCAAATGTATCTCAGTCTCCTACTAATCGTTCTCCAAGACCTATTATTGTTCACATTTCATCTGGTAATGAATCCACAGTTCTTCCAGCTCAGACTCAAGATCATCTTCCCAGTAATTTTGTACAGGACTCAGGTTCAAGTGCTACTTCTGCAAGTTCACATGCTACTCTTTCCTCTTCCCCAACATCGTTGCCTGTCCTTCAGCCTCATCAATTGGAAGTTGTTTCGCCTTCTATACGTGCCTCTTCCTCCTCCATTTTAGAGCTGGTACCTCAGGGTATACAAACAAGATTAAGAACTGGTGCTATAACTAGAAAGGATTACACTGCTCTTACTGCAGTTTTTCCTGAGGTTGAATCTTTACTTTTATCTGATGATGATCATTTCTCTGGAGGTTTTACATTTATTGCAGATGTTAGTGATTCATCTGAGCCTACTACTTTCAAGCAAGCTTCTCAAATTCCCCAATGGCAAGCTGCAATGCAAGAAGAGTTTGATGCTCTTCTAACCCAAGGTACATAGGTTCTTGTTCCTTCTCCTGTTAATAAAAATGTGATTGGCAGTAAATGGGTGTTCAAAATCAAAAGAAATTCAGATGGTTCCATCTCTAGATACAAGGCTAGGCTTGTTGCTCAAGGATTTAGCCAAGAAAAGGGATTGGACTATACTGAGACTTTTAGTCCAGTAGTGAGGCATACTACTGTCAGGTTGATTCTAGCCTTAGCTGCAATGCATCGATGGGATCTTAGGCAGTTAGATGTTAAAAACGCTTTTCTTCATGGTGACTTACAAGAAGAGGTTTATATGAAGCAACCTCAAGGGTTTGTGAATTCTAGCTGTCCATCTCATGTTTGTAAATTAGTCAAATCCTTATATGGATTGAAGCAAGCTCCCCGAGCTTGGAATGACAAATTTACAACTTATTTGCTTGCTATTGGGTTTGAAGCATCTCTCTCTGATTCCAGTTTATTTGTTAAAAAGGTTGAAAATCATGTAGTCATCTTGCTGCTCTATGTTGATGATATTATCATCACAGGTTCTAGTTCTCCAATGGTTCAAACTGTGATAAACACTCTGAGTGAAGTCTTTGATCTCAAAGATATGGGCAAATTAGCTTATTTTCTTGGTCTTCAAATTTCCTATAAGTCTAATGGTGACATTTTTGTCAATCAGTCGAAATATGTCAAGGATCTTCTTCACAAAGCTGTTATGGATGATTGTAAACCTTGTTCAACTCCTTGTAAACCTCATAATCAGATTCTTTCTACTGATGGTCTTCTTCTGAGTGATCCAACTACATATCGGAGTATTGTGGGAGGTTTGCAGTACCTGACTTTCACTCGGCCGAATATAGCCTTTGCTGTTAATACAGTTTGTCAGTATATGAGTGCTTCAACAGATATACACTATGGCATGGTTAAATGAATCTTGCGATATTTACAGGGCACATTCAAGTTTGGATTGACTTTTACTGCAGCTTCTCCTTTATCTTTAACTGCCTATAGTGATTCTGACTGGGCAGCCGATTTGAACACTCGCAGATCCATCACTGGCTATGTCGTGTACTTGGGGGATAATCCTATTTCTTGGCAATCTAAAAAGCAAGCCTCAGTGTCCAGGAGCTCTACTGAGGCTGAATATAGAGCTTTGGCACATACAACTGCTGATATTGCCTGGATTCGTCTCATCCTCAAAGATCTTCATGAGTTCTTGTCTACACCTCCTGCTATCTACTGTGATAATCAATCTGCAATTGCCTTGAGTTTAAATCCTGTTCAACATTCTCGGATTAAGCATTTGGAAACGGATGTTCACTTTGTTCGAGAACGAGTGCAGAAGGGTGATTTGGTTGTACATTATATTCCAACTCAAGAGCAAGTAGCTGATGTTCTTACCAAAGGCCTTCATGGTCCTGATTTTCTTAAACATTGTTTCAACCTTAGACTTGGTTACCCTAGCTAAGATTGAGGGGGGGGGGGTATTAGATAATATTGATAGATTAGATTGCCATGTCAGCATTGCCACATGTGTTGTAGCGTATGGGATAAGCCTGACGGTTTAATTCACTTGTATAAATAGTCTTTTCCATCTATTTCTTAGACTAAGTCAGTATTGTAATAATTGTTTTTCTAGAGAGAGAAATACAAAGCTGAGAATAATTTTCTTCTTCCTTAAGCTTTTCTGCGTTTCGTATTTCTGCAATTCTTGAGTTCTTCCATGAATGTTAAGACTAAAGACCTACCCTAATGTTTTTCCATGTCCCGAATCATGTCATGTACTAAATTTTCACAAATCGGAGGAAATAGACGAGTTTACGCTTAGAAAAACCTTATTTGTTTAGTAAAGTGACTAAAGGTATTATTAAAGGTGCAAGCTCAACTAATCATAACGAAAGGAAGGCACATGTTGTGGAAGAAGGATCCAAGTTTTTGTGACTGGATCCCTTTCCAAATGTTTTGATGAACATATTTTGTTAAACTTACATGTTTTTGGTAAGGTCTTGAACGAGACTAGATTTGAAATCGTGATGAGTACATGACACTTAATTGATTTATATTTATATGATTTATTTTCACCACATGGTTGTCATTTATTAAGTATAGATCTATCTACGACGTAGGATAATTACATGTTTTAATATTTCTAGTAAATGCTAGATACACAAGTAGACGCCCTGTACAGACATGTGCATGTATTTCCACTAATAGATGCTAGTAATGTATTGCAGTTCCTCAGACAAGGGTGGATGGAAATAAGGACCAAATGTTTGGTACAAAACTCTTTTGTTCTTACTAAATGTTTAATGTAATACATGTTAGGCATATCTTGACAGGTTGCTTCAGCAGCACTCGATAAATTCTCTTTATATCACTCATTAGATTGCTTTGGCATATGCCAATATCTGTTGACATGTACGCATAATAGTTTAGTTGACGACAACAAGGCAACCAAGTGTTCGACAAAATGCCTCAGCGAATAAACTGATTTATTTTATTTTTTTTTTTTTTTTTGCGCGCTTGTGCTTTGTTCTTATAGAGAACACTTGTATTTAACACTGAGGCCCCCAAGGTTCAATCCTGGATTTGCCACTATTATCGGGTGTGATTTTTATTTATGACCGACTATATTTTCTATATTATGGTAGAAACAATTATGTAGTTTTAAACTATATATGAGTTTTAAAAAAAGTGGGTTAGTCAATTGAAATATTTTTACTAGAAAAATATTTATGATCCACTCACACTTCACCAAATAAATGTTTATCTAATTGTACTAATAAATAACCGAACTTACGGTTATATTTAAACATCACTATTGCGAATACGGTTAGATTTACTACTGCTATATGTGCTTAACTCATGTGACATGTAATAAAAGAGAAAAGCCCTACAGTGTCCACGTACACATCTTCATGGGGATAAAACCGCTGTAATCCATCTTAAAATTAAGGTAGGGATCGATGATGAGTAAGAGTGATAAGCTAGAGCACTCTTGCTCAAGAGGAGGCTGGTGGCCAGTTTTGGTGGTGGTGTTTAGTCTTCTCTCATTGAAAACTAAAACTCAAATCTGTTCACTCTAAGGATGAGTACTCTTCACTATAAAGAAGAGTGCTCTCATTCTCTCACTTTTCTTTCTCTTGGTTAGAGAAAATTCATGTGAGGATTGGATGTATATAACCAACCTTGAACTTGTCGAGGAAGTTTTCTATTCTCCAAAGGATGAGTTACAAGGTGTAAAGGGGTGAAATTTTCAAAAGGGAAAATGAGATTAAATCGAGTTTTAGGGCGTATAGTAAAAAATAAGTGTTGCATACACTTTTGGTGGGTGAAACGAAAACGTAGTTACGGCAAAACGAAAACGATCGGTAACGAACAGTGAAACAATCGATAACATCGGTAACGAACGACGAAACGATCGGTAACGGTTTAATACAGGGGTACATTAAAGAAAAAAAAATGTGATATAGGTAGATAAACACAAACAATTTCGCCATGATTTTCATTACGAATCAAGCAAGGATTAACTGCATATTTTTTAAAAATAAATAAACAAGGGAAAGAAAGAAAGAAAAAAACACCCTAATTAACAAAATGTACGGCAACCAACATAAGTTATAACCACATCTCTACTTGAAATGGACTGATATCGGATCATCCACGCATGCCCTCGACTGATCCATCGTTGTCAATGTCCCGGTCCAATTACCCGGTGAAAACCCGAACTCGACCCAGCAACAGAACACCCCAAACTCTAACCTACGCCTAGTCAAATACCACCGCGAAGTGTTGACGTACTTATAATAACCTAGCATGCCGAACACGAATTTCACCGATCTACGAGCTCTCCCTTCGGAGCTTTGATTGGCCACGTAATCGCCTACATAAGCGGACACTGTTTCGATCTTGAAGCTGTGAGCGGTCGAGGTTTTTGTATTTAAAGGCGAAGGAGGAGGAGGCACCGGCTTCATTGTGCAAGACGTCTCTGCCTTTGTCGCCGGTGTCCGTTTTGTACGAGATGGTGACTTGCAGGCTGTCGAAGGAGATGGCAAGCACGCGATTAGGGTTCTTCGCGACGACAGTCATGTCCCACGTGGCGATTAACTCGGAGCCACTCGAGTTGAGTTTGCACACGGTGGAAGAGTCGAGCCGTAAAAAGGGCTCTACGGGAGTCAACTTAAGTTGGTCGTGGAAAACCAGGATTCCCAGCACGTAGATAGGGATACAGACGATGATAACTATGATGTTAGATTTTGGGCACTGTTTGAGGCGACAACAAAGAGTGTAATTTTTCACTTGTGTAGCCATTTGATCTTTGATTAATGATCAATTGACTAGGGTGCATCTATTTATGCGTTTTGATTTTTGAATTTTGAGAAGGAGAAGAGGATGTGTTGGATTAGGCTATTGTTGACCCTAAAAACTACCAAGCCTACGTGGCGCGCAGGCCGAATAATCTATAAGCTAACTACGTCTTTCGGTTGAATGCGGGGCGTGCCAACTCGACGGCCGAGCTCGGCCGGTGAGTAAAATGTTGATGTTGCGTTGTGTGCGCGACTGACTTCTCGATCTTGCGACTGCGGCCGAGGAAGGAACACGCCTCGGCCTTTGGGTTCTAGAGCCTGAAGACAAGGCTGCTAGTTCTGCGAAGTTCAATATCAAATTCGGCTTTCAATGTGCCGAATGTAGTAACTTGTAACACCTCACTTCGCCGAGAAGGCTGATGAGATGACCTCTGCCAATAAGGATTCGAAAATCTTTCTCGGCCGAGACTTGGATAGATAATCAGTCGGCCCCGACGCAGTGCTGTTCATCCAAACTGAAGGTGCTCCGCGGTCGGCTGATTCTACGGCAACAGTGCTGTTTATCCAAACTGAAGATGTTTACCGGTTGCCTTCACAGTGTTGTTTATCCAAACTGAAGATGTGTTGGCGAAAAAGAAAATAAAAAAATCTCAAGGTTGAGAGGGTTTGCGCAGGGCAGATCTGTGTGTTGAGTTGGAGGTCATTAGAATGTCGCACGACCTCTTGTATTTATAGTGGCTAAAAAGCTCTTGGCCGAATCAGAGATGTACTCAAACTAGAACTCTTTATCCCAATCTGATTATGATTCGGCCAATCCTAGTTCCAATAGGCCTCTATACCAAGCCCTATAATGAACTAGATTCATTCTTACTTCCAACCTTGAGACTCCCCGTTGTATAAGGATTCAACTTCTTCGTCTTTATCCAAAGTAATCTTTCTCATATCAGGACTCGACCAACCCTGACAAGGCCGGCCCATGACACTATTCTAAACAACATTGGGCCGAGAATATTTCTGAGCTCGGCCCCCAAAATGTCATTTTGGGTCCAAACATTGCCCCCCAGTTTCCTTGAGCTTCGGCCCATAAGCCGAATGGTTAAGGAAATTAGCACAGTCGAAGAAATGTATGGTCGAGTAAATCCACTTGACAGCCTGACACCCTGGACGAGCTGGCCGAGAAAAACCAAATGGGGTCGAAGTCTCGAAGACTCTCGCCCACCGGGGTAGGAGAGCACCAGCTCGCCGAGCTCGGAATGTGTGATATAGGTTAAGAATTGGGTAAGAGGCCGAGAAAAAATCTTGGTCGAGAAAAAATGGCAGCTCGACCTATCACCATTCAAAGTCAACAATTGGAGGTCGAGAAAAATTTGAGGCCGAGGTCGAGAAAAAATGGCAGCTCGGCCTATCACCAATCAAAGTCAACGATTGGCAAGTTGATAAAGGTCGCCGATGACTAAGAATATTGCCCCCCTAATTTTCTTATGCATCGGCCGATAGGCCGAATGGTTAAGAAAATAATTTATTCATTATATATATATTTTTAACAAACGAAAAGAACAGTGACCGAACCATACTCAGGAGGAGGCCAACGATGCTTTATTCCAAGCCAAGATCTTTTTATATCAAAATGTTCAGAGTGATTTCGCTTTAGGTCGAATAAAGAACCACTGCCAAATACCTTTGACTTGGCGAAATATTTCTTATTCTCAGCCGCCGAATGTGTTGAACAATATTTATGCCCCCCAGGCATATTAATTTTGCCAATTTCGGCTTGTAATTTGAAAAACTTAGCCGAACGAGATTTCTCCATATCGGCCTTATCACCAATAATCATATCGATTGGCGTAGCTTTTCCGGCTAGGCCTTGTTCGTCATTGGAGTACTCCTCTGACAAATCATTTTCTGAGTCAATTTGTGGCTCAGAAACGTGAACTTCTTCTTCTAGTCCTACCACAAATTCGGTCTCGACCAAAAAAATAGGTGGCCTAGGTTCTTCTTCAGCCGTCTCGACAATCTTCTTAGGCCGAAAGTTAGTTGTGGCCGGAGCGAAAAATTGCCCCCCGGCCTCTTCAACCAACCATTCATCAAATGGAATTGATTTGTAGTCGAAAACATAAGGAAAATGTTCTCGATCTAGCCACGCATTAAATCGAGCCCTATCTTCATTTACCCATTGCTCTTGGAGGGTAACAGGAGCTTTTATTCTCAACATGTGAGCGAATGACTTTTGCATCTCTCTTTGGCCAGAAAGAACTTTTTCCTCATACAATCGGCTACGTGGAGCCGAATCAGAATCTTGATATATCATATGAACTTCGTAGTTTTAGCACTCGGTCCCACTGGGCGTGCCAAAATGTTGACCCTAAAAACTACCAAGCCTACGTGGCGCGCAGGCCGAATAATCTATAAGCTAACTACGTCTTTCTGTTGAATGCAGGGCGTGCCAACTCGACGGCCGAGCTCGGCCGGTGAGTAAAATGTTGATGTTGCGTTGTGTGCGCGGCTGACTTCTCGATCTTGCGACTGCGGCCGAGGAAGGAACACTCCTCGGCCTTTGGGTTCTAGAGCCTGAAGACAAGGTTGCTAGTTCTGCGAAGTTCAATATCAAATTCGGCTTTCAATGTGCCGAATGTAGTAACCTGTAACACCTCACTTCGCCGAGAAGGCTGATGAGATGACCTCTGCCAATAAGGATTCGAAAATCTTTCTCTGCCGAGACTTGGATAGATAATCAGTCGGCCCCGACGCAGTGCTGTTTATCCAAACTGAAGGTGCTCCGCGGTCGGCTGATTCTACGGCAACAGTGTTGTTTATCCAAACTGAAGATGTTTACCGGTTGCCTTCACAGTGCTGTTTATCCAAACTGAAGATGTGTTGGTGAAAAAGAAAATAAATAAATCTCAAGGTTAAGAGGGTTTGCGCAGGGTAGATTTGTGTGTTGAGTTGGAGGTCATTAGAATGTCGCACGACCTCTTGTATTTATAGTGGCTAAAAAACTCTTGGCCGAATCAGAGATGTACTCAAACTAGAACTCTTTATCCCAATCTTATTATGATTCGGCCAATCCTAGTTCCAATAGGCCTCTGTACCAAGCCCTATAATGAACTAGATTCATTCTTACTTCCAACCTTGAGACTCCCCGTTGTATAAGGATTCAACTTCTTCGTCTTTATCCAAAGTAATCTTTCTCATATCAGGACTCGACCAACCCTGACAAGGCCGGCCCATGACACTATTCTAAACAACATTGGGCCGAGAATATTTCTGAGCTCGGCCCCCAAAATGTCATTTTGGGTCCAAACAGCTATACAATTAACCTATAAGGGAACCAAATTTGTAGGAGTTGTTCTTATCGGAAACGGTTTGTAACTCCTTATCTTTTTTCTAATCCTTGGCTTTTTTTTTCTTTTTTTTATTTTTTTTTTCATTCCCGGCAGACATAACTTCTTTTTTGTGTGTTTTATCTATTGTCTATTGTATGTGTTTTAGATAGAGGGACTGGGGTTTAGGCTATACAATGAAATAACGCAACATCAGAGGCTCTTTGATTTATATCGGATCCCTCTTAGATTTGACATCATACCTACACGTTGAAACAAAGCGTACACAGAGATTGGAGCCTTGAAATTCGATGGTTCCCGGCTATGCCAATCTCGCCGAATTTGGGTCTCGACTCAAGAGGGAAAATTACTCCTCTCTTGATGGGCTTCCAGAATATCTAAGTGGATATTCCAAATTCCAAGTTTCGGTTTTTTTTGAAAAGTTTGAGAGTCAAGCCTTTTAATTCGAATTTTGAGTTGTATGTGGGAGACCTTTGTTCGTAGTGAAAACGCAGAGGAAGTCGCAGGCTAGAGCAGCTAAGGTGTAGTGTGGATTGGAGACATTGAGATAAAAATCGGAGAAAAACCCTAACCCCGTTAATTTTAAGAATTATTTACCTTCGCTGTGATTTTTGTCAAGTGATGTTGGAAGTTGTTGGTTAATTTTAAATAGTTGGCAGATTTATTGTTGTTGTGGATTTTGAAAATATGAACTTCTATGTGGGAATTGAGTGTATGCAGATGCTTTACGATAACTGAAAGGAAGTGCAAAGAAAAAGGGCACATTCTTCCCTTTGTCATTTCATTTCGTTTCGGGAATAACGCAAGTAGCTTACGTTGAAATTCTCTTCTAGAAGGTGAGCTACAATTGACTTGATCCGTTCACAAAGTACGTAAGCAGTTTAACTTGAAAATTAGATGCAGCCATAAGATTAAATAAAATTAAATGGTGTATCAGGTCTCCGAATTCAGGACGTGATATTATTATGATTCAATCTAGATACAAAGTTAACCAAGATTGGTAAAGACAAGGCTGTCAAGCGAGAGCTAGCTGGAGGTTAGTGGAAATTTGCTTTCAAAAATGGTTTTCATTATATACATATCTATATAAATGATTTCAAATATGATTATGATCATTCCTATACTTGGTTTACTGTTGGAAACATGATTTAGCTGATGAATTTTTGTAAAAACGATTCTTTGAGATACTGCTTTCACTACTAGGCATGATCATGTATTTGGTAATCGTTTTGGATTATGATCTTACACTACTTCCTAGGCATGTACTCACATCTAGCGCCTTACTCGTACGACCGTATACATTATTGTCATGACGTACGTTAAATTTCAAACTCAACTATTATTTAGGGTTAGAGTCCCAACGTATTCATGTTTTGGGTTGGAATCCCAACTTATTCATGTTTTGGGTTAGAGTCCCAACTTATTCATATTTTGGTTTATAGTCCGAACTATTTTGTATTATGGCTTCAAGTTCCAACATTTCAGGTTAGAGTCCCAGCAAGGTACATATCATTAGGTTCGAGTCCTAAACCGTATCGAGTAGGACTACTCGCTAAAGTGCTTTTTGTTTGTATGAATGCCCATTCATGATAGGATGAGAGGTTCAGATTTCTTAGCACCTTCATGTCTTCCGTTTTTGTTGTAAAACATATTGTTTGGGCTAATATTTGAACTTTGAGCCTAGAGGAAGAAAGGCCCAGAAGGAAGGTAAAAATGGGAGTTTTGCCCCAAGCCCAGTGGCAAGCCCGAACCAGACTCTCAAGGCAAGTTGACGGCTCCCCATTAATGCATAGACTACAGGCGTACAATCAAATAAGACAAGTGATGGAGACCCACCAGCTGCCAACCAAAAAGTACTTTATAGTGGTTTTGGTTGGCACTGCAAGTAAATAACCAACGGTTTGGTAAACTCTAGTAGCTTTCGGGCAAGGTTCAAACCACCAGCAGTCGAGCCAGTTTGTCTATAAAAGGAAGAAGAGGGCCCAGAAACAAGGACACTCAACCAATCAAACAAACATACAACTTGTCTCTCTCAGTCAAGCCAAAGTATTCAGAAAGCTGCGCCTTGCCCAGACTCTGCTCTCCTTGTAGCTTTAGAATTCCTAGAATAGGATAACCTCCTCTTGTGTAAAAGCTCTGCTACTTTTCCCCAACCGCTGTAGTATCGATTCCCTCATGTAGATTAGTTCACTTTCGTTCCCTTTAGCGCATATAAACCTTTGTAATCATAAAGAAGAGAAGCTGCACAATATTCAACCTTGCCCGACAAGGTTAAATCTTGCCCGACTCTCTTTGTGTTGTCTTTTAATCAGTAGATTTAACTTATTAATGAATTGCTCAGCATATATGCAAGTCATTTCTAAACTCTTATCTGTTCAAAGCATCATAGGATCTCAGATCTAAAGTCATTATTATCGTAAGAAGATAAAGACGGACTATAACTCATGATTTGATCAGATTTGACAATTATCCTTTGAGCATACAAGTTAGATAAAAGTCCTTGATCTCAAGGCATAGAAAAGAACTTAATGTATACTTAACCCATCTACGATAATCCTTTGATAAACAAGAAGTTAAGATAACTTGGGGTGCAAGTAATCAACCTAAACCAACTTGTTCTACGTCTGCCATATAAGATGCCATATAAGAGATGGCAGTGGCACGCCTCCGCATATAGTTAGTATTGATTGTGAGCCTCAAGGCCTATACCTAAGGCCCCACAAAGGCACCTTTCAGGATTAACTATAAACTCATGTTGAAGCCTCTTTCAAGCAGGAGCCCGACGACCAACCAAAGTGCCAGTTCCTCGTGGAGCTGTATGCCAGAGCCAGGAACCTCCGCCACCCGGGATTTCCTGCCCAAACATAGTTTTGGCACGCCCAGTGGGAGATAATCTTGTATGCCAAGAAGACGAAGGAGAGAACAAACCTTCAGCCAGGAGGCAAAACAAAAACAACCCCAGTACGTTCCAAGAAACAACATTGCAGATCTCCCTAAAGAGTTGCAGGGATTTGTTTTGACGGAAAGTTTAAACTCCTATAAAAAGCCAGAAGGAAAGGTCAAAAATGAAGACCTACAAGCCACCATGATGCCTGCTTTGAGAAGCATAGAGAAAAGTTCTCAGAATATGAAAAAAATTCTCAAAGTATGGAGAAAAACTCTCGGGAAGCAAGAGAAGATATAAGCAGACTTTATTCCATAACTTGAAACTTACAAAGAAGGCTAGACCTGAAGTACTCTACCCCAGAAAAAAGATCATGCTACAGAAAAGACGAACGAACCTAGTCAGGAGAAAAGGACAGCTGTTCCTATTTTTCCTCTCATTGAGGAAATGGGGGATAAAGGAAAGGATAAGCTGGGTCCCAAAGATGATCAGCCGTTGTTAGAAGAAACTCTAGAGGCAAAATTGCAAGACCTGATGTTTTCACTTAATACTAGCAGGGCAGAACGAGCAAGAAAAGACTAAGTATGAGATGCCCCTTCTAGTCAGGGAGACCAGTGGCAAAGGCGAGCCTGTTAGAACAGACAAGCCCTTTCCGTATAGGCCCCCACCGTTGGCCAAAAAAAAGAGGGGAAGCTAAATGGAGACAGCCCGAGCCCAGAAGAGAAGCCTCATTGGGCAATGATCGTAGCCCGAGGTTGGAAACACTTTACACCTTGCATGACAACGCAGCCAATCAACAACTTAGAAATGAGTTGGCTGAGTTAAGAAGAATGGTGGCAAGAAATGTTCAACAGCAAGTGCGCCCGTGGTTTAGGATTGCATATCAAAAGCTCTACCCGGAGTTCATTGATGAGCAAAATCCTTTTCCCATCGACTTCAAAATGCCCGTATTCCCAACATTCAGCGGAGAAGACAACAATGTGTCTTCCAGGGATCACATCTTCAAGTTCTCCAACCACTGCGTGGCATTTGAAGACAATCCCAACTACAAAATGAGGTTATTTGGGAATTCACTGGTAGGCTTGGAGTCTTAATGGTACTCCCTGTTACCTCCAAACTTAATTGCTAACTGGGGGCAAATGGAAATGGCGTTCCATGAGCAGTTTTACCATATGGAATCAGACATGACCATCAACGATTTAGTGGAGGTAAAACAATATGAACATGAATCCACTGAGCACTTCATTATGAGGTTTAGAAAGACAAATGTGAGATGCCAGTTTCCTATCAATCATGTCCAACTTATAGCTATTGCCCAGAAAGCTTTAAGACTGCCTTTGAGGAAGAGGTTTTACGATACGCAGTTTAATGAGATGCAAGAGTTAGTAGTTGCTGCTACCAAGTATGAGAAGCTATTAAATGAAGAGCAGCAATTAAAACACTCCTCCAAAACACCACCTTTTTACAAGAATAAAGCTGCCATTCACTAAGTGGGATTTAGAGGAGAGTTAGAATAGGACGAGGACCATGGGAGAAGAGAAATGGATATGTGTGTAGCAGAAATGCCCACTCCCTTTAAACCTTTAATAGTGAAAGGTTTAGTCCAACTAGTCAAAGATCAAAAGGTGGTAATTAATGATGGCAGGTTTGTCCCTATGAAGCCTCCAAAATATCAAAATTACTCTTTTGACTTAACCAAGGCTGCAGAAATTTACGAAGAGTTGGTACGGGCAAAGCTAATTATACCCGACAGTGCTAAAAATCTGCCTAAGCCCGATGAGTTGAGAGGAAAGAAGTATTGTAAGTTGCACTACACCTTCAACCACTCCATCACCAATTGTGTCCAGTTCAGAGATTGGATACAAGATCTTATTGTAAAAGGGAAGCTGTTACTAGAGAAACCTCAAGCCAACATGATGATCGACACGGATCCTTTCCCCGAAGCCCCTATAAACATGATCAATTTAATGTGGGCCGATATAAAGGAAATGGCAACCACCTGGGAGATAAAAGAGGAATAAAAAATCCCATGAAGGAGACTCTAAGGCTGCCAGAGAAATCCAAAAGTAATTTTGATAAAGGGAGTAATTCTGGCAAACTACCAAAGCAAAAGATAGAGAAGTTTTGCATAAGAAAAGTACATAAGAGTTCTAGTCCAACAACTTTACATCTTCAGCCAAAGCAATTACTCTGGAAAAGTAAGTTTGCATGATAGTAAAGATACGGTGTGGTTCTCCTAAACACATGTGGCTATTCACCAATTGATCCCTAGAATCTTCAATCTCATGTGAAGTCTTTTCCATCTCTTCAACTTTTTGAGAAAGGCGGTCAGCAAGGATCGCTTTCTCAGCTTTCAGTGAAAATAATTGCTCATCCAGGTGTTGAATCTCGGAATCAACCACTGAGATTCTTTCCTCCATCACTGTCCCTTCCGCCACAAGTTGCTGAAGAGTGGTAGTACTCTTTGCATGTTTTTCCTGAAAGCATCTCAGCATGTTGGATGAGCGCTCCGCTTTCTGATGTTGTTCCCTCAAAGCCTGGAGATTCTCAAAGAAGTTCAGAAAAGACTGATATTGCGCTTTGGACAAAAATTGGGCTTGGTGAAGGTCTGTGACTGCCTTTTCTGCATCGAAAAGATCCTTGAGGCTGAAAGAGGCAGTGAAGTCCTTTTTTGTCAAATCTTTGAAAACCTGACGAGCATGTTAGAATGAGGGTAACTCAGAAGATACTGAAGAAGATTGAAGTTTGCTTTTTATTTGCCCGAACTTCTTTACCAGATCGAGCAAATTTGGCGCTGAGAGTGTTGGGGATGTGCCTTGACTACTTTCAGCCACAATAGCGGGGACTGCTCCAGTATGAGGAATGGAAGGAACATCAGGAGCAGTAGCTGGAGTAAGTACAGTTGCCATGGAAGTTCTCTTTTATGAACCATAGGCGGGGGGGGGGGGGGGGGGAATTGCTCGAGCCATCACCAGAACCCTGTTACAAACAAGACCGACCGGTTAAGAAAAGATTTATACAAGTCAAAAGAAGGTAAAGTAGACTTACCCAAGTAGAGCCTGTTACCTCAGGGAAAGATGGGAGAGGAGTTGCTTCCCCTAATAATTGAGGTTCTCTGTCGCGATTCATTAAGGGCGGAGAGATAATACCCGAACCTTCAATAGAGACCTATAAAAGTTGAGACATGGGTTAGTACTTAACTTCCAAAAAAGAAAACAGCAACATAGAAGGCTTGAGTAATGGTACACCTGGGGAAAGACCTGAGGTTGAGAAGCAGACGCTTTAGAAGGTTCGGGCACATCAGTAGAAACTGCCTGAGGAGCCGGCGAACTTGTTGTTTCCGAAGCTACGGGAATCTGTGGAACTATAGGTTCTCCAAAAGAAGAGGGTGGTGTTTGATGAAACTCTCGTGCCCAAGGAGGCTGGAACAGGTAGGAAATGATAAACGCAAGGGGTGAAGACTTTTAATAAAAACAACTAGAAGTAGGTACTTACTGATCCAATATCATCATCCACGAAGTGCGTCATTTTCCCTGAAGAAAGATCGAATTGAGAAATAGGAGTCACCACCATAGGAACAAATTTAGACCGAGAGAGAGGAGCTTTCCTCGATTTGGCTAAGGGAGGAGAAGCTTCATCAGATGAAACAGTTTCTCTTCGAATCTCCTGATTACAAACAGTTAGGCAAAAGAGTTAGCTAAGTAAAAATAAAAGTCTAGGAAATGACAGCCCATACCTCAAGTTCTTTGAGGGTAGCATCCCGAAATTCCTGACCCCTCCTCTGTATTTTCGCGCCCAACTGTTCATCTTTAGAAACAAAAGTGAGCTTCTTTGAGGCCGTGGGTCCTGAAATACGGATAAAACAAAGCTGTTAAAATCTCAAATTAAAAACAGAAGATTGAGACAATGGATACTTACTGGAAGCTCTCTGTTTCTGCCTGCCCGCTGTTGAAGCAACCACGGAAGAGGACTTTGAAGCAGCTGTAGAAGATTTAGAGGTCTGAGCCCTTGTATTCTTCCGAGTGGGAGCTGTCCTTGGCTTTAGGATGTTTCTCAAGCTTGAAGTCTCTACCACAGCAGCACGTGCTCGTTTAAGTGACCGAGTGCTCACCCCATTCTCCTTTTCAGTTTCTGAATCTCCAAAGAGCTCATAAACATCCCCGCTATCCCCAACCTCTCGCCTTTGGGCCTTGGCTGCAGCATCATGAAGGATTCGGGCATCCACATAATCCTCATCTGACCCAATCTCTGCCAACTCAATGGTCCCTGGAGCTGCAGATTGAAGAAAGAGTTAAAAAGGCAGATTTACAAAGTTCCTTGAAATAAGAATTGGAGGAGCAGGAAATACCGATTAGGAGAAGCTGGTTCTTGTGGGAAATCATTTCCTTCCAGTTCTCAAGCTCACCCAAACTAGGATAAGACCTGATAGAAAGCTGGCTGAAAAGACGATCATGTGCGTCCCGCAAATCCCCTCCGTATTTCTTAATCCACTTGGCTTCCTACCAAGTAGAGAAAGTCGAAGTACATTCAAAATTGAGAATTAGGAACTTTTGGGCAACCTGGCTCATGACCTCAAGGCTGCGCCGGGCAACTCGAAAAGTAACCTCATCAGGAGAGAGAAAGCGGTAGGAAGTACTACAGTGAACAAAGTAAAAAAAAAAAGGGACTGGGATGGCCTGCCTAAAACCCATATGTCTACCACAAAAGTTGGGGTGGTAAACTTCTAGCCCGCGCTCATAATGATCACCACAAACTCCCAGGCTAGATCTAGAGACCGAATGCAACTAATAAATTTCTCTCTGTAGAAAGGGGCAGTGTCTTCTCCGAAGGCATCTTGAAAGGCTTGATCAGGGAACCAAAGGTATCTTCTAAAGGCAGATGCTCCCCACTCCAAATCTGTCTAAGTTCGACAAACTCTGAAGAAATAAAAGCAGGCGAAGGTAGAGTGATCTTTGAAGAAGCCTCGACCAGGATTCGGGCAGGAGCTAGACCCTCTGAGAACTCCAAGTTAGCTGCCCGAAATTCTGAGAAATACCACTGCAACCATAATTGGATCATCCAAGTTGGTCCATTAAGGTTAGTCTCAAAATGGGTCTTTGAGTCATTTCGAAGAGAAGACGATAAAAATGGGCGAGGAGGAACGGGCCCGTAGCAACGTCATCGAAGTTATGAAGGGCTTCAACAAGTGGGATCCATTCAACTTTCATGCCTTTAGATTTGTTGGGAAAGACAAACTTGTTCAGCTAGTATAAGAGGAAGTACATATGCTCCTGTTCCAGGCTAGCGTTGGGGGAGCCCGAGCTGAAGTTATCTTTTACGAAAGGGATGAAACCCTTGAAAGACATACCATAGATCTTGAAAGTTGCATCATTGTACTCTAACCGAAGAAAAGGGGCTGAAGTACCTGAACTAGTGCCCGAACTCTCAGCAATCGGGCGAGACGGGGGAGCCCAGTCTTGAGTCACGTCCACAATCTTGCCCGACGGTCTTAAGCCAAAAACTTGCGCCATATCCAAGATAGTCGGGGACATAGGGCCCATCCTGAAGTCAAAAGTATTTGTGCCCGAATTCTAGAATAGAAGAGCAGTGGCCAATAATTTGGGCTTAACTACTATGGTGGTTTTTGAAAGCATTATCAATTCATAAATGCCATTGCTTATCCATTTCTTCTTAAAAAGAGGTTCGAGATCATCTATCCACTTAACCCAGTTTTCGTCATTCATTAGAGGAAAACTACGACGATGGTTTGACCACTTGGATGAAGAAATACCTGCGACCAAGAAAAGGTTGGGGGTGAACCAATTGGCTTTGGGCATGTTAGCTTCTACTGCGGTGGGGATTGGAGAAATCCATGCAAGTCCTAGTAAATGCACCCCGCTTTCCTCAAAGAAAAGTTCTATTCGCAAACCTGCCCGAGGACGATGAAGGGCATTGAGCAAATGGCGCATGGTAGTAATACCCTCCCTAGATTCATAAAAAGGCTGAGATTGAGAGAGATTTGAGGCCATTGTTCTAGCTTAAGACAAAAGGTTGGAAATACGGAGAGGAGGTCGGAGGAGGTGAGGTTTCTGAAGAACTTCTAAGCAATCTAAGAAAACCCAAGGTTTAAGAAACTAGAATCGCTTGAGAAAGTTAACCTGAGATCAAATGAAGAACGGTTAATTAAAGGCAGAAGTCGTGGGTTAGCGCAAAGAGACTCGGTTAGCCAACAGTTGCTTTTGGGCAGTGCAAGTGCCAAGACAGAACGTGTAACGGTAATTAATTAAATGACGATTGTTCAATCATTATTAGCTCCTTGGTTTGCAGGCTTAACAACAATTGAAGGGGGCACTATTTGGGCTAATATTTGAACTTTGGGCCTAGAGGAAGAAAAGCCCAGACGGTAAAAAGAGGAGTTTTGCACGAAGTCCAGTGGCAAGCCCGAACCAGACTCTCAAGGCAAGTTGCCGGCTCCCCATTAATACATAGACTATAGGCCTGCAATCAGATAGGACAAGTGATGGAGACCCACCAGCTGCCAACCAAAAAGTACTTTACAATGGCAGTGCCAGTAAATAACCAGCAGTTTGCTAAACTCCAATGGCTTTCGGGCAAGGATTAAACCGCCAGCAGTCGAGCCAGTTTGTCTATAAAATGAAGAAGAGGGCCCAGAGACAAGGACGCTCAACCAATCAAACAAACATACAACTTGTCTCTCTCAGTCAAGCCAAACTATTCAGAAAGCTGCGCCTTGCCCAGACTCTGCTTTCCTTGTAGCCTTAGAATTCCCATAATAGGATAACCTCCTCCTGTGTAAAAGCTCTGCTACCTTTCCCCAACCGTTGTAGTATCGATTCCCTCGTGTAAATTAGTTCACTTTCGTTCCCTTTAGCGCTTAGAAACCTTTGTAATCATAAAGAAGAGAAGCTGCACAAGATTCAACCTTACCCGACAAGATTAAATCTTGCATGACTCTCTTTGTGTTGTCTTTTAATCAGTAGATTTAACTTTATAATGAATTCCTCAGCATATATGCAAGTCATTTCTAAACTCTTATCTGTTCAAAGCATCATAGGATCTCAGATCTAAAGTCATTATTATCGTAAGAAGATAAAGACGGACTATAACTCATGATTTGATCAGATTTGACTATCATCTTTCGAGCATACAAGTTTGATAGAAGTCCTTGATCTCAAGGAATATAAAAGAACTTAATGTAGACTTAACACATCTACGATAATCTAAACAAGAAGTTAAGATAACTTGGGGCGCAAGTAATCAACTTAAACCAACTTGTTCTACGTCTGCCATATAAGAGATAACAGTGGCACGCCTCCGCATATAGTTAGTATTGATTGTGAGACTCAAGGCCTATACCTAAGGCCCCACAAAGGCACCTTTAAGGACTAACTATAAACTCTTGTTGAAGCCTCTTTCAAGCAGGAGCCCGACAACCAACCAAAGTGCCAGTCCCCCGGGGAGCTGTGTGCCCGAGCCAGGAACCTCCGCCACACGGGATTTTGAAGTATGCCCATTTTGTGCCATTGTCACATCCCTACACTGCCACTAAAGTAGCACAGTTTGTGTATCACATATTCAAGTTACATGGGATGCCTAGCTCTATTGTTAGTGATAGAGACCTCATCTTCATTAGTGCATTCTGGAAGGAGTTGTTTAAGTTGCAAAATTCAAAGTTGTGCATGAGCTCAGGTTATCACCACCAAAGTGATGGCCAAACTGAGGTGATGAATAGATGTTTGGAAACATATCTCAGATGCTTCGTGGGTGGCCAACCTAAAAAGTGGGTTCAATGGCTCTCTTGGGCCAAGTGGTGCTTCAACACTTCTTACCACACTTCCTCCAAGTACACTCCCTTCAAGTTAGTCTATGGATACCCCCCCCCCCACCTCATATTGTACCTTATGAGATAGGAATTGCAAAAGTTGAAAATGTGGAGCAAAGGTTGCTGGAGCGAGATAGGATCCTATCTGTGTTGAAAAGTAATTTAGAGGAAGCTTAAAAATAGGATGAAACAATACAGTGATAAGAAGAGGATAGAGAGGCAATTCATTGTTAGTGACTGGGTTTACTTAAAGCTGATACCATACCAATTGCAGACACTAGCCCCCCACATCTACCATAAGTTGTAGCCAAGGTACTATGGACCATATAAGATACTCGAGAAGATTGGTGAAGTAGCTTATAAGCTAAAGCTTCCTGAAGGTACTAACATACATTCAGTATTCCATGTGAGCTACCTTAAGAAGCAATTGGGAAATTACAACATTGTTCAGTTGATCCTGCCTCAAGTAATGGAAGATGGCTTGGCTCATAATGATCCCAAAGCGGTGTTGGCTAGAAGAATTTACAAGAAGGGGAACTATGCAGGCATGCAAGTTTTGGTGCAGTGGCAAAATCAGGAGGATGATAGTGCTACATGGGAAGACTTCGATGAATTCCAGGCCAAGTTTCCTGAGTTTCCCCTTTGAACCTTGTGGACAAGGTTTTGTCAAGGAGGGAGTATTGTTATGAATTGCAAGTTTGTGATCACTTCGATCGCAAGAATAATAAGTAGCTATAGTGAATGGGTGAATTGTAAGTGAATGAGGACTGAATTGTAATGATCTAGAATCTGGGACTTGATTGTTAAGGGGTTAAGTATTGTAGGGAGTTTATTAAATAAGTTGTTAGAGATGTACATTTGGCAATTCCACACTGGATTGCTAGCTAGTGGGTATATATCCCCACTACTCATTGTGTAACAATTAGATTTGAAATATTCAAGAATATTCCTGTTAAACTTCTTCTTCCTTCTCTCGCATTACCACCATAGCTCCCTTGAGCTTAGGTTGATTTCCAGCGTAGGGTTTGTGATTAAACACCAACCCAGGCCTTCATCCCATTCACCTATATACCCACGTACCCGATCGGCGGTGCCACTGGGTTCGAGGCAATTTCCAGCGATTCTCACCCATTTTTCAGTTGATTTTCACCCATTCACCACCACCAAACCTCATCACCATATCCCAACATCCAATTCTAGCCAAAATTGACACGAAATGGTGGAGATTTCACTAAGAATACCTCGTGGGTGCCGCAGAAGACTTGCCCGAAATCCACCGATTCTGAAATGTTTTCCGTCAATTACCACCATCATTAGACTTCCCTTGAGGCTTAGAACAATGCCCAATCAGTGGTTGGAGCGTCAAAGTTTATTTAAGGACGAATCAAGAACACCCAAATTCTAGGGTTCCGGCGGGTTCATGGAGATTGGAAGCTTTTCCCGGCCAAATTGGACTGGACCACAGGTATAAAACTTGCTCTACTCACTGAGATTTTCATTTCTATGAAGTTTGAGAATTTTAAGAAATAGTTGATTTCTCCGAGGAGTTGGGACGGCAGACTGCCGTGTATGGCGGCGCGTGGCGGCGATGTGTGGGCCGAAGCATCCCCTGATCTTCCTAGGCTAAATTTGATTCTCCAATTCTGTATGTGAAGTCTGATTGACGAATTTCCATCATTTGAACCTAGTTCCATTAAGGTCCACCACTTGATTATTATAGCAATCGATGATCCAACCGTTGGATCGCACCAAACTTTAATACGTTATAGTACGTAATATATGAGGATTATAGGAACTTACGGATTGGGAATCCGATGTATAGATCTTCTCGAATTGGATTTGTAAGTTCATAAAATAAAACGTTAACCGCCACTTGAATTTGCAATTGGCAGAAATCCAACCGTTGGATCGTAATGAAACTTTAGTATGATGTTTTAGAAGCATAATGTGTATCTTTGGAAGTTACGGATCAGAAATCTGAGATGTAAATCTTCTGGATCGAGTTAAGTATGGTTGTGGACCGTAACGTCGATCTTTGACTGACGGTTGACTTTTGGTCAATGGGTCTCAAATCTTTCTAGAACGTCCTTGAGGATGTGTTTTATTTTTTTTATGTAAGTTACATGTTCTATCGATAATAATTCTAAGACATGACTGAATACTTGTTCTAGGCGACGATTGGTTATGGCGCCTTGATATTCGTGCTAAGGAGTTGTAGCGCGGAACTTAGGTGAGTAGGTCTTTTTCCTTTATATATATATATATATATATATATATATATATATATATATATATATATGTATATATATATATATACATATGTATGTATGTATAAACCTTATAGTTTCCACAAATTCTTTGAACTGAGTTATGCATATCATGCCATGATTAAATAATGTTATATTTAAAATGTTGCATTGTTATGAAATTGTGAAATGCCAAACGATCATACAGGATGCGCAGGTAAGTTCAGGTGAGTTTACTTTGTGATTGGAATTGTTGCATCATATTGGCATGCATATATTCATTTAGTGCTCATCATTGCTGCACCCCACTGTTAGTGCTCCCACCTCGGGCCAGGGCCAATCCTTCACGTGATGTTCACCTCCCGCACCGCATGCTCTCCTTGGATCCAAGTTTAGTGCCAGCCCTGTCGTACATGTCACATTAGGTGACTCCGACTCATAGGTGACCCGCGACTTATCGCTAGGCTTCATGTGATTGTAGAACTAGAGCGTACATATTTACACCCAGCCCTGTCGTATAAGTCACATTAGGTGACTCCGACTCATGTGCTAGTATAGACTGATGAGCAATAGGTCCAGTCATACAGGTAACATTAGGTGACTCCGACTGGCACGCTAGTTGATTATTCACACCTGACTTACATTTATTTTGCTGAGATTTTGTGATATGGCATGCTTTTGTTGTCACTGCTTTTATGCATTAGTTTTTCATACTTATGTAGTATGATTTTCTGGAAACTATACAGGTTTTACGGTGAGGGGTTATAACGTTTTCATAAGGTTTTTATTAAAATTTTATTTTCAGTCCCACTCACCCTTGTTTTTTCGCCCTTCCAGGTTCTAGTAGCAGAGTTTTCGTATCGACGGGATTATTGGCAAATCTTGGTGTAGACGATTACCATCGATGGTATAATTCTCACCCTATTTTACTGTACTCTACTTTTGCTCAATCATCACTTGTGAATTGGGTTCATTCCCGCTCACATCGCACTCTTGTATTTAGGCATTTTTAGGTTTAAATTTATTCACATTTTCCACATTACTACACTTTTTGGCTTCGTTACCTTCCAGGTGTCGGCCAACACAGCTCAATTCGGAGTCCTAGTTGATATTCCGGGTTGGGGTGTGTCATAAAGTGTGTCTAGAAGAATAAATAATATTTTAAAAAAAATTAATGAGCGTATTACAAGAAAGTTTGATGGTAAGAATAGCATCAAAGGTGTAGAGAAAAATAAAGTCTGATTATTAACTTTAAAAAAATTAATTGATACACATTACAAGAAAGTTTGATGGTAATAATGTTATTTTTAAAATAATGTGGTGTAAGAGGTTAGGTTTTAAGTGTAATGACAATGTGGTGTAAGATGTTAGGGTTTTTACGTGCCCCTGTCACATCACATGTTATATTGTAATAATTTGATGGTAAGAATAACATTATTGCATTTATTTTGCTGTGTCACAAGACCAATAATTTAATTTGAAATTTTGTCTTATCCTCTCTATGAAACCTTGGATTTCACTGCACACATCCGTCATGACGAAACTTTTGCCGAAAACTATTGTGGATATAAAAACCTTCGCTATCAGAAATATTATAACACGAAACCACAAATTTGCCAAGATTGAAAAGGTTATCCTCAACCAGGAAATTTTGACCATATAAAACAATAGGTAAAGTATACTTTACATTGAACAGTTTGTTAATATATATATATACACACACACACACACACATGGAACATTTCATTCTCTTTTACATGATGAGAGGTAAATCTCCGATAAAGCAAATATTTACATTTTACATAATAAAAAAAAAGGAAAATAATTTTCACACACCATCTTTAGTTTCTTACACACTTCTGTATAATTCTGGACTTTGATTTTGTTTGATTTATTCAATCTAATGACTATAAATAAAGAAAAATGTGTAGAAAGTTAAAGATGGTGTGTAAAAATCACTTCCTATATCAAACAAACATTAACATTATTTACAAGTTTATTTCTACCTGAAATTCTTGCCTTCGAAGGTTTGGCCAAACTGCCAACTGCTTGGAGCAACATGCCATGAGGTTGAGTATCTACCATCACTTGCTCTGACTCGGAAGGTCAATGACTCGCCAACCATCTTGGCGTCAGTTTCCCACTTCTGACCCCATAGCCGCTTCATCGTTGTCCATTTGAGCTTCTTGCTGCCCTTCACTTGCATTCCGGTCACATCCCCGGCTCCTCCCACATTCCACACCAACACTTGGTTGAAATATGGATTCCCAGTTATTGTGAATTTAATTCCTCCTTTCTTCAGGCATGGAACCCTGCGGTACATGACCGGAACAATGCCTGCCTTGTACTCGGCAATTTTGATGAACGAAGGTTTAGCTATATCAAAATGCTCACGTGGAGGATTGCACCACCCTCCATTGTCACTTGGCTGGTTCCAATTGGGGGGGCAGCTGTTGGTCGCCGTGACGGCGAGAGTTGGCTGTCCTGGCTTGCACCACTGAGGGTTGTCGACGCATTTGATTTCATAGCATGCTCCACAAGACAGCCCTTTGTTGAATAAAGCCTCGCTCAACGCTGCTGTGTCCAGGCCATACCCTTCTTTTATCACATCCTCATAACCACAAGCTCCTCCTGCACGTAGTCGTCATCAAAATACTACTATCTTGTTCTAATTAATTTCCAAACAACCAAGTGAGATGAAAAAGAAAAAGACTAGTTCGTGGTAATGATGTATTGGATCGTAAATAGTATGTCCTAGGAGCGCCCCACGGCTCGTATGAAATTGACGTCGTGAATTTTTCGTCTTAATGGGTCGTGCATTGTTATCGTGAATTTTTGGAAGGCAAGAATTTGAACTCTGCAAGTTCCATTCTTGATCTCTACTGCCTGCATAAAATACAAGATCCTTTTGACGGGGACTGGATCAAAAGCAAAATTACGGAATCCAACTCGCTTCGAATATGGAAAATATTTACATCTGTTTTTCTTAAAGCTCACTACAAGCAACTGATCACATCTTTAATACATAATCAAGGTGGGATTGAGTTGGAAATATAAATGCTTGTCTAACTTTGCGTTTTGGCTGAAATATGACCGCGATTTGAAATGTGGTCTCATGTCTATTATTTGAGAACCGAGATGTTCTAATTGTAATTTCTCTCCATATTTTAATTTTTCATCAATAGGAAGTGGGATTCAAATTTAAAAACGTTTTCTAACATTGGGAACAATGTTTTAAAAGACGAAGGTGAGGCTAAGGCCTTCATGGATGACCTCGCCTAGGTAGGAGCATAAATTATTAATTTTTCATAAATTATTAATTTTCATAAATTATTAATTTTTTCCACCGGAAGCTGGTCGTTGAATCCTAGAAGCTTGTTAATGAACGATATAGAAGTAGCATTAATTCATACCAAAGGTTCCCGGGCTGCCTTCATAGAATGTGGCATGAGCATGCTTCCAAGGGCCACCACTGAACCTTGGCCGGTTGTGGGTGCGGGCAACCGTATGAATGTCATGTCCATCGTCCTCCGATAATTTAGCTGCAAGTCTCCATGTTGTGCTTGCATGGACAACATCAGCCACCAGAGGAAGAAAAATCAATGTCACTAACCCTAAGAGGGCCTGCAAGGGCACTTCATATGCCATATCTATTTGTGTATCGGTGTGTAGAAATTTTTTATTTTGCAACTAATAATTTGGTTTGCTGTAGATTCTTGTGCTGCTAGGATTTATATGGTTCTAGAATTTAGGCATGTCTATTTTGCAACCTTGCTGTTATTTCAGTTAACTTGAAATTGGAAGGATGTCAGTGATTAGGGTGGTTACAATGCTCCTAAAATTAACAAAGATAATAATTAGTTGATACGAAGATATAGTAATTTCTATAAATTAACAAATTCGGCAAGGATCATGTGAAAGTTTCTATTTAGCTTCCTGAACTTGTGGTATAATCGCATCATTTCTCTAGTTTTCGCCCCAAGGACTTACAGTGGAACCCATTCGGCGGTGAGATGGGTTGTCTGATCTAGCCGTTGAACTTATCGATCATCAATGTGACCAAAATCATCATCCATCGTAAACAAAACATAACAGAAAGATAAATTTAAGCTGCTAAATCATTGTAAAAGCATAGTAGCCCCTGGCTCGGCTTCGCGATCCTTTGTTTGTCTTTGTCCTCGCAGGTCCTTTCATTCAACCTTGAGCGGAATTGGGTCCATCAGTCAGGAACGTCGTAGTTAGCCTCTATCCATCAAGATCCAGTAGAGGTCCCAACCTTCACGGTGGTCTCGCCAACCATAGCTCGATATGTACCCGAATTTGTACCCCTCAGTATACCGCACCGATAATGTGTACGATAATAGAAGGAGAGTGAAGAATGAATAAGGGTAACATTTCAAGCTATCCAAGGTTTTCAGGGGAAAGTTTAAGTTATATTTTATTTTGTTTTGTTGTGTCCATGTCAAATTGTTTAGGGTCATTAGTTTGGTTTTTCGGTCAATAAGCTTTTTTCCTGCATACATAAATTTTTACTTAGTTTTGTCTATTTTTCGTTATAGCAGTTTTGTATCTACTTTTAATTTTCCACATGATCAGACCTAGTGAATCAGAAGATCATGTTACCTTACAAGCAGCAGTTGACAAGGTCATTTACATTTGTCCCAGTAGATCTGAACTTTACATTTCTATAAACACTTATATTTTGCTTCTTATTCAACATAAGGATATAAATTGATTTTGATATGAATGTGAATATATTTTAACATATTCCGCAGGTTTAACACAATTTTGAAACCCACGGCATCGCACAGGCTCAATTGCTAGTAGAGATCTAAATATTATATTATCACATATAAATTAAGGAAAATTCAAGCAAATAAATAACAATTTAATGCCTACGAACCTGTGATGAAGCCATGATTATTTTTTGGGGGAGGGGGCAAAAGGGTAAAAGGCCCCACAAAACTTTAGACAACCAAACCCTTTTAAATAGTAGATAATATTAATGTTGTTAATAATTTATCAATAAAAATATGAAACAATTGTGGTCGGTGAGATTTTGTCATGAAAAGCCACAATATGATTTTTATTAGTAAAATAAAAAAACATATCTCTCAATGTAAACAACATGTTACCACTCAACCATTTATCTCTCATTTTGTTATACATTGGTGTTTTCACAATATTCATTGCTAATTCTCTCTACATTGTAGCAGTTGAAACCAACAACCCCAAAAGCCGATTAAAAAGCTTATACACATACTTGTAGTTTTCACTCCTCTTGATCTTCCCAATTCTTTTCAAAGATCAATAATTCTTTTCAATGATGAAAATTCACTATGCATCTTCATATCATGATTATAATTGTCAAGTTAAATTGGAAGATTCATGAAATCTACACAATCATCTTAAGGATAAAATTTGGCAAAATGAACTTTTTTCTTTCTTTCTTTCTTTTTTTTCCAAAAGATGCAAATTTGTAGACCAGACTCAAACATCCATACACAGAAGCAAGTCGGTGTTCACCTCATTGAAGTGACCATTCAATTTTTTTAGATGCATATCAATGACTTGAAAATAGAGGGCCACACGATAATAATTGACGTTTGCAAATCTTGGAGCTTTACAATTTGATTTTTTGAGCTCTGACACCAAACATTCAATTCAATAAACAATAAAGAAGTTCATAGAATGAAGGGGATTCTTTATCTTGTTTTACTCGTTCTTATGTTGTGCGAAATAGAAATATTCCATTTTAGGAACATTAATATCATTTTCCGCATAAAACGTTTATACCTCATAAAACAAATCCTCAAAGTCATCATCTTTTAAGGATTACACCATTGCTTTCACAACATCTCAGTCTTTCTTTTGTAATTCTTGTGATAACTCAATTATAATTCCCAATATAAATCTCATAAAAGAAAAAGATGAAACACAAACCAAAAGTTTGTAGTTCGTTGAATAACCTATTTCCTTCATCTAGATTATCTTGGTTGTGATCACCAATAATCCATTGAAGCAACTCCACCACGGGTTGAAACATTGGCCGCAAGCTTGCGAAGTGCAATGTAGCAACGCAACACAACGACAATTGACTTGAATTTCATTCAAGCATTTTGTCTACTACCTTTCGTGTCAGTTCAGAGAGGTGGATTCCTCGCTCTTCATGGGGTTTTCCAACGGCCAGAGGGGCAGCCGCCCCTACTTGTACTGTTGTGTCTTTGGCATTGCTTCAAACAATAATAAACAATGTTGAGAGAATTGGGTTAGAAACACCTGAATTGGTCGAGGTAAATGTTCGATGTTTTGTTCTTAAAACAAGTTTACGCCACACTACGATGCTTATGGCTTATCTCACATGATACAATGACCACATCCTTGTAACAGTAGCATTCCAAATGACAAGGCTCCAATGAACCATGATTGTGTTGAATACTTTCTCATATGGACTCAATGCAACACTCTAATATGTAATGCGCTACATGTATGATTATGCAAATGACAAAAAAAGTGAATCTAAGACTATAGGAGAGCTTTCCTATATATAAATATAAAAGGGAAAATTTGAAATAGGTCCAATTTTCTAGCCCATCTTTTGAAATATGTCCAATTTTTAGTGACTTTTGACTTTTGAAATAGGTCCAATTTTTAGTTACTTTGGACCCATATCAAAATACCCCTATATAAAAGTTGAGACGTCTCTTTATAAAATATGTGACTATTCATAAGTCAAAAGTTGCAACTTTTCATTTGAATTTCATCTTAGGATAGACATCTTTCACCAAAAAGCACCACTTCTAATTCTCATTCAATTAATAAATTTAATGCTAAAATAACATTATTAAATGTCCAACAAATGTTTATAAAAAAGCGAGCATAGTTCTGTAGATCTTTCGAAAAGGTGGAGGTTTTTTTTTCCTTTGGTATCTATTAATGTTTAAAGAATTTTTGTAAGCACTTACTGGAACACTACTTCGGTAGAATCATGCCAAAAGTTATGATATGTTTATGCTGAAAACTTCACCTAAAAGCTATTGACTTTTTAGAAAAATGTACTGTTTGAATAAATTGCATTTAGATAGTTGCAAGAAAAACTGGTAAATATTTTCTTTTTAGCTACTCACAAACGCTTGTTAAATATTGTTCCGTTAATTTGTTTAATATATCAAATTCGATGGTCATAATTAAAAAAATAAAAAATAAAAACGTAAAAAAAAAAAGAGAAAAAAGACGTGTGAAAATCAACTTTGAGTTAGATTCAACTAGAAAATAAGCCGCTGCAGGAAGTCAGTGTACTAATCGTAACTCGATGAATAAGAAACATTTGCCTGAATAAATTCAACATAATAATGAATGAACAGAGGGATATCTAAGTGAATAAGGTTGATAAGATAAGTAACTTGTTTTTTATGTAAAGGAATTGAACTTTTTTTCATTTCGAAGATGTAGTTTGTAAAAATGCTTTGTTTATGTTAGAAACAGAAGAAACATAAGTAAATTGCAGTTTACACATCTTTTGCCTTTGTAGTGAAAATAGAAAAATATATGTTACAGAGGAACAAAAATGATAGAAAGTGTTTTGTACTTGTTTAAGTAGCTAATTTTTCAAGGCAAAACGTTTAAAGCAACAAATATGTAGAAGGGCTATTTCTATAAGCCATAGAAGAAACATAAGCAACATGCAGTTCACACATCTTTTGTCCCTGTAGTAAAGGCGGCAAAATACATGTCCTGCAGGTGAGCCATCTGTTTGAGCACATAACAGAAAACATAAAAAGTGTTGTGTTTTTGTTCTTGTAGCGAAGTTTTTCAAGCACAGATGTTCAAACCAAAAAACATGTAGAACAATTTGTACCACTCGATGACGGAGATTGTGGTTGTTCATTTTTTCTGAGATCGAACATCTTCCACACTATAGCAAAAAACAAAAATAATATTTTAAGAAATGTTGTTACCATGGAAACTATTTAGGTGTGTGGGCGGAAAACAAATTGTAGTTTACCTTTCTTTTGATTTTTTTTCCTGAGATTTTGTCCTGCGTGCGGCAATTGGCACTTTGTCGGTGGGTTCAATTTTGGGGACAACCAGATTGTGGAATTCCCCAGCAATTCTAGCAAAATTGGTTGCGTCTGGTTGCTCGTTGTGAGGTTTCTTGCTGTGAATTAAGGGAAAATATATGAAGTTAGAGAGAAATGTGATAGTTATGGATAACTAGGTGAAACAGTGATGCAAAGAGATTGGCCGATAGTTTTTTATGAGCGACAAAACATACAACCAAGAGAAGCAAGTATAATTATTAAGATTTACATAGGAGAACATCAATCTTTACCTGTCAGATTTGTTGGCTTCATCAATGAACAACACTCTTTTTGAGGTTTTGGTCGATTCAATCGGTTGGGGTCATTGTTGTAGCAGCTGGGAAGGCGTCAACGAAGCGGGGGGCGTTTGGCTCATAATTTGTTTTCCAGCGGTGGTAGTAGGTGTCTGTGGCTTAATTGAGGCAATTGTTGGGTTAGAGAGGTCTTGGTCTTTGAGTAGTCCATTCACGATGAAGTCTGTCTTTCCGAAATCAGTGTTTTGATTTCCAAAAGAGAGTTGGAATCGTTTTGTCTTGCCGACCAAAGTTTTAAGAATTGGTGGTAGGATGAAAGGATCGTCATAGCCATCCTGTCACCAAAGTATGGAAAGAGACACGAAGCATCTTTTCGGCATGTCTTCCTATCATGAGGAAGTTGTGTTGATTTGTGTTATCCTCCACGATAAAGTCAATCTTGAACCTGTTCAAGAAGAGAATATTTTATTGTTAGGCAATCATCACTATTAATATCAATCTTTTGAGAAATTTACAAAATGTAGTAGAACCATTGTAATGTTGGGATGCATGAAAAATATCGACATAATGACAGGCAAATTATTTAGATATAAATCCTTTTCATATATGAAGTATGATTCATGCATCGTCATTATGCTTGTTTTGGAAACTTTTAAGTTTATCCGTTAAAGTCAATGAAAACTATGCAGCCGTAGATTAATACAATCCTTGATAACAACAACATTAGTTAAATTGTAATAAAGATGCAGACAACAACAAAATTATTTGTATGTATGCATTGAGATTGTGAATGTAAAAGTATATGTTGGTTGAAGAAACCTCTTTTTTTGGTGTGCATACATGAGCGTGAATTCAAAAGATTGTAGATTGACCTCGAAGTATAAAGATATACCGAAAGACATTGTTCGGCATGGTAAAATTAAGAATTCAAAAAATTAGAAATGGGAGTTTCATAACATATGTTAGAATTTTCTATAAAGTCTAAACGGTTACGTAACGATTGTTTTGTCACACATTAAATTTTGTTGTTGCATAAGATAACATAGGTACAAAAATGTTATTATTTATGAATTTTATAATGATAAGAAATTTAAAAACGACCTAACAACTGAATATAACAGTTAAACATAAAACAGATGCAAAATAATATTACCAAGGTTCGGGTAGTTTGTTTATCAGACCATGTTCATTGCATTCAAACGATTCAAACGTTTTCTTTACAATTCTGTGGCAAGATCGGCAAGACTTGTACCACCAACCCCTAGCCAAATTGACTCCAACAACAGTTGCTTTGCATGTGAAACTTTCATTTTGTTATTGATTAAAGGTTTTGAAAAGTTCAAAGAATTCAAGAATGAAGTAGAGAAGCAAACTGAGAAACAGATAAAGACCTTAAGGTCAGATCGAGGGGGTGAGTATCTGAAAACTGAATTCCTAGATTATCTCAAAGAGTGTGGAATACTATCATAGTGGACTCCACCAGGAACTCCTCAACATAACGGAGTTTCTGAGAAGAGAAACCGAACCTTGATGAACATGGTTCGTTCTATGATGAGTTTTGCTGATCTACCAATATCATTCTGGGGATATGCACTACACACAGCATCTTATTTGCTAAATGTAGTGCCTTCTAAATCTGTTCCACAAACACCATATGAGATATGGTATGGGAAGAAGCCAAGTCTTAAACATCCTAAGATTTTGGGTTGTCATGCATACGTTAAGAAACAAGATGCAAGAAAGCTTGAAGCAAGATCTGTTAAATGTTATTTTGTGGGGTATCCTAAACAAACCTATGGATACGAATTCTATCACCCTGAAGACCAGAAAGTCTTTGTCGCAAGAACTGTTATATTCCTTGAGGATGAATTCGTTCTCAATGGAACTAGCAAAAGAACGATAGAATTGAAGGAAATTCCTGATGAGCCACAAACAAACAATCAACAGATAGACAATCCTATTCCTGAACACCTAGCTCCACGTAGATCTGAACGCGTCAGCAAGCCACCTAAGAGGTATGGCTTGGATAACGACTTTGGTGACAATGACGCAAAGGATGACCCTAAAGACTATACTGAAGCAATGTCCGACATTGATTCAAAGAGATTGCAAGAGGCCATGAAATCCGAGATAGATTCCATGTATCAAAATCAGGTTTGGATTCTTGTAGACCCTCCAGAAGGTGTAGTACCTGTTGGAAACAAAAGGTTATTCAAGAGGAAGATAGGCACTAATGGGAACGTGGAAACTTATAAGGCTAGACTAGTAACCAAGGGTTACAGGCAACGAGAAGGGATTGACTATGAAGAAACCTTCTCTCCTGTAGCCATGATTAAGTCCATTTGGATTTTGCTTGCTATAGCGGCGTACCATGATTATGATATATGGGAAATGGACGTGAAGATGGCCTTTCTGAATGGCTACCTAGAGGAAGAGCTCTATATGACTCAACCCGAAGGTTTCGTGTCCAAGTCTGAAAAGACTAAGGTATGCAAGCTTCAGAGGTCCATTTATGGACTTAAGCAAGCCTCCAGAAGCTGGAACATTCGTTTTGACACTGAAATCAAATCGTTTCGTTTTACTCAAAACGAAGACGACAATTATGTTTATCAAAAGGTCGTTGGGGATGCAATTGTATTCCTAGTGTTATATGTCGATGACATATTACTATTCGGGAATGACACTGCAATACTTTCTTCTGTAAAAGTGTGGTTGTCCAAAATATTCCACATGAAAGATTTAGGAGATGCATCTTATGTGCTTGGGATAAAGCTCTATCGTGATAGATCTAGAAAATTGATTGGATTATCCCAATCTATGTACATAGATAAGGTGCTAAGTATATTCCAAATGGAACAATCTAAGAAAGGTTTTCTTCTTGTGAGACATGGAATTCACCTTTCTAAATCCATAGGACCTAAGACTCCTGAAGAAATATGGCAGATGAGTGTTATTCCTTATGTTTCCGCCATTGGAAGTCTCATGTATGCCATGATATACACAAGGCCTGATATCGCATATGTTGTGAGCATTACTAGTCGATATCAATCTAACCCAGGATCAGAACACTAGGTAGCTGTCAAGACGGTCCTTAAGTACTTAAGAAGGACTAAGGACATGTTCCTCGTTTATTGAGGAGCAACAGAGTTGCGAGTGGAAGCCTACACAGACGCAGATTTCCAATCTGACGTTCACAATAGAAGTTCCAACTCCGGATGTGTTCACTCTGAATGGTGAGGCTGTTAGCTGGAAAAGCAAGAAACAAGATGTAATTGCTGATTCCACGACGGAGGCTGAATATGTCGCTGCAGCTGAAGCCGGCAAAGAAGCGTTCTGGATGAAGAAGTTCATTACTGAACTTGGAGTGGTTCCAACCTTACATCACCAGTAACTTTGTATTGTGATAATAGTGGGACGATAGCTCAAGCCAAGGAACCCAGGGCTCATCAAAAGAACAAGCATTTTGATAAACGCTTTAATATCATTAGAAGATCTACTACCGCTGGGAAAGTCAACATCCTTAAGGTTGCCTCGGCCGATAATGTAGCAGATCCACTGACGAAGCCAATGTCTCAAATCCAACTTGACCGCCATATGGAAAAGATGGGTATTAGATACATGGGAAGGTGGCTTTGAGTGCAAGTGGGAGATTGTTGGAAGTATGCCCACAAAGCCACTCAATTGATGTAATAGCTTTTTGGAATACTTATTGTGTTAAACTATTATATGTTTAATGAAGGGCAAAGCTTATTGTTAATCAGTATTTATTGTATTATCTGTTTAAGCAATAAGGGAATCCAAGGAATGTATTTAACCTAAGAGAGAAGTGATCTAAGTAAGTTAGATTAATGAGACCTTTCTTTTACGTTCATTCCTAAAATGTTCTTAGCCACAGGATTGCCAATTGGTCATTGACAATCCGCTAAGGTTAGTATGTGTTATGTTAACTCAAGCGTGAGTATGACCAGTCTCAAGTCATTTAGTGTTGGACACTGAGACAAACACATAGGTGCTCAAAAGGTAATCGAGTACACTGAACCATGATCAAAAGAGAGTTCGAAAATACGTGTCATGTAAGAACTCGTAAGTTGCAATATGCAAAGTAGTCATTTGACCTAAGGCATCATAGATGTCTAATGGTTAGGTCATTCATCTTTGATCATGTCAAAGGCATTCCATCGAGAGTGTCCACGACATTGTTGGGGTCAAGCTATCTAGTCATGTAGGCATGTGAATGCACAACAAGGGATCTCTAACCTTCCATGGTGGAGAATACTCTGAGATATGATTCGGGAGTCTTTGGCCAAAGCAAACGAATATGACTTAGGAAGTTTGTTCCAAATCATTTGCAATTGAATCATATAGAGAAGTATCACATTGGATAGTAGACATGAAATAAACTATCACTTAAACAATGTGATTAAGAGTATTGTATTTGAGAAGGATGGTATTCCATTGTAATTGTAACTGGATAGGTTCTCCAACGACTTCTACTTGGCTTGGGTAGCCATGACATGCTGCTAGGTGTCACTCATGGTTTGTGGAAGCCCTGAAGATTAACAAACACTAATCTTCATTAAAGGGAGAATTGAAATGTTGTTTCAATTCACAATCGATCGTTAAGAGTAACAATCGCCCACTGCCTCTCTAAATGGAACCTAATGGATCGTACACCGAGTAAGGATGAATGTGAAGATATAAATGAGATGGATAAGTAATTAAATATTTTAATTGAGAATGGTCAATATTAATTAATTAGTTAATTAATCTTACGAAAGGTTCGTAGTGGGCTTTTAAGTTTGCTTTGGGTTTCAGGGCCCAAAAGGGTTTTTGGTCCACAATGCCCATTGAGTTTAGGTTGTGTGACAACTAAAACTAAATGGAAATTAACCCAAAAACGAAGTCAAAACTGGCCTAGGGTGAGTGGTAGCCAACTTGGGTTAATTGCAAGTGTGCCACTCACATGTGAGGTAGGATAAAGGCAACTTTATAGCCATTCTCTCACTAGGGTTTTCTTGAGGCAAAGAAGAGAAACTTTTTCTCTCTTTTTCTCTATAGAGGCCGGCCACTTAAGGGAGGGATAGCTAGCAATCTTTCTTTCTCTAAGTCATCCATTTCATCTTCACACCTCATCCTTGGTGTAAAGACTTAGAGACACCAAACCTTTGGTGTTCTTGGAGATCCTTTCCTCACATCCTCAAGGAGCAAAGAAGTATCAAAAGGAAGAAAATCACAAGGAAGATCTAAGAAGCTAGGAGGTGGCTTGAAGGCTCTCCACTTGGGTGAATCCCTTGTGTAAACAAGGATGAGCTTCAAGGGTAATGAATCTCAAAATCCTTCCTTCTCTTTAATGTTGTTAAAGAGTCTTGTGGTTCACCATTCGCTAGGCTTTAAAAGTCATGGGTTTTAGAATTGTTTTTTAATGCATGCCTACTTTAAAGTGTTATTAGTTTGCATATGTGTTCAAATGTTCTCACATGTTCTAGCTAGGACAAATTTTTTCCTTCAAGTGGTATCAAGAGCCTAGGTCTAGGGTATGGTGAATCCTTTTGGATTTTGTGTTTTTTTCATGGTTTGTGATTTAAATATTGTAAATGTTACAAGCTTTGTTCTTGCTTTTTTAATATAAATTTTGCTTGAAAATTTAGCATCTCAAATGTTGTAGATGTAGTTCATTTAAGCATGAATATTGGAACCAAAATTTGGTGCCATGTTTACGGGAAAATTCGGCCAAAGGGTGGATTTTTGGGTTCATGTTTGTCTTGTTAAAAGTGTTTTAAAGTGACTTTTGGAACCCCCTAAGTACCCTAGGATGTTAACCCTCTTTTGAGTAGAGAAAAATTGAGTTTTATTGAGTGAAAACATTCATGGAGCTCTTATGGGTTTTCATGGACGTTCTTCAAAGTTCTTGTTTTGTTCTTGTTGTTCATACCAAGAACAAACAAAAATAAAAAAATAAAAAAATTGTTGTTTTGATTCAAAATGTGTTTGGTTGTTTATTTGACTTTTTGTTAGTCATGGTTGGTGTACTTGACTGGTATATTTTTATTCAAAGCCATACCTCTCTTTTCAACCATACCAATCACTTTTTCAACCATACCTCACCAATCACTTTTCTTTCAACACACAAATCAACTTACCCACACAATCCCCACTCACTCCATAACCGGCCACCCTATAAAGTAGGGATTTTTTGGGGCTTTTATGCAATTACATAAAGTTTTGACACGTTTGTGTATTTGCACTTTGACCCAAAAGTTTATGTTTTTATGTAAAAGCCCAAAATCACTAAAGGGCAAATTGTTTTGCTCCTTTAATGAAGTTTTTGTTTTGTTGAAATTTTGGGTTCTAGTTGTAATTACATGAAGTTATGGACTTTTGTGTTTTTACAAAGTGACCCCAAAAGTTTATATTTTAGCATTGTGGCCCAATAGTTGTGGTCATTGCTTTTTCGGCCGATGAGAACAAAATGGTTTTATCTCTTTAATGAGAATTGGATTTTCATTTCATTTAGTTCCATTTAAATCAATTCTATGAATCGGAAAACCAATTGTTTAAGTTGCTTTCTTGGTTAATGTGATTGATTAAGAAAAGGGTGATTATGAACCAAAGGCCTAGATAATTGAACTTTGTGATTGGCCGCTTTAGATTATGAATGTTTGGGTTAAGTAGTTTAGATTTGAATGTAATTTGATTAGTTCAAATGTGTTGTAAAAGGGCATAAGCCCTCCTCTTTATTTCATGTATTCCTTTTGTTTATTTGTATGCAAAATTGGAATAGTTGAGTCCAACGCCCAATAGGACATGACGGTTTAATTAGATTAAACGCATAACTAAAATCAATAACTATCTACCTTAGACCCAAGGTCCAACACAAGGCTCGTGTTGGATCAAATCAAACGGTTCATAATCATCCTAAAACCTAATATGACCATATAGTCCATATGAGGGTGCAATGCATTCGTTAGTAGTTCCATATAGTCTTGCTAGTTTCAAAGAAATAGTGGGAGTATTATATACTACTAATTCATATAAACTTGGACCAATGGTTGTGATAGGCCCAAGTTCTTTTAATAAAGATTAAAATGAAATTGATGTAGCCCAACACTACTCCCTCAAAATGAATATTAAGTTGATAAGGGAGAGATGCTTTGAACATCTCTTCGTAGGCCTTCCAGCGTGGTAGGCTCTAATCGTTTGTGACTCATACACCGGCTTCACCCTATAATGGGGAAGTTCAAAGTATGTGGTTACACCCGGAGGAGTCTATAAACACATATGATGAAGTGAGTGTAGACAACGAGTGTGACCAACATGACATAATTCTGAGGTTGTGCTTGAACCCCTACATAAACTAGCATGGTGGGAATGACTTAACTAAGTGCAATGAAGCCAACATGATATAATTATGAGGCAATCATTCTCTAGAGGCCAAAACAAGATGGGTAATTACAAAGGTTGTAAATGGCTAAGAGTTATCCTCTCATCATTATTGTTGCTAGCCAAAATGATATAATTCTGAGGTGGGCTTGGTATTGGTGAGTCTCTCATACCCCACTAAGAGTTCAACATAACTCTCGGATTCCATTTAGAGGGATGTGGAATTTGCCAAAAGTAGTGGGTGGTACTATTGGATTTAAGATCCAATCAAGTAGTTTTAAAATCAACAATCTAATATGATTTCTGATATGTTATGTTGTTAACGACATGCCGAAAATTACACTTACCATTATACTTGGCAATAGGGGCCTTAGGGGCCAACGTTTCCTTGCTTGGTATCATCACATTGAGAATGTCTCAAAGATGAATGACATATCATATGTGCTCAAGCAATCCCCTCCTCATGTACCTCTTACGAAACTAGCCTCAAATGAGGAGTGTCAAAATTATGTTAGACACTATGAGGATGACTTACAAGCCAAATGCTTAATCCTCACTTCACTTAGTGAGGAGCTTAGAAGCTACATAAGCAAATGGACACTTCTTATGCCATGGTTGATAGTTTGCATAAGATGCATGACACTGAGACTAGTAATGTACGATTCTCAAATGTTTGTAGTCTATTAAATGCCAAAATGGTAAAGGGGACATCGGTTCGGAAACATGGACAAAAGATGGAAAAGATCTTTCAAGATCTTGAGAGTTTAGGAACTTCCATCGATGGGAAAATGGCCCAAGACTTTTTTCTTGCATCTCTCTCGGATGATTTCACTAAGTTTATAGTAAACTATTAAGTGAATAGATTCAATCATACTGTCATCGAAATGATTTACATGTGCTGTGAGTTTGAACAAAGTTTCAAAAAAGGGAAGTGGGAGTGAAAATGCAATCACAAGGAAAAGGTTGCATAAGAAGAAGGCAAGAAAATCCAAAGGAACATGTTATCATTGTGGGAAAGATGAACGTTGGAAGAAGAGATATAGGGTGCGCATTGCGAGTCTTATGACACAAACTTTTGAAGGGACTATTTCTGTCATAGAGAGTGCTTTTACAGTGAGCTCCAATTCCTGCATATTTGATTCAAGCACTAGTCAACATATCTGCAATTCGTTGTAGGGACTAACAGGGAGCAGGACACTGCACAATAGGGAGATGATTGTGCGAGTTGGGAACGGCACTAAGATCTCTGCAAAAGCAGTAGGCACCTACATGCTTAAACTACCCTCTGGGGGAGTCTTGGAACTTAAAAATTGTTTATATTTTCCTTCATGTATAAAGAATTTGATTTCTATCTCTATGCTTTTACGAGATGGGCACTTAGTATTGTTTGACAAAATGAGTTGCACTTTATACTTGAAACGGTCATCTTATTTCTCATGGTAATATGATAGAGAGACTTTTCACCTAGAGACAAGTAGTGGGATGCACTGTATTGAGAGCAGGAATACCTCAAAACCCAAAAGGGTTAGAGAATAAGTTAACCAAGTTAGACTTTGGCATCTTAAACTTGGACATGAAAACCAAGACAAGATTCGCAAGATGTCAAAAGACGGATATCTTAGCCCATTGGGTAACGACCTTATGGGCACTTGTGAACCTTGTCTAATAGGGAACATGTCTAAATCTCCATTCATTGGGAAAGAGGAGCGAGCCAAAGATATACTAGCGTTAATACACACAGATGTATGTGGACCTATGTCCACCACATCAAGGGGAGGCTTCTCCTAATATATCACATTCACCGACGATTACTCTCGGTTTGGCTATGTGTATCTTATGAAGTACTAGTCAGAATCCTTTGAAAAGTTCAAAGAATTCAAGAATGAAGTAGAGAAGCAAACTGGGAAACAGATAAAGACCCTAAGGTCAAATCGAGGAAGTGAGTATCTGAGTACTGAATTCCTAGATTATCTCAAAGAGTGTGGAATAGTATCACAGTGGACTCCACCAGGAACTCCTCAACACAATGGAGTTTCTAAGAGGAGAAACCGAACCTTGATGAACATGGTTCGTTCTACAATGAGTTTTGCTGATTTACCAATATCATTCTAGGGATATGCACTACACACATCAGCTTATTTGTTAAATGCGGTGCCTTCTAAATTTGTTCCACAAACACCATATGAGATATGGTATGAGAAGAAGCCAAGCCTTAAATATCTTAAGATTTGGGGTTGTCCTGCATACGTTAAGAAACAAGATGCAAGAAAGCTTGAAGCAAGATCTGTTAAATGATATTTTGCGGGGTATCCTAAACAAACCTATGGATATGAATTCTATCACCCTTAACGACCAGAAAGTCTTTGTCGTCAGAACTGTTATATTCCTTGAGGATGAATTCGTTCTCAATGGAACTAGCAAAAGAACGATATAATTGAAGGAAATTCTTGATAAGCCACAAACAAGCAATCAACATATAGACAACCTTGTCCTTAAACACCTAGCTCCACGTAGATCTGAACGGGTCAGCAAGCCACCTAAGAGGTATGGCTTGGATAATGACTTTGGGGAATTCCACCTTCTAGGTGACAATGACATAAAGGAAGACCCTAGAGACTACACTAAAGTAATGTTTGACATTGATTCAAAGAAATGGCAAGAGGCCATGAAATTCAAGATGGATTTCATGTATCAAAATCAGGTCTAGACTCTTGTAGACCCTCCAAAAGGTATAGTACCTGTTTGAAACAAATGGGTATTCAAGAGGAAGATAGGCGCTGATGGGAATGTGGAGACTTATAAGGCTAGACTAGTAGCCAAGGGTTACAGGCAACGAGAAGGGATTGACCACGAAGAAACCTTCTCTCCTCTAGCCATGATTAAGTCCATTCGGATTTTGCTTGCTATAGTTGCATACCATGATTATGAGATATGGCAAATGGACGTGAAGACGACCTTTTTGAACGGCTACCTAAAGGAAGAGCTCTATAGGACTCAACCTGAAGGTTTCGTGTCCAAGTCTGAAAAGACTAAGGTATGCAAGCTTCAGAGGTCTATTTATGGACTTAAGCAAGCCTCTAGGAGCTGGAACATTCGTTTTGACACTGAAATCAAATCGTTTGGTTTTACACAAAACGAAGACGACAATTGTGTTTATCAAAAGGTCGTTAGGGATGCAATTGTATTCCTAGTGTTATATGTAGATGACATATTACTATTCGGGAATGACACTATAGTACTTTCTTTTGTAAAAGTGTGGTTGTCCAAAACCTTCCACATGAAAGATTTGGGAGATGCATCTTATGTGCTTGGGATAAAGCTCTATCGTGATAGATCTAGAAAATTGATTGGATTATCCCAATCTATGTACATAGATAAGGTTCTAAGTAGGTTCTAGATGGAACAATCTAAGAAAGGTTTTCTTCCTGAGAGACTTAGAATTCACCTTTCTAAATCCATGAGACCTAAGACTCTTGAAGAAATGCGGCAAATGAGTGCTATTCCTTATGCTTCTGCCATAGGAAGTCTCATGTATGCCATCATATGCATAAGGCCGGATATCGCATATGTTGTGAGCATTACTAGTTGATATCAATCTAACCCAAGATTAGAACACTGGGCAGTTGTCAAGAAAGTCCTTAAGTACTTAAAAAGGACTAAAGACATGTTCCTCGTTTATGGATGAGCGATAGAGTTGCAAGTGGAAGCCTACACAGACTCAGATTTCCAATCTGACGTCGATGATAGAAGTTCCAACTCCAAATATTTGAGCACCCTGAATGGTGGGGCTGTTAGCTGAAAAAGCAAGAAACAAAATGTAATTGCTGATTCTAGGACAAAGGCTGAATATGTCATTAGCATTCTGGATGTAGAAGTTCATTATTGAACTTGGAGTGGTTCCAACCATTACATCACCAGTAACTTTGTACTGTGGTAATAGTGGGGCGATAGCTCAAGCCAAAGAACCCAGGGCTCATCCAAAGAACAAGTGTTTTGAAAGACGCTTTAATATCATTAGAAGATATGCTGCCGAGGGGAAAGTCAACATCCTTAAGGTTGCCTCAGCTGATAACGTACCAGATCCACTAACGAAGCCAATGTCTCAAATCCAACTTGATCGCCATATGGAAAAGGTGGTATTAGATACATGGGAAGGTGGCTTTGAGTGCAAGTGGGAGATTGTTGGAAGTATGCCCACAAAGCCACTCATTTGATGTAATAGCTTTTTGGAATACTTATTGTGTTAAACTATTATATGTTTAATGAAGGGCAAAGCTTATTGTTAATCAGTATTTATTGTATTATCTGTTTAAGCAATAAGGGAATCCAAGGAATGTACTTAACCTAAGAGAGAAGTGATCTAAGTAAGTTAGATTAATGAGACCTTTCTCTTACGTTCATTCCTAAAACGTTCCTAGCCACAGGATTGCCAATTGGGTATTGACAATCCGCTAAGGTTAGTATGTGTTATGTTAACTCAAGCGTGAGTATGACTAGTCTCAAGTCATTTAGTGTTGGACACTGAGACAAACACATAGGTGCTCACAAGGTAATCGAGTACACTGAACCATGATCAAAAGAGAGTTCGAACATAAATGTCATGTAAGAACTCGTAAGTTGCAATATGCAAAGTAGTCATTTGACCTAAGGCATCATAGATGTCTAATGGTTAGGTCTTTGATCTTTGATCATGTCAAAGGCATTCCATCGAGAGTGTCCACGACATTTTTGGGGTCAAGCTATCTAGTCATGTAGGCATGTGAATGCACAACAAGGGATCTCTAACCTTCCATGGTGGAAGGAGAATACTCTGAGATATGATGGAGTCTTTGGCCAAAGCAAATGAATATGACTTAGGAAGTTTGTTCCAAATCATATTCAATTGAATCATATAGAGAAGTATCACATTGGATAGTAGATATAAAAAAAACTATCACTCAAACAATGTGATTAAGAGTACTGTATTAGAGAAGGACTGTATTGCATTGTAATTGTAACTGAATAGATTCTCCAACGACTTCTACTTAGCTTGGAAAGCCATGACATACTGCTAGGTGTCACTCATGGCTTGTGGAAGCCCTGAAGATTAACAAACACTAATCTTCATCAAAGGGAGAATTGAAATGTTGTTTCAATTCATAATCGATCGTTAAGAGTAACAATCGCCCACTGCCTCGCTAAATGGAACCTAATGGATCGTACACCTAGTAAGGATGAATGTGAAGATATAAATGAGATGGAAAACCAATTAAATAGTTTAAATGAGAATGGTCAATATTAATTAATTAGTTAATTAATCTTACCAAAGGTTCGTAGTGGGCTTTTAAGTTGGTTTTGGGTTTCGGGGCCCAAAAGGGTTTTTGGTCCACAAGGCCCATTGAGTTTAGGTTGTGTGACAACTAAAACTAAATGGAAATTAACCCAAAAACAAATTCAAAACGGGCCTAGGGTGAGTGGTAGCCAACTTGGGTTAATTGCAAGTGTGCCACTCACATGTGAGGTGGTATAAAGGCAACTTTATAGCCATTCTCTCACTAGGGTTTTCTTGAGGCAAAGAAAAGAAACTTTTTCTCTCTTTTTCTCTATAGAGGCTGGCCACTTAGGAGAGGGATAGCTAGCAATCTTTCTTCCTCTAAGTCATCCATTTCATCTTCACACCTCATCCTTGGTGTGGAGACTTAGAGACATCAAACCTTTCGTGTTCTTGGAGATCCTTTCCCCACATCCTCAAGGAGCAAAGGAGTATCAACATGAAGAAAATCACAAGGAAGATCTAAGGAGCTAGGAGGTGACTTGAAGGCCCTCCACTTGGGTGAATCCCTTGTGTAAACAAGGATGAGTTTCAAGGGTAATGAATCTCAAAATCCTTCCTTCTCTTTAATGTTGTTAAAGAGTCTTGTGGTTCACCATTAAGTAGGCTTTAAAAGTTATGGGTTTTAGAATTGTTTTTTAATGCATGCCTTCTTTAAAGTGTTATTAGTTTGCATATGTGTTCAAATGTTTTCACATGTTCTTAGCTAGGACAAAATTTTTCCTTCAGCACCACTACAGGTAGGACGACCTGCATACATATTTGTTGAGCTAGGCAGGATCCGAACAGGTGATCTCAAATGCTCAAACCTATTTTGTAAATGTTTTGGGTGAGAAAAATTAAACGAAAAAACATAAATGAGAAAAATATTAAAAAGGGTTGTTGGTTTACCTCTGTTTGTATTCAGAGAGTTGTGAAATGTCTGGATTGAAAACATAAAAATTCGCTCCCGTGCTTTCAAGAACAGGGTTTCCTAGACATAAAAGATTAAGAATAGTGAAATTGAAACTTTTAGCAGCTAGATAAGGCATGTCGGGTTATCACCTTGGTATAGTTTTAGTTTAAGGCTTATCAAAGCAACAAATACAGGTAGCAACAATGTTTGTATTTCGCTGTCCTCGAAAGTTGTGGCAGTCTCTCCCCATAAGGTGACCCTCACTATTTCACCCCTGTAAGTAATTAAAAAGGTGATTATTTTTAATACTCCATGAATACGGTATCAAAGGTGAAAATTGTATTTATAATGTAATGTACACAGATATAACCTTATATTTTGCAGGTTAAGATTTCCCTTCTTTGCAATTCTTGTCCGCTGGATGGTGATCTCTTCAGTTGGTTGCACAGCCGTCAAGCAACCAAATACATCTACAGGTGATATTCAGCATCGAGAGTGATTGTGGACCGTAGGCAAGAAAAAAAAGATTGATTGTTTTAGTTTTTGGAGCAACATTTAAAACTAACTTTGTTACCTGTAAGCTCAACATCTCTATCAATTCTCTTGTGAAGTTGCTCAAACTCGATGAAATTGAACACTGCATCGGTATATCCTGGCTTGTGTTGTTAACAGGAACAATAACAGTTCTCTCGTTCAATTCAAGAACGGCGGCTTGAGGGACAATCTTGCTTGATGTCCTGTTGTGAATGACACGAAATTTGTTGATTTCGTATGCTTCACCAACCTTGAGGTGCTCCTTAAAAACCTGGATGTCTCGAGCATTCATGGTTGCATGAACTGCATCCCCCTTTTAGAAGAAAAAAAAAACAAAATAAGATATTATGTAAGCAGTTAGTGCAGCATAGTTGTGGTTATAGAGATATTATGTAAGATCATACGGAAGATAATAGTGAACATTGTTTTAAAAGTTAAAATTGTCGACAATTCAAGCAACGTTGTAAAAACACTTTTTTTTTATTTGTACAGGTGCAATAACAAAGAAAATAAAGTAAGGAAAAGAAAATCTGATAATTGATACTCAGCTTCGTTGATTAAGTTAGAAAATCTTTGTTAAACAGAACAAAATAGATTCGTTGCAGCGAATTGCAAAGAGAGCAAAAGTACATATGGTTGACGTTGATTAAATATTTTCTTTTTTATAATGAACTATATCCTAAGTTTTAGTAGTATATGGAGAAAATAGATTTTTTATTTGCTGTCGACCTGCATGAACTTGTTAGATCTAGCATAAAAATGAATGTTGAGGTCTAATATCGTATCTAGCATAAAAATTTACCAGACAAATATTAATTGTGTCCAAATGATGTATAATTGGGTAGTGGAATTCATAGATAATTTAGTTTATGAACTTTAGTATAGGTCTGATGAAAAAAGTGTGTTCTACCAATCGTGTACACATTTTGATTCCAAAACAAAAAAACAAAAAACCAGCATTTTACGATAAGTAAAAAGGTGTAAAAATCTTACTTGTTTATCAACGAAGACACAATCAAAACTTGTAGGTTGAGGATCATCTGCTATGCTCTTTGTTATCCACATCCTGCAAACCCTGATTTGCAGTTTGCTTCCTAGTTGGTTCGGCTTTAGAAAACGAATTGGCATCAGCTCCATCAATCTACAATAATGAAATTTAAGAAGTAAATTAAATTAAACATTGAATAAGGTGATTTATCAAATATATGATGGAGGTATGTTTACAAAAATAAACAAAGGACAAAATGTTAATCCGAACGTATACCTTCATGTAAATGTTTCAAAACATCTTTATAAACTATATTTTTTGTATAACCGTAAGGCAGCGGTTCACTGTTTAATAAAAGCAATATACAAAGCAAAAAACTATGTTAACCATATGAAATTAGCAATGGAGCACAATTCATTAAACCAAGAGGTCAATAAAAACACAAATATATCGTATGCATAGCTATGTGATAAAGGAAAAAAAGTATGGATAAAAATCCTTTATCATTGTAAAAAAAGTTGTGATAAAGGAAACCAGCATAAAGCTCTTAGGTTGGACTCTTATGAAACGTTAAGCTCGATGCACATTAATGATAGAAGTACTTCAAAATGTTTTTGAGTTGAAGCAACTCTATTTAACCGTGTTAACTCATTCATAAGATCACTAATAATAATTATTTGCATGATCCAATTTGCATGCACTCATATGATGAAAAACGGATGGAGTAAGTACAAATAAATTCTTAGTAAAATAATTAGGTAAATGAAATGAACAATTACAAATCAAACTATAAAAGCGACATGATTTTTTTTTTCTCGCTTCAAACAAATAACAGCAAAGGGAAAACTTTTCATATCACTTTTAAAATAGTAAAAAAGCATGAAATTAAGCGGTTATTAAAGACCTAACAACGTATATCAAAAAAAGAAAGAAATCCAATTCAGAAATAAATGAACGAAAGAAGCATAGAATGAATCATAAACTAAGAAGAGCGAACATTATGTAGAGAGTTTTCTTGTAAGAAATGAAACTCCTAAGTGTATAGGCTAGAATCACATAACACCAGTTGAGCACCTTTAGATCACTTGGAAGCACATTCTAAATGCGAAAGTTGTGAGGCATCTCTACCTTATCGGGCATTTTGGCAAGGCATAATGTTGCCGCTGCGATGATGCTTAACTCTTTCTCTCTACTACTCTCCCAAGGTTTGTTCCCTTTGTTTTGCTGTTACGGTTGCTTACTTGACAGAAACAGCAAAGTGACGATTGGCGGCATTTTTAAGGCCATGAACATGACGATAAAGAAAGCAAACAAAGAACTTGCACAATACAAACATTGAGATAAATATATTTTTTACAGAAAGCAACAAATATTTGTTGATAAAGCTACTAAAATATCTTTAAAACTGTAAAAGGATTAAGTGTTTACGTTATTGTGCTTATTTAAGACACATTGCATTTCTAGACATTGAAAACCCAAAAGGCTGTTGCAGTGGAGGCAAGCATGAGCATCAAAATTCCAACATTCTTCGCGACCAAACTTGTAGATCCCACTGAAAAACCCCAAAAAAGGTTGTTAAAGATTTTCATCCAAAGAAAGTTGCTCTTTTGGCGAATTACTACAATTTTCAGGTGAATAGATAGTGTGACCACCAACTTGTTTCGGTTTGGACCCTTACCATAAACATGCAAACCCAACATTGTTTTTTCTATTTTAACTTCTTTCTTTGCACTCGATCATGGGGCAGTATCTGAATACTTCTTAATCGTTCCTTGATTCAGTTCATCATGTCGAGCTATCATTAGATCCCTTAAATTTTTATGAAAACACCTCCTAGAATTTGCTGTTCTTTTAAATCAATCTCTTTCACCATTTTATCTACCCTAAATCAGAAATGTAATATAATGTTAATAGTTATGTATTTTAGGAATTTTGTTTAAAACGTTAAAAACTCAAAAGTTAGATAATGAATAAAGAAAACGCAAAACTCAAACGTTAAAACTTAAAAACGCAAATAGTTATGTTTAAAACGTTAAAAACTCAAATTAATAAAGAAAATAGATGATTTTGCAAAAGTTAGATAATGAATAAAGAAAACGCAACCAAAAAGCATTTTGACAGGGTTTTATATCTAATTTTAAATTGACAGTCAACAAAGAGAATAAATAAGTTAAATCTGTATAAGCTAGTGATATATGTAGGTTTAATATAATCCTAATAGAATCTGATCATTGTCAACAAAAAAGATCCATTATTGTAAATAATAAGTGTACTGAGAAGGTGTTAAAAAAAGTAATAACCAAACTTTGTTCTTAAAACTAATGATTTAATTCATTAATCATATAGACACAAATTGGTATACAGAGATTTACCAACATTGGCACTATTAAATGTATTCATAAAGATTTACCAAACCATTGATAATTCTGTTGTATCAATTAAAAATAGAGGGATATATGAGTAAATGGGGTAATTAATTACACACGCACATAAAATGCGTAACAACATTTGATAAAGAATTAAGAACACTGGGTTCAGTCGAAATCATAGAGACGATAAGATACTTTTAAACAATAACAGAATTGCATAGATAACATCAAAACCAACAGAAACAAAGAAACTAACAAATTTATGAACTATCAAATGATCACAGAGACAACCAAGAATGAGAAACAAAGCAAAAAGCAAACAACGATATAAACTGAGAAAACCAAACAATCGATTGAAAAATGATAAATTTGCGTTGCTTGAAAGGAAAAGTATAGTGAAACAATACATCGAAATTTAGGCGACATACCAAAACTTTGATTCAAATGCACTCGCTCCGAACGCCTAGATCAAAGGTACCAGCAAGAGGAGATCACAATGTTCCAATAAAAGTCTAATCCAAACTGCAAAAAATTAATGAGATTCAGAGTAAGAATTCAAAGCACAAACATATAGACATAGGAAAAGTAACTCAATCAGTGACAGTGCAATGGACTCGAGCTAAAACAGTGTAACGAACTTAATCTACGACAAAGCAACTATTTGAAAACTTTAATATATTTGTTTGTCAAACTCAATGATCAAAGTTCAGTGATGCTTTCCAAAAAGAAAATAAAACAAAGATCTGAAAGGATTGATAATTCCAAGCAACAGAGCAGTTATTATTAAGATCAAAGACGCATTCTGGAAAGCATGGAGAAACAATAAAAGTAACAAAAACTATGATGGTAGAACAGATTAAATCTTTGAAAGTGCATCAAAGAAATGATAAGCCTCAAAAGGGTTTAGCTGACAACCAGTCATTTATACTTGATTATGTTCTGAATTCGCAACCGGATAAAGCTGTTAAAATGTGTTTTTGAATCAGTCCTCTCACAACATGTTTAGGTACGGTGTTTTTGTTTAATTGTGTTTTATTTAAAATTATGTTTCAGTGCAGTTTTTATGTGATGAATATCTTTTACATCACACGATCAAGTTACGAAGGTCCTAAATCCTAATCCCAAGACCCCATTTTCTTTCCCAAATTTTCCTGGCAACCAAACAGACCCCAACCTAACCCTAATCAGCTAATTTCTCAATCCAACACCACTCAATCACCCATCAAAAACAAAAGAAATTCAAGAAAACAAAGAATACAATAGTTGTAAGGCCTTATTTCTTATCAAAATAGATCCCTTTTAAGAAAGGGAATGAGGCATAAAAATATGAATACTTGGTAATCCATGTGAACATAAAGATATGTTGTGCAACTTATGACTTTCATGGTTAAATCCTGTTTGGTTTGAAGTTCTTGCCTTACTTAAAGATATTTATTGGGTGAAAGCAAAACATGAAATGTCTACGCGACCTCTAAAATAAGAACCAAAATTCCTAACCCTTACGATTAAACCTGATCAAAATGTTGGAAATGTGCCCTAAAACCAATCATATGATGATACTTTACGGACATTTCACATGTTAAACTAATCTAGTTTAATATAAAGGGCAAAGATTATTGTTTCAAGCTGTCTCATATAAATGTTATATGCTTAAACGATAAGTCCAAGGAATATGCTATTAGGAGAATGTAATCTAAAGAAGTTAGATTCATGAGACCATTCTCTTTTGTATACATATCCTAAACGTTCCTGATCATAGGATTGCCAATTGGGCATTGACAGTCCGTTAAGATCAGTACGTGCTATGTCTTCTCTTAGGGAGAGTGACAGGTCTCAAGTTATTGGTGTGAATGACACCAAGACAAGCATGTAGGTGCTCGATAGAGAATGAGTCCACTGAACGCGATCAACGAGGAGTTCTCATATTCATGTCATATGAGAACTCATGGTTGGGATAATGCAAAGTAGTCATTTGACCTGAGGCATCACAGTTGTCTTGTGGTTAGGTCCTTGATCTTTGACTATGTCAAAGTCACTCCGTCAGGGGGTGTCCACGGCATAGTTGGGGTTAAGCCACTTAGCCATGGAGGCAAGTGAATGCGCAACAAGGGATCTCTAACCTTCAAACTGTTTGAGGGAGAATACTCTATGATATGATTAAGAATCTCTGGCCAGAGTATGAATGAGATTGAGGAAGTCGTTCCAAATCACATTCAAGGTAATCATATAAGTAAATGAATCACATTGGATAGTAGACATGAATAAACTATCAAACCAAACAATGTAGTCAAGAGTATTGTATTAGAGAGAGACCGTATTGCATTGTAATCCTAAACTGAATAGGTTCTCCACCTCTTCTGATTAGCTTGGGTAGCCATGACATACTGCTAGGTGTCACTCATGGTTTGTGGAAGCCCTAAAGATGCATAATCATTTTAAGGGAGAATTGAAAGTATGTTTCAATTCATAATCGATCGTTAAGAGTAACAATCGCCCACTGCCTCGCTAAGAAGAACCTAATGGATCGTACACCGTGTAAGGTAGAGATTGAAGAAATAACGGAGATGAGTAAGGATAATTAAATGGTTTAATTATTTATGGCTAGGATTAATTAACATGTTAATTGATCAAACGAATAAGTTCGTTTTAGACCTCGGGTTAGTTATGGGCCTCAAGGCCCAATGGGCTTCGAATGTCAAGACCATTAACTTGAGTTGTATGACAACTTAATGAATAAAGATTCAAGAGGGCCCAAACAGCCCAAAGACCATAGGAGGCCGGCCATATTGATAATGGAGTGGGTTTTGGATTTATTACAAGTTTGCCACTCCAATGAAGGTAGGTATAAATATGACTTTATAACCTTTTCTTCATTAGGGTTTTCTTTGGAGAAAAGATGAGAACACAAGCTCTCCTTTTCTCTCTAAGAGGCCGGCCACTCTAGGAAGTTTTTACTAGCATCTAAATCTTCCTAGATCATTCATCTCTTCTTCAAGTCCCTCCTTGGTGTGGAAAAATTAGAGGTTCTCTACTTTGAGAACTTGGAGAATCCTTTCAACCAACCACATCCAAGAAGCAAAGTTCTTCCACCTTCATCCATGGAGCCAAGGAGCAAGGTGACAAAGGAAGAAGGCCCTCACATGGGTGATTAACCTTTGCTAAGCAAAGAGGTACTTCAAAGGTATAAAGTTACTCAACTCTTTCTCTTAGATCTTGAGTTGAGTCTTGGTTCACCATTTCTACTAGGCTTTGAATTTCATGGGTAATGTTTTGTTTTGAGTGCATACAAGCATGATTCCGCCTTTAAATGTTAATTGCATGCCATAGATGTTGCTCAAATGAACATGTTTTTCACAAATTTTCCTTCACAAAATTGAAATTAAGATATAAAAAAACCAAGATTTTCGATGATGAATCCTGTAAATGGCAAACTCCTCTAAGAAGTAGTAAGCACATGTGAGGCATAGGATAAAAAACAAACATTTTGTGCATCTTATAGTCATTTAATTTCAAGAACTTGTCAATTTTTCTTAGGGCGTTCAAACCTGGTACCTTTATATAGTTGGGAGAGGGAAAAGTTTTGCATACATGCTACCTATTCGACAGTGTTTGATGTAGTTCTCAACCTAGGATTACCAAAATTTCCTTTTGCAATCTTCCGGATTTCTTTTCCAATGTAGTAATTCAAAATTCTTCCACTTGTATTTGTGTGATACTGGTTTCACCTTAGATGGATTGATTTCTATTTTAGTCAACATCGACGGAAAATTTATAGTAAACCAAAACTGTAAACAGTAAATACACAACTACAAAACTATGTAGGCTCTTATGTGTCTAGTAAAAATGGAAAACAGAAAAAGCCAAAAAAGAAAGACCGGTACAATAGCTACATAAATTAAATAGCTTTCTACCACATACAAAATAGATTGAGAAATCTAATTCAGCAATTCCTTTTCCTAATTTGATTTGGTATTAATTTAGCCAAAACCTCAGTGAATCCTTTAACAAATAAAACTCACGCCCCTGTTTGGTTGCAGAGAAAACAAAATATGGAAAAGAAAAAAAAAAGACAATATATTTCCATTAAATTACTCAGTTTAATCAAATAACAGGTCATTTCCATGAAATGAAAAACAAATCATTCAGAATTAAAACCCTAAACCTCCACTGAATCCAACACATAACCCAAAGAGTCTACACAGATTCAAGTTTCCATATTCACAAATAACCATATCTCCATCACTTTCTCAACTACCAAACAAAAAATAATTGAAAAAGTAAAGATGAAAAATTGGAAAACCTAACTCAAACCCTATGCTTCTTATGCAACCCCAATAGAAGAAAAGATAAATATCGAAAGTAAAAATGGGAACATGAGTTATTGTATGATAAACATGAAAAACAGTTTAAGTATGATAAAAAGAAATAATGATGTGAGATTGAAAAACTATTAATGTAGAACAAAGTTGGCATATTTAATGTTGCTCACCAGATACACTATGCCAAGTTCAGGGATTGCCACCATCCGGAAGAAAAAAAGACCATCAGTTTAGAATTCATTCCTAAATTTTTTTTCCCATAGCCTTAGTTTTACCAAGATTCATGTAGTGACCTAGAAATACACAAACCTGACCCTGTACAGTAGAAGACTGACTTGACAAAACTTTTCCAACGAGTATCCTATCCCATGAAGTCCAATCATAAAACATCTTGAATAAGATACAAATGTTAGAGAACAAATTATCTTTTAGACCTTATGCATGAAAAGACATAAATTTCAAAACCTATGAATTGTTAAGCAGATGGATGACTAATTAAAGCTTTTGGATTTTGTATTGCCTATGGCCTGTTTTGGAGGTGATTCTATGCTTAAAAGTGGGAGGTGTTGTTCTCAGAAGCAATTCTAACCAGCGCAAAAAGGGTCCCAACCTGACCCTTGATTATTGTATTAGTTTCTTTCATTAAGAAATACTAACTGAAGTTTTAGACACACTGCCTCACGGTCACAAAGCTAAATCAAAACCATGAACATAACAAAGACATGGAATTAGGATTGCAAACCATTCATTTAAAATAAACTGAAGTAAAATCCAAATCTTCAACCACACGAGGCTAGTTGAGATTAATTAAGTCACTAAATCAAACATTATTGACAATAACAAAGAGAGTACATGTTTCACAAAGAAACTAAAGAAGGTGCATATACGTATATATAAGTGTGTGTGTGTGTGCGTGCGCGCATATATATATGTATATATGTATATATGTATATATATTGATGGGTTAGAGAAATACGAAAAAGTAAAACTTTTCAAAATCACTGAAACGGAGAAAATAAATTAGGGGTAAGGTATGCGAGTAACCAAGATGGGGAAGATGCTATGAGAGTTACAATGAAGATACTGAAAATTTAAGCAAGATGACGTATATTGTCTCAGGCTTGCAGGAGCAGCCTCCCCAATGACATCCGAAGGACTACCCTTTTATGGTGGGAAAAAATAGTTATATCAATCAATAGTTATTTATTCATGCTTCTTTTTCATGAAACATTTTGCGTTTTGTCTGAGTTTGATAAGTTACACACTTGTAAGTTTTAAATCATCTCTGTTCCAAAGAAAAAAGAAAAAATATTGACATGTTTGAGGTTCATTTCTTCACTCTGACACTCACTTTTATGTCTACCATAATCTTCAACATTATTAACTTTTTTCCTAATTCGTTTTATATTTTAGCAACAACATTATTGCATCTGCCAAGAATTTTGTTGGAGAAGGGGCAACATAAATTTACTAATCTTTGTGGTTATCATAATAGCATGATCTACCAGTAATGGAGGTGGGGTGGTCAGTTGTGGGGGTGTCTGGGTGTGTGTGTGTTCAGTAACCATCAGTTCATCATATATCAATATAGCACATCTGCAATTCAACCTATCCATTTTAAAGTAGCACATCTCTAATTCAACATATCCAATTCAAATTAGCACATATCCAAGTTCTAATTCAATAAACCACATATCCAAATCAATTCAAACTAAATACCTAATATTCAATCACATATCCAATTCAAACAACACGGCTAATATTCAATAACATGTCCAATTTTTAAGGACATTTACAAAACAGATTTAGAACACTATAAAATCTACTTAGTAGCAGAACATAAACATCAAAATCCAACACAAAGACTAAGCAGCATACCAGTTCTCTATCTTGTATGCTCTTTTTAGCTGGATCTTCTTAACTCGTTTCAAAAAAAAAAAAAAAACGTTCATATAGTTCACCTACAAGGATCATCACACAGCAAAAAACTAGACAAATTTGTACCAAGGAATACATAAAGAACCAAGAAATCGAAAAAAAAAAAAAAATCTACCAACAGAGGTATGAGAAGCAAACACCAGGAAATTATGAAGAAGCACATAAATGAGTACAGTGAAACCAAAAAATTCGAATAATGGTTTTAACAAAGCAAACAAGAACAAAACAATAAACAATGATTTTCAAACAGTGCATAACTTGTTGAATCAGAGGAAAAAACTGAAAACCCATACCCTCCCATGCATCCCTCTGTCATTCTCTCACTAATCCTGGCACTAACCCATTAATTAACCCCAAAAAAAGGCACAAAACCATGCATTCTCCTCTCTCTCTCTCTCTCTCTCTCTCTCTCTCTCTCTCTATCTCCTTGTCCATCTCTCTTTCAAAAATGATAAATCCCCCAAAACAGGCTTTAACATACTAAACAATTCGAAAATCTAAGCTACCATTAAAGAAATCCTAGCAAAGCTACAACAATTACTAATATAGTATAGCCATTAGTTGCACGTTATGCAAAAATTATACTGCATGACATAAAAGCAATACAAAGTTACATGTTTAGGTAATACCATTATGCTTAAGAACTGGAAATGCACAATCTAGTTTACAAAAGTAGGGGTTAGAGCATGAAAACCAACTAAACAGAGCATGAAAATAACTAAAAGGTGTTATTTGCCAAGATGTCTAGACTTCTATATATATGCGTTTCTAATGTAAAACATATTTTATCGGGGTTGTAGTTGTACTGAACCAACAAACCTCCGAGTTAATTACATATTTAGTTTATTTCTGGTTTCTAGATATACTGATACACCATGATCGTGTTCAAGGTTTTTTCTTTATACTTAAGACCAAAGTTATTGCTGAAAAACTGACAAAAAAGATATATCATGTTTTCTTTTTCCTTGATTTCAATCTTGAAGCCTGCCCCAAATATAGCAAATAAGAAGTCTGCAATGTTGTAGGCGTTAAGCCAGCATTCTGTTTAGAGGTATTTGTCGAATTCCCCCTTGAACTTGTAACTTGCTGTCAATTTACCCCCTAAACTTTTATTTTAGCCAATTACCCCCTTGAACTTTTTTTTTCCATGACAGACCCTAAGTAATTAATTACATCATAAGTGGCAAATATTCTTCATTAGTACTATAATAACAATTCTTTGATGTGATTATATTCCTTTGTTTTGTGCAAGATTTTTAGAAATTTAATTTTGTTGTTCGTTCTTCATGTTGAAAGGGAGACCAGCATCTTAGTAGTGTTTCCCATAGACATGATGATACATGGTTTGAGGAGCTAGGGTTGGACGAAATAGAACGACTGTAGTATGGGTTTCCTAGTGGGGCAAGAATCTATTACGCTGCAGGAGGTACCAATGGGTTTGACAAATAATGTAGAGATGGAAAAGGCATTTGGTTCCTCTGTCCAGCTTGAATCAGAAGAATTCATGCTAAGCATGGCTGGCAGACATCAGATAACAACTACATGTGTATGGTGCGCAGTAGAGTTCAACAATGAGGCTATTGATTCTGAAACAAAACCAGATTCGGTCGGTTTTATGTGTCCAACTTGCAAAACAAAAATCTCTAGGCAACTCAATGTGTTAGATGATGACATACTTGTGAATGCTAATCCATTCTAAAGAACGATATCTGGTATCCTATCATTTCATGTGATTAGTTTGTAATGTTGTCAATTCCTTTTATTTTATTAACCTAACTATTTTAGGATGTTTTCTCCTTCTCCTCTTGAATTTCTTAGTCATAATTGCCAAATACAGCTAAAATATTTCCCCAAACCCTAAAAGCCACAAAACATACCCTGCACTGAACAAAGATAAATTAAGAACATCAATTGCAGGATCAATAAGGACTCTGTGAACTGCAAGGATTAAGAGTGCATGAAAGACATTAATCCAGATAAACAAAAGAAAATACGTATCAAAGAGCACCAAAAAGGCAAAAACTTTAAAGTCTGTCAAATAAATTTCAATTCAAGGGTTTAAACCCTTCGATCTAAGTGGAAACATACAAAGGATAGAAAATAGAAAAATAAGCAGAGAGGGAGTTTAGAACATTGCAATTGAGGCTCTTCTCAGTTAATTTAAAAAAAAAAAAAAAAAATAAGAACACATATACACCCTGCCCCGTAAGAAACAATATGTGAAGTCATTCAACGTCATATGAAACAACCTATGGTATAACGACATGTTAAGACTGAGCTATAGCATGCTAATACCCTAGTCATTACCAACTCTGATTCTCTTTCGAAGGGAAAAATAACAGAGAAAAACATAGTATTAGTCATCTTTTACGGGCAAGAAGACAGAAAATAATTACTACTGATAACTCAATACATCACCACTGATAACTCAATACAGAGAGAGAAGAACCTGCAATTAGATTTTCTCAAAAGAAAATCGTAGAAAGTAACGAAGAGACAAAAAAAATACAACTTGAATACCTAATTTATAAACAAAGAAATCAGGCAGTGAATGTACACAGACATATCTGTACACAGACACACATATATACATATAAAAACACACACAGGCACAAATACAAAAAAGTTAAAACATAGCTCAATTAAAAAATGACTTCTTTTTTTTTTCTTCACAAAATCATAGATTGTAAATGAGTCTATTCTGTTAACTGATTTTGTTCCAAGTCAAATCACAAAAAGGAACTGAAAAGTTTAAAACAAGAATGTCAAATACCTTGACCTAAATACAATGCTTTAGCAAGCTGACCACCAGTAATCTGCGCACAACACCAATCCGAGAAATATGAACTTCTGGACTGAGTGAAAATTCACCTGGTCAATAAATTTATTAAGTTTAGGGATTAGTATTCTGAAAGATGATTGAAATATTAAAAATAGAGGGTCAAAAATACTATTCATTTGAACAATGCAATTAAAAAGCCTTCTTTAGACTAAAGTAATTTGCAATGTGGGCCTCCTTTGTTATACACACACATAGGCCTGGCAATTCCTGACACGACCCGATAACCCGACACGACACGACACGAAATTAACAGGTGTTCGGGTCGACACGATAACGAATCGGGTCGTTATCGGGTAACCCGATAAGCACTTGTTAAGATAACGGGTTGGTTCGGGTATACACGTGGGTAACACGATACACGATAAGCAGAATATTAATTTAATAATTTTATAACCCTAAAAAAATACTATAATAATTATATATATATATATATATATTAATTTAACAATTTTATACCCCTAAAAACTATAATAATTATACCCCCAAAATATTAACTATAATAATTATATATATATATATATATATATTAAATTTTAAATTAAATTTTATACCCCTAAAAACTATAATATTTAATATGCATCCACCCTTTGAAGAAAAAGGGAGGGAAAAAGTTTTCAAAAAAAAAAGGGGAGGAAAAAGAGAAAATGATAAGAAAAGGAAACAAAAAAGAGAGGGGAAGATGGGTGTACCGTGTAGTGTAGGTGTAGCATCCGCCCTTTGAAGAAAAAGGGAGGGAAAAAGTTTTCAAAAAAAAAAAAAAAGGAGGGAAAAAAGAAAATGATAAGAAAAGGAAACAAAAAAGAGAGGGAAAGATGGGATACACATCCTACGAAATTAATTTCAACGATCCAACCGTCAAACATGTTTGTATATGTTTCGAGATCGCATACGCCAAAAATTGCAAAAAACAAACATTCAGAGATGAAGTAACAGTACAAAACTTTTCGACGGTTATAAACAAAAAATCACGATTTAACGGTTATTTTAACTCCGATTTTGATAATTTTTTACAGCTACACTCCTTGACCCTATATGAATACAATGAATGAACTCGATCTTCAATTTAAAATATTTACACTAGTGGATACCACAAAATCTTATGTTATACTTAATGAAAGTATAAATAAATTCTTAAGTATTAGTGAATCTATTGTTTTGATGGGATACGCATTCTACGAAACTAGTTTCAACGATCCAACCGTCAAACATGTTTGTATATACTTCGAGATCACATACGCCAAAAATTGAAAAAAACAAACATTAAGAGATCAAGTAACGGGACAAAACTTTTCGACGGTTATAAACGAAAAATCACGATTTAACGGTTATTTTAACTCCGATTTTGATGATTTTTTACAGCTACACTCCTTGACCCTATATGAATACAATGAATGAACTCGATCTTCAATTTAAAATATTTACAATGGTGGATACCACAAAATCTTATGTTATACTTAATGAAAGTATGAATAAACTCTTAAGTATTAGTGAATCTATTGTTTTGATGGGATACGCATTCTACGAAACTAGTTTCAACGATCCAACCGTCAAACATGTTTGTATATACTTCGAGATCACATACGCCAAAAATTGAAAAAAACAAACATTAAGAGATCAAGTAACGGGACAAAACTTTTCGACGGTTATAAACGAAAAATCACGATTTAATGGTTATTTTAACTCCGATTTTGATGATTTTGTACAGCTACACTCCTTGACCTTATATGAATACAATGAATGAACTCGATCTTCAATTTAAAATATTTACAATAGTGGATACATCAAAATCTTATGTTATACTTAATAAAAGTATGAATAAACTATAATAAATATATATATTAATTTAACAATTTTATATCCCTAAAAACTATAATAACTATATAATATAATTATATATATATATAATGCTTTGAAGTAATATTTGTAATATCCTTGCACATTTAATATTTGTAATAGATTAGTAGTGTATGGATTTTTTTTATTAGACTTTTATTTTCGAGTGTAGATGTAGTACTTAAACGAAAAATGTGTTTTAATGTTTTGAAGTAATATTTATGTGGCAATGTGTGGTATGTGCAAATTTAAGGAAAAAAAATATTTTTCTTAACTGGTCATAACGGGTCGGGTCACTTTACCCGTGACCCGACCTGTTAAGGACCCGTTAAGATAACGGGTGTGACACGACACGACCTGTTAAGATAACAGGTGTTACACGAAAACGACACAAACACGACAGACACGACCCGTTTGCCAGGCACACATACCATTGGGCTCGTTTACGTCGACGATTGAGTTAAAAAAAGGCCACAGCTTCCTTTTCACGTAACGAAAAGTGTCACCGACTGGAGTTTAGATCTGGTGCGGCAAAACAATTTACCGTTTACCGTTGAAAAATTTGTGGGGGAAATAAAATTGCCGCAGGCTCTTAAAACTGTGTGTATTCTTCTCGAACATCCATCCCTCTTTTTTCCCCTTCTTCTTCTGGTTCTTCAATGGCGTCTTCGAGCTCTGGAAGTTCAATTCCCGCTCCAGGTACTTTCAGTTGCCAATCGAACAATCAAATATTTAATTTTAATATTTAATTTAATTTTTCTCCGAATTGAGGCTCTCTGATATTGTAATTTTGACTGTTTGGTGAGCTCTGATCTCAGAGGCTGTTCAAGTTTTGGTTACGTTACTCGCTGATGAATCTCCCATCGTCAGGGAGGCCTCCATTGCCTCCCTCAAGGACGTTGCTGCCCTGTACTCTCTCTCTCTCTCTCTCTCTCTCTATGTATTTATATGTTGAGTTTATATGTGTACACTGATATATATTGAACTGCAATTGATATTTTGCAGAAACCCTCTTCTAGTGCTTGATTGTTGCTCGGCCATTTCGCGAGGAGGGCGTCGGGTAAAGTTCAGTCCCTTGTGTCTATTTTTTTGGAATTGCATTTGTTATGGTTTGTTTTTATATTTTATCAATTTGAATGTGTAGTGAGATTTGGGTTTTTGTTCGGTTTCTTTTGTATGTTTGTTTCAGCGTTTTGGTAACATGGCTGGGGTTTTCCGAGTAATGGCATATGGTGTTCGAGCCTTGGACAAGGATGATGTCGACCCTCCTTTCATGGCTAAGCTTGCTAAGATTGCAACGGCTGAAATCATATCCTCAAAGGTACTCTTCGTCCTGATGATGCTCTGTTGATCTCATAGTAGAACTACTTGCATGATTGAATTGAAGTGTTCTCTTTGATTTAGGAGCTCAATGCGGACTGGCAAAGAGCTGCGTCAGCCGTTCTTGTTTCAATCGGCAGACATTTGCCCGACCTAGTAAGTTTTGTAGTTTTACAACAAACTATATGTTTTCATTTACATTTTAGAACCGATTATCTTTCTTTTTTATTACAACACCTCTTAGGATGAACTGAAAAAATAGTAGTATATTCTCTTTTTTTCTTTCAAGCGCCTTTGAAATGTGACATTTTGTTTTAATTAGAAAATATCATGCATGACTTGACTGCCAAGGTGCTTATCTACAAAGCCCACTTTGAGGCTTAGTTGTACAATGGGAAAAATGGCTTGTCCATAATGTTGGTTGTCACTCACCATAGTAACTAAAATCTAACACTGGAATGCTATGTGATACACATATAGGATACGGATTTAGCAATTTTTTTCTTTTTTCTTTTGTAAAAATTTCAATTTTGGCTATAAAATGGTAAAAATGGTAAAAATGGTTTGTATGGATACTTTTTGCTTTTTGCTCGGCAGTTTTTTAAGGAGAAAATGACCTTGCAAAGAAATAACAAGAGGCTTAGTTAGGGTTGACTGCCTCTGCATTTTGAATTTAATTGTCTTCCCAGACTTAAATGATCCTGGACGTTTAACTTTTAGGGCAAGCTATCTCAATATTCTTAAAAAGTTCTTGGATTAACCAAATCCACAGTAGTATTTATTGTTTAAGGTGGGGCTTTGTCAGGCTTTTTCCATTTTTTAAAGAATTGAGAAGCATTCAGTAATTCTGCCTAAAGCTGATAATGTAATATTTTATTAGCATATATTTCTGTTTGACTGATCACATCCCTTTTCTTTGGATTGTGGGATGCTGGGCCAACCCCAATCTTTAGCAGAAGTGGACGATTTACACTTATACTATGATTTCACATACACACTACCACTCCCTCTGCCCGTCCTCCCTACCTCGCTCCTTCCCAGTTCTCCGTGAGATTCTTCATTAACTCTTCTTTTACTTGGTTTTTTCTTTTCTTTTCTTGATTTGGCAGATGATGGAAGAAATTTTTCTTCATTTACCTGGGCCAAACTCAGCTTTACCAGCTATGGTTCAGATACTAGCAGACTTTGCTCATGCTGATGGTTAGTATTAAACTTTCCTTTCTTTGTGCTTCTCTTCCACCTTGAGATCCCATATGTTACTTGGTTTTATATTTTGGATTAAACTAAAATGTGCCATACCTTTTTTGCTTTAATTTTATTGAAGCATTGCAGTTCACCCCACGATTGAAAGGTGTGCTTTCACGGGTTCTACCTATTCTTGGAAATGTACGAGATGCCCATCGGCCTATTTTTGCTAATGGTATGCTGAATTGTTATTGACCTCTTTCCCTTCTTGTTCAATTGATCTTTGCTTCTAATATTGTGAAGTGAAATTGGAGTAAATAGGTTTTGATTATTTGGTAGACCGTGGAACTATTTGTTAAATATTGTAGCAAACACGGTTAAAGTTGCATAGGAAAATTTGTATCAAAACACACTGTATAACTTACAAACTTTAAAGACTGGTTCCATTTCACACTTTCATCTAAAATCAAGTAAAAAGAAAATAGGTTTGTGTGTTGGCTGCCACATTAATTTACCAAATCAAACCCTTAACACATTTGTTCATTTGACATTTCAGAGTGACTTGAGAAGGTTGTGGAAGTTTGTATTAATAGTGTCTCCAACCTTATAGAGAGATTCTGGCCATTAGTCACCTGTTAATTACCACACACTACCATGATAGGAAGATCTTTTAAAATACTGGCAATGCTTCCATTTTTAAATGTGGATAAACTCTCAACTATCTGTGTGTCTTCATGTGTAAAATGGTTTTGTTTCGAAGTTGCAATTCGGCACATATTTCTACTTCTCTCTCTCTCTCTCTCTCTCTCTCCCTCTCTCCCTCTCTCCCCTTATTTTTTGACACAGGTTCAATAAAATATATTATACTAATTTACTCAATAAGTTTGTTAACGATGTTTACCATCTTTCCTGTTCTTTTCAGCTATTAAGTGCTGGTGTCAGGCTGTTTGGCAGTATAGCCTGGATATCCCTTCGCATTCACCTTTGGATGGTGACATCATGTGAGATAAACTATCAGTTGTTCTTAGCATTACAGTTTCTTCAGTCCTGGTTCTTTTCTTATTCCTATGCTATTTTATACTTATTGTCTTAAAGAATGAATATCATTTAGTGCAGGTCGTTTCTGAATTCTGTTTTTGAGCTTTTATTGAAAGTTTGGGCTGCTTCACGAGATCTAAAGGTTTGAAAAATATTGTTGTTTCTATTTCTTATCGTAATTTCTATTTTCCATGGTGATTTTGTTTTCCCACAACCTTTAATTGCAACTACATCTTGGTAGTTGTTATAACTATAAAGTTAAACTCAGTCAAATACTTCATTTTGGGAAACACATTTTAGTTTTCTTTCTTATTTCACTCTAATGGTGCCTCATTGTTTTAATTGCCTTCTATTTTCTTTAAGATGAATCATGTTTCTATATTTTTCTCTTCCCAACTGTATGCTTAGGTGAAGTGTAACACTCCTACGTAATGAATGTCATGTATTCCTTGTTTCTGATTCTCTCTCTCTCTCTCTCTCTCTCTTGCTGGATGTATTATACTTTACACTTTTTCGTTTTTATAGACATGAGAACTAATGGCATTTGAATCTGGTTTCTATAAATTTAATAAACTCTTTCTTGAATAGGTTCGCATGTCATCTGTAGATGCATTAGGACAGATGGTTGGCCTTATTAACCGGGCACAATTAAAGGCGGCTTTACCCAGACTTGTCCCTACAATATTGGAATTGTAAGATTGATTTATCATGAAACAGTACTTCCTGCTCCTGCACTACAAATAAATGTTTTGTAGACAAGTCTTTGATGACATAGTTCCTAAACCCGTATTGCACTTGCATATTTTCAAAGGCATACATGGATTTACACACCTTGACTAATTTTTTTACACATCAGTAATGTTTGTAGCTTTTTCTTTATCCCGTCGACCAGGTATAAAAGAGATCAAGATATTACCTTTTTGGCAACATGCAGTCTTCACAATCTCTTAAATGCTTCTATACTGTCAGAAAGTGGTCCTCCTTTACTTGATTTTGAGGTAATGAAAAACATATTATGTTCTTTTTTTCTTATTTAGTTTTTTGGTGTTGAAGTTTTTAGATATTGTTCTTGCACAGAAAAGTTGAGCTTGTTGATGGTTTTAATCTTTGAGAACTGCTGCTTTTTTTTCCTGTTCAACCTTGTGACCAATTTTAAAGGAATGAAACACCTAATCTGTTGTAAAGTGAGGCCATCAGTATGGCCATATTATTCACCATAGGCCGAATTACCTTTAGTTACTTTCAGAATACTACTACTATTAGTTACTTTCGGAATACTACTAATATTCTTTCCGATGCTAGTATTGTTTATATTGTGTTGTTTTGTACTCATGGTGGTTTTCAGGAGCTTACAATTATTTTATCAACACTCCTGCCGGTGGTTTGCATCAATAATGACAACAAAGAACACTCAGATTTCTCAGTTGGACTGAAGGTTAAAATGTGTTCCTTATTTTTTGTTCAAATAACACAAGTTCCTGCCTTTTGCTTCATGGACTTTGTCCATAGAGATTCTGTAGTTGTCTGCAGATGTTGATGGCCAACGGTTTGAGCACTCAATTGTTATTTTGGTATTTTACTTTTTCTCAATGTTTGAGTTGTTTCCATTCTGGGCAGACTTACAATGAAGTTCAGCGTTGCTTCCTGACAGTTGGCTTGGTATACCCTGAGGATTTATTTGTCTTCCTTATAAATGTACATATCCTTTCCATAATGTTTCTTCTTACTACTAAGTGTTTATCTAGAGTGAACGTGAAGCTGGTGTTGATTTTATGTATTAGTTTTCAAAATATAATAGTCTCTTTTCTTTTTTCTTTTTTGCTACTAGAAATGCAGATTGAAGGAAGAACCTTTGACATTCGGTGCACTATGTGTTCTAAAACATCTCTTACCAAGGTTTTTTGACCTTTTGTTGTTTTGTTGGTAATTAATATTTTGATTCTCTTACATGATCTAACATTCTTATGATTTTATTTGGAGGTTGTCTGAAGCTTGGCACAGTAAACGGCCTTTTCTTGTTGAAGCTGTACAGTTCTTGATAGATGAGCAAAATTTAGGTGTCCGAAAGGCGCTTTCAGAGGTATGTCGTATGAACTTATAGTTGTTAACCCCTAGGCACCTTTCTCTGTTTTCTATTTTCTTCTAAACATTCAGTAGAACACTCTTGCTTTTCCTATGTCCTAATGTTGGATTGCATTTTCTTTGGTGTAGTTGATAGTCGTTATGGCTTCTCATTGTTACTTAATTGGTCCATCCGGGGAGCTGTTTGTAGAATATCTTGTGCGTCACTGTGCTTTAACAGATAAGGATAGAAGTGATTTTGAGAGGTCGAAGGATGCATCAGGCAACCCCTATATACCTTTCCAATACAAGAGATCAGAGGTTCGCATCTGATTTTATTTATTTGGGAGTTCTAATGCTGCTACTGATCTTACTTAACTACAACAAAAGAAATTTATATTTTGATTTTAAAGTTGATGAAATCTTAATGTTTGTGGGAGAGATTCTACAAAAGTAATTTTTATTGCCTCCCAGATGCTTTAAGCATTAATACTAGCTTCTTGTTCTTAAGGTGAAGATTGGGCCAATTTGTCCGACAGAGTTGAGGGCAATCTGTGAAAAGGGCCTTCTTCTGCTGACTATTACGATCCCTGAAATGGAGGTATGCCAAATTGACAAATGTACATTTTTTGAGCTTGTAAAGGGGTTTTTGTGTACACGTACATAAATTAGAAAAAATTGTTTGACATATTTTTGTCTGCAGCATATACTTTGGCCTTTTCTGTTAAAGATGATTATTCCCCAGGCTTATACAGGTGCAGTTGCTATGGTAGGACATCCCTTACATCCTTATATTATTATACATCCCTTTTGCTTAGGGAAGTTATTTTACATACCCAAATTTTAGCTGTTTTATTTCAAATGCAGTTTTGCTTTTTTTTTTTTTTTTTTCCCTCTCTGGTGGACTTGTGATTTGTTGAATGCATTTTGTATAATTCGTCCCAATGAATTGAACATTGGCTGCTTGCTACAGGTTTGCAGATGCATCTCAGAATTGTGCAGGCATAGAGCATCTAATAGTGATATCATGCTCTCTGAGTGCAAAGCTCGTGCTGATTTGCCAAATCCAGAGGTAGAATTCCTTCTAAATCTAGCTTTAGACTTTTCCTTGTGCAGTACAAAAAATTGATCCAGAAACCCTTGTTTTAATTGTGTTTTAAGGAGCTTTTTGTTCGTTTGGTGGTGCTTTTGCATGATCCTTTAGCAAGGGAGCAGCGGGCGAGTCAGATTTTGACAGTATGCATATCTTATTCCCTTTTAGAGTGGGTTTAGCCTGGAAATGAGCTTTACTTATGCTGTTGATTATTATTTTCTTAAATAAAATTAGAAGGTTTGGAAGTGGAGGAATTTCATTATATTGTTTGTTCTTTTTCTTTTCAAAGAAACAAAATATTAAAAAAATGATATTGCTTATGATCTGGGGATTATTCATCTTACTCTGAGATAGTTTGTAATCCTCAATGACGAAATATTTGTTTTCATGTATTGCATTGCAGGTTCTTTGTCATCTGGCTCCTCTCTTTCCAAAAAATATCACCTTGTTTTGGCAAGATGAGGTATATCATTATGCAGCTAAAAATTTCAGTACTTAAGTTAGAGCTTGTTAGAGCTGGAATATTTTATAATTGGGTTATAAGTAAATTCATATCTTCAAAACTTAATTGGTTTATTAAATTAGCCATGCAACAAAATGTTTTACTTTTAGAAGCAAAAGAAAAAGCAGTACCAGATTATGATATGATTTGTCTACACAACTTCTTTTGCAGAGTTCCCTGTTCCCTTTTTAGTTTGTTTCATGATCTTTTTCGCTTTTGTACTCTTTCTGTTGGAGGTGGAGGCGTTTCTGTTATATTCCTGATGGAGTTCTCTTTCCTGTTTTTGTTAAGATTTTCAAATTTTTGTTTCCTGTCAAAATAATTGGTAAAATGTTTCACTCTAAAGTGTTTAATTTTCGTTGTATTCTTTTGTCTCAAGTACAAGAAAAATAAAATGGCTAGTAATATAGTCTAATTAATTTTTTTCTTTGGTAAGCTCTAGATTCCAAAATTAAAGGCATATGTTAGTGACACAGAAGATTTAAAGCAAGATCCTTCTTATCAAGAAACTTGGGACGACATGATAATCAATGTAAGTTCAGTTCAATTGTGGAACTCAGTGATATCTGTTCCTTTCTTCAGCAACATTCCTATTGTTTTTTAGGTAAAGAACTCGTGTTGGCTTTGGGGATGATGGAAATATCAACTCATGATTCCACTGCTAATCAATTAGTTCAATGGAAGCATACTCTAATTGCTTCTTCAAACATGAATTTCTAATTCTTGGTCATTGAATTTCAGAGCTATGTTCCAAATGAACAAAAAAAAATTGTGAATGGTTCCAGAAATTTGTTTTCTAAACTGTGTCTGTCTGAACATGTCCATTAGTATTGTGAAAAATAATATAAAATGCAGCTGAAACAAATGTCTTCTCACTGACAATAAGATTGATGCATCTCTTTGATTTGTCTGGCAGTTTTTTGCAGAATCTTTGGATGTGATTCAAGATGCTGACTGGATGAGATCCCTTGGGAATGCTATTACCCAACAATATGAACTTTATACATCTGATGATGAACACTCAGCACTTCTTCATCGGTATTATTACTTTTAAACCAATGTTGATATTCCAAAGCATGTTTAGATTCATATTGTATTATTATGCTCCAAAAGGAGATCTTCTTTCCAATGTTAGCAACTTAGCAATGACAGGTCTTTTACTGGCTTAATACTAGTTGGGTGTGTGAACTATTTTTGGTAGATTGAGTTTCCTCGATTGTGTCGTTTGTAGTGGACATCTTGTACACTAAGCTTTGTAATATTTTGGTTTTAATTAAATTTTGTTTCTCATCTGTAAAAGTAATCCATAGGGTTGTTTGCAAATAATTGGCAAACTAAAAGTACAGTGGTTTGGATTTTGCGTGTCGTGCTGTCATCTTCTGATGCTGAATGGGTTGGAATCTTGATTTGTTGAAGTTGATATTTAGGTTGGCTTAACATTGTAATACTTGGTTTATCATTCATTGTGGTTTTAGTTAGATTCAGACGTATTTTTTATTTGTTTCTTATCTTTTACTGTTCTATTATCAGTTTGAATGCTCTAAATTACTGTGCGCCACCACATTGGTAATTTTGCTTTGTTTAGGGCTATTGATGAAGGTTTATCGAGTAGAAGACCCCAATTTCCCTTTTTGTTTGTGAAAACTATCTATTACATAAGTGTATTGTTTCACTTTGTTTCATACGAGCATATGGTGTTCCCGTCTCCCTTGTAGTTCAATACTACCCAAATTGAGATTGGGCAATTGTGATGGGTACAAGTGTTCCTAGCATTTGACACTACCCACGTTAACTTCCTAGCAAAATTATCCTAAAAAATGCTGAAGCAGAAATCTAACTGAGGTTGCATTGTGATGCCTTAGTTCGTGTATGAGTATAAAAGTTCGTGTATTAGTATAAAACAGCTTTTAACTTGTAATGTAAGCTTAAATTTGGCCAGCAGTTGTCATTTTGGTTCTTTATTTATTGGAATTTCCATGTACGCCAATCTTAGGGCCTTTTGTGGCCATCCTTCAACTCAAGAAGCTATCTCGAAACCTTTGATTTGAGAGGTGCTTAATATGTAATTGTAATTTTTTTTATTGCAGCTGCTTTGGCGTGTATCTTCAAAAAGTTAATGACAGGGCTTATGTCCGTCATAAGATAGATTGGATGTATACACAAGCTAACATCACAAATCCAACCAATAGGCTTGGTCTGGCAAAAGCCATGGGATTGGTATCTTACTTTTCGTGGTTTTATTTTCTGCTCTTCCATCTTTATGGGGTTTGTGATTCATTACTTTTGGCCTTTCCACTTCCAGGTTGCAGCATCCCACTTGGACACTGTCCTGGAAAAGCTGAAAGGCATTCTGGATAATGTTGGGGAAAGTATCTTCCGAAGGTTCTTACCAGTCTTCTTCAATTCTATACATTCATGCATTTATTTTATTAAGTTTACATTGTACGATTCTCTGTACGATTCTCTCTCTTCTCCCACCCCAGAAACATTGCTGTCTTTGTTTTAAAGATTTTGGTACTTTAATATTATGCTGGATGCAATTTGTGGATTCTAGGTCTTTGATGTGACATAAACTAACACACAAATTAAACCCTATTAAGATAGCTGTAGTATAAGAAAGTAGGGATCGTTCTAGGCCGGGGATTAACTAGGGATGCTAACCTACACAAATATGACTCAAAAACACAAAACTAGACACTTATAACTCAAAACAAGCTAAACAGACTCAAAACAGCATAAAACTAACAAATAGACACACAACTGACTCTAAGGAGTAATTTGGACGAATTTAAGACTAACAAGACTCAAAACACTTAAAAGAACCAAATTGAAACAAATTCTAACTAAACTAATGTGACAAAGTAAAGGGGGATTGATTTTGGACGAAATTAACTAAACTCGACAGATTGCTTAAACTAAACAGATTAGACACGAATTAGGGTGAATTAAACGGGTAAAGGGCTTAGCTAGAGGGTCTTTCTCCACACATGACACATATGCAACACAAATCAATTTCCAGTTATTACTTCTTCAAACCATGAATCTCAATGCCCCAGATTAACCGTGAACTGCACTAATTAACCTTCAGATTTTCCTAAGTTCATTGAATTGGACTCTGCGCCGACAACCAAATTATTCTTATCAAGTTCTCTACATGAACTGCATAATAGAAATACTATCAAAGATCATTAAGTTCTGTGAAAATCATAAGCATTGACAAAACATTCGTAACTATGAAATGCATGATACTCCTGCTAGGAATTTACTTAACACGATCATGACCAACGACCTCCACTACTTATGAATATAAGTTCATAACGATTAGGTAAAATTTCCTTATATTCTAGCATCAAATTCATGCATGCAAACTAAGTTGGCCACCTTAATCAACATACAAGAATAAGTTATGAATCAAACAGTTAAGCAAATTGCATTCACTGATGAAATTGAGGTTTTACCATAAAACCAATTGGCAATATAGGGAGTAGCTCAAGACCATATAAGCACATAGCAAACCTTGCCCCTCACCAATGTGGGACAAGCTCTCAACACGCCCCCACACATGTGGCGAATTTTCAAGTCTACATGTTTACAACAACTGGGTGACGTAGAGCGCGTGTGGCCGTTGGGGTTCACACTTGGACAACCTTGCTCTGATACCATGATGAAATTGAGGTTTTACCATAAAACCAATTGGCAATATGGGGAGTAGCCCAAGACCATATAAGCACATAGCAAACCTTGTCCCTCACCAATGTGGGACAACTCTCAACATTCACGACTTATGAAATAATAACTGAAGGTAATCAATTCATGTCACATATATGTTCATGGCTTTGAAATCGCCCCTAGCTAAAATAAACTTAGTTCGACATGATTGTAAAAATTAACAATGAAAGCAACATGATTGTAAAACTAAAATAAGGATAGAAGACACCCCTACGATGCTCCAACAATCCCAAGGACTTGGAATGGCATGCACGTCACAGATTTTCCTCCTTCTCCTTCCCTTTTCTGCGGCACACCTTGAAAACTCTCTCAAAATCTCTCAATTGCTCTCAGAATTCTCAAGTGTGTTGTGAATTGTGGTGGTGTGAATGAATGAAAGCTGCGGCATGTATTTATAGGGTTAGGAGGGCAAGGTTTAGCTGTGTTGGAAAGGGATTCATATGGTACAAATTTATGTAGAAAAAGGATTGCACAATCCACTCCAACAAGGGATACAACCTGTGACAGAAACTGGCCTTCTAGAAGGGTTTTGTGCGACAAAGACTTAGGATAAGGACTTGGCACGGCTAAAGCTGATAAATAGAGAAATTAGGACTCCAAATCATCCAGGAAGAAGGATAAATTCGAGCAGATTTCAGGTGGAAATAGGAGAAGAGGGTGCGGCAGGTTTCCTAGCTTCTAGAAAGGCATATGCGGCATGAAAATAGGAGAATGAGATATGGCTTCTAGAAACAGGTTCTAGAGGTTCTAATGTAAGTGGGAATCCCTCTTTGTAGCTGAAAACAAGGTAGGATAGGATTGGGATAAGGTAAGGATAAGATAAGGTAGTTTGGATAAGATAAGATAAGATAAGGTTTTGGATAATGTTTGAGATAATGTTCCATGTTTCTTGCTCTTCTCTTATCTTCTTTGACTTGAACTTGTTTCTCCAGATTTGTAGCATGATCCTTGCCTCTTTTGACTTCAAATTCGTCCATCCACCTTGCTCCATCAGTAAGCTATCCATTCTTGGCCCAAAAATGCTCCAAAACACTCCAAAATGCACTTTCTTGATACTTTTGCCATTTGACCCTACAAACACACGAAATTAGCTTAAAACACTATAATAAACATAATTTAGCTAAGTAAGTGCAAGAAAACAAGCTAACTAAGTCGCATAAATATACTCCTATCAGTCTTCCCCCTCTGGTTCTTTTTATTTCTGAGTTCTAGATCACTGTTTACTTCTTAGGTGGATCTGTAAAATATTTATATTTCTTACTGTTTATGACATAAACATTGCTTCATTTATTGCAGATTCCTATCTTTTTTCTCTGATGATTTCAAAACAGAAGAATCTGATGATGTACATGCTGCTTTGGCTCTAATGTATGGATATGCTGCAAAATATGCTCCATCAACAGTTATTGAAGCCAGAATAGACGCACTTGTTGTATGATACCTCGTCCTTTTCTTAGCCCCTCTGACTACCAAGAAAGAACAAGATTCTGTTTTTCTCTTTTCTTTATATTCTGGGAACTTATATTGCGAAACTGCTAATGATATGAAAACAAAATGTAAATTTAAATATAGAGATATCCTCTTTGTGCTCCACATAAGCTTACCCCATCATTTTTCATTGTTTCTAATTAGAGATGTTGATGATACTGGTTACCCGTTCATTCATATGCCTTTCCTTGGCTAAGAATAGCTCTTTAGCACAATGCAGGTGTGTGTGTTGTTGACTCATACTAGAAATAAAGTCATGTGGTCTAACGGCCCGAATTTTTTGCAACATATTCAAACTGTAGTCTCACACATTATACCAGAAATAAAGTCATGTGGTCCCATGACATGGATTTTTGAGCAAGCAATTAGTGATGACCTTTTGATTTCGGATTCCTTTTAGTGAGCTTTTACATAGTAATCTGCTACTGTCAGATATTGTAATTGTGTAATTAAAATGAATGTCTAATGCCTTTTACTTAATATGTTTTAGAGGTATCCTGTTCTCTTTGAATTTATGACTTCTTAGACCAGTTACTATAAAGCATTTGTTTTTTGAGAAAAATTCAAAGCATTTTAAAGGTCTTTCCAAAGTTTGTCTTTGTACCAACTTCTCTCTCTCTCTCTCTCTCTCCCTCTCTCTCTCTCTCTCTCTGTGCAAATTTGTTCACATGATCACCCACAAATTCGCATGCATATAACTACAAACAGGAGCATGTGCGTGAAATGCATGCCAGCATTTGGTTAACATCAACATGTGAGTCTGGCCAGTGGTGTCTCAAGCCTAAAAAGAACTTCAGCTGTTTTTGTTTCCTTTGGAAGGTGTGAATACAGTACAGTAAGAGTCAATAACATGAGAGGAAGATCATACAAATCTGAGTTAGTGAGGTTTGACAAATGATTTTGGTGGTTTAATGTTAAAGCAAATATTCCTTAAAAGCCTAGATGTTTGCACTGGTTTGAATTCTGACCTCACGATGAATTGAATATGGCCAAGTGTGTTAGTGAGTTTTGTAGAATTTCTGCAGTAAAAGATTAATTACTTATTTCTCTTGCAGGGGACAAATATGCTCTCTCGGCTTCTTCATGTGCGACATCCCACTGCAAAGCAGGCAGTTATTACTGCTATTGATTTACTAGGTTTGTGTGAAATCTGGTGTCATTTTTAGAATTACTTTGAAAATTGTTTTGCAAAACTTGCATGAACTTCATTTATGAATTTGGTTTATTTCCATGTTTTTCTTTTTAAGTTTGAACTCCCAGAGTTATCCCCAGCACTTGTTTCTCTGTTTCTTCTTTTTACCATTATCAGTGATAAAAGACACCAAGTAAAACTTTGCTCAAAGGAAAAAAAATCACCTGAGCTTGTTTTTCTTGAATTGGGTTACATCTTGCTAAGAGTAGGTTTTCTCTTGTATTAATTTTTTCTTTTTGATCGGCACATGAAATTTTGTTCTTTCATGTGTGTTTCCATAGGGTTTGAGGCCATTTGGTGTGGTTGGTTCTTGTTCATGTGATTCTTATAGGGTTGATTCCGGACTGTTCAACCCATCTAGCCAAATTGCTTTCAATGAATTGCCTGTTTGTTCGTATGTACCTAAGATATTTGTTGAATCTTTGGAAAGTTGGGGTATAGAATGATTTGAGGTTTAGTGTAATTGTACATGCTAGAGGACACATATATGCTGGAGAGTCTAACTTAAACTCTCTAAAAGACATAGGCGGTGATATGGTAGATGTTGCTGATAGTGATATAATTTATCAATACATTGGGTGATGGTGTAGTGTACACATGTTTATGTTAGGAAAAGGCTTTGATATTGGCCAAAATAACGCGAGATATTGCTATTTATTATAGTTTATCATAAGCTGGAAAAATCTGATGCAATTCGCTGGACACACATGTTCTATGCCTAATAATTTAGATAGTATGCAACCGTTAGTACAATGCATCTTTAACAGAAGCTTGTTGTTGATATTTCAGGTCGCGCTGTCATTAATGCTGCAGAAAATGGCTCATCCTTTCCATTAAAAAGAAGGGACCAAATGCTTGACTATATATTAACTTTGATGGGCCGAGATGATAGTGAAAGCTTCTCCGATTCTACTCTTGAATTTCTGCACACACAAGTTAGTAATATACAGTATTGGTTGTATCCGTGGTATGCAATGAGCTTGTGTTCGTTTTTCCAAAGGAGAGAACTTCGGGGAAAAAAAAAAAAAAAGTAATTTGGAAAACACAATTTTCTTGGCATTTGACCCACATAATTTTTCTGACAACTAGGAAAATCCTGGCAATTGATTCCCAAAAAATATGGTCCCTATAAGGCTACAACCATAAAAATAAAATTTTAAGAGCTATGAAGCTAAGTTTTCAGAAACTTAAAATTTCAATTAAATCGTTATACAATTATTTCACCCTTTTAGAAACTGTCAAGAAATCTAATCAATGTGATATCAAATTAAATATGAAAGGAAAACTTTCTCCAATATATTTTGTTTCCCAACTATAGTTCGTGGAACATAATTTTGAAACAAACACAGCCTAAAGGTAATGATTAACTTACGTTGTAACTTTCTCAATTTTTCTCTTGAATTTCTACAGGCTCGTGCTTTAAGTGCCTGTACTACGTTGGTCTCCGTAGAGCCAAAACTAACAATTGAAACCAGAAACCATGTATTAAAGGTTTGCGGCTTTTATTATTCTGACGCACCAGTTATTTTGGTAAACCCAATTCTTGGTTGGTGGCTAATACATCTTGTTGATTGTGATAATTATGACAGGCCACCTTAGGGTTCTTTGCTTTACCAAATGATCCAGTGGATGTTATCAATCCTCTTATCGACAACCTTATCACTCTCTTGTGTGCAATTCTTCTTACAAGGTATATTACATAACATGATGTATGCATTTCTTGTAGCATTTATCTTAAATAACATGATATATGCTTCTTGAGAGTGCACATAAATCTGTCATCCTTTCCCAACTCTTGCTTGACTGCTGTGCTTTTAGTTTTTTTGTTGTTTCTTTTTTTATGAAAGTAACCAAATGCTTTCTCTGATAATTTTGGATATGGGTGAGATTCCACTTTGATAGAGGTTGAGAATTTGAAATTATTCCGTCACAAAATTCTAAGCCTTGCATTTCCATACATAGATTTATAACCTCTTCATTCCTTTATCCAAATATGAAAACCTCTTAGTTGGTTGGGCAATGTATTAAAAGGCGGAGGCGTAGGCGAGGCGTTCCATGGATAGCCCCGCCTAGGCATGAGGCGTGAGGCGTGAGGCGAACCCTCACGGGACCTAAATAACTTAATGTATATTGCATATAAATATATAGTATAATACTTTGTAAAACAAATATAAATATAACTAAGCCAATATAATTTATGTCATATAGTCTTAAAATGTTGTAATTATTTATTTTATAGTAAGCAATTATAGTGAACTTCAAGAGATATAAGGCTGACTGGCCACAATTATAGGGAGTTTGATAGGAAATAAAGGCAGAATGTTGCAATTATAGGCAATTCAAAAGGAAATAAGGGCTAAGTGGAGCTATTATAGGGAATTTAAAATGAAATAAAGATTGAGTGGAGCAATTATTAAAGGGAATTTAAGGGAAATATGGGCTGAGTTAGGAAATTTCAAGAGAAATAAATCTTGGCTAATCAAAATGCTAGGTGGCAGAATCTGAATGGGCAATAATTAATAAAAAACAAAAAAATAAAAAAGAGTTAGAGTTAGACTTTGCCACTAGGATTTGGAGAGAGAAACTTTCTCTCTATTTTTCTTCCTTGAAACTAGAACGGCACACAAAGGAATGGGAGAAACAGAGGAACGGCAGAAATAGACCTGGAATTGGAAGGAAAAAAAGGCCTAACTGAATGCCTGGGTGCGCCGCGATGCCGCCTTACGCCTACCCTCACAAAACAGAGGCGAAAACGTAGCAGCCCCACCTCCAAGGGCGCCTAGGCGCGCCCCGAGGCCCGCCCCAAGGCTAGTTTTTTAAAACACTTGGGTTGGACACTCTAAAGTGGGAAATTCATGTATGTCTCAGGTTCAAATTCAATGTGGCCATATGTGCTCCATTCCATCTAAAGTAATTCTTATAGATGCTTCTCTAGTTCCGCTGTAAACGTGGGGTTGTGTTGAGCATATCAAATTCACACATCTGATAATTTAAATTGTCCATCTCTAAAACCTATGCGTAATGTATCTTATGTATCATTGACCAAAGAATATATTATGTATGCAAACGTCACTATAATGTACATATTCTCTAGCTCCTATGAGTTATATGTGTTCCATTACTGATTTAAGGTATAATGATGATGAAGTTCTATGTGCTACTTTTCATGTATTAGGAATATAATGGTGGGCTTACAATTGAAAAATTGCATGGGCTCATATATTCCATATATATTTGCTTTTATTTACATACCATACCGCTTCTGATTATTATCATATAACAATTTAGCGGAGAAGATGGGAGAAGTCGAGCAGAGCAGTTATCCCATATCTTGAGACAAATTGATCAGTATGTTTCTTCACCTGTGGATTGTCAAAGGCGAAGAGGTTGTCTTGCAGTACATGAGATACTTCTCAAGTTTCGGACAGTTTGCACCACTGCAAATTGTGCCCTGGGCTGCCAAGGAAGTTGCACACACAGCAAGCAAATTGACTGTAATTTGCATAGGAACTTTTCCAACTTACCATGTAAAAATGCCCCTGACACAGCTTTCCTTTTAGTTTTTATTTGACCTATCCTTATTCTTATTATTTCGTTTAACGTCCAGCTGCATTTGTATTGCCAAGTCGTGAGGCATTGTCATTGGGAGACAGGGTCATTATGTATCTTCCACGTTGTGCAGACACTAACTCGGAAGTTAGAAAAGCCTCCGCTCAGGTAAGTTGGACAAGTCTCTGAAATAGTTATCTGGAAGACTGGAAATGCATTTGGATCTCTTAATATTACTTTCTATGACTCAACTCTCTCTCTCTCTCTCTCTCTCTCTCTCTCTGTCTTTGTAGATTCTTGATCAACTTTTTAGCATTGCGCTTTCACTTCCACGGCCTTCAACTACTAGTTACGGTGTGGACATAGAAATATCCTACAGGGCTTTATCATCGCTTGAGGATGTCATAGCTATTTTGAGGAGTGTAGGTTCATTGCCAGTTCTTTTCATACATAATTTTGTTTTTTTAATATTCTCTTCTTTGCTTTTATCATATCTTTTGTTTGGAGCCATGGGTGGAAATGTAACACTAGGATGATCTTTGGTTTTCTTTTTGTACCCAGGATGCTTCTATAGATCCATCTGAGGTTTTCAACAGAATTATTTCCTCTGTCTGTATATTACTAACAAAGAGTGAGGTAAGTTCTTTTTTTTTTTAGTGTGTTTCCGAAGTTGAAACCGATACTACAACGCAATAGTTTCATCTTGCAGCTAGTAGCCACCCTGCATGGTTGCACAGCAGCTGTATGCGACAAGATCAAGCAATCAGCAGAGGGGGCCATTCAAGCTGTAATTGAGTTTGTCACAAGAAGGGGAACTGAGCTGAGTGAAACTGATGTTTCAAGGTTTGGCTAATTTTGAAATTTTAAATTAGTAACAGATTCTGAAAAAGGGAAAAATGCAATGAGCTTTTCTTGCTTTCTTTTGGTAAAGAAATAGGTTTTTTGTTTGGTAACCCTGATAGAGAATATATGTGTGTGTTTGTCTGTTATAGGACAACTCAAGCTCTGCTGATGGCTACGGCCCATGTGACTGAGAAGCATTTACGCCAGGAAACTCTTGCTGCTGTATCCTTTTACCCATAGTATATGCACTCTTCTTAAAAAGATACCTGTTTTTATGCTGCACTACTGGGTTGCAATTTGTTTCAATAATCCGAACTGCATAATTTTGTTTCTTTATAGGCTCCTCTGTCAAGTAATCCTTAACTGTCTGAAGATTTCTTCTCTAGCTGAGAGCACTAGTTCGAAAGTTGTCTTCAACGAAGTTTTAGCTACATCTGGAAGGGACATAGTAACAAAAGATATATCTAGGCTACGCGGTGGCTGGCCAATGCAGGATGCATTTTATGTGAGTCCGTTTAGAAGATTTTTATGTGTCATGAATTCTTTGTTTGCTCAAATATTACCACAAGTTCAAATGGTTATATTGATTCTGTTGCTTCTGGTTCTAATTGATTGATCAAACATGTGTTAGAGACCGAGATTCACTAATGAAAAAGAATTGGGCCACAGGAGCCAGTGACACCCTAGACATGGAGTTCTATAATTCTTGAAAATGTCTCATGTCTTGCTTGTTTAGTAAGAAAGAAAAAACTTCCATCTTAATCTGGCCCTGAATGCTAATTTTCATCTATTAGGTTGATTCTACAAGTGGCAAGGAAACACAATAAATTTTACAACCTTTCAATACATCCACCACCACCTCCCCCCCCCCCCCCCCCCCCCCTCCTCCTGTCTTTCATGTGTGATTGTATCCATACCAATGTGCACATATATATTGTCAATGTAATGTTTGAGTTTCTATTGTGTATGGCAGTATTATCTTCTTCATTTAATTTATTCAGTTTGATCATAATTTATTATTATTTTGCCTTTTTTCTGTAGGCATTTTCCCAGCATACAGTTCTTTCGTCTTTGTTCCTGGAGCATGTCATATCTGTCCTTGAGCAGTATCCCATCCTTAAAGGTGATTCAGAAAAAGGAGAGAATCCTAGCCATTTAGTTGACTGTCAAATGGAGGATGACATTCTGCAAGCTGCTATTATTGCTGTAACTGCATTTTTCAGGTTTCAGAAATCAGCTTTGATTATCAAATTTCAGTAGTATTTGTTAATGTTAGACAACTTTGACATGTTCCATACTTGTTGCAGAGGTGGTGGTAAAATAGGAAAAAAAGCTGTGCAACAAAACTATGCTTCTGTTCTTGCTGAACTTACTCTCCAATTGGGAAGTTGTCATGGTCTAGCTAGCCGTGGTCAACATGATCCGTTACGGTAAGGATCTAGTACAGTTTTTGTTTATTGATAATTTTGTCTTGCCAGATGCATGCAAGAATTTTCCTTGTTTATTTTTGAGAAAGAACTGAGATTTCATTGCATGACAACTACACAAGTGAACAAGATGTCCACAAAGTAAAAACAATGAAAAAAAAACAGCGAAAATGCTAATAAATCCTTCTAAAATGAAACAGCTATGAAGTCTCCATAAACAATTTTAACTAATAGCAGCTTTCCAATCTAGACAAATAACTGAAAAAGATGAATTTTTAAGAGCATGTTGGTACTCTACTTGAATCCAACTTTTTAAACTCAAAAACAATTTTCAAGTTTTAGGCTTTAAAAACTTGTTTGGTAGGACTATTTTCAAAAACTGAACTCAAGACCAACTCAAAAATATAGTCTATTCTCTAAAAATACAAAAAGTGAGTTTTTAGAGTTTTTAAACTTAAGCTCACTCATTTCTTTTCTCTCCCTCTTCCCCTCTCACTCCAAATCTCTCTCTCTCTCTTTTATTCTTTCTCTCTCGCCCTTCTCTTTCTTTCTTTTTTTTTTTTGACCTTTTTCGTCTCTCCTCCAATCTGCTCTCTTCATTATCTCGTTTCTTTTTCTCACTCCTCTTCCTCTCTATCTCCTCCGATCCTCTCACTTCTTTCTCTTTCCTCCAATCATCTCTTACTTTCTTTCCTCCTCTATCCTCTTTCTCTCTTAACCCCCTCTTTTTTGATCTCTTTGTCCAGTTTAAGTTGTAAGATTTAGAATTCTGCTCTCTTCATTATCTCGTTTCTTTTTCTCACTCCTCTTCCTCTCTATCTCCTCCGATCCTCTCACTTCTTTCTCTTTCTTCCAATCATCTCTTACTTTCTTTCCTCCTCTATCCTCTTTCTCTCTCAACCCCCTTTTTTTTGATCTCTTTGTCCAGTTTAAGTTGTAAGATTTAGAATTTTTAAATCGCCAAACAAGTTTTTGAGTTTTAAAGAAAATTGTTTTCAAGAAAAATTTTGAGAAATTATAAAAAAATTTAAATAGGATACCAAACAAGCCCTAAAATTTGCTGAAACCAAAGCCCATGTGAAAACCATACATGAACTTTTTCCCATCACTCAGTCAATGGTCCAAATTTATAGTCTGTTAGACTAAAATTTCTGCTATATATAGTTATATACTAAGAGACGATGATATGTTAGGCTGCCAGATGGTTATTAAGTTGATACCTGCAATTACAATTTTACCTCTAACTGGCAGTTTGATGCTAACGTAACATCATACTGTCTGATAGAAAGAATATTGCCGTCTATATAAATACTCACACACATGTAAGTTTCAAGCACATGTAAGGTTTAAATGTTAAGATTGTAAAAACTTGTCCCATTCTTCATGCTCTTGCAGGGCTCTTTTAACTGCATTCCAAGCGTTCTGTGAATGTGTTGGAGATCTTGAGATGGGAAAGGTAGAAAAGCACATAAAGATGGAATTATATCAGCTCTTTGATTTATGAATTCCTTAGTTGTATCTTGCAACATGGAGGGAATGTGATTTAGATATTCTTTCTATAGATTTTGGCCAGAGATGGGGAGCAAAATGAAAATGAGAGGTGGATCAATCTTATTGGAGAGATAGCATGTTGCGTCTCGATAAAAAGACCAAAAGAGGTAATTGGTTTGGTTTAAGACTATCATTTTTCACAATTTATTTTATACAGTGAGCTATATTTGAGCTTATTAGTTAAGGTGTATATAATATATGTATTAAGATCTGGGGACACACGCTTTTGACACACAATTTGACAAACGTTTTTGTTGGGCCCACACCATAATGTATTTCAACAATCCAACCGTCTATCTTTTATGTCTTACCTCAAAAGATAATGTCTACCAACGATCACCCAAATGCACCATATGACCGTTGATTAAATTTAGAGTTTCTTCGTAGAACTGTATTTGCCCATTTCCTTTACTACAAATGAATGTCTTTATGGTTTCAAATTTGTCTAATTTTGCAATGATTTGTCTAATTTTTTGCAAGGATGATCTAATAATGATGTACTAAAACCAGTGTTTTAAAAAAACTAGTTTTAAGAGTCACCTAGGCAGTTTTTGGGGTGGGGCTATGAAAAAAACACCTCTGCCCAGCGGTTGGGCTATAGACTAGCCTAAATGCCTAGGTTGTTGCCTCGGGCACCTAGGCAACCTGGACGTTTTTAAAAGAAACCTCCCAAACCCAAAATGACGTTGTTTTGGGTAAGGGTTTTATAAAATTCATGCTAATTTTATGTTTTGAACTTAGTTTCTGTTAGATTATTATGACTTTATGATGTGAATTAGAGAAATAATAATTTAATCAAATATTTGATTGCTTGGCATGCTTGCTTGATTGTTTTACAAAGTATTAGGTGCCACGAGGCTATCGCCTAGGCGAGGCTATTCATGAAACGCTTTGGCTTCGCTCTTTAAAACATTGACTAAAATATAGACGGTGCAGATCGTTGAAATACATTACAAAGTGGACTCTACAAAATGGGTGTTAAAAGCATGTGTCCTCGGATCCTAACCCATATATATGTATATGTACGTCGTACGACGAGTGCTCAAGCGCTAACTGGTTAGTAAGTTAATACGGTGCTAACCACTCGTTTGGGCTCACTCCACTAAAAAATACCATCCGAAGTGTTCTTTTAAAGATCATCATTCGAGAAACCGAGATCACCCTTGCTAAATAAAATTCTAATTTGTTTAAGCTTATCACATTTTGCGAATTTGTTGAAAAAGGTAGCTTGCATTTAAGTACGAGGTATGTATTGAGCTTTATATGGTAAGTGATTCTGTGTTGTAAATATCATAATCTGTTTTTTATGGTCCATGGAAATTAAGGCTTGTGGTGGTTTCATTTTCTTTTTTGATGGACACTACCTTTTTTATTTAAAGGTTCAAAGCATATGTGTAATTTTAAGTAAATCATTAAATCGACACCAAAGATACCAAAGGGAAGCTGCAGCTGCTGCACTGTCAGAGTTTGTCCGCTACAGGTATGCGTTGGATGTCAACAAAGACACTTTACATTTTGTTGGTTACATTAAAATTTTGTTATTTCCATGACATGTCTGTATCATGGGATCTTCTTGTTGCATACTCTGTTTTCATCATGTCATTATTCTCAGCAATTTGTTACTTTTCTGTTCATCTTGGTAATTATCTTGGTCTGTATCATTGTTCCTGCCCATGTTTACTCATGTGATAGAAAAGGATACAGTTAATAAAGTATGTACCCAAATAATATGTGCATAGTAACCACTGTTTACTCTATTTCCTTTAGTTTCTTGTGTACTTGGGATCTTAGTTCTCTGCAAGCATTTTAACTTGTTTTGTGCTCATTGTTAAAAGGCTCGCTTCAGGGCGCACCTAGGCAGCCTCTAAGGCTGGGCGTGAGGGTTGCCACCTTTGTTTTAAGGGAGCGGGCGGAAGGCGTCGCCGGAGCCGCCAGGCGCGCCTTAGGGTGTCCAGGCGTTTCTATTTGGTTGCTTTTTTTTTTTTCTTTTTTTTTTAACTCCCAAACCCAAATTTTGGGTAGGGTTTTAACTGCCTCATACCTCTTCCTTGCACTATTGTCTCTCTGCCTTTTTTCTTATTTTTATTTTTTTATATAATGGATGTGTGTGTTGTTTGCGTGCATTGTTATATGTGTGTTCATTGTGCTTTTCATCCTCTATTATATATATATATATATATATATATGTATATATGTGTGGGTATATATTTATAATATATGTGTGCTCAGGGTGATTATTGATTAATAATCTTCCTATTTTTAATATAATATATGTGTACGCTTAGTGTATATATATATGTCCCGTGAGGCTTCGCCTCACGCCTAGACCGGGCTATCCCTCAGACGCCTCGCCCATGCCTCACGCTTTTAATACACTGTTGTTAACTCATGCATTTTTGTGTTATTAGTTGAATAATTTTGTTAACCTTTGATTCCAAATTCTTATTAGTTAATATTCTTGATATGCAGTGATGGGTTTGGATCCCTATTGGAGCAGATTGTGGAGGTATTGTGTCGACATGTTTCAGATGAATCTCCAACAGTTAGACGCTTATGTTTGAGAGGACTAGTACAGGTTAAGTGAATCTTTTGCGAAAGTGCTTGGAATGAGTATGTGCTTGCATTCACATCTTTTGGTTCTATAAGTCTCAAGCTAGAGGAGCATTACTTTGTTCTTAAAAAATTTATTTGGAATATTTTGATAGACAATGTGTTGCATTTCCTTAGGCCTTAAGAGAAGAGAGTATTATTTGGTTGAGTTGAGTAATGTTATTAAGACACCTCTATTAGAGAGTGTCAACTAGTGTGTCAGTTTCTTGCGTCTAAATAGCTTTATTGGTCTTTGGACGATATCCTGTAATTACACGTCCATTCTCAAGCCTGGCTTTGTTTGTCTGCCTGCCTGAAATTGGTGTCATTATTTCTGTCCTTTACAATGAATTGTATGCCTACTGCGTGTTTTAAATCTTATTTCATTTTTTTCTCTTCATCGTTCATTCTATGATTCTGGAGGAATTGACATTTTGAACTTTTGAGTTGCAGATACCATCTATGCAGATGTTGCAGTACACAGCTCAAGTTCTGGGTGTAATATTAGCTTTGCTAGATGATTCCGATGAATCTGTGCAATTAACTGCAGTTTCTTGCTTGCTCACGGTGAATTCCTCCCTCCTTTCCTTTTGATGGGTGTAATATTAGCATGTGTGTGTTATAAATATTTAAGAATTTTCTTTAGATCACTCTTTTTTCCTTGGTAATCATTAATCTTTAGTATTAATTCAATATTGAGCACCATTTTTAATATAATAGATGCTTGAGTCGTCACCCAAGGACGCTGTGGATCCCATTTTGCTTAGTCTTTCTCTGCGGCTTCGAAATCTTCAGGTGCAGTACTACACTCTCAGTATACTGGTTCACAAATTATCTTCTTGGTTCTTGCTGCCTCTTTCATTTTTTCTTTGGCCATTCAAGGATTACATTTGATTAAATGTGATTTCGACTTTCGTTGCCATATCTTGATTACATTTTACATTTGATTAAATGTTTCCAAATTAATTAAGTTATGATTGCAGTTAATAGGAGCATCTCTTCTCAAAGTTAACTAATTTTGGTATTAGACTATCAGTAAAATATTGTAAGTATAGATTTAAAATGAATTAAGAGCATGGAAAATTTGAAGTTTGTCAAAGAACAGAAAAATAGGTGGGCTGAGCAATGTACGCCTTCCCTTTCTTCCTAGAAGTCATTTTAGAACAAACTGTCAGCCAAAGGATATCCATGTAATATCAGACATTATTTGGAAATCAGATGGCATCTTACATGTTGCTTGTAGCGTACTTCATTTTATTGTGCTGATACATTGACTAATTACAACATGTATGGAACAGATATGTACAAATACGAAGATGCGAGCTAATGCTTTTGCAGCTTTTGGAGCACTAAGTAACTTTGGAATTAGTCCGCAACATGAGGCATTTCTCGAGCAGGTCTATTACTTGTTCTGATCTTAAGAAGAACTTTCTTTCTTTTTGAAGAACTGACATATGAGCGTAGAAATTATTGAGATTATCATTTCATGCTTCTCATTCGTTCTTTTGGCTGTTTATTTCGGAAAGTAACTTGTTGCACAGTTTTGTTCAGAACTTTTTACCACTTAATTATTTATATATGAATAACATGGAAACTTGACAGAGGTTTTCATTTAAAAGCTCATATAGTTATAAAATGTAATACTATGTCCAGGTACATACTGTAATCCCACGCTTGGTTCTGCATTTGCATGATGATGACGTTAGTGTGAGACAGGCTTGCCGGGTAATTGCTTACCGTTATTACTTCTCCTGTGCATGAAGATGCATGGAGACAATTTTAACTTGTTTTTCTGAACTGGTGAACAGACTACTCTGAAACAAATTGCCCCATTACTGGAAATGGATGGACTCCTCCCATTGTTCAACATGCATTCTTTCAATCATGATCATCGGTATGTCTTGACATATTAGGAGAGGACTGAATTTATGAGATGATTAAGACAGTAACCGTTATATGGCGATAGATGAAGTCACACCAACTTCTCTCTTTTCAGAACTGACTACGAGGGTTTTGTCAGAGACCTCACAAAGCAATTTGTTCAGCATCATCCCTTAAGACTTGATACTTACATGGCATCTACAATACAGGTTCCCGACTGGAAAACCTTCATTTTCAATACAATTTTTTTTTTCTTTTTTTGGTTGCTATGCTAAATGGCTAGTAAATTTAGCGTTTTTCCTATCATTAATAGTGGTAGGCCTCATAACTATGGTATGAAAGCCCTATGATTTTATGGGTATAATCTTTTGCAATTCAGACGGTTACACCACCCTTTTATTCTTTTCACAATACGGGTAACCAAATGACTTGACTTACATTCTTGATATCACAGGCTTTCGATGCACCATGGCCGATAATTCAGGCTAATGCTATATACTTCTCCAGCTGTATGCTATCTCTGTCCGATGATCAGCACATATTGAATCAATATTATGCGCAGGTAATTTTCAGACACGAGTTCTATCTTTTTGTCATGGCCCATAACTAAGAGTAACATGGTATACTCACAAAAATTCATGTCTAAATCTAGGTATTCGGAACGCTAGTAGGAAAAATGAGTAAGTCAGCAGATGCAGTCGTGAGAGCTACGTGCTCTTCTGCTCTGGGTTTATTATTAAAATTCTCAAAGTCATCCTCATGGAAATCAGCTCGAGTTGATCGTACGGACTCAAGTCACTCAATACGAAAGGGCCATGATTTTTCAGTCTAGAATGAAGTAGCAAGCTATAAAGGAGAAATTAAATTGATCATCTTCATCTTTGTGCAAGGAAACATATCCCTATCTTTGATGACTGTGAAATGGAATTCCCATTGCAAGATGCAGAACGAAGCAGCGTAGGAGAATCGTGAAATTCAGCATTGACCTTTAATATGTAGGGTTACAAGGGCCATAAATTTCTCGAATTGTTGTAAATCATGTCAATTGCGTTTGTGTCTTTGTAAATCAAACATTTACCTCGGGTCGCTTGTGTATTTTGTGTTATAGATGTAACATTATTCTGTTCCACTCAAAACGTCATCTCGGAGATTGTAAATTGGTGTGGTTTTCACGTACCATCGGTTTTACAGGTTTTAGGCAAACGATTTGTAACTTGAACACAAAGGAGATGTGGTTTGAGATGTTTCATGGTTTCTTGTTTCGAGGCAGTTCTGAATATTGGTGTGTTGATTGGTTCGGACTCTTGCTTGGGACGTAATATGTAATATTTCCTGCCTCTCCATCTATTAATATTGAATTGTCAGTTTTATTCACCCGCAGGACTCCGTTTGGTCCCATAAGCTAGCTCTACACCACCCAATGGATTTGGGGTCCAATTCTTGCACGTAAATGTTGCGCGACTGCATCATTCTCGTAAATCTATTGAGTGTTCGATTCCTTACGCGTAAATGTCGTGTGACTGCATCATTCTCGTCGTTACGCATGGCTTTTGTGTGTTCACTAGGACTGCACGAAATAGGAAGCAAGTTATGTGAAGTGGTTTAACAGAGTCCACATAACTGAGTAGAGTGAAATGTTAGGATAATAACACCAATAAATTCGTAAGCTCTCACGTCAGCGGCAGCAAATCGCATCATTGTCCAGTAGCAAGAGAGAGATGCTATTATCCCTCGAGTAACAAGATAACCTCCTGCTTCATATATGATAATCTGTCCATCCAATTTTCTTCCCAATACCATGGCGTCCGGAGAGCCCCAGCTTCACTTTGTCATGTTTCCTTTCATCGCTACACTCTTGGCGCAAAGAGGCATCATCATCACCATCATCACTACGCCGCACAATGCTTCGCGATTTCAAAACGTTGTGACTCGTGCTGTGCAGTCGGGGCTCCAAATGAGGGTAGCCCTACTAGAACTTCCATGCGAAAAAGCGGGCTTGCCTGCTGGGTGTGAGAACCTTCACCTGCTTCCTTCGCATGGATTGGCGGCGCAGTTCTTTTTTGCAACGGGTCTGTTGCAACAACCAGCAGAGAAGTTGTTTGAAGAGTTAACCCCCGAGCCAAGCTGCATATTCTCCGATATGTGTTTTCCGTGGACAGTGAAAATTTCCCACAAGTTTAACATTCCAAGGATATCTTTCTGTGGATTCTGCACATTTTGTCTCCTTTGCATTAACAAACTTCAGGCGTCGAAAGTTCATGAGAATTTAAGCTCTGAAACGGAGTACTTTGTTGTGCCTGACTTGCCTGATCGAATTGAGGCCACGAAAGCTCAGCTGCCAGGCCTGATAGGATTAAATACACACCACAAAGTAGCACACAAATATCCTATTGATTTTCCTTATTAACACTAAGATTTGTCAATTGTAGCATATGAAAATAAGGGTCTTTCCCGCAGAAGATTGTTTTATCTAACTACTTAAAATGTCACAAAAACTGGGCTGCTGTCCCTACTGACCAGCCACCGAAAAATAATTATTAGACCGACTTATACTTATCTAAAGTCTACGAAATTTTATATGCAGATACTAGACACACGGAACTACACTCACACAAATTTTTGGGATTTTTGGAGTTGATTTGATATTTAAATTAAATCGAACAAAAACAGGACAGAAACAAATTTTAAGTAGTAAAAATAGATTGTAGTCACAAGTTAAGAAAACGAGTTAGGGGAAGTGCTATCCACCACCAAATAATCATGCAAACATGTTATGTTTCATTCAAATTCCTTTTATTTCCGGATGAAGATGCTCAAGTTGGCTCAATGTTAGAACTCAACCTATTACTCTTTCTTATGTGGTATGTTAAGAGAATGACGTTTTCAACTTAACTTAGTCCCTAGCATGCAATCTAGAATGGCGTGTTCATAGATTTAACAAGTAGAAATCATTAAGAACGAAAAGAGTTTGAGTCATCACAAGGCATCGTAAGTACTGGTGTTGTCTTACTTATCCTAGAAATTGGTTCACATGTTAATCGCAATTAACAAGTACTACTCTAGAACATATGTAGGTCCTCATTCGACAAGGGCAGGCACACACATATTCATAGCATTAGAATCTTAGATATGCTCACTAAGTATGCATCCACAGAAAACACATAAAGAATTCATCAATGAGATAAGTGGTGAACCAATTTTCATCCATTCATAAAAGTAATTCAAACAAAATGTCATAGCACATTTGCAATCATATTCGGGGCTTCAAAACAGCCCCTAACTACTAAAAATTTAGTTATACATAATTCTTCAATAAAACCAAAAGATAGACATGAGTTTGAGAAGATAAAACCGAAAGAATCGAGTCTCCTCTTCTCTCCTTCCTTCCTCAATGTTGCCTTCCTTGTCTAACTTCCTCAATGTTGCTGCTGCCTCTTTTTTTCTTCCTTTGTGCCGCTGCAACTGCAGCTTTCTTTTCCTTTTTTTTTTCTAATTTTTTTTCTTTGCTTTTTCTTTTGCTTCCCTTTGCAACCTGCAGCTTTCTCCCTATTTAACTTGCTGCCCATTTTCTTCTTCTTAATTCACCCACTAATAGCCATTTAGTGTTGACAATAAGTGAGATGAAATGGTAAAACAATTGTAACTCTTTAGGTAGCCTTTATGCCCATTACTCCCACTTAATCCTCATCTTCAATTTCATTTCCTCTGATATTTGAATAGGGGTCAGCTGGCTTGTACTTTACTGCATCAGTTTTGGCTGCTAGATTGATTAGGTTTATTGCTTTCATTTCAGTTACAAACTACTCAGCCTCTTGTCAACCTTTCAGTGTTAAAACGGCTATAACTTCTTCTAGAAAAATGATATTAACAATCCGCGAAATTCTCCAGAAAATAGACATCCGTAGCTTTCCAACCATATAAGGCTCATTCTCTAATTCATTCTGAGCTGTCCGCAACTTGCTTCCAAAGTCAGCTGACCTGCACAGGCAGTTTTGACGAATTTGTTACTTAAAATCCCATTTATGGTATTTTTATTTTATTTGCTTGAAAAATCCTACAAAACACAAAAACAAAGTAAATAGCTCAAAAATATAAGGAACTAACTAAGAAAAGACAAGTGAATTTGATGTAAAATATATATAAATATGAGCTTATCAAATACCCCCACACTTAGCTTTTGCTAGTCCTCGAGCAAAACAAAGAAAACATGAAAAACATTAGCTTCCCTCTATGTGACCCTCATAGAATTTCATTCAAGAAAACAAATCATCAAGAACCTTAGCTAGCACCAAACAAGCTAATCCAAGCTCATATTCCTATTCAAATGTTAGCAATAACCTTTTAATCATCCTTGAAGTGTAGTGTGTGTAATAGCCATGCTAATGCAATTTCAAGTTTTTTTTTAAACACCACATGCAAACTATGACCTTCTCACGGGACATACACTCAATCACACATATGTTTAGTTTAACGTGTTTTGCTCAAAGAATCAAATGTGAAAGATCTACCATAAGCTTGCATAAAGATCACATCTCCAAAATCATAATTGCAAAACTTAAATCAAGAGGTCTTTTATTGGTTGTAATGGGGCTTAGGGTGAGGGTTATTGAAATGAAAGGATAGGTAAACACAAGTTCCAAGCTACATTGCAAGCAATTCTCTTGTTGAGATTTATAAGAACTCAAGCTCTCCAACCACTCTGCTAATACCTCCACCCACACCCCTAAACTGAAACTTAAAAATTTGCTTTGTATACAATTTTTCTTTTTCTTCTTTTTTTTTTTTTTTTTTTTTTTTTTTTTAAAGCATAACTAAATACAAACATGAAATACCCCCACACTTATTCTTTTGCCAAACTCTTTCAAAGTACTTCACAAACATTTCTCATAAGACAATCTCACATTGCTCACTAGCTTGCTTGGAAAGGGTAAGGAAAAATGTTTAAGGTATAAGGGTAGACATATCTGGTGATAAGAAATAAAAAGGCTCAACACATACGGCTCAAATTGGCAATCTAATGATATCATTTTTCTTTAGGAAACATGCTTATTTGGGCCATGGTGATAAACCTAATGCCTCTATCATTTTCAAGTTCATGCAATCAATGACAAACATTTCGAAAGATCGTTACGCAAGTTCTAGAGATGTAAGTCACATAAGTTCATCACACATGAAAGAATATGAGTGTATGAAAAATGCACACACTTTCAATAGGCTCAAAAACTCACATAGGATGTATATGGTCACTATGTTCACATGCAAAGCTTTAAGTCATGCTTTAGTCTCACATCAACAAGGCTATGTGCATTTGGTTTTTCGAAGATGATTAAACATGTACAAAACTAACAAGAGAATCATGAATTTCACACAACACATGCTTACTAAGTTCTTGACCACCGTGGTTCAAATTCAATCCAATTATATCATTGGGTCGAGAAACTAACAAAAATCTACTTCAAAACAATAAATATAATAAGACAATATTTTTGGATTTTCAAATCTTCCGAATTTTCATAATTTTTTTTTTTTTTGGGTTTTTGTTAGAGTAAACAAAACTAATTAAGAAAACAAAAGAAACAACATGGACACAAATCAAACCAGTTCTTAGTCGAAGATACAAAAAATTTCAATTTGGTCATTTTTTCAATCCTTACCCCCAAACTTAAACTGGACATTGTCCCCAATGTCAGAAAACACAATAACGCAGAAAATAAAAATAAAATAAAACAATAAGAAACAAAATGAAGCATTTGGATTGAAAACTTCCCCAATTTGCAGTAAAATCAAGCGATGACCCCCAAACTTCAATTCAGCAATCAACTCCAAGGGTGGACAGAACCAAATGTTCCTACAAAGAAAAGAAATAATTCAGTTTAGCACTCAAGAAAATTCAGAAAAAGCAAACGGAAAATTGAAAATGAGAGAAAAAGACAATGAATAGAAATATTGGGTTGCCTCCCAATAAGCGCTTGCTTTTACGTCCACAGCCGGACGGTACCAAGAGTAATCATCCAAGGGAAGCTGGTTCTTGGAGGGGTACAACCTCCACATCATGCTCCGCAAAAGACTCGTAATATGGCTTGAGTCTATGTCCATTCACTTTGAACACATTTCCGGCCTTTGCACTTTGGATTTCCACTGCACCATGAGGAAAAATATTAGTTATAACAAATGGACCAACCCATCTAAAACGAAGCTTACCTGGAAATAACCGAAGGCGAGAATTAAATAGAAGAACTTTTTGTCCAATGACAAAGCTCTTCCTTAAGATCATCTTGTCATGAAATGCCTTTGATTTCTCCTTGTATATTCGACTAGACTCGTATGCATCATTCCGGATTTCGTCTAACTCATTCAACTGAAGCTTCCTCTGCTTTCCAGCAACACTCATGTCCATGTTGTAGGCTTTGATCGCCCAATAAGCTTTGTGCTCTAACTCTACTGGAAGACGGCATGGTTTCCCATAAACTAACCGAAATGGGGACATTCCAATAGGAGTCTTATAGGCAGTCCTATAAGCCCACAATGCATCGTTCAAGCGCATGCTCCAATCCTTCCTACTAGGACTCACAGTTTTCTCCAAAATTTGCTTCACCTCACGGTTTGATACTTCTGCTTGACCACTAGTTTGCGGATGATAAGGTGTAGACACCTTATGTGTGACATTGTACTTCCTAAGCAACGCTTCGAATGTTCTATTGCAAAAGTGACTCCCTCCATCACTGATGATTGCTCTAGGTGTTCCAAATCTTGCAAAGATGTTAGTCTTAATAAAATCTGAAACAACTTTTGAATCATTAGTTTTGGTGGCTTTTGCTTCCACCCATTTAGAAACATAATCAACAGCCAATAAAATGTAAAGAAAACCATTTGAAGATGGAAAAGGTCCCATGAAATCAATGCCCCACACATCAAAGATCTCAACAATCAAAATAGGGGTTTGTGGCATTTGATTTCTTGTACCCAAGTTACCTGTTCGTTGACAACGATCGCATGTGGCACAAAACTCGTACGCATCCTTAAACAAACTAGGCCAATAGAAGCCACTCTCTAACACCTTAAGGGCTGTCCTCTTTGCTCCAAAATGGCCGCCACATGCATAAGAATGACAAAAAGTGAGAATAGATTTAAACTCAGATTCGGGGACACACCTTCTAATCAGTTGATCAGGGCAAAATTTCCACAAATAGGGATCATCCCACTCGTAGTATTTGGCAATTTTGACAAGCTTATCTTTCTGAGCACGTGTAAAATCATCCGGAATCTTTTTGGCGACCTTGTAATTGATAATATCTGCATACCAAGGGTCAGTATCATTTAACGAAAACAATTGTTCATCCGGAAAACTCTCACGTAAAGGGATAAGATCCTCCTCTGTGTTTGAATGCACAAGCCTGCTAAGATGATCTGCTACAACATTCTCACTCCCTTTCTTATCCTTGATCTCCAAGTCAAACTCTTGAAGCAGAAGTATCCATCGAATGAGTCGTGGTTTTGCATCTTTTTTTGTGAGTAGATACTTCAAAGCTGCATGGTCAGAAAACACAATAACTTTAGTTCCAATCAAATAAGATCTAAATTTTTCTAAAGCAAATACAACAACTAAAAGCTCATTCTCTGTTGTTGAATAATTCAATTGTGCATCATTGAGTGTTCGAGATGCATAATAGATGACATGTGGCACTTTGTTGACACGCTGCCCTAGAACTGCACCGACGGCATAGTCTGAAGCATCGCATATCAACTCAAAAGGTAAACTCCAATCTGGTGGTATGATCACAGGAGCTGTGGATAACAACTCCTTAAGCTTGTTGAATGCTACCACACACTCTTCATTCATATCAAATGTTACATCCTTTTGAAGCAAACGGCATAAGGGTCTAGAAATCATTGAGAAGTCTTTCATAAACCTATGGTAAAAACCTGCATGTTGATAGGAGCATATTTATGCGACTTAGTTAAGCTTGTTTTCTTGCATTTACTTAGCTTAATTATGTTAATTATAGTGTTTAAAGTCATTTTCGTGCAATTTCAGGGCTTAATAACAAAGTATGCAAAAAGAGCCAATTTGGAGTGTTTTGGAGCTATTTTGGGTCAAGGATGGAAAGCTTATGAGCCAAGCAAGAAGGATGGACGAATTTGGAGATTTAAAGACAAAGAATCAGCTAGGAAGAAGGAAGAAACAAGTTCAAGTTCTAGAAGATAAGAGAAGAGCAAGAAATATGGAACATTATCTCAAACATTATCCAAAACCTTATCTTATCTTATCCAAACTACCTTATCTTATCCTAACCTTATCCTAATCCTATTCTACCTTAAAACCAGCTACAAAGAGGACTCCTAATTACATTTAAACACCTAGAAATCAGATTTCTAGAATCCTTATCCTATTCCTACAAAGGTGCCACACATATCATCTTCTAGAAGCCCAAATACCTGCTGCAAGGAACCATCCTTTTCCCCCTTGGATTGTGCTCGAATTTAACCTTGTTCTTTGTGGATTTGGAGTCCTAAATCCCTCTCCAAAACTACCTTCAAACCGTGCCTTTTCAGCCCTATAAATACATAGGTGCTGCAGCTCATTCACTCACCACCTCTCTCATATTTCACTCTACATTCAGCCATTCATCCACACTCATTCATTCACAAAGCCTCTTGTGCCGCAAATACCAAGGAGAAGAAGGACCTTGCCGTGCCTAGTGGAGCTCTATTCTAGGTGTTTTCTATCCTTATACTTCAATGTTTAATTCAATTTGCTTGTGTGTAATTGTGAATATGAGAGGCTAAACTCGTTTTAGCTAGGGGTGATTTCAAAGCCATGGTTATATATGTGACATGAATTGATTATCCAGTTATTATTTCATAAGTTATGAATGTAATTTGCTTAACTGTTTGATTCAAAACTTATTCTTGTATGTGGGTTAAGGTGGCCAACTTAGTTTGCATGCATGAATTTGATGCTAGAATATAAGGGAATTGCATATAATGAACTTGTATTCATAAGTAGTAAAGGTTGCTAGTCACAATCGTGTTAAGTTAAATTCTGGGAAAACATATATGTTGTCATATTTTCCTCGTCAATGCTTATGGTTTTCAACGAACTTAATGACCTTTGAGTATGCTATCATCAATAAGGATAATTTGGTTGGATACGTATTCTATCTAATTCAATGAACTTAGGAAAATCTGAAGGTTAATTAGTGCAATTCACGGTTAATCTGGGGCGTTGTCATTCATAATTTAGAAAGATAATAACTGGAAGTTGATTTGTGTTGCATATGTGTCATGTGTGGAGAAGGACCCTCTAGCTAGCCCATCAACCATCAAAGTTTTCAAATTCGTTTTCAAATCTGTTTTACTTTACAAAGTCTTTGTTTTACTTTCAAATTCGTCCAAACCAAAACCCCCCCTTTTACTTTCTTGTTTTAAAGTGTCTAAAATCTGTTTTCTTTGTGTTTTCAAGTGTTTTGAGTCAAACTAAAACCAATTTTCGTCCAAAACCATCCCTAGTGTCTAGAATCTGTCCACAAAGTGTTTTTAAGCCGTTTTAAGTGTTTTTAACTTGTTTTGAGTCCCTTGAGTCTATACAAACGTTTTTAACTTTGTTTTTGTGTTTTTAAATCTATTTAGAGTCGATTAGCAATCCCTCCTAATCCCCGGCCTAGAACGATCCCTACTTGCATCTATACTACAATTCACACCAAGAGGGTTTAATTTGTGTGCTTAAGTAATTTTCACATCAAATTTTGGCGCCGTTGCCGGGGATTAGCAACTTTGCTAATCCCCCATTGTTTCTTTTTGTTTATTTTCGTTTCTTTTTGTTTCTGATTTTGTTTTGTTTCTTGTTTTCAGGTACTAATCATGGCGGCAGATAATCGAACCATCAAAGAGCTTTCCGCCTCGGGTGTGGACAATGCCATGCCCCTATGCATCCAATACCCCACGGCAGCTCAAGGGAAGACCGAAGAATTTGAGTTGAAATCAAGCTTGTTGCATCACATCCCGAAGTACCATGGGCTGTCCATGGAGGATCCAAACAAACATCTCAAGGAGTTTGAAGTTGTTTGCTCGAGCATGACCCCGGTGAACGTTGATGGCAGCATTTTGAAGATGAAGGCTTTTCCCTTTTCTCTCTTGGAAAAGGCTAAAGATTGGTTGTATGAACTAGCGCCTGGGACGGTTACATCTTGGGAAAGTATGAAACGAGCATTCTTGGAGAAGTTTTTCCCTACTTCAAGAGTCATTCTCTTGAGGAAACGGATTAGTGGCATCGAACAAAATGAAGGTGAATCATTTCCAGCTTATTATGAACGTTTTAAAACTCTTGTAGCTTCATGTCCACAGCACCAAATGAAGGAGGAGCTGCTCATTCAATACTTCTACGAAGGACTCCTTCCCCTTGAACGCCAAATGCTAGATGCCTCAGCGGGTGGTGCGTTGGTTGACAAAACTCCGGTAGCTGCCAAGACTCTCATTGCAAACCGAGCACTCAACGCACAACAATATGAAGGTGTTGGACAGAGGGGGAGCTCACGGCCACACAGTGTGAATGAGGTAAGTACAATTTCTGAAATGCAATCACAAATAGCTAATCTTACCGCTCTTGTGTCTCAGGTTGTACTTGGATCAAAACCACAAGAAAATCAAGTTTGTGGCGTGTGCTCCATCCAAGGTCACCAATCCGAGACATGCCCACAGTTGATTGAGAATGGAGGATGGGAATCTGCCAATTCTATTGGATTTCAAGGCCAAAACCAAACCCAATACGATCCATACTCGAATACTTACAACCACGGATGGAGGGACCATCCAAACTTCAAATGGAGAGAGCCACAACAAGCAGCCCAGCAAGGGGGATTTCGGCCAAACCCCCCTGGAATTTATACCAAGCTGTATGCACCACAACAAGCCCAACAAACTTCGGCCTCATCTCACTCAGGTACGTCCATGGGAAGTGATCAAGTTATTCAGTTACTAACCTCTATTTCGCAGGGGTTACAAAAGCAAGACAATCGGATAGCAAATAATGAGAAGGAGATGATGGACATGAAGAAACAAATAGGGCAGATTTCAGAATTCCTAGGGCAGTTTCGAGAACAAGGCAAACTTCCTAGTTCAACAGTTGTGAATCCGAAGGGAGGTTTTGAAACCGCTAAGGCCATTACATTGAGGAGTGGCAAGGAGCTCAGAGACTACTCAAAACCGTCCAAACAAAGTCCTAACGAGGATGAAAAGCTGCTGCAAGAAGAAGAACAGCAAGTACAAGCCACGGCAAGGGAAGATAAACCCTTGCCGCAGCCACCTACACCACCTAGGCCATCCCAAACCACCAAGGTAAGCCTAAATTCGAATTTTTCTAGTTCTATTCCACTAAATGTGCCCTTTCCTAGCAGATTTATGCAATCAAAGAGCGAAGAGGAGGAACAAGACGTTCTAGAGACGTTTAGAAAGGTGCATGTCAATATCCCGCTCCTTGATGCAATTAAGCAAATTCCCAAATATGCCAAGTTTTTGAAGAAGCTTTGCACAACAAGGAAACGGATTCGAGAAAAAGAAGTGGTCCAGGTAAGTGAGAATGTTTCTGCGATCTTACAAAGAAAACTACCACCTAAATGCAAAGATCCGGGTAGTTTTACGATTCCTTGTGTTATTGGACATGCTAAATTTGAACATGCTATGCTAGATTTAGGTGCATCAATTAATGTCATGCCATATTCTGTTTATGCATCTATGAATCTAGGAGAGCTCAAAACGGATGGTGTTGTTATTCAATTAGCCGATAGGTCTAATGCATATCCAAAAGGAGTTTTGGAGGATGTTTTGGTGCAGGTAGACCATTTGATTTTTCCTGCAGATTTTTATGTGCTTGACATGGAGGAAACCGCCCACTCTCCATCACCGCCACTTTTACTTGGACGGCCTTTCATGAAAACAGCCAACACGAAGATTGATGTGGCTAAGGGAGCAGTAACGATGCAGTTTGGTGGTGATATGATTAATTTTAAAATTTCTGAATCAGTTGAGCATACTAATGATGTTCGTTCTTGTTGTGCTATTAATGTAATTAAAGATATAAGGCAGGAATGTTCATCACAAATCAAGAAGAATGGATTTCGAACCACCAAAGAAGAAGGAATTGGAGTAGGAAATTCGGCCACACCCCTCAAAAAGCCCAATCTGGCCGAAAGCAACCATAGTGCCATTCTTGACAAACCTGCCACTTCAATGCAGTACATGGGTAAGTCTCCAATCCCAATTTCAATTCCCATTTCAACTAATAGGTTGTTACCTTCTTTGGTGAAGGGACTTAATCGAACCAAAGGTGGTGGGAAAGTTCAAGTTGATCCAAGGAAACGAAACGCCAAGATCAGGAAGGATCACTATCCCCTTCCATTCAAGGATAACATATTCCATGCCATGGGCCCTATCCAAGACTAAAAGGAAGTTTCGTCCGGCTGGAAGACGTTAAAGCAAGCGCTTCTTGGGAGGCAACCCATGCATTCAATAAAGAGCCTTGGACGATCCGGCATCATAACCAGGTGTTTATGTTCCTAAACTCTACTCTTTATTGATTTTACTTTGCAATTCGTGTTTTATTTGTTAATTGTTTGTTTGTTTGCTTGTGTGTGCGTATATGTTTGAAACATTGAGGACAATGTTTGATTTAAGTGTGGGGGGGTAAACAAAGTGTTTTTATGCAAAATTCGTGGGTTTTTATCACCTATCACTTCTAATGTTGTTTTCACTGTTTTTAAGTGTTCTTAGTGTGTTTTGAAGTGTTTTTATGTGTTCTTTAAGAAAAATCCGAAAATTCTTGAAAAAAATCGAAAAATGTGTTAAAAATACCAAAAAGAGTCGTTTTTGTGTGTTTGTTTGTGTCTTAGGGTACCTTCCAACACAATGATGAGGATTTGGTTTTTAATTACATAACTGTTAAAGAAAGTTATAAACATGGATGGAAGTTTGATATGCCTTTGGTTTATGCTTCGTTGTAGTTGTAACTTACGAATTCATGTTTAATCACAAAGAAAAAAATTAGTTTTTGTAACATGCTTGAAGGAAGGAACTCAAATTAACGCTACAACCCTGAGAGACTTGAGCCTAAAACGTTCTTTGGAGAGTTAAAAATCTATGCAATTGTTGTTTTCTAAAGTCGTTGCATGATCTCATTATTCTTTGCTTGGTTGCTACTTAGAAGGCGTTTCATCACTATAGTTCCAAATACTAGAACTCATGCCCGTTTCATTCAAAGCATAAAATTGATTAACATAACACATAAACAAGATGAAGTTGTTAGTAAAACTAGAGCCAAAAAGCCTTACCCTTCACATTATGTTTTGTAGGTTTAACCCCGTTGAGCCTTGTTTCAGCCCATGTTCTTTGTTAGCCACGTTTTACCCTACCAAGCCTAGATTAGGACCATCCATACCCTTGTTCTTGAAGCATAGTGGAGCATAACTTAGAAGGAAATTCCTTTTGATCACCAGATTGCAGAAAGCGAGTGTGGGGGAAGGGTTTTGCGTGCCAAAAGAAAGAAAAAGAAAAAAATTCGTGAAAAACAGAAAAGGAAAAGAAAAGTGTGAAGAAAAGTAAGAAAAAGAGTTTAAAAGAAGAGAAAATGAGCTCTAAGTGTTGGTTGTTGAAGAAAGGGTCCAAAAGTTTGAATTCGGCCCTAAAAGTTGTGTGAATCCTTCCCCTTGTTTTTAAAGTTGATTTTTGCATTCAAAAGTGAATTCTAAGTGCCTATTACATTGCTTTGCTTGCTATTGCTTTAAGAACGTTTGTTTTCCACATCTTTTCTTGTTAGCCAATACCTTAGCCCCATTACAACCCTTAACTTCTATCTTGAGTGTTGTGTGTTTCAATTTGTGGAGTTTGGGATTGGTATGAGCATATGGTATCCCTGGTTCTCGCATCTAAGTAGTAACATTCCATTCATGAGATCATATCTACACATGCATTAATAAATCAAGAAATTGCTTTCTTTGTTATAAACATATGTGAGTGTTCGTTTTCATGTTTACATCAATCTTCTCACATATAACTAGTGTAGGGTGTGTAGTCAGAAAATCTGTGTGAAAATAAGAGTGTAAACCGTAAGGAATTGAGCAAATTCTCTAAGGCATGTTACTACATTCAAATCATTGTTTTAAATTGATTAATTGTGAGCTAGTAAGTGGCGACTATGATTAAGTATGTGCTCGAGAGTAAGGATAACTAAAATCTATGGGAGTGATGATCTTTAATATGTTATGTACCATTGGAAATCCCTGAGGCAAACGTTGGAAGGTTTAGTTATGTTTTGTTTATTTCGTTTTGCTCGAGGACTAGCAAAAGCTAAGTGTGGGGGAATTTGATAGGAGCATATTTATGCGACTTAGTTAAGCTTGTTTTCTTGCATTTACTTAGCTTAATTATGTTAATTATAGTGTTTAAAGTCATTTTCGTGCAATTTCAGGGCTTAATAACAAAGTATGCAAAAAGAGCCAATTTGGAGTGTTTTGGAGCTATTTTGGGTCAAGGATGGAAAGCTTATGAGCCAAGCAAGAAGGATGGACGAATTTGGAGATTTAAAGACAAAGAATCAGCTAGGAAGAAGGAAGAAACAAGTTCAAGTTCTAGAAGATAAGAGAAGAGCAAGAAATATGGAACATTATCTCAAACATTATCCAAAACCTTATCTTATCTTATCCAAACTACCTTATCTTATCCTAACCTTATCCTAATCCTATTCTACCTTAAAACCAGCTACAAAGAGGACTCCTAATTACATTTAAACACCTAGAAATCAGATTTCTAGAATCCTTATCCTATTCCTACAAAGGTGCCACACATATCATCTTCTAGAAGCCCAAATACCTGCTGCAAGGAACCATCCTTTTCCCCCTTGGATTGTGCTCGAATTTAACCTTGTTCTTTGTGGATTTGGAGTCCTAAATCCCTCTCCAAAACTACCTTCAAACCGTGCCTTTTCAGCCCTATAAATACATAGGTGCTGCAGCTCATTCACTCACCACCTCTCTCATATTTCACTCTACATTCAGCCATTCATCCACACTCATTCATTCACAAAGCCTCTTGTGCCGCAAATACCAAGGAGAAGAAGGACCTTGCCGTGCCTAGTGGAGCTCTATTCTAGGTGTTTTCTATCCTTATACTTCAATGTTTAATTCAATTTGCTTGTGTGTAATTGTGAATATGAGAGGCTAAACTCGTTTTAGCTAGGGGTGATTTCAAAGCCATGGTTATATATGTGACATGAATTGATTATCCAGTTATTATTTCATAAGTTATGAATGTAATTTGCTTAACTGTTTGATTCAAAACTTATTCTTGTATGTGGGTTAAGGTGGCCAACTTAGTTTGCATGCATGAATTTGATGCTAGAATATAAGGGAATTGCATATAATGAACTTGTATTCATAAGTAGTAAAGGTTGCTAGTCACAATCGTGTTAAGTTAAATTCTGGGAAAACATATATGTTGTCATATTTTCCTCGTCAATGCTTATGGTTTTCAACGAACTTAATGACCTTTGAGTATGCTATCATCAATAAGGATAATTTGGTTGGATACGTATTCTATCTAATTCAATGAACTTAGGAAAATCTGAAGGTTAATTAGTGCAATTCACGGTTAATCTGGGGTGTTGTCATTCATAATTTAGAAAGATAATAACTGGAAGTTGATTTGTGTTGCATATGTGTCATGTGTGGAGAAGGACCCTCTAGCTAGCCCATCAACCATCAAAGTTTTCAAATCTGTTTTACTTTACAAAGTCTTTGTTTTACTTTCAAATTCGTCCAAACCAAAACCCCCCCTTTTACTTTCTTGTTTTAAAGTGTCTAAAATCTGTTTTCTTTGTGTTTTCAAGTGTTTTGAGTCAAACTAAAACCAATTTTCGTCCAAAACCATCCCTAGTGTCTAGAATCTGTCCACAAAGTGTTTTTAAGCCGTTTTAAGTGTTTTTAACTTGTTTTGAGTCCCTTGAGTCTATACAAACGTTTTTAACTTTGTTTTTGTGTTTTTAAATCTATTTAGAGTCGATTAGCAATCCCTCCTAATCCCCGGCCTAGAACGATCCCTACTTGCATCTATACTACAATTCACACCAAGAGGGTTTAATTTGTGTGCTTAAGTAATTTTCACATCACATGTCCAAGAAAAGAACGAACCTCCCTGACCTTAGTAGGGAGGGGTAAAGAACTAACAAGTTCTACTTTAGATTTATCAACTTCAATTCCATTTTCAGATATGATATGCCCTAGAACTAATCCATGTGAAACCATGAAATGACATTTTTCCCAATTTAAGACCAGATTAGTTTCTTGACAACGTTTTAAAACTAAGGACAGATTATATAGACATGCATCAAAAGAATCACCATAAATTGAAAAATCATCCATGAACACTTCAATTATTTTCTCAATCATATCAGAAAAGATACTTACCATACACCTTTGAAATGTAGCAGGGGCGTTGCAAAGTCCAAACGGCATCCTCCGATATGCAAATGTGCCAAATGGACATGTGAAAGTCGTCTTTTCTTGATCCTCCGGAGCAACTGCAATCTGATTATATCCAGAATAGCCATCAAGAAAGCAATAATGAGAATGACCAGCTAACCTTTCTAACATTTGGTCAATGAATGAGACTGGAAAGTGATCCTTGCGTGTGGTGTTGTTTATCTTCCGATAGTCAGTACAAACTCTCCAACTATTTTGCACACGTGTAGGCACTAGCTCATTAGCTTCATTCTTAACAACTGTGACTCCGGATCGCTTAGGAACTACTTGAACAGGGCTCACCCACTTGCTGTCTGAGATAGGATATATGATGCCAACGTCAAGAAGTTTGATAACCTCTTTCTTGACGACCTCCATCATGAGTGGGTTCAAACGGCGTTGAGCTTCCCTTGTTGGTTTTGCACCTTCCTCCAGAAGAATCCTATGCATACACGTAGCTGGATTTATACCTTTGATATCTGCAATGCTCCAAGCTATGGCAGTTTTGTGATCCTTCAGTACTCGGATCAGTTTATCCCCCTCGTCTGCTGTGAGTTGTGACGATATGATGACTGGTAATGTTTCATCCTCTCCCAAAAATGCATACTTCAAATGTTCAGGAATCGGTTTGAGCTCCAATTTGGGTGCCTGAATCACAGAAGGAAGAGTTTTTTCGTTAGAAGTAGGAAGAGAAATAAAATAGGAAGAAGACTTACCACGAATTGGTGAAAGAGACTCAAGGGCTGCCACTGTCTGGATTAATTCTTCTTCAATGTGCTCGAAATAATTAAGTTTTCCACATGTAATGCTATGCACTAAGGCCTTCTCTAAATTATCTTGTCCCACACCTTCATTAAAACAATCCTGCACAAAATAATCAAACACATCAATAGACAAACAAGATTCAAAATCACTAGGGTACCTCATAGCATTGAAAATTCTGAACTTGACGCTTTCTCCATCAATTTCCATGGTTAAGGTACCATCGTAGACATCAATCTTTGTACGCGCCGTTCTAAGGAATGGTCTTCCCAATATAAGAGGAAGTGCAGTAGGCATAGGGTCATGTTCCATCTCAAGAACAAAAAAAGTCAGCGGGAAAAATGAGCTCATTCACTTGCACAAGTACATCCTCCAATAGGCCTTTGGGATATCTATTTGAACGATCTGCCAACTGGATTACTACCTTTGTTTCCTTCAAATCTCCAAGGTTCAATGATTCATACACTAAATATGGCATCAGATTGATGGATGCCCCCAAATCACACAATGCTCTCCCAAACTCTTTCCCTCCAATTACACATGGAATAGTAAAACTACAGGCATCCTTCAACTTCGGTGGCAACTTTCTCTGCAAAACAGCTGATACTTCCTCGCTTAATGCCACAGTTTCTGGATCATTGAATCTTCTCTTGTTTGTACAAAGCTCTTTAAGGAACTTTGCATACTTGGGCACTTGTTTTATGGCATCTAAAAGAGGTAAGTTCACTTGGACTTTCCGGAAAGTATCCAAGATTTCCTTATCAGTTTGCTCTTTCTTAGACTTCATAAACCTACGAGGGAAAGGAACAGGGACACATGAGTTAAACGAATTTTGAACTTCTTTACTTACCTTATCAGAATCTTTTTTGTTCAATTCTGTAGCTTTAGGAGACTTTTCAGTTTCTGTTGAAGCCTCATCTTGCTCAAGATTTTGTGTTTGTAGCTCCCCTTGCTCATTTGTATCTTTTCTAGTCCTCTTTTGCATCCTTGGCTGCTCAAAAACTTCTTTTCCACTCCTTAAAGTCACAACATTCATTTGCTCCGCATTTGGATTCACCACAGTTTGGCTAGGCAACCTTCCTGGTTGATGTTGTTGTCCCATCAAACTTGCTAACTGACTCATTTGGCGCTCAAGGTTTTCAATTGCTTTATCTGTTTTCTGCTGATGAGATTGAGTAGAGTTAGCTAAAGAAGCAATTAAATCCTCAAGAGACTTACTTGGAGCTTGTTGTTGCTGAGGCGGAAATGGTGCTTGCGGTCTTGCTTGAAAGAAGCCAGGTGGACGGTTATAGTTGTTTGGAACAGATTGTTGTCCGTTGTCTTGATTGTTCCACCTTAAGTGTGGATGATCGCGCCAACCCGCATTATAGTTGTTGGAATATGGATCATACTTTTGCCTTTGTTGCCCCTGAAACCCTCCTAATGCATTAGCTTGCTCAAGACCACCTTGATCCATCAACGAAGGGCACATGTCTGTGGCATGTCCCATCATTGAACATACACCGCACACCTGTTTTGGAGCCACCATAACCTGTTGCACAAGATTAGTCAAGTTAGCTAATTGTAATTCAATACTAGAATTAGCACTTACCTCGTTAACTTTCTTAAGGGGTAGCTCATCTCTCCCTCCAAATTGTCGTGTGTTGCCAGCAATGTTCTTTAGCAATGCCTTAGCATTAGTTGGTGTCTTGTCCATGAATGCTCCTCCACTTGCTGCATCAAGCATTACACGATCAGTACCACACAATCCCTCATAAAAGTATTGTATTAAAAGATGCTCTGAAATTTGATGATTAGGACAAGATGCAACCAAATGTGTGAACCGCTCATAGTAATCTCCAAAGGGCTCTCCATGGTGTTGTCGGATTGCACATATGTCTTTCCTTATGCTTGCAGCTTTTGTGGCCGGAAAATATTGCTCCAAGAATGCTTGCTTCACCTGGTTCCACGTGTTCATTGATCCCGGAGGTAAATTGTAAAGCCACTCCTTTGCTTTAGCTTCTAATGTAAATGGGAATGCCCTCAACTTGACTTGCTCGTCATCCACATTTGCTGGTCTCATTCCTGAGCATACCACGTGAAACTCCATGAGATGCTTGTTGGCATCCTCTGTTGAAAAGCCATGGAACTTAGGCAAGTAGTGAATCATGCCAGACTTGAGCTCAAATCCTCCTTCTGCATTTGGATATGTGATGCACAATGGTTGTTGATCTGTATTAGGTGTTGCCAACTCCCTCAAAGTACGGTTATCGGCCATGCCTTCTTGTGGTTCTTCCTCCTCTTCCGAACTCAAATGTGTTGGAGAAGATGGTGGTAAAGACACCGAGGCACCCTTCTGCTTGATTTCTCTCTGAAGCTTTCGAAGTGTTCGTTCAAGCTCAGGATCGTAGGAAGCTAGATCAATGCTCTTGGACCTTCGAGTATGCATATACTACAAAGAGTACCTAAAATAAAAACAAAACAAAAACACAAATTAGATAAGAAAAGAAAATAATAGAAAAATAAGTAATTAGAAATAACAATCCCCGGCGACACGGCGCCAAAAATTTGATAGGATTAAATACACACCACAAAGTAGCACACAAATATCCTATTGATTTTCCTTATTAACACTAAGATTTGTCAATTGTAGCATATGAAAATAAGGGTCTTTCCCGCAGAAGATTGTTTTATCTAACTACTTAAAATGTCACAAAAACTGGGCTGCTGTCCCTACTGACCAGCCACCGAAAAATAATTATTAGACCGACTTATACTTATCTAAAGTCTACGAAATTTTATATGCAGATACTAGACACACGGAACTACACTCACACAAATTTTTGGGATTTTTGGAGTTGATTTGATATTTAAATTAAATCGAACAAAAACAGGACAGAAACAAATTTTAAGTAGTAAAAATAGATTGTAGTCACAAGTTAAGAAAACGAGTTAGGGGAAGTGCTATCCACCACCAAATAATCATGCAAACATGTTATGTTTCATTCAAATTCCTTTTATTTCCGGATGAAGATGCTCAAGTTGGCTCAATGTTAGAACTCAACCTATTACTCTTTCTTATGTGGTATGTTAAGAGAATGACGTTTTCAACTTAACTTAGTCCCTAGCATGCAATCTAGAATGGCGTGTTCATAGATTTAACAAGTAGAAATCATTAAGAACGAAAAGAGTTTGAGTCATCACAAGGCATCGTAAGTACTGGTGTTGTCTTACTTATCCTAGAAATTGGTTCACATGTTAATCGCAATTAACAAGTACCACTCTAGAACATATGTAGGTCCTCATTCGACAAGGGCAGGCACACACATATTCATAGCATTAGAATCTTAGATATGCTCACTAAGTATGCATCCATAGAAAACACATAAAGAATTCATCAATGAGATAAGTGGTGAACCAATTTTCATCCATTCATAAAAGTAATTCAAACAAAATGTCATAGCACATTTGCAATCATATTCGGGGCTTCAAAACAGCCCCTAACTACTAAAAATTTAGTTATACATAATTCTTCAATAAAACCAAAAGATAGACATGAGTTTGAGAAGATAAAACCGAAAGAATCGAGTCTCCTCTTCTCTCCTTCCTTCCTCAATGTTGCCTTCCTTGTCTAACTTCCTCAATGTTGCTGCTGCCTCTTTTTTTCTTCCTTTGTGCCGCTGCAACTGCAGCTTTCTTTTCCTTTTTTTTTCTAATTTTTTTTCTTTGCTTTTTCTTTTGCTTCCCTTTGCAACATGCAGCTTTCTCCCTATTTAACTTGCTGCCCATTTTCTTCTTCTTAATTCACCCACTAATAGCCATTTAGTGTTGACAATAAGTGAGATGAAATGGTAAAACAATTGTAACTCTTTAGGTAGCCTTTATGCCCATTACTCCCACTTAATCCTCATCTTCAATTTCATTTCCTCTGATATTTGAATAGGGGTCAGCTGGCTTGTACTTTACTGCATCAGTTTTGGCTGCTAGATTGATTAGGTTTATTGCTTTCATTTCAGTTACAAACTACTCAGCCTCTTGTCAACCTTTCAGTGTTAAAACGGGTATAACTTCTTCTAGAAAAATGATATTAACAATCCGCGAAATTCTCCAAAAAATAGACATCCGTAGCTTTCCAACCATATAAGGCTCATTCTCTATTTCATTCTGAGCTGTCCGCAACTTGCTTCCAAAGTCAGCTGACCTGCACAGGCAGTTTTGACGAATTTGTTACTTAAAATCCCATTTATGCTATTTTTATTTTATTTGCTTGAAAAATCCTACAAAACACAAAAACAAAGTAAATAGCTCAAAAATATAAGGAACTAACTAAGAAAAGACAAGTGAATTTGATGTAAAATATATATAAATATGAGCTTATCATGGCCCCCTGACTCCAAGTATGTCAGGGTTTTTTGACAAAATTGTTGAAGCTGAATTGGAAACATTTGGGATAATCATGAATACTTTCGAAGAGTTGGAGCCGGCATAACAAGAAGACGGCGAAAGTCTGGTGCATTGGCCCAGCTTCACTAAGCAACAAAGTTGACTTGGACAAGGCGCAGAGGGGTAACAAGGCCTCCATTGATGAACAGCACTGCTTGAAGTGGCTTGATTCTTGGGAACCAAGTTCTGTAGTTTATGCTTGCCTTGGAAGTTTATGCAATCTTGTGTGTGAACAATTGATAGAGCTTGGACTGGCCTTAGAGGCATCGAACAAAACGTTCATTTGGGTTGTAAGGGGATGCAGTCAATCAGAAGCGTTGGAAAAATGGATTTCCGAGAGTGAATTCGAAGAAAGAACGAAAGGAAGGAGCCTCATTATTTGCGGATGGGCTCCGCAAACACTCATATTGTCACACCGTGCAGTTGGGGGGTTCTTAACACATTGTGGATGGAACTCGACATTGGAAGGGATATGTGCCGGGCTGCCCTTGATCACATGGCCACTATTTGGGGACCAGTTCCTTAATGAAAAACTAGTTGTGCAGGTTCTTAAAATTGCGGTGAGCGTTGGGGTGGAGTATCCGGTTAAGTGGGGAGAGGAAGAGAAGATTGGCGTGCTGGTGAAAAGGGAAAATGTAACAAAAGCGATAGAGAAGGTGATGGATGGAGAAGAAAGTGAAGGGAGAAGAGAGAGAGCCAGAGAGTTTGGAGAGATGGCAAAGAGAGCAGTAGAAGAAGGAGGATCGTCTCACGTCAACGTTACACAGCTTATCCAAGATATCATGCAACAAGGTAGTAATGGCAGACAAACTAAGGAGAGAAGAAGATAAGAGACTTGCTGCTCCATCTCAACTGAAAGAGCTTCTTGTCTCATCTACTGTAAACATGTCATCTGTTGCAAAATTAGTTTTCTTTTCTTTTTCTTTCTCTCTAGATTTATACTTCAGAAACAATTAATACACCTGCTTTACTTACCTAAATTATCTTCACAAACTTGACACCCTATACCCTCCACAGAATGTTTCAACAGGTATCTGTCGAAACGATATATAAGATTTATCAAGCACGTTCCGAAACAATATCAAGTTTCAGCGGCAGCCATAAAACCTGTGCATATTTTCAGTACTCTACGTCTAACGTAACGGTACGTAAATGATAACTGGTGAAACTTTTTCAGCAGGTATCCACCGAAATATCTTCACGTTTTTATAGAGACCTATCAGATATCTTGAAAATGAAGAAAGAAAATAATATGAAGTCATAACTCATCAAATAATCGATTTAAGGTTCCACTAGTAAAAGGTGAGTATTTTATCAACCTGTTTGTGTCTACAGTGGTTAAGTTTTTTTAAGGAAGTTAGGGTTCCATCATAAAATTTATTGGTAGTATGAGTAGTACCTAAATGACTTAGGCATATGAAATGTTCCCTCTTTTTCTGATATGAGATTCAGACTCTCAACATGCCACATCACGTTTGACGAATTTTCAGGCCAAACACATGGACAATACAAATAGTGTGACGTGGAGCACGTATTGCCGTTGGGCTTCATACATGGAATAACTTGCCCTAATACTAAGAAGAAAGTGGGGTTCCACCATAGAACCAATTGGCAATATGGGAAGTAGTACAACTACTGATAAGCACATGTAAAGGTCTTTGTTTCCTCGATACTCTCAACATGCCCCCACAAGTGTTGCGAATTTTTAAGTCAAACACGTGAAAACACACAAAATGGATGACGTGCGACAACCTGCTCTGACCATGAAGGAAGTTGGGGTTTCATTATAAAACCATTTGGCTATATATAAAATAGCCTAATTACTAATAAGCACATCACTACTACAAAAGGGCCTTATCGTGTCAGTGGGTGATGTCTGTTTAATATAATATAGTGGTGGACAAGACATTTGCGACACCTATTGAACCTGACGTCGAATTTACTGTCGGTTGTAAGCGTCATAAACTATCTATGTTGCTTTTAACCGACGTAAACAGTTAATGTCGCTTATAACCGGCATAGATTTTAATAATTTTTAAATACAGGTGTCGCTTTTAAGCGACATAAAGTTGGTGTCGGAATGGGTATCACTTCTAGCCGACACTAATGATTGTTTATAAATATTTTAAAGCCTGTGTCGGTTATGACCGAGATAGATTTTAATTTTTTTAAATATTTTGAAACCCGGTGTCGGTTGTAAGTGACAAATTGATGGCCCTTGTATACTATCCCCCGTCTTTTCTTCTTCCTCTCTCGCGTCTTTCTTATTTGTTCTTCCAATTTATAAACCCTCCCCCGTGTTTTCTTGTTCCTCTCTCACATCTTTCTTATTTGTTCTTCCAACTTCATTAATTCCTTCTTCACCTCAATAAGTTTTTCTTGCTTCTAATATTTTTATTTTCTCCTCTTATGTTTAATTTTTATTTACAATTTATTTTTGTAGGGAATTTGTTTGAGCTGGTTGAGTGCATAAAGAATTGATCGATAACGGAATTCTTCCATAATTCAGGTTTCTATCACTAAATTTCTTAAATTTTAAATTGTATAATACACAAGTTTATTTATTTAAAAATTATAATTTAAGTACTTAGATAAATTTCTACTATTTTTGTTAAATTAATAAATATTTAGTCAAATTAATTAATTTTGTCACTTGAATTGTTATGAGAAAATGAAAATGAATAATATTTATAAGCATTTATGTTAAATTAACAATATTAAATATAACATAAACTTATAATATTTAGCAATATAAGAATATATTATGTTAAATTAATTTATTTTTGCACTCTAATTGTTATTTTAATTTATTTTTGTTGTTATTTTGATAACTTTGATAACTTTTTGATGTTATTTACTAGAATATATTAGATGAGCATAATTTTGATAACTTTTTGTTGTTATTTTAATTTGCTTTTACTATAATAGGTGTTGAAAATTAAAAGATTGCAATTGTGATAGAGTTCGAGGGTTGAAAGATAGAAATTGAAAATTCTAATAGTTATGCCTACATGATAGAGATTGAAAGATTGTAGGGATCTTAGTGTCAACGTAATATTTTGCCCTAGTAAAGTGGTAAAACATGGACAAGAGTTGGTTGACAATACCCCGAAATTTCGAAGCGTATACAGCTAGAATTAATTTATTTTTGGACCAAGCAGTTGCAAATGGTGTTGGTCCTGATAAGTTTAGATGTTCTTGCAAAAGATGTTGTAATCGATATACTTTTGTTAGGAACACTATTGTTGAACATCTCATATTGTATGATATGGATAAAGATTATAATAACGCTTGGTGGCGACATCATGGTGAGCAAAACATTGGAGAGCAAAATGTGGCAATTGGAGAAGAAACAGGAGATGAGGTGACTGGTATGCATGATTTTCTTAATGATGTATTTGTCCAACCATTAACAGAACAAGGTGTTGGGCCATCTACTGAACCCCCTATTAGAGAAGGGCGTCCAGAAGAGGTGGAGACTTTTTTTTAGGTTGCTTGAAGAGGTAGATCAAGATTTGTGGCTAGGTTGTAAGGAGTTTAAGAAATTGGAAGTAGTTGCAAGATTGTATCATATCAAGTGTTTCGCGGGAATGCCAGACGAGATCTTCACCACTTTACTGGAGTTAATTAAAAGAATGTTGCCTGAAGGGGATTGTTTGCCTAAATCCTATTATAAGGCAAAAAAACTAATAAATGACTTGGGTCTGACGTATGTGAAAATTGATGCAAGTCCCAATGATTGCATGATCTATTGGAAAGATACTTCGGAATTGGCCGTGTGCTCGGTTTGTGGTGAATCAAGATATAAAATTACCAACGCAAAAGATAGCTCGAGAAAAAAAATCGTAGCTAAGGTTATGTGGTATTTTCCTTTAAAATCACGATTGCAATGGTTTTTTATGTCGAAGCATACGACTAAACATATGAGGTGGCACGCAACTGAATGTCCTAAGGATGAGTTTATGAGACATCCTTCAGATTCTCCAGCATGAAAGCATTTGGATAATTTATATCCGGATTTTGAGTCAAAAATTCGAAATGTCTAATTAGGGTTGGCCAGTGATGGATTTAATCCTTTTGGGAAAATGAGGCATGGCCGTAGCACATGGCATATACTGCTTTCTGTTTACAATTTGCTGCCCTGGATGTGCATGAAGCAACCAAATTTGTTGTTATCTCTGTTAATATCAGGACCGCGCAATCTTGGTGAAGAGATTGATGTATACATGCGTCCATTAATTGACGAGTTGAATAAGTTGTGAGAGGTGGGCACTCCCACTTATGATGCGTATTCCAACCAAAGTTTTACGATGAAGGATGTCGTCTTTATGGACTATAAGTGACTTTTTGGCTTATGGAATGTTGTTAGGATGAAGTACACATGGCTATAAATCCTGCCCACATTGCATGCATGATAAAGAATCTATTTACTTGCTGGTGAGTCGTAAGATTTGTTATATGGGGCATCGACACTTTCTTGAAGATGATCATAGGTTTCGAAGGCAAACCATAACTTTTAATGGTCACCAAGAGCATCGTAGTGCACCAAGGCAGTGGACTGGTTTACAATGTCTCGAAGAACTTTCTACATTGAGATTAACTTTTGGAAAACCAAACAAAAATGATTCAATTGGGCAACAGAAGAAGAACTTCGAGCGGTACAAATAGTAACAGTCAATGGAAGAAGAAATCTATTTTTTATGAACTACCTTATTGGAGGCATCTTTTGATTAGACACGATCTTGATGTTATGCATATCGAGAAGAATATATGTGACAGTGTGGTAGGAACATTGCTAGATATAAAGATGGATTGGCTACACGTGCAGATCTTGAAGTCTTGAACATAAGATGTAGTCAACACCCACGCAGAGAAGGAAATAGAACATTTCGACCTCCAGCATTGTTCACGTTGAAAAGAGAAGAAAAAACTGTGTTTTGCAAAGTGTTGTCTACTATTCGGGTCACCGATGGATATTCATCAAATTTGTCGCTATGTGTGCACGTGAATGAACGAAAAATACATGGGTTGAAAAGTCACGATTGCCATGTTTTAATGCAACAATTAATCCTACTTGCAATATGCCCGATTTTGCCTAAAGTTGTTACTATGGTATTATTAGAGTTGAGTGCAATTTTCAGACAGTTGTACAGTAAGAAGGAGTTTGAGGAAGGATTCAAGCATTTGCATTCAAGAATTGCCTTGACATTATGTCAACTTGAAAAAATATTCCCTCCTACATTTTTTGATATAATGGTGCACCTCCTAGTTCACTCGGTAGATGAAGCAGCTTTTGCAGGGCCTGTTCAATATAGATAGATGTATCCAATTGAACGGTAATTAATAAATTTTTATAAATTTTTTACAATTGTAGTCATAACTTTAATTAATAATTATAATAATTTGTATTTTGTTTTATAATTGTAGGTATTTGCAAACACTGAAGCGCTATGTCCGTAATAAGGGTCGTCCTGAAGGTTCTATTGCTGAAGCATATTTGGTGGATGAGTGCTTGTCCTTCTATTCCAAGTATCTTAAAGATGTTGAGTCTCGTCGTAGCCGTAGAGGCCGAAATGAAGATGATATTGGACGTGGAATATCTGGTGGGTTATCAATTTTTTACTCCAGATGATGTTATATGGGTTCAGGAGAAAATGTGGAGCTCAACCTAAATATTATTGATCAGTGTCATAGATACATTCTAAATAATTGTGATGAAGTTAACCCATTTAGAAGGTAAGAACATTTAATCATACATCTTAATGTTTTATTGGTTATCTTAACTTTGAAAAATTAATTATCTAAATTTGGACATAATTGCCTAGGCAACATGAGGAATTCTTGAAAACTAAACATCGTCGAGAAAGGTTAACTATACGACAAATTAAGGATCTAAGCAAGACAAAGTTTCCAGAATGGTTCAATCAACATGTGAGTTGATATAACAATCACATTATTTATTTATTGTTTTGCATTTTAATTATAACATGTTTATAGTTATTCAGTCAACTTTTATCTTCATACTTATTACAGATGAATTCAAGATGTCATGCTAATGACACATTGATATCTCAAGACTTGCATTGGCTAGCTAATTATCCTAGTAGGGTTGCTAGTAAATATAAAAGTCACATTGTTCATGGGTTTAGATTTTGTATAAAATCTGTGGATGATAAGCATAAGAATCAAAATTGTGGTGTCTTTGTACCTGCAAATGTTCTTGGTGCAATTGGGCAAGTGAATTGTTAATGCAGAGTTGTAGATATGTTCGAGGTTAAATATTGTGGTCCTACTAAGGCAGAATATAGGGGTGGAGCTGTGATGTTATTTAAGTGCGAATGTGTTAATAGTGAAAGTCCACGAGGAATAAAACTCGATCAATATGGATTTACTATGGTGAACTTCAATCGATTGGGATTTAAAGAAGATCCTTTCATATTAGCATCACAAGCATTCCAAGTATTTTACGTGGAGGACACAATTGAAAAAGATTGGCACGTAGTTGTTCGAACCCAGCCAAGGGATTTGTTTGACGTATTAGAGGATAGTGATGCAATTGATGATTATGCCATACCTAATTTGGATGATCGAATTCTTGACAATGAAAATTTCCATACAAGGGTTGGCGTGGAAGAGACTCATTTTCATGAATCATTACCATTGCCTACCAAGTTCGTTAATCATGTCAATACTGACGACGAGCTAACAGATGATGACAGGGAATAAATATATTAATTATATTTATTTATTTTGTACCTATAACACTTAAGAAATTGAATCGTATGTATATTTAAGCTGATCCAATGGTCACCAATTTTTAATATTTAATTTAATATATATAAGTATTATAGTTTTTAGAGGTATAAAATTGTTAAATTAATATATATAATTATTATAGTATTTTTTTAGGGTTATAAAATTAATATTTTGCTTATCGTGTATCGTGTTACCCACGTGTATACCAAAATCAACCCCGTTATCTTAACAGGTGCTTATCTTTTCGTTATCGTGTCGACCCGAACACCTTTTAATTTCTTGTCGTGTAGTGTCAGATTATCGGATCGTGTCAGGAATTGGCAGGACTATCTCCAATCACTTACAAGTACAACTTTTTCTTTTTCTTTTTTATTATTTTTTTCTTTTCTTTTTCCACATTTCAACAGTTTCAACAAATTTTTATTTTATTTATTTATCTTTTCTTTTTCCACATGGTGCCAGAAGCCTTTCCTCTCTCCCGTACATTTTTCCACGCTCTGTGCATTTTTTCTTCCTTTTGTGATTGATGAAAAAGGGTAGGAGAGAGGAAATTGGCACTGTGCTTCAGCCAAAAAGCACGGATTGGGCTGATGAGAGAGATGGAGGATTTGTGGAGGGATTTCAGGGATTTGCATAGAGAGGGAGATGAGACAGAAAGAGTGATTTCAGCATTTTGCCAATCCTTTCCCTTCACACAGAAGCTCTGCATTTCGAAGTTTTGAGGAGAAGAAGTAGACCGGCGTCTGACTCTCCTGTTCCTCAAGAATGGCTGGAGACAAAAAGGTCTACACTTTGGCTGAGGTCTCCACTCACAATGATCGCAAGGACAGCTGCCTCATCATCGATGTCAAGGTGATCTTCTAGCTCCTTCTGAGCTGCGGTTTCAGTTAAATTTGGGGATTTTGCATCTGGGTTGTGTTAATTTGGGGGTTTGCGTGTGTGATTGAATCTGGGTTTCGCTCTGATTGGATCTGTGTGAAGTGTTTTGTTAGTGGGTTTTGATTGGTTTAGTTGAATTTTGGTTTATATTTGGACTGCATAGTGTGGTAGTTAGATCAGGATGAAATGTGTTCGAGATTTCTACAAAAAATAAAATGTGAAAATTAAAGTTTAGGCGGCGTTGAAGGTTTGTTATTTTTTTCCATGGCAACTGGATATAGCATGCTTAAACCTTTTTGTGTTAAACTGACAGTGCTCAGAAAAAATTGATTATCACCATGATGCATATCTTCTAAACTTAAGTTTTTGTGTGTTAAACTTTGTCTGATTCAGATTTATTATCAATACGATTTGCAGCCCAGTTGACATGGATGATGAAATTTCAGCTCAGAGCCTTACGAAGGTGACATTAAAATACTGTTCTCGAGTGTTGCATGTTGTTTATTCTTTACCGTTAACCATTATAACCATTCTGTCCTGTTATATTTTGCACAAAAAGGGCATTTTAGGCTACGGGAAAGATTCACTCCAGGGTCACTTAAGGTACCAAAATCGGAAGCCGCACTCGAGGAGCTTGAATCCCTTCACAAGGTAATATAGTTTGTTTAGATTGCCTGTTTTGTGAGAAATATGGGAGTTTAATTTCCAAATTTCACCAGTGGAATAATCACTCCCAATCGATGGAAATACTAATTTCTAGCCCGTAAGATTCAGTCGTAGTGATCATTTTAGTTCTCACTTTACTTGAAAATATCCTGGTCTGTACTTTGTTCATTGTAAGACTCAGAACCAAAAGATAAAAGTTTTCTGTGAGGTGAGCTTCTGATAATTTCTCTGTTTGTGCCAAAATTAAAGGTTGTGGATCTCTATGTTTGGTTGAGTTTCTGACTGGAGGAATCAATGCTTTTGAATTGATATAGTGTCAAGTCATTTCCTTAATTTCAAGTTTATGTTGAAATTGTGTGTGATTTTCGCAGTGAAACCGCTTTAGCTGAAAGGGTTTTCGAGAGATGGGTTTTTCTCCATCTTCCTCTTGGGTAATCAAGGGACATTTTTTTGCAGGCCCACTGCAAATCGAATAGATGGAAGCTACCAACTCATCTCTTGGAAGGTAATTTCTGGAGTTGTTAATTTTTGTGAAATATTTGATCTGGGTTTTTTTTTTCTTTTTTATTGGTGAAATTAGATACTTAGTTTTGAAATAGTGCAATACAATCTGATTAAAGAAAGAAGATTCTTATATGATCCACCTTTGTTCCTTTTTTTTTTTTGAATATTTGTTGTTTTAAAATTTCGCTATGCATCCTGTTTATGTCCATCAGTGGGCACTCCATGGTATAAATTAACTCTAAATCTTCGTTGCCAACTGTTTTCTGTGTTTTTTGAATTACAGAAAATTTGCTAGGTTTAATTGTTTTTTAGTTTACAGTTTAATTGTTTTCCCTTATTATGATCGAGTGGTAAATTAGTTGAATTCCATAGAGAGCGAATAGCTAAATGCATTTTCTTAAATATCTTGCTGTGGCACACTCTGGGGATTTGTTGTTTTCATGCTGTTTAATGTAAAACATATGCATAGAACTCGAGAGGATTTATCTGTAGTCACCTTCAGTAATATTTGTAGCTCATTACTCTGATACTCTTCTAGCTTGTGCAACGTTTAATATTTGAACTATTCATAATTATTCTTAGGATATAAATTGAATAATGAAAACAAGTGAATTGAAGTGTTTCTAATTTGTATTAGTTGAAGCTTTGAAAATTAGTGTGTTTTCCACCATTTCTGATACACTATGTAGGTTGGACTTAGAAAACCGCCCTTTTGGGTCGTAGAAGTCTCATTTTTGTTTGGTGGAGTATTTTCTTTTCTTTTATTTTCTGTTTTTGTTGTTGATTTTATTATAATATGGCGGAAATATGTGGAATGAGAGCTTCAGAGTAACGAATCATAACTACCATCTAGATTCTAGAGGTTGGAAAAAGCAACAATAACCCAAAGTATAATCAAACAAAGAAACACTGTACAAAACCCAAATAGAAAAAAACCAGTTTGAATTTCAAGTGTCCTCAGTCCAAATTTCAAAGAGAAGAAAGCTAAACACGGGAGTTTTAACGAAAAGCCCACGGTACTGTTCACTTTAACGAAAAACCACATTTTTACACTAAAAAGTCAAACCTGGTACTATTCACTTTACCCTTTATTTTGTCCTTATCGTTAAAACTCAAAGTTTTCAAGCCCTTTTCATTAGTTTTCCTATAAACAAACAACAATAGTATCATCTTAAATGGTTTCAAGACCTGTGGCAGAGCGCGGGCATTTCTGCTAGTTATCTATTCTAAAGTTGAAGAGGAATTGACTGTAGCTTAGCTACAGTCAATTGTTTGCCACTCGATTTCACTCTATTTACAACAATACCAGCCAAATGGGGCTGGGTTGGGAGGGTAATTATAAAATGTTAGGAGGGTAATTTTGTCTCTGACCAGATTTTGATATATTTACGGTTTTTCCAGTCTATTCTAAAATGGGCCCTCATTTCATTTCTGCTATTGTGTGTGTGGGGCTGTGCTTCAGACAAAACTCATGTATTTGTGGAGGGATTTCAGGGAGAGAGGCGTGGGATAGCAGGGAGGGGAAGGGAGAGGGAGGAGTGAGAAAGGGGTTTAGGGTTGATTCTTTCTCCTCAAATCAAGTGATGGGAGAGAGAGACAGAAACACACCCATTTGGGTTCATTTCCCCTTTCTCAAACCCTAAGCCACAACACCAACTCTAGCCGATCTTCCAGAATCCCAAAACTGAGCCCATCTCTGCAATAGCATCGGCTCCTGCTTCCCAAAACCAAAACCACACAAACTGGCCTCCATTTCTGTAACTCAAGAGCTTCGGTGAGATGAAGGAGAGGAGCAGGGAGATGGGCTCGAGTCCTCAAACGGCGGAAGAAATCTTCAGGGGTTACAGTGCTCGGAGAACCGACGCCGTCCACGCTTTAACTAACTGTACTCCGATCTCTCTCTCCCCTCCGTTTCTCTCTCTTAATTTCCTTTTGGTTTTGGAAATCTCTGACCTTTTGGGTGATGTTGTTTTCTCATTGATTAATTGACTGTTTTGTGAAGTAAATTTATTGATTTTAATGTTTGCGTATTTGGTGCAGGGGCCTAGCATACTGGTACGTGACGAGCTGAAGAGAGGATTACTTCCAATAGTAGTTGAGGGTCTGTTTGATTGCATTAAATCTTCTGGAAGAACAATGAAGCACTCAATCAAATTGTCAATGGTATTGAGATTTGCTCATCTTTCGGTGACATAATTGGTTTCAAATTGTAACTTCTCTACCAATGTATTTTTCTGTATCTGTTTGTTTCTCTTTTCAGGTAGAGATCTACATGGAAAGAGTAAGGTAGGTATAACCTTAATGACTCAGTTTGGCTCAAATGCACTATCTGTTTGGAACATGAAGTAAGCCGAATAAGATGGAACTCCAGGAAGGTTCTAATAACTATACTATACTTGCGATTAGTGCTAACAGTACTTTTGTTCAGGGACCTTTTTGATTTAGCAAAAGACAACATACAGATTAAGGAGAGTAAATCGCAGGGGATATTGTTAAATGGAGTAACAAAGGTGTGCTTATCTTTTGAAGCAATAAGTTGTATACCCATGATATCAATGGGAGTACTTATCAAATTTTTGAATCATCCCAGTCATGTTTTGATTTTTGAATCTGTTGCTTGCTTGAATCCTTTATTGTCACACAAATTACTATTTTGAGCCCAAGAAAACTGACGATTACAAACTGACTCCAAGTTATGTATGATTTAGACATTGAGTATTCTGCAATACATGTATTTTGTGTAGGAAGTTTGTTTGATTGATTAAATTTGATACCTTTGAACTAAAATTGTTTGCTTTCAGAGTTTCAAAAATCTGCAGTAAGGGTTGGAGTAATTGAAGCTTTTTTCAGGCACAATAGATTATTGAAATGGTTGTCAAATCTGTTGATCTTTGTTTTTGGGTTTAACCAATAAGTTTTTTTGGTAGATATAATGTTGGTCATGTTGGAAGAAATTGCTTTTTCAGATTCACAACATTTTTCTATTGTAAGAATTTATTTTGACATGATTGGAAGTGGCTTTGGTTATAATTTGGGTTTGCCGATCATCTGTACCAGTGATCCATCTTGCTTTGATGGAGAGCGTAGATTCGGTGTTGACAGGGATGGGTATTGTAGAGGACCCCGTGCGCTCGGTGGTGACTTTGGCGATAAAGATGGAGCTCCTGCTGATTTCAAGCCTTCTTTCGGGGTAATTTTTCTGTTGCCAATAGTTTCTAATATTTTACCGTTTGGAAGATAGGAAAGCATTTGGCTTTCTTCGGCAATGGAGCTCACTATTTTCGGAAATTTTGATAGTCTGTTACCTACATCCATGGAGCTTTTTACTGATGCCTTCATAAACTTAAATATTTACTGGCCATTTGTGTTACATGACTAGAATATTTACTCAATTTTGGAATACGATGTATAGTCTAGCTTGAAAGCAACCATCATATGCCCGGTTTGTAATTAAAGCTCGCATTCCAGGAACAAAATCTTTGATCACTAGAAGCATTGGCGAACTAGAGGCGGAGTTGAATTAAAGGTACAACCAGTGCAAGGGGAATATGAACAGGCATTTATCCTTTTGGTTATTTGGATTCCTGTTTTTTGATACTTATAGTTTCAATCTCTTGCAGACTGTTCTGTTTGGTGATATGTTCCTTATCCTAAACTCGATTCACACCGTTTCAATGATATTCTTAATGAGGCAATAGCTTCAGGTGCGTATATTTATTAAGCTCCAGCTTCATATTAATTTTGGTTCATGTTTTTATGTTTGGATATAATGTTTGTTTTTATGTGATTAAAGGATTGCATGGATTTCAAATGATTCATTGGACATAGTCATTTCAGTTTCAGTTATTACATTAAATATGATCATTTCGTGGATTATATTATATCTTTATGGTTCTAACAAATATGAGCTTATTGTCAAAATGTGGATTCATTCTTTTAAATCCTTATATCCAAATGAAGTCTTTGTCTCTTTATCTTTAAGAAGAAAGAGAGAAAATTCCAGTCCTTCTACCTCAAATTTAAGTATCAATGTTACTGGGAATCATCTTTTTCCAAGTTCAGTCCTGGCTTACAAACCATGGCCGATTGGTTCTTAAAGATATTTAAAATACAACCACAGGTGATAAGATTCACTATGAATGTTAAATCAGATGGCCCTTTTAGTTAGTTCCTTAGAGTTAAAAGATGCCTCATTTTGAAGAAGCTGAGATCCCCAGGCTTAAGGAAGTGAATCAGGCCTTACTCACAATCAATAAAAGGACATGATATACTAGGTAAAAAGAGTTGGAAATGTTTCGTAATTTATTGCTCCCAATCTTCTTTGGCTTGCATAAGATTTACCACTTCTAAATAAATTTTAAGATCAGCTCATGTCCATGTTTGTTTAACAATGTTGTATCATTCATTGTATAATTTCACAAAAATCATGCATAATTCTTGGTGAACTTGGTTTGGTTTTCTTTTATTTAGGAATGGAGTGAGCGAATCACATTTCGGCCAAGTTTTCAATGATGAATTGAGCCAGATCATTGAGGTTTTTCTTTGTCAAATTAAATTTTCTTTTATTCAAGTATGCTAAGTGCTTTAGATTTCAAATTTTGTGTGTTAAATATCAGGATAGAGAAACTTTTCTCTCAAACACTATCTGTCCATTTATGCATTTGTTTCTCTGAGTTAACATTTCTGCAAAATGAGGGTTTATATTTCACTTTTTAAACACTTTAGACCAAATTTGTTTAAGCATAATTGAATTGATTGGTTCTGCTAATTGTGAATACATTTTTGCAGTTCTATTGGGTCCAGTCAGTGTGCCCCTCCCTCCATCCTCAATGGTATTCTCTTTTTTAAGTCAATCAGAGCAGACCACACATATTTCATCTAATTATGACTCCTAATAACGTAATCATCCATCGTCAAAACATTCCCAATTTATTTACTAATTTTAATTTTGGCTTTTAAGTTTGGGATTTGGTTTGTAATATTTATATTTTTTGTACAAACTTGATGGTATGAAAGGGTTCGATGATTTCTGATTGTATGAAAGTTGAGTGGTTCAAAAGATGATAGCATTTTGTTCTAAGAATTAGGAAGCAGTTCTAAGAATTAGGAAGCAGTTGCTAAGTGACGATTCTCCGTTTCGCTTTGGATAGAAAAGAATTAAGTGAAAATGCATTGATCTTGGTTTTATTTTTCCTGATTTCTTTAACATGTGTATGGAAACATAGTTTTATGTCGCATATCCGTTTTCGCACTGGGTTACGGGTGCAGATTGAAACTGTGGCTCAGTTTGGGGTAATCTTTCTTCTTTGTTCTCCGCATTCACTCCTATTATCCTTTTTCTTGGATGCATAGTATTCATAGGTCACATTGTTTTTTTCTTTTGGCCCTAGGTGTTGAATTTTTTTGTGGAATTTCATTGATGTAAATATTGTGTCTTATTTTGGGCATTACCGTGTTAGGGGAAGATGAATCCTATTTGGATAAGAGTAAATTGATTATGTTTTAATTTTTTTTTGAATTCAGATAATAATCATGTTCAATTTTTTTGGTTTGATTTGAAGGAATTTCTTACACAAAAAAGTTTGGTTTTCTGATTAGTTTTTTGGGTTGTTTATCTGGATGGTTTTGTTTTCGTCAAATTTGTGGCTTTTGTGGTTTGAGATTTGTACATAAATTGAAATTTAATTTTTCTGATTTCAGCTCTCATTTGGATCCTGACACTTCCTCATCATTAAAATCATTTTTTTTTGCTGTTCTTTTCCAAGCACACTTGCAGATCCACAAGGCATCAAGGTATGTCATTTAAGTATATATTGTACATGTGTGTGGTGCGTTATACATGTGTGAGTGTGAATATGTTTAACTCTGGGTTGATTTAGTTAATGAGGTTTGTTTTAATTTCAGATTAATTTGGCTCTTGTTAAACAGATCAGACGTCAGAAGAGTGGAACCAGTGGTGTTTGAAAAAGGTTGGTTTTTCAATTTTTTTATTTGTGCCCTTTTAGTTGTTTGAATGAACTTTTTATGATGTAAATCAAGCTAAATTGAATAGCTGTGTTTGTATATTGTATTTGGTTTGTTAAAAGTGGTCTTTTTTGCTGAAAAATGTGACTTGGTTTTGTGGATCAAAATTTTCGAGCAAGAAAATTACCTTGGAGACAGAATTTAAATATGAGAACTTACATTTTTTAGAGTTTTGAATTCATCTTTAATTAGTGCATTGTGGTTTTGAGTTCATCTTTAATTAGTGCATATATTTTCTGGGCGTCTATTTATTTGTGAAATAAGTGTGGTTCTTGGATCTGCGGTCTGAAACAAGAAAATGTCTCTATTCTCTGTGCCAGCTAATGTATCTGTGTTTTCTTTGCAGGACGCTACTGCAACACTCAAGTCCGTTCGGAAAATGGAGAGTGCACGACTTAAGGATCTCGGACCCAAGGTAAAATGTAATAATCTATGGCTCCCTTTACTGATGTACACTTGCATGCACTATATCTGTGAATTTTAATTATGCATGTGCATTCTTTGTGCCAAAAGTTTTTGGATCCGAAGCGGTCAGGATGCTATGGGTTTGGACTGATTGGGATGGGTCTAGGTGGCTGTCATTCGATGAGGGTTTGGTGAATGAGAGCCATGCCGCCTTTGCACAGAGAGAGAGAGGGAGGGAGTAGTAGGTCGTGTTTTATTGTCTTCATTGCACCATTAGTTTGATTGCCTATCCCTGAGGTATTTGAGTCGTTTTTATACTTTTTCTTTCGTCTGGAAGATGACTTCTAATTCCTATAATAAAGAGATACTCAATCTTCAATCCTGCTTAGTAGCAGCAATCATCACCTGTTTTATGAAAGGTACACGTGAAACAGTTGTTAGTATTTGGGAACCAACAGAGCTCCTTATTTTGGGGGTTTGTTTCTGTTTTTGGCAGGAGAACGATTTGGAGCAAGTGACTCACAAAGTTAAACTTTGATATCGAAATTAATGGAAACCCAGTGGTATGATTTCTTCATCTGAAATTTTTGATTGCCCAATTGGTTGTTTCATCAATTAATTGTGTGCAAACATTTATGGGTAATTTTTTACTTCTTCCAATTAAATGGTAAGATCAAGCCAAGAACTTTGGGTTTTGTAAATGTTGTGTAATTAAATTATTCATATTATCAATTAATTTTGAGCAAACATTTCTGGGTAGTTGTTAATTTCCTTCAATATTTGATAATAATTAAATTAAAGCTGAGAACTTTGTATTTTGTTCGTCACCTGTCGTAGATTTTAATTGGCAGAGAAAATGTAGTTTCCTTGATATTATTCATGTTTTGTTTTCTTTCAGATTGCATTGTAATGGGTCTCTTTGGAAAAACAGTTGTTAAGATCAATTGTGAGGTTTGTTCGTATATAATTCTTTTGCACAGTTGTTAGTATTTGTAGTTGTGATTGGTGTTGTCCTACATGTTTAAACTCAATGCAGGCCTGAAGAAAATGAGACACTACTTTTGCAGACGATAAAGACACTACTTTTGCAGATGATAAACCATATTGAGAGTGAAGGAATCTCCTTTTGAGCTGGTCATGTTGGAGTACATTTTTACTAGGTATACTAAGGAAATTCATGGACTCTTTTACTTGCCCCTTTTGTATATGTATTTGTTAATTACATGACAAAGTTTTCGACCCGTCGCTTGCAGGCATGAATCCTAGTTCTAACAATAACATGCTTAGTTTTCCTTTCAATTTGTTGAACAAGTTTGCGTATTTGTTGAACAAGTTTGCATCAAATTTAAGTTGTTGACCCAAAAAACTATCAATCCCTAATTAACGTAGGGACATGAGCTCACTAAACCTCTTTAATTTTTGTTTAATACAAGGTACATTGGATTTTTCTTCGTGAGGATTTAAAATTAGGGAGTTTTAACGAAAAGTCTGCGGTACTGTTCACTTTAACGAAAAACCACATTTTTACACTAAAAAGTCAAACCTGGTACTATTCACTTTACCTTTTATTTTGTCTTTATCGTTAAAATTCAAAGTTTTCAAGTTCTTTTTATTAGTTTTCCTTTAAAATTATTCACCGCAGATGTATATAAATAACAAAAATTATTATAATATGGTAGAGCCTCTTTCTTTTCACTGAACTACTTGACAAAACGTAACATCATTATGTCCAGTTCAATGAGCTAGAGTTTGAACCCGGATCCTCTTCGGATCCCTATAAATCTGAGCCTAAGGATCCAACGATCCGAACCGTTAAAATTTGATCAAACGGTTACAAACAGTAGACTTCTAAAAAGTTATAATAATTGCAGTCGTTGAATCAAATTTCAACTGTCCGGATCGTTGGATTCTTGAGCTCAGATTATTGGGATCTGGAGGGGATCCAGGTTCCTAGAGTTCAATAGAAATCAGAACTATGTGAAGAAATGACAGTTGTAGAAACCCCGTTGGTTCGTAAAGGGTTGATAGAAACCAAACCCAGTCTACGGAAATGGACCGGAAACCATAAGGACTGTTGCCGTAGACGTATCGGCACAACCATAGAACTCTCGACCATGTAGTTCGGACATTGGTAACGTCTGATTCAAGGTCCCATCAGTAGGTAGCTTCCTCGGAATGGATAAAGTCCATCTTTGACAGAGAGCACCTTATCGATGGATTGGCTCGTAAAGGGTTGATAACAGTGTCATTGCATATGTAATGTACATTATGCTTTAGAATATTTCAAAGGCGATGATAGCAAATAACAAGACATCTATAAGATCCATCCGTATGTTGCACATGATAGCAATTGACCTAGTCTTTCTTTCTATTGATTATTACTTTGATGGAGAGAGGCATTCGTCTACTCAATTGCCTAATTGTTGGATCAAATTTTTTGTTCACAGAGCCAATCAAAATGAGTTTACCTACTCATTAATTTGTCTACACAATTGGTGATACTCTATAAACATGGCCACGATGGTATTACTCACACACACGCATGGGAGGCCTCTTTCTATTTGGTACCCGATGAGCATCTTAAAATACAAATCGTCCGATTATATCCAAGGGCTACTGCACCAAGAAGCTATTTCACGTAAGTGTGTTTGTACCATTCTAGCGGGTAAACCGTCATATGATCATTTGAACTATTATTCCAATTGAAATTGATCTCCTGACTTATTTTTTGGTAAATTAACTTCCTGAACTATTTGAAACAAGTCAATTGACCCCTTGTCGGTAGATTTCATCTACCATTTTGTCAAATTTAAAGGAAAATTAGTCTTTCCTTTATCAATTCTTACTTGTCAACTATAATCAACAATGTAATTATGATATGCGAAAACAAAATAATGTGTAATGATAATGTGAGATGACCCGTTATGTAAACGTTTGGTTTTTTAAGTTTTGTCATTATGCTATATATTTTTGAATTATTTTGTGTCCATGTGTCAAAATTTTATTGGTGGTTATAGCTGACAAGTAACAATTAATGATGAAATGACTAATTTGCCCTTGAATTTGACGGAATTGATTCCGCAATCTAACGGCAAGGGGTTAATTAATTAATTTTAAATAGTTCAAGGGATTAATTTATATAAAAAAGTAGTTTAGGGATGAATTTCAACTAGAGTAATAGTTTAGTAGCAAGTACTGCACGTAACTCCAGAAATGCCAAATAAGTTGCAGAGAAAGGGGTGGGAGGACAGTGAAAGCTAAAGAATCTATCGTTGTCCACTAAACTTTAATCAAGTCTCGGCCATTAAAATCTGATCGGATAAACCTCAGTGAAGTTGTATATATTACTACTCATCGACCTCGCTTTAATTCCTAGCAATGTTATTTGTTCAATTTCCATGGATTCTTATAAAGAAAACCAGCAGATTCACTTTGTTTTGTTTCCTTTCATGGCTCAAGGCCACATGATCCCGATGATCGACATTGCTAGACTTTTGGCTCAGCAAGGCATCGTTATCACCATACTCACTACCCCTCGCAACGCAGCCCGTTATCAAACAGTTATTACTCGCGCCATTGATTCCGGGCTTCTTATCCGGTTAATTCAACTGCAATTCCCATCTGAAGAAGCTGGATTGCCAGAAGGTTGCGAGAACTTTGACATGCTACCTTCACACGGCTTGGCAGTAACTTTCTTTGCTGCCACTGCCCTGCTTCAACCGCAAGTGGAGCAAGTGTTTGAAGAGCTGACCCCCAAGCCAAATTGCATAATCTCTGACATGTGCCTTCCATGGACAATCAACATTGCTAGCAAGTTTCACATTCCAAGGCTATCTTTCGGCGGAACATGTTGCTTGGCTTTCTTGGTTATTCATAATTTGAGGGTATCCAATATTCTTGAAAATGTAACTTCTGACTCGGAGTACATTGTTCTGCCTGAGATGCCAGATCGAATTGTGATGACGAAAGCTCAGCTTCCAGCTGGGGCAGTGACACAAAACGTGAAAGATTATAATGATAGTATGGTGGCAGCTGAGATGGCGTCATACGGGATGATCGTGAATAGTTTCGGGGAATTAGAACCAGCATATGTTAAGGCATACAAGAAGGCAAGAAAGGATAAAGTCTGGTGCATTGGCCCAGTTTCGCTGTGCAACAAAGATGACTTGGATAAGGCACAGAGAGGTAACAAGGCTGCAATTGATGCACATCGCTGCTTGGATTGGCTTGATTGTCGTGAATCAGGTTCTGTAGTTTATGCTTGCCTCGGAAGTTTGTGTAACCTTGTGTCTGAACAACTGAAGGAGCTTGGATTGGGGTTAGAGGCATCGAATAAGCCGTTCGTTTGGGTTGTAAGGGGCTGCAGCCAAACAGAGGAATTGAAGACATGGATTACAGAAAGCCGGTTTGAGGAGAGGACCAAAGACAGGAGCCTGTTGATTTGGGGTTGGGCTCCGCAAACACTGATATTGTCACACCCTGCCATTGGAGGGTTCTTAACGCACTGTGGATGGAATTCAGCATTGGAAGGGATATGCGCCGGCCTGCCTTTGATCACATGGCCACTTTTCGGAGATCAGTTTCTCAATGAGAAACTTGTTGAACAGATTCTGAAAATAGCAGTGAGAGTTGGGATTGAAAATCCAATGAAATGGGGAGAGGAGGAGAAGATTGGGGTGTTGGTGAAAAAGGAAAATGTGAAGGTGGCCCTAGAGAAGTTGATGGATGGAGAAGAAAGCGAAGCGAGAAGAGAGAGAGCCAGAGAGTTGGGAGAGATGGCAAGGAGAGCAGTAGAGGAAGGGGGATCTTCTCACCTAAACATTACACTGCTAATCCAAGATATCATGCAACAAGGAAATAATGGCAGAGACACAAACTAAGAAGAGAGATTTTAGGATTATGTGTACTGTGTTAGGATATTAGGGTTATACGCATGCTGGAAGCTTAAGATATTAAGATTATACTTCAATACGCATGTTGGACCCTTTATTATTATTATTATTATTAAGGGGAGGGGGGGGGGGAGAGTTCGAAACTATTACAATTAAGGAAAGTGGGGAGTTTCCAACCCAGAAAGTATGGCTAGAAACCCAACATCCTATCCACAGAGATATTAGACCACATGTTGTTGTGCCATATTAGGATTATAGATTGTTATGTGTGCAAGTGTACCGAGTGTTGTGGATATAGTATGTTGGCTAATGGAATATATCTTAATTTTCTGCACTCAAATGGTTAGTGTATTGATCTTCTGTAATCATAGTCCAAGAAGTTAGAATGCAGTATCAATGGTGGCTAAAGAAGTGCTATCATGTGGGCATAAACTTTACTAAAGAGTGAATGAAAACCACCACCCCAGCCAAACTTAGGACGCCACAATATGGGACTCATGTCGGATTTTCAGAGTTTTTAGTTTGTTGCTACCGAATCTAGGGCTCATGATGTACTCAGTTGTAGTTCCTTTTTAATATGCATTGTTTTAGACTTCGGGAGTAGGGGAATAAATTGTTGTTTTTAGGATCAGTTTGGTATTGTATTTCCCCCCCCCCCAAAAAACTACTTCACTTTAAAGTTAGGCAGTAAAAAAATGTTTGGTAAAAATAAAATATACTGTTTATTTTAAAAGTAATGGTTTCCAAACAACAAATTTTAAAAGCATCATATAGGTTGCTTTTAAAATCCGCTTTAATAAAAAATGGAGTTGAGCCTTTTAAATGTTTTGAATTCCTGTAATAAACTCATTAGTTTTAAACTATTACATTATTTATCCTTCTAGACACTACTTTTCATATTCATAACACTTTTAAAAATACAATTTATCAAACGCTCAACTGCTTTATTTTAGAGCCAATTATTCTTAAAGCATAATAAAAACAATTTATTAGAAAAACACACCAATTCCAAAATGGTCCTTAGTTAGATCAAACAAGTTTTTTCTATTAAAAATTTAGAAAGGTTTCCTTAATTTATTGGGGGTGGCAAATGACAATAAAACCATCATTATTATTATTTAATATATTTATCTTTACTGGTAAGTAGAAAGCCTTACATTTGTCTTGCTTATATGACAAAGTTGGACATTTAACGATTACAATTGGCCCATTGTGGGGTTCCGTTGATGTCCCTCGTTTCCTAGTGCAAACACTGCAATGTTGTTATGGATACTACACATGGGATTTAAATAAATGACCCTATTTAATAAGCAAAATATTATTATTATTATTATTATTATTGAGCAATCGATATTATCTACACTAGGGGAGATGATGGGTTTAACCTCACAATGAGCTAGGGGAGATGATGAGCTTAGTCTCACAATGAGCTAACAATAATATTGTTCAAATTTGCCTTTGGTAAGAATCGAATTTAAGACCTCTTATTTACAAATAAAGAAGAATACCACTAAATGGTTATATATTATTGTATAAAAACAAAAACAAACACTACTAGAATGTGCTTGAAAAATCGAATGGAGCGATACCTTTTATCCATGCCATAAAGAAAGAGATTCTGGTTACTTGGAGAATTTCTTCAGTAATTAATACAAGTCATATGCCATATTATTTTCGCAAATTCCTCATGTTACTAGTATCCACGTACGCAAGCAAATATGGCAGTTGATGCTACTTACTACTACGGTTTAATGGTATTTCTCTTCACTTGTAAGTGACAGGTTTTACGTTCGATTCTTGCCAAAAGCAAATTTAAACCATATTATTGCTATCTCATTGTGAGATTAAGCCCACTCCCTTCTCTTTAGTGTAGATAATATTGTTTGTTCAAAAAATAAAAATTTTGACAGTTGATGTCTTCCCTAATATTGGTCATTTTTATGATCAACCTTATATTTGCTTTAATAATTTTCACAACTCGATTGATCTTGGATTGAATATTGACATGTACATGACTACATGTATGTGGATCTTCTTTGTAATTTACTTCAGCTCTTTAAACAAGAACGGAACAGAAGTGTTGTTTGGCGTAAAAACGTACAAGAAGTCTACTTAGGTTGTGCGAAGGGGTTAGGCAGACTTTGGAGTAGGTGCTGGGTTTTGCGTCTCAAAGTTATGATGATGCAAAAGTTAGGTTTGTGTTACTTATTTAGTTTGTTTTTGTATTTGAGTCTGGATTTGACTTCTGGTTGGATTCCTTATTTGGTGAAGAGATTTTGTTAATTACCTATTGATTAGTTACTTTCTATTAGGATTTCTATGTAAACCTAAGTCCTATGCTCTATAAAAAGGACCTTAGGGTTAGTTTATTTTGTGTGGCTTATTCGTGTGGCAATTTGATGAGAGTCAATTTGTGAGTTTGTGAGTTAGAGAGAAATTTGGGAGAATCTTCTTCGTTTGTTTTTGGATTCTCTACTCGTTTGTTTTAGGGTTTGTAATTTGTGCGATTTAGGTTGTGAGAGTTCAAACACTTTTTTGTAATCTTCGTTTGTTTAGTTACTCACCATACTTCGCCCATGAACGTACGCTTTACGCCAAATCACGTCAAATCTTTTGTGTTCTTATTTTGAGATTGTTGTTTTTTTGCTTTTGCTTACGACATTGATATTTGGTTCTTTATTATAATTTGCTTCCGTTTGCGCATAGAAGTACAACAGTGGAAACAACCCTTTCTTTTATTATTAATTAGACAGATAGAGGAGGGTAGAGCCAAGCGAATTGTAGCTTTTCTAGCTTACTGATCTGTAGGTTTTCTTCTTCACTACAACATAGAGGACGATTTCTAATAGTGCACTTTGCTGCCACCTATAGCAAGCCGACTTCCCCAATTAAGTTGATGAAATTGTTAAACACTTGATGCAGTGGCGAAGCCACGTGAGGGCGAGGAGTGGCGGCTGCCACTCCCCTCGCCGGAAAACCGGCTGATTTTGCTGCTGCTGCTCTCCTTGGAATCAAGGAAACACGGGGAATTTCCGCCGAACGTTGGAGTGGAGGAGGAGCAGAAGGATGGGTGGCGGGTGGTGGGTGGCGTCTTCCTTCGTCTTCGTCCAAGGTAAGAGAGGGCATATGTTTTTGTATGCCCTTTGAGCAGAAGGTTTTGACTAGAAACTAATGTGGCAAACTTGTAATAACATAAAATGAGCGAGGGTAAAATAGGAAGAACAATGTGCTCAAACACCCAGGCCAATTTAATACGAATTTTGAATCCCTAAATTTATAATCTCTAACCCTAATTAATTATTTAATACGAATTTTGTTTAATTAGTATAGAATCATATGGTAATGCACTAATATGGTTATTGGTTATTGATTATTGATATGATTCTATGATTATTGATATGAAATTATGAAATTATTTTTTAGGGTGAAAATTAAAATTTGAATTCTTGATTATTGATTAATTAATTGAATTATTACATAATGTATACAATTATTCATATGATTAGTTGAACTGAATATTTATTTATTGAATAATTTGTATGCTTATTGGTATTGATTAATTGAATTGTTGGTTGGATTAGTTATTATGCATATTAGTATAGTCTACCTAGGATTAAGAGTCTAAGAATTTTTTTTTTCTTTTCATTTTACAGTTACGTAATGGAATGATACTATAAGAAACAATGCTTAAATCATCCTTCAAACATTTCGGGTAGTCCTTCTCCTTCAAATATTCCGAGTAGTCCTCCTCCTCCTTCAAATATTCCAAGAAGTCCTCCTTCGAATATTCCGAGTAGTTCACAACAAAGTGAGGCCACTGAGTTGGATGAAATATTGGCTAACCTTCCTGCAAACCCTGGACATAGACGTCGAATGTTTGATTATCCACCTAATTATCATGAAGCAATTCATAAACACTATCTCCAAAATGATCCTTGTCAACCTTGCACTCTTTTAAGTTCGCCCCTCCCCCCGAGAAATCCTGGCTTCGCCACTGACTTGATGTACACTAGTTTGGGTAGCGAGAGCCTGACTTTTATCATCTATTTTTAGGTGCTGTCTGCTTTTAGGTTCTACCCTTTTCTCTATTCATACAATATTTTAGGAAATTGTTATTAGCATTCTAAAAATCTCATTTTACACTCCTCACAAATGTATTTTTCTTTCTAATTATAAAAACTTTGGAGTGCCAAATGAGATTTTTGGAGTGCTAATAACAATTCCATATTATTATTGTTTCTCTATTCCTTCAATAATTTCCAGGCATAGCTTCTCACCAGAACAGCCAGCTTCACTTTCTGCTATTTCCTTACATGGCTCAAGGTCACATGATCCCGATGATATACATTAAATAGGTACCATTGGAATTGAATTTTGTCTTGTATATCCACCTACTCCCTACAGCCTTCTTACCTTTGGGAAGATCAACCACACTCCAAGTTTGATTATCCATCAATGCTTTGAGCTCCTCATGCATGGCTTCTTGCCACACATGTGTACACACGGCTTCTTGAGAACTTTTTGGCTCAAAATTGTTTGACAATTGGTTGATGAATGGTGCATGGGATGCTGATAATTTTTTGTAAGTAATAGTTTCAGAGATAGGGTGCCTTGCAGTGCACGTAACGTACTCTTGTAACCTTAACGAAGGGTGTCTATCTCGAGCGAGATTCCTTCTTGGTACTACTACAGATTGTGGAGTTGCAGCTTGTGGTGCTGGAGCACAAGGTACTTCCTCAATAACCATCTCATCAATGTGGAAATCAATGATAGGATTCAGAGGAGTGTCTGCATGAATTTCTGCAGGAGTAGGCAGTGGAAAAATATCCATTAGACTCTCCCCCTGAGGATTATTCTTAGAGTCTTTGTGGAAGAAAAGAGTGAGTTCATCAAACCAAACATCCCTAGAGACAGCAAACTTCCCAGAGTGTGGGTTATAATATTTGTATCCCTTTTGAGAACTGGAGTACCCATAAACGTACATTTGATAGTTGTAGGTTCTAGTTTATCACGATGAGTAGCTTGGACGTGAACATAGCAAGTACATCCAAAGATCCTGAGATGAGTCAACTCCACGGTTCGTCCTTTCATGACTTCAAAAGGTGATTTGGCATTCAACACACGAGTTGGAAGTCTGTTAATGATGAAAGTTGCAGTGAGAAGTGGTTGGGACCAGAATCTCTTGGGAACTTGCATTTGAAACATAAGGGACCTTGTTTTCTCCATCAAATCCCTATTCTTTTTCTCGATTACACCATTTTGTTGTGGTGTACCAACACAACTAGTTTGATGCAAGATACCGTGATTGCTCAAGTAATTCGACATGTTATTGGATGTATACTCGGTGCCATTATCTGACCTTAAGGTATATAATTTAGAGGAGAATTGATTGGTTATTAGTTTATGAAAATCTTTGAAAACTTCAAAAAATTCACTTTTATACTTTAAAAGATACAACCAAGTAACCCTAGAATAGTCATCAATAAAAGTGACATAATACTTGTACCCATCAAATGACTTAACACGAGAAGGTCCCCAAATATCTGAGTGAACAACTTCAAAAAGCTTATGGGTTCTAGACTGAGAGGATACAAAAGGCAGTCTAGTGGCTTTTGACATTTGACAGGTCTCACACTCATGTGTGTTTTTACAAAAATTGGGAAATAACTTAGACATCACTGGTTCTGAGGGATGGGCGAGACGTTGGTGCCAAAGTTGGTACTCCTGGGCATGGCTTAGGTTGGCAATGAGATCCTTAACAAGATTGAACTTCTTTGAGAGGTAGTATAGACCATTAAAAAAGAACCCTTCACCAATCTTCTTCTGAGTGACTCGATCCTGAAACACAACGTTATGAGGAGAAAATATGGCAAGGCAGTCCAAAGTGTGTGTGATTTTTCCAATGGACAAAAGCTGGAATGGAAATGAAGGTACTTATAGTGCAGTAGACTCTACATCATTACCCATCAATCTAATTTTTCCTTTCCCTAGAACAGGTTACCCTTTCCCATTTGCAATAGATACATGAGCAGGATTAGTTAATTTTTGAAACTCATGTAGACAGGAAGCTTTATTAGTTATATGGTTAGTAGCACCTGAGTCTACAATCCAAAAATCATGTGTGATATGTGCATCGAGAGCAATGGAGAGAGCACTGATAATACCTGAGATATTACCGTGTGTTGTGGTATCAGAACCTGCCAAGAAGCCATCAAATTTTCCAAGCATTGCAATAGGGTTTTCAGTGATCATCTTTTCATTCTCAGTGGTCCCACTCTTCCTTTGGAGAAAGGCAGCAACTCATTAATCAAGGAAATCAGATTTGAAGTGAAGTTTGCCATCCCATCAGTTGAGCAACTAGTTGAGTGGAGGGCTTTTGGAGCAAACCCTTTCCCATCTTTGATTATTTTCCCCTTCCTTGTCAAACTTAGGCTTTAACTCAGGGTGTAGGATCCAACATTTTTCCCTTAGGTGCCCCTTGGTGTTGCAATATGTGCACTTCCAGTCAGCCTTCTTCCTATTAAAAAATCTTTCACTAGTGGTTTTGTGATTGCTAGTGAAAGCCCTAGCCTCAGAGCCAGACTTGGGCTCAATATGCATTACCTTTCTTCGAGTTTCTTCCCTTTGAACTGCATGACACACGCTGATGAATGATGATAGTTCATGAGTTATTAGCAAATGACTACGAAGGTCTTCATACTCAGCTCCCAATCTTGCCAACAGTTGAAACACTTTATCTTTATCAGCCCTCTTCAAAAGCACATCGGATTCAGTTATGTGTGGATGGTATAGATCAAGCTCATTCCACATAGATTTCATGCTTCCAAGATGCTGAACGAAGGATTGGTCACCTTGCTTTAGGTCATCAAGGCTCTTCTTCTGTTCAAACACACGGGCAACATTGTTTTGGCTGCCATACATTTCCTTGACAGATTCCCATAGAAGATGTGAAGATCCTGAGTAGCTGAAGAGCTCCGACAATTTGGGCACCATCGAGTTAAGTATCCAGGACATTACAAGTTGATCATTTGAGTGCCATGCATCAAAGGAGGGTGAGGAGGATTCTGGAGACTCGATGGTTCCATTTACGTACCCTAGCTTCGATCTTCCTCCTAGGGCAAGAGAGACAGCTTGTGACCATGGCAAATAGTTGAACTCGTTCAACAATACTAAGCACAATCGTTGGTTTTGGATTGATCTCACTGTGTATCATGTTGGTAGATGTTGAGGAACTTGTAGCCTCAGAACCAAATGGATTATCTTCTGCCATCACAACAAATGATGGACAGAAGGAAAAAAATGAACTAAAAGAAAACAACAGAGACAAGACGCTATGGTTCCTGCTCTGATACCATGTTGATTTTTTGATTCAAGTATTTGTATATTTCATCATTTGAAACAAAGTACAAGGGAGAAGCTTTTATAGAGAGCTCGAGAGTGGGCTGAAAGGCCAATAGACAAAACCTGGTATCAAGCCACATAAATAACCAAAGAATAAACAGGCTAACCCTAATTACAGGTTTCAAGGAAGAGTTAATCCTAGTTACAAGTTACAAGTTACAATGACACAAGCCCCGCAATTAAGGAGCAAATTACGGAACAAATAGAAAAGTGGCGGCTGCAACTCACACATGTGATTGTGAGTTGAAGAAGCAACTTGAGCCTATAAGTAACCTATAAGGACCTATACATCACTTCCAATACATTTTTCATCAGAAACCCAAGCATATAAATAGAAGGTATCATTTCATTAAGAAAGCACTGCAACAACGAGCGATTGATTTAGTTCATTGTCCCACAAATGAGAAGTTGCTGACATTTGTTGAACAAGTTTGCAACAAATCTTTGTTTAATACAAGGTGCATGATTAGGTTATCTTATACAAGTTGATGTTGTTGACCCACAAAACTATCAATCGCTAATTAACGTAGGGATGTGAGCAAGAGTCTTTAAACTACAGCTCTTTCTTTTTACTGAACTGGTAAAATACTTAAAATTTTTGTTTAATACAAGGTACATTGGATTTTTCTTCGCGAGGATTTAAAATTATTCACACACAGATGTACCTAAATAACAAAAATTATTATAATATAGAAGAGCCTCTTTCTTTTCACTGAACTACTTGACAAAACGTAACATCATAATGTCCAGTTCAAAAAGCTAGAGTTCAATGGAAATCAAAACTCTGTGAGTAGAAATGACAGTTGTAGAAATCCTGTTGGTTCGTAAAGGGTTGATAAAAACCAAACCCAGTCTAGGGTTTTTATTTGTCAAATGATAACTTTTATTAAATTCTTTGCATATGTAATGCATATTATGCTTTACAATATTTAAAAGTCAATGATAGCAAATAACAAGACATCTATAAGATCCATCCGCTTCTTACACATGATAGCAATTGACCCAGTCTTTCTTTCTATTGATTATTACTTTGATGGAGAGAGGCATTTGTCTACTCAATTGCCTAATTGTTGGATCAAATTCTTTGTTCACAAAGCCAATCAAAATGAGTTTACCTACTCATTAATTTGTCTACACTATTCGTGATACTCTATAAACATGGCCACGATGGTATTACTCACACACACGCATGGGAGGCCTCTTTCTATTTGGTCTCATCTGATTGTTTATGATGCTTGTATGCAGGGCCGGCCCAGATCTAGTGTGGGTAGGACGATCGCCAGAGGCTTAAAAAAATTAGGGGCACCAAAATTATTAGTGTGACATATTTATATACGTTTTCATAAGAGTATAAATTTATAAAATTTGATTTAATGACAAAGAAATTTAACTAGAATCGGTGATTTTGTTGTTTATAATTAATGAGGAGGTCTTGGGTTCAAAACACTATGTGTGCTTATTTATATTGCAATTTTTACAAATTTCTTTTCATAACAGTATAAATTTATAAAATTTGGCTAAATGATCATAAGTTTAATTAGAAGTAATGATTTTTGTATTTAAAATTAACGGAGGTCCTAAGTTCGAAATGCTATGTGGATGTTTATTTTTTTTCACTTTTTATGATTTTTTGTTTGGTTGTTAATTTATTTTTAATTATTAGCTAGTAACTATGTGGGTTGCTATTTTTAAACATCCGTTCCAATTCAAGTCTAATCTTCAACAAAGGGTAATGCGTAAATTAAATTTTTAGACCAAATTTGTAAATCATATGATGTGTCATCAAAAAGTTTAATTTGGTGCGCATTCATTACTTATACACATCCTCAAAGACTCGAAAATATCATTATTTTTTTAGTCTTAGATTGATGAGGTTAGTAAATAAGAAAAAACACTTCATGATTTATACAAAAACACTTTAAAATTTCAGATGGAAGGCAAAACTCATAATCTATCTACTTGTAAGCCTGAATTTTTTTGGTTTCCTTCTCTTGATACAAATTAAATTAGTTTTTCCATGTTTCTAAATTATTGAGTTTGAAGTGTTTTTCTAAATATAATTTTATCAATGTCTTACTTGTAAAAACAAATAATTTTTTTTTATATGAAGTGAGGGCACATTTTTTGGCGCCGTCCCGGACCTCAAAAATCTCTAGACTGGCCCTACTTGTATGCGGACGATTGTAAAAAATTAAAAGATATACAGAGTCTTTATCTAAAGAGATCTCTATTTTTTTTTTGTGTGTGAAAATAAGGACTAGTTGTGGGTCCACTCCACGTCGAACTTCAACCGTTTATTTTTTTAATCTTCATTAATAGATCATCATTGCAAAACATTAATCCAGTCCAAAACCACTAACCATTTGATTGTCATGATGAAATTTCAATATTTGTTAGAACACAATGTTCGTCAATTTCTTTGAACTCAATTAGATGCTCCAAACATTTCCGATTTAGCTAATATTTTGCAAATATAATCAATGAAGTGCAATTTGAAAAATAAACGGTTTGAACAGTTGAAGTTTGATTTGAAGTGGGTTCCACAACTAGTTCCCATTTTCACAAAAAAAATAAAAATCCAAAAAAGTTCATATATATGTAATACATTATACTAATTTTAGTACACGACGTGATATATAGATACAAAGTTGGGTATACCTAACACATGCAATAGCAAAATCTATAGGAATATTTTACGTGCCTGTCGATGGGAATATTATATTGTTTTGTGGACAACCAATCGAACCACCCCCACCCACCCCCCAACCCCCCAAAAACTCACTTTCAAATTCGTCCATCCAAATGGTGTCTCAGATATGGGCTTGCTATCATTTGTTTTTTTCATTCCTTCTTGTCTATATGTTGACATGTCCGAATTGTAATAGTCTAAACAAAACAATGTCAATATATCCCGATTATAGAATCGCTATATCCAAATGGGTCCTAGAGTGTTTTACACGTAATTGAAAAAAAAACAAAAACATGGAAAAAAACAAACTAGGAATATTAGAATCGTGTCATCTAAATGGATTCTAAGTTTTTGACACGTAAACAAAAGAAACAAAAATATAGAAAAGAATGCACTAGAAGCATTACAATAGCATCATCTAAATGGACCCTAAAGTATTTTACACCTAAAAAAACAAAAACATAGAAAAGGATACACGAACTAGAGACATGTAGGTAATGAAATTGCATGAGAATATTACTCAATAATCCCCGTATAATATTCAAAGTCAAGCTCACATTAAGAGACATTTTGCAAAATATTGAACCAGTTTTTGGAAATGCAAATGTATCATTTATATGTTTAATTTTAGTAGCTGATAAGCGTTGCAAACCAATATTTTCTTTTTCCTACTATGGCTTCCCTAGCCAGGCAAAAGCAGCCTCACTTTGTCCTAATCCCTCTCATGGCACAAGGCCATATGATGCCCATGGTGGACATGGCTAGACTTATTGCAGAGCGTCGGGTGATGGTTAGCTTGGTCACCACTCCATACAATGCCTCGAGATTCGACACGACAATTTCTAGAGCAAAAGAATCTGGACTTCCAATCGATCTTGTGCAAATACCATTTCCATGCCAAGAAGTCGGACTTCCAATTGGGTGTGAGAATCTTGACAGTTTACCCTCAAGAGACCTGCTCAGAAAATTTTATAAGGCTCTAAGTTTGCTACAAGAACCGGTCGAAAACTATCTTCGCAAGCAAAAGCTTCATCCCAGCTGCATAATCTCGGACAAGGCTCTCTGGTGGACTTCGAAAACAGCTCAGAAGTTCAACGTTCCTAGGATTGTTTTCCATGGGATGTGCTGCTTCTCATTGTTGAGCTCTCACAATGTGAAAGCCTACAATGCTCACAATTCTGTCACCTCTGACTTTGAACCTTTTGTGGTGCCAGGGCTGCCCCATAGGATTGAGATCACTAAGGCTCAGCTGCCTGGACCATTTGTTACCCAGACCGATTTAGATGACTTTCGGGACAAGATACAAGAAGCAGAATTAACATCCTATGCGGTTGTAGTGAATAGCTTTGATGAACTGGAGCATGGGTGTGCTGAGGAGTTGAGCAAGGTACTTGAGAAAAAAGTTTGGTGCATTGGGCCGGTTTCCTTGTGCAACAAGAACAATATGGACAGGTTTTCTAGAGGCAACAAAGCCTCAATTGATGAGAGGCAATGCTTGGAATGGCTCGAATCTATGAAACCAAGGTCAGTTATCTATGCGTGTCTTGGTAGCCTTTGTAGGCTAGTTCCATCACAACTGATTGAGCTTGCACTTGGTTTAGAAGCATCAAGGCAGCCATTTATTTGGGTAGTCAAAACAAGTGAGAAGCATTTAGAATTAGAGAAGTGGTTAGTGGAGGAAAGATTTGAGGAAAGGATCAAAGGGAGAGGTCTTCTGATCAAGGGTTGGGCTCCACAAGTTCTTATACTCTCCAATCCTGCAATTGCAGGATTCTTAACTCACTGTGGTTGGAACTCAACAATAGAAGGGGTATGTTCCGGTGTACCAATGATTACATGGCCTTTATTCGCCGAGCAGTTCTTTAATGAAAAAATGATTGTAGAAGTTTTGAGGATCGGGGTTCGGGTTGGTGTAGAAGTCCCGGTTAGGTGGGGGGATGAAGAGAAAGTTGGGGTGTTGGTGAAGAAAGGAGGAGTGAAGAAGGCAATAGAATCGCTGATGGATGATAGCGAAGAAGGCGAAAGGCGAAGAACGAGAGCAAGAGACGTTGGTGAGATCAGTAGAATGGCTATGGAAGAAGGAGGATCATCTCACTCAAACATGTCATATCTAATTCAAGATGTTGTGGAACAATCTACTTAAGGAAAAGGTTAAAGCTTTATTTAATTTCAGTACTAATGGATCTTATGCCAAATGCATGGCATCTGTCACTGTTCTGTAAGGCAGTTAATCCATTTTCTTAATTGGGTGCATATGTCAGTTAAGTTGTGCAGGTAATAAATAAAACTAAGTAAATTATTGCAGGTAAAGATGATCGCAAATTCAATCGTGAATACTAGTTTTCCTCCATTTTAATATGTACTTTTGATATCAATTTATTGTTGTACTCCTTAGAGTAAATATATATTTGTATAGAGAAATGCACTTTCTTCTAATTTCTGCTTTTCCATATTAAATTGGTACTGTATCTTCTTCAACATTAATCAAATGAATATAGAATAAAGAACCCCTTCAGCCCATCGTAGCCGTTAATCGCATCTATTCGGCAACAAGTAGAGTACAAGTTTGTATTCCTACTCTTGAGTCCTAAGCAATTCCATAAAAACTGAGGTCACAAACCTAACGGAATTGGCATTGGGTTCCAAAAGTTTATCCCTTTTTTGGTACAATGAGGAGTCAAGGGTCAATACAGGCATAATAAAACAACCTATGATGTTTGAGCAGTTTTTCAATAACCGCAGTAAGATAAACATCCATGTACTAATCATAGAGCACTACAAACTAATACAACGGTATACCCTATCAGTCCCTCACTCACAAATGAAGATGCATACCACTAGATTGTAGCGCTTAGCCGTACAAGTTTGAAAATGGACTTGGGATATGATGTAGCTTACACTTGCACAATCATCATCCTCCAGGTTGTCTCAGTAAAACGTACGAAGAGCTCCCAATGGATTTGAGAGTTGCTACATCCATTGGTCATTTTCTTTTAAATGGATTTGTGAGTTGCTGCATCCATTGGTCATTTTTTCCCAAATGGATTTGTGAGAATCATGTTGCATTTGTAAGGAAGGTCCTGGAATAGCCTGTCATAAGCACTCACAATTTAGAAATTGTCCAAAAGTATTTCATTCAAGAAGCTCACTAAGATAAGCCGTAAGGATTTTAAATCAAGCCTAAACATACAACTGAGTTAACAACTTACCACATAACCCTTTGAAGGTTGCACCCTATGGGCTTTTTACATGACAATCTCAAAGGATAAGAACGATTTCTTGAGGTTGAAGGATGAGTATTTGTTGGAGTTGTTATGGAGATATCACATTTAGCCCTAAGACAGTATGACAGATGTGGATGCAAATTTCTTCCTCCTTGATCTTGGACAATTTTGCACCTACAAAACAATTAACACCTTAGGTTAAGGCCAAGAGCCTCACTCGCCCACGATGAATGGGGGGGGGGGGGGGGGTTTGGCAGAAGAACCTCCGATGCCAATGTTAGAATTTAGAGAGAAAGAGTGTTTAGAGAATTTTGGGATTTTTGCCAAAGTGTAGGAATGAGCTTTTGGTGAAAATAGGTGCCTATTTATAGGATTAGGCTTGCCCATTTTTTCCCAAGGTATGGCCGGCCTTAAGGGTTTTTTGTGGTTATGATTTTGGCTTAAACAATTTATTGGCTAATTAAGTATGAAAGAAATAAATGGGAGGTTACAAAATTGTTTATTTATATAAATGGGGTAATAAAATGGAGAAAAGTGAGAAAGGCTAGGAAGAGTAAGAGGTGGCCGGCCATTACCTATTTTTAGGGTTGAATGGGATATATTTTGTGGTTAATTGGATGATTTAATTGATATTTAATAGATTAATTGGGTAATTAATCAATTAATTAACCAATTAACATTATTTTGGAGGTTACCTTGCAAAAGGGAATTTGATAAGATGGACTTTTAATTGTTTACCTCTTTTGGAGCATTTTTGGCTTTGTTGAAGGACGATTGTCTGCTGCTCGTGCGTAGAAATCCCTGTGTACCTCAGGGGTAGTTTGATCTTCTTTTGCCAAAATATCCACGTGTCGTCTTATGATTATTTTTGGCTCCACAACAGATATAAATCATTTACCTCATCCTAGAGGATCAGATTTTTAGCATTTCAAGTGTTGATAACTCTTCATCAGAAGAAACAATGCGTGGCACAACAAGTTTCATCACATCCTTCGACACGCGTTTCTTGTGGCATTGAGGGCACTAGGAAGAAGGAAAGAGTACAACCATCAATTAACCTAAACCCACCACGTGCAAAAGCAAGCTGGGCTGACATTAAAAAACTGATCTCGTGTGACGCGCGGCACCATCTTTGACTCACCCGCACATAATAGAAGGATCCAAAGTCGTGTATCACATGCTCAAGCACTGTTAGAATTACTACTTGATCTTTGGGGACCCGCTGCCTTTGCATCTAATGTACTTGCTACCTTTGTTTTCTTTGTTTTTTGTTTTGTTTTGTTTTTTTTTTTTTTTTTGAGTACATCGATATTTTTACGCTAAGGAAAGAAGGAGTTCGGCTAAGTCACAAAATATGGTATCGAATTCACTATCCACGAGATTTGAACCTAAGACCTCTCACTTTCAAGTGAAGAGGAATACCACCAGACCATAGTACTGAGTAGCACTTGCTACTTTTGTTGAGTTCACAAAGATGATTGAAAATTGTCTAAATTGGACCATTTAAACTTTGCAAATGGATGGTGATGGTGAATTTACAAATCGGCTGTTCTTGCAATTTCTCCGTCATAAAGGCATCAGCCATAAAATGTCTTGCCTCTATACATCCCAACAGAATGGAGTGGTTGAACGTAGGCATCGTCATATTGTTGAAAAGGGATTGTGTTTGTTGTCTCTATCACAACTTCCCTCCAAATTTTGGGTATACACTTCGTGAAATGTGATATTTGATGAATTGGCATTTCCATTTAATGAATTGCCTTCCAGGAACACTCATACACTACATTACACAATGCTTGCGCCTGCAACTCAAATTAAACATGTTGTAGTTCCCTCTCTTTCCCTCACGGCAAGTGACTCTTCTTCAGGTGTGCAGCCTTCTTCTTGATTTTCTGATCTAATTTGTAATATATTTTCATGAGTAACAATGTACAAGGAAACAAGTATAAATAGAAGAAGAGATGAGAAAGGGAGGGTTACAAGCAACCAACCGAGAAACCCTAGTGATCGGATAAACCTATGCTTAATCCAATCCTTAAAGAAGTAGATTACACCAAATCCGAGGCTATGAAACTAATCAGTCAACTCCCTTCAATTAAGGGAAGATGACTGCTTTACACTTTGAGACAATGATGACCACCTTGATATCTAGGATTTGGTGGCTCAAGGCCATGTGACCGCAAGCATGTGACCGCAAGTCACATGGATGTATAGATGTATGGATGTGTACTTCAACACTCCCCCTCAAGCTGGATCGAGGAGATTAATGGATCCAAACTTACCTAATAGACGATGGTGTTGAACTGATGACAGTGCCTTGGTGAAAAGATCTACAAGTTGAGCATGACTTTGTGTGAATACGGTCTGTGATGGCCATTGCTCGATATTCAACCTCTGCGCTGGAGCGAGCGACAACTTGTTATTTCTTCCTTTTCCATGTTACCAGATTTCCACCAACAAACGTACAATAGCTGGTGGTGGATTTTCTGTCAATTGCATTTCTTACCTAATCTGCATCCGTGTATCCACTAATGACAGTAGAATGGTTATTGTGCATGATAATCCCTCTCCCTATTGAACCTTTAAGGTATCGTAAGATCCTCTTAACACTGTTGAGATGATGTATAGTGGGTGAATGCATGAATTGACTAACCATGCTAACTGCATAGGTGATATATGGACGAGTGATAGTGAGATAGATGAGCCTACCTACCAACTTTTGATAGTATCTTACATCATGCATAGATTCTCCATCAATGTCTAGCTTCAGCTTACAATCAACCGGTATGGTGGCAGGTTTGCAGTCGAGCATTTTCGTTACCTGAGAAGATCCATCAGATATTTCCGTTGATGGAGAAACAGCCCCTTTGAAGATGTTGCCATTTCGATTCCCAAGAAGTATTTCAACCTTCCCAAATCTTTGATAGCAAAAGTTTGGTGTAGTGAGAGTTTCAGAGCTTCAATCTCAGCGGCACTATCCCCAGTGATAATAAGGTCATCAACGTAGATAAGCACCACTAACTTCCCATTTGTACCAGCTCGGACAAATAATGAGGAATCAGCATTACTTCGCAAAAAACCATTCTTTTCCAGCATTGAGCTAAGCTTGGCATACCAAGCTCGTGGAGATTGCTTCAATCTATATATTGCCTTGTGCAATTTGCAAACCATATTATCTTTAATGCTATCATAGCCTGGAGGAGGATGCATATACACTTCTTCCTGCAGTTCTCCGTGAAGAAATGCATTCTTCACATCCATTTGATAAAGAAACCATCCACAATTGATTGCCACAAAAAGTAAAACCCTTACTGTGTTCATCTTGGCAATAGGGCAAATGTTTCCTTATAATCCACCCCAAAGGTATGAGAAAAACCTCGTGCAACAAGCTGAGCCTTGTGTTTCTCGATGGAACCATCAACTTTGAACTTGGTTTTGTAAATCCAACGACTTCCAATAGTCTTTTTTCCTGGAGGAAGTTGAACTAGACTCCAGGTGTGATTTTCTTCTAGTGCTTTAAGTTCTTCTGCCATGGCTTGTTTCCACTGTGGGAGAAAGGTTGCTTCTTGAAAGGTTCTTGGTTTATAGTGCGTACCAAGAACACTGAGAAATGCAGCCTGAGTAGATGAGAATGCACTGAAACTTTGAGTGATAGGATATCGTGAAGCATAAGTTACATAGTCCGGTAACTTTGCTGGGGGTTTTCTGATCCTAGAAGGATTTCTTCTGATCACTTAAGACTCATGGAGGGTGTGAGAATGATCTGAGTGTGGTTCTTGGTCTCTTTCATTGTCGGATTGGAGTTTGGAAGTGTTTGAGTCCTCGTGAACTTCTCCAAGATCATGAGTTTCAGCGACTGACCTTTCTTCCAACATAGGGTCGTTGAAGATTTGAGGCAGTGGGAATAGATCGAACGCTTCCTCCCCCTGACTTGTAGTTGCTCCATTCTTGGGGAAATAAGGACAGCCTTCTTCAAACTTTACATCCCTTGATACAATGCACTTCTTAGTGACTGGGTTGAAACACTTGTATCCCTTTTGGGTGGAAGAATACCCAAAAAACACACATTTAGTAGCCCTTGCATCTAGTTTGTCACGATTTAGTGCTTGGATGTGAACGAAGCAAACACAACCAAACACCTTGAGATGTGTCAAATCAATTTTTTTGGCCTTAAGCACTTCAGGGTGATTTAAACCCTAGCACCTGACTTGGAAGTCTGTTGATAAGATAAGTCGCAGTAAGGATGGCACATGACTAGAACTTTTTGGGAACATTCATATGTATCATGAGAGAACAAGTCTTCTCCAAGAGGTCTCGATTTTTTGTTTCTGCTACCCCATTTTGTTGTGGGGTGCCTACACAACTTGTTTGATGAATAATGCCCTGTGCACTCAGGTATTGAACCATGTTGTTGGACATAAATTCAGTGCCATTATCTGATCTTAACACCTTAATATTTCATTGAAATTGAGTTTTGACATGAATGTGGAAGACTTTGAAGATAGTAAACACTTTACTTTTTGATTTCATCAGATATAAGAAACTAACTCGAGAGAAATCATCAACAAACAAGACAAAATACTTAAATCCTTCCATTGATTTAGTTGTTGGTCCCCATACATCGGTGTGTACTATTTCAGAAGGCTTACTTGTTCTAAACATGGAATTACCAAAAGGCAGCCTAGTAGACTTTGACAACTGACAAGTATCACATGTAGTATGTGACTTACAAAAATTTGGGAATAATTTCGACAAAATGGACTTAGAAGGATGAGCTAATCTTTTATGCCAATGTTGGTTTTCATCTATGGATTTTGATTTAGCTTGAAAAGCCCGAGTAAAATAGGAATTCTTGCACATGTAGTAAAGTCCATTTATGAAGACCCCTTCACCAATCATCTTCATGGTGAGAACATCCTAAAACAGTACATTATTTGGTGAGAAAATAGCATGATAGTTTAGGGTGTTAGTGATTTTTCCAAGAAGTTGGAACGGAAATGATGGTACATATAGGGCAGTGGAAGGTGTTTTGTTTGAAAGCAGGTTGATCTCTCCTTTGCCTAAAACTAGGACATTTTTTTCCATTTGCAACTGACAGATGTGAAGGACTTGGAAAAGGTTTAAACTTATGCAAATTTGCAACTATGTTTGTCATGTGATCAGTGGCACCTGAATCAATTATCCAACAATCATTTTCAACACTAGCTAATAGGGCAGTAGAGAAGGCTTTGAGAATACCTGGTGTCTCATCACATGGTACTTTTTCATTCTCAGCAAGGAACCCAGCAAATTTTCCTAACATAGTTATGTGGTTGTTTCATTCATGACTAAGACCAGATGAAGCTCCCTCATGTCCTTTACCTTGCAGGTAAGCAGTAAACTCATTGATAAAGGGTCAGTGGGTTTGTTGTGAATTCTACGGACCCTTGTGACATGGTAGGAGAAAAATGAATAATGGCAAGTTGAGCCTGTTGGAAATGTGCCCTACAACCAATCATATGATGATACTTTACGGACATTTCACATGTTAAACTAATCTAGTTTAATATAAAGGGCAAAGATTATTGTTTCAAGCTGTCTCATATAAATGTTATGTGCTTAAACGATAAGTCCAAGGAATATGCTATTAGGAGAATGTAATCTAAAGAAGTTAGATTCATGAGACCATTCTCTTTTGTATACATATCCTAAATGTTCCTGATCATAGGATTGCCAATTGGGCATTGACAGTCCGTTAAGATCAGTACGTGCTATGTCTTCTCTTAGGGAGAGTGACAGGTCTCGAGTCATTGGTGTGAATGACACCAAGACAAGCATGTAGGTGCTCGATAGAGAATGAGTCCACTGAACGCGATCAACGAGGAGTTCTCATATTCATGTCATATGAGAACTCATGGTTGGGATAATGCAAAGTAGTCATTTGACCTGAGGCATCACAGTTGTCTTGTGGTTAGGTCCTTGATCTTTGACTATGTCAAAGTCACTCCGTCAGAGGGTGTCCACGACATAGTTGGGGTTAAGCCACTTAGCCATGGAGGCAAGTGGATGCGCAACAAGGGATACATTCAAGGTAATCATATAAGTATATGAATCACATTGGATAGTAGACATGAATAAACTATCAAACCAAACAATGTGGTCAAGAGTATTGTATTAGAGAAAGACCGTATTGCATTATAATCCTAAACTGAATAGGTTCTCCACCTCTTCTGATTAGCTTGGGTAGCCATGATACACTGCTAGGTGTCACTCATGGTTTGTGGAAGCCCTAAAGATGTATAATCATTTAAGGGAGAATTGAAAGTATGTTTCAATTCACAATCGATCGTTAAGAGTAACAATCGCCCACTGCCTCGCTAAAAGGAACCTAATGGATCGCACACCGTGTAAGGTAATGATTGAAGGATATAATGAAGATGAGTAAGGACAATTAAATAGTTTAATTGTATGTGGCAAGGATTAATTAAAAGTTAATTAATCTAGAACGAAAGGTTCGTTTTAGGCCTTAAGTTAATTTTGGGTTTCGGGGCACAAAAGGGTTTTGGTCCACAAGGCACATAAGGTTTAAGTTGTGTGACAACTAAAACAAAATGGGCAATTAACCCACTAATAATAGGGAGGCCGGCCATGATTAGAGAGGGAGTGGGTTTTGGACTTATTACAAGTTTTCCACTCCAATGAAGGGAGGTATAAATATGACTTTATAGCTTTTTCTTCATTAGGGTTTTCTTTGAGGAAAGATGAGAGTTTTTGGCTCTCTCTTTCTCTCTAGGGAGGCCGGCCACCATGGGGGAGTTTACTAGCATCTAACTCCTCCATGGCCACTTATCTTCTTCCTCAACCATCCTTGGTGTCGAAACTTAGAGGTCTCCAACTTTGGTGACTTTTGGAGAAACCTATTCTTCCATCCACATCCAAGAAGGCATGGATCCAAGAAGCAAAGTTCTTCCACCTTCATCCATGGAGCCAAGGAGCAAGGTGACAAAGGAAGAAGGCCCTCACATGGGTGATTAACCTTTGCTAAGCAAAGAGGTACTTCAAAGGTATAAAGTTTCTCAACTCTTTTTCTTAGATCTTGAGTTGAGTCTTGGTTCACCATTTCTACTAGACTTTGAATTTCATGGGTAATGTTTTTGTTTTGAGTGCATACAAGCATGATTCCGCCTTTAATTGTTAATTGCATGCCATAGATGTTGCTCAAATGAACATGTTTTTCAAAAATTTTCCTTCAAGTGGTATCAAGAGCCTAGGTCTAGTAGTTGGTGAATCCTTTTGGGTTTTGTAGTTCATAGTCTTTGATTTAAGTGTTGTAATTGTTACAAGCTTTATTCTTGCTTCTTTGAATGTAAATTTTGCTAGAAAATTTGCCATCTCAAATGTTGTAGATGTAGTTCATATGAGCATGAATTATGGAGCTAAAATTTGGTGCCATGTTTTTTGGGAAATTCGGCCAAATCCAAAGGGTGGATTTTTGGGTTCATGTTTGTCTTGTTAAAAATGTTTTAAAGTGATATTAGGAACCCCTAAGTACCCTAGTATGGTAATATGTTATTTCTATTAAGTTTGAGATTTTTTGGGATGTCTTTGGGTGAAAAATGTTCATGGAACTCTTATGGGTTTTCATGGATGTTCTTCATTGTTCTTGTTATGTTCTTGGCAAGAACAAAAAGGTTGGGTATTTTGATTAAAAGTTTTTGGTTGTTGACATAAAGTTTTGTTTATGAAAGGATGGTATGCTTTTTAATCATCACAAGGTATGGACTTTTCTTACACATCCATACCAATCAACTTTACTTTCCCATGATTCATGGAATCATGTTTCATGGAATTGACTTTTTCAAACCAACCCATCACCTTTCACTTTGTTGAAAACTTTTCAAAAAGTTTTGAAACTTCGCTCACACTACACTTGGCCGGCCACTCCCTCAATGGGAGTACTTTTGGGGCTTTTATGCAATTACATAAAGTTTTGATACTTTTGTGTATTTGCACTTTGACCCGAAAGTTTACGTTTTTACGTAAAGGCCCAAAAACACTAAAGGACAAATTGTTTTGCTCCTTTAATGAAGTTTTTGTATTTGTTGAAATTTTTGGGTTCTAGTTGTAATTACATGAAGTAGTGGACTTTTGTGTTTTTTACAAAGTGACCTCAAAAGTTTGTGTTTTGCAATATAGCCCAATGGTTGAGGTTATTGCTTTTTGGCCCAAATTAGGTTGAGAACAAAATGGTTTTGTCTCTTTAAATGAGAATTGGATTTTCATTTCATTTAGCTCTTATTAAATCAATTCTATGGATACAAAAACCAAATGACAATGTTGCATTCAAGTTTAATTAGTTAAAGCGTTAATTAATTAAAGAAAGGGTGATTATGAACCTAAGCCTACGATAATTGAGCTATGTGAAAGGCCGTCTCAAATTTGTTTGAACCATGGGAATGTGTAGATTAGATTTTGGTTGTAATTTGATATGATCAAATGTTGTAAAAGAGCATAAGCTCTTCTTTGCTTTAAAGTAATTTGTTTTGATCAAATGTTGTAAAAGAGCATAAGCTCTTCTTTACTTTAAAGTACTCCTTTTATTGTTTTATTTGATATGCATGAAATTGGAGTAGAGGGTCCAACGCCCAATAAGAAAACACGCCTTAATGTGATTAAACGCGTAACTAAAATCAATCACCATCCCTAGACCGAGATCCAACACTAGGCTCGTGTTGGATCCAATCAAAGGTTCATAGTCATCCTAAGGCCCTAAGGCAACTATATAGTCCATCAATGAATGCAAAATTTATGTTAGTAGTAACATATACTCTTGCTTTAAAAACCGTTTTACAAGCATAGTGGGAGTATTATATACAACTAAATCAATCACATGGACCAATAGTTGTAATAGGACCAAATAGTTTTAATGTGATTAAAATGCATGCTTATATGTGATGAGACCTAAAACCCTCAACCAAACCATTATTAAGTTGACAAGCGTGAGAGTGCTTTGAACACTCTTTCATGGCATTCCACCGTGGTAGGCTCCAATCGTTTGTGACTCGTACACCGACTTCACCCTATCATGGGGGAGTACAAAGTGCGTGCTTACACTCAAGAGGAGTTCTATATGCATACATGATGTTGTGAAGGTAGGCAACGAGAATGATCAACATCATATCATTGTGAGGTTGTTCTTGAACCCCTACCCGAACTTGCATGGTGGGAATGACTTAACTAAGTGCAATGGAGCCAACATCATATCATTGTGAGGCTTTATTCTCTAGAGGCCAAATAAGATGGGTACTTGCAAGAGATGCAAATGAGTAAGCGTACTCTCTCATTATTATTGATGCTAGCCAACATCATATCATTGTGAGGTGGGCTTGGTAATAGTGAGCCTCCCATACCCTACTAAGAGTTTTCTCCAAAACTCTCGAATTCCGATGAGGGATATGGAATTTGCCGAAAATAATGGGTGGTGCTATTTGATTTAAAGACCCGGATCAAATAGCTTAAAATCAATCAATTTATATTCGTTATGTATTTATTTACCGATATATTTGCAAACGCTATCCAATACTTGACAAAGAAAAGCCGAAGGCTTTAGTTTCCGGACTTGGTACCGCAATCCCATAGAATGTCTTGAATGGATTGTATTTGTACCTAAGTAGTCTCATCCTCGCAATCTTTCTATTGATAATGTATCATTGGAAGAATATGTTAGAAAAGTCTATCATAAAGAGGACAACACTATTAGTGTCATAATTCTTCAATTACAAATTGTTGTATGAAGAAATAAGAGTTGCTTTGAACAACCCTTAGTTAACGCAAACACTAGTGCTTGTTTCTTTGTTACACGAACAAAGAACTTGAGAAGTAAGCACAAGGGCATGGACACTTTATGTGCCATGAAATTTCACTTACAAATTGTTGTATGAAGAAATGAGAGTTGCCTTGAACAACTCTTAATAGTTTGTATTTATGTTTAGAACATAATGGTTGGTTGACAAAAATAGTCCATCAACATGGACTTATGATGATTTTGAATCATTGAGTGTTGAAGTGTTAAACCACTTCTAGAGACAGAAACTAGGCAAGGACTTCACTTTTGTGTCCCTATCCAAATGGTTCACTAAGTTTATTGTAAACTATATAGTGAACAATAACCGCACGCTCTCCAAATCGTTTGATGTGTATAACACGATTGAAATAAGTTTCAAGAGAGATAGTGGGAGTTTAGGGACCGTGACTATTGTAGTCAATTGAGAAGTCAAATGAAGAAAGCTAAAAACTCCAAGGGAACAAACTTTCTTTATGAAAGGATGGACATTGGAAGGGGTATTTGCAAGAAATGTCTTGCAAAATGTCAAGAACACACTTTTCGAAGGTGTTGTAAAATGTTCTTGAATAAGTTCAAAATAGTTGGTTCTTCTACTTGAATGTTTGATTCCGTATTAGTAACTATGTTTTACAATCGTTGTAAAAGTGTTGCTAACAAGAAGTAGAAGATTAATGAGAGAAGAGAAAGTACTTCACATTCGGAACGTGAATCAAATAATGATCTCTGCGAAAGCAGATAGTACTTACTTCCTCATATGAACTACCAAAGAAATTGGAAAAACAAAGATTGTCTTTACATTCCAATTTGAATAAGGAACATAATTCTGTCACTAAAATGTTAGGAGATGGATGAATGTTTTGTTTGACAAAACAATTGTTCTTTATGAAAGATTGGATTATTGTAATCTGATTGATTGTCTCTATAATAGAGATAATGTGGTAGTGTTAACTTTTTAGAATATAACGATGCTTAAAACCCAAAAGGTTGCAAGGAAGTGACTAATCCCACTAAGTTGTGACACCTCTAAAACATAAATTACGAGTTGGTCATAAATGGATGCTATGGATCGTTAGATCCGGATCCGATGCCTTCTTGTTAAAATTGTATAGAGGTGAAATGTTCAAATCTTTATTCTTTTTGGAGAGAAGAAAGAATCACAAAGTCATTGAGGTTAATTCACTTACATGTTAGTGGCACATGTCCACAACATAATACTACTCATGTTGTATGACATTCACCGAAGATAGCTCTCGGTTGGACTATTGTTTATTTTGAATAAACACAAGTTCGAATACTTTGCAAAAGGTTTCAAAGAATTCAAGAATGTAAGTTGATGAGTAAGATGTCTAAAGTTTTTACTCCTTAGATTTGATCCAAGGAAAACTAACACTTTAGATGAGTTTCCTTGAAAGATATCAAGGAATGTAGCATCATAAGATAATGTATTTCTCCATTGGGAGAAGAACGAACTCGAATAAGATTTAGTTCATTGGATGTTATCAATTACCCATATATAGGATATATATTTCTAAGTCAATATGATTGTCAATTAGAAAATCTTCCAAAATGCTTCATAACTCCATATGATGTAGTTGGAAAGAAAGACAAGTCTTAATCGTGTTAAGACTTGAGGTTCTGTGCTAATAAGCAATATTTGTTATAGAACAATCTTGTGGGATATCCTTAAATTAACTTTTGGATATCACTTCTATGAACCAACTAACAAATGTTGTTTGTTGGGTAGTTCATTGGAATCCTACACTAGGATTTGCCTAAGATAAAGCAAATGAACGAAAGATAGAATTCAAAGAATGGGTTCTTTGAAAAACAAGATGATAATCAACAAATATGACAACCTAGTTCCTACACCACTAGCTACAAAGGTAGTCGAGAAGGATTTATAAACCGTCTTAGTTGAATGGTTTGAACTTTATGACTATGTCATAGAGTTACACCTCTTAATTCGAAAGAAATAAGAATGAAAATCCTTATGACTACATTGAGTGTATATATGACATATACTCAAGGAAATGGTATAATACCATTTGACCCGAAATAATGAAACCTTCATAGCTAATTGGTAGCTTAAGGTGACTACAATCAAGGAGATTGGTTGACTTGGAAGAAACCATCTTTGATGTAGTCTTGGTTTCTATTAATTCGAAGATTGCTAGGTACAACTAAACGGTGATTCAATGTTTAGACATAATATGGGTTTCTGAAACCATTATCAAGATAGTCTTGATAATATATGTCTAAAACTAGGAATCACAAGACCTGTAAGTTGTAGAGATCCATCCATCATGAATCTTAGCAAGCTAGTGGGAGCTATAAGCATCTTATGAGAGAAAGATCAAATCGTTTGATTTCTCATAAAGATGTAAATGAATCTTTTGTTTACTAGGTTTACAAAAGATTAGTGGGAGTTAATCATATTCCTAAATTAGAACATATATTTGATATATTAATTTTGGAAATGAAAGGAATTCTTCTTCGTTAAAGTTATGACTTTAAACGTTCTATAATGATAGAATGTATATGGGAGACATAGTCTACATACATAGGATGGAAATCTATAATGATCGATTTCAAGATATAATTGGATTATATCGAGACCTAATGGTAGACAAAAGATGCTAGGAAGTTTTTATATGATGATAAACTTCAATCAGAAGGACAACTCTAGTAAGACTAGGAAGTTGCTCTCCTCAAAGGGAACGTACCCTTTGACTCCCAAAGAAACATAATGCGTAACTAGAATCCTTTATGCATACGCATAAAGGCGATTTACGTATTTCATATTGTATGAAAAACATTGATATGAGCTGTACCTAGAACGGTACAAGATGATATCAGTACAAGCCCAGGATCAGAACCATGGCAACTGTCAAGTTGGTCCTTAAGTATTTAAGAAATACTAAAGGATATATTCCTCAAGAATGAGGAAGAATTAAAGTGACGCAATGGAAGCGTAAATGTATTAGATTATGAATCTAATATAGTATCCATCATTGGATGTCTCTTCATTGTGAATGAAGAGATAATAGGATATCTCTTTATTATGACTAAAGAGATATTTGGGTGGAAACATTACAAGTAATGACTTTAGTGTGTTCTACCATGAATGCAAAATATATATCGCCATATAGAAGTTTACAACAATGTTGTTTGGATGGGAAAGTTCATTTATGAACTCTCTATTCGGTTCCAACCAGAAAGTGTCTCTAGTGTACAGACACTACGACACTAATGGGGCGATAGCTCAAGCCAGGGAATCAAGGTCTCATCAAGATCCGAACTCAAGTGAGAGACTGAACCACATGATTGAGAATCATGTATAATGGTGACGTCGTTATTCTCAAGGTTGCTTCTATGGATAACATATAGATATCCATTGTCTAGGCCTACTACTCAGCCATTTTTGAAATGAATTCAGAAGAGGTATCATCACTGATAACCAAGTTGATTGGCTCTAGTGCAAGTGGGAGATTGTTGGAAATGTGCCCTACAACCAATCATATGATGATACTTTACGGACATTTCACATGTTAAACTAATCTAGTTTAATATAAAGGGCAAAGATTATTGTTTCAAGCTGTCTCATATAAATGTTATGTGCTTAAACGATAAGTCCAAGGAATATGCTATTAGGAGAATGTAATCTAAAGAAGTTAGATTCATGAGACCATTCTCTTTTGTATACATATCCTAAATGTTCCTGATCATAGGATTGCCAATTGGGCATTGACAGTCCGTTAAGATCAGTACGTGCTATGTCTTCTCTTAGGGAGAGTGACATGTCTCGAGTCATTGGTGTGAATGACACCAAGACAAGCATGTAGGTGCTCGATAGAGAATGAGTCCACTGAACGCGATCAACGAGGAGTTCTCATATTCATGTCATATGAGAACTCATGGTTGGGATAATGCAAAGTAGTCATTTGACCTGAGGCATCACAGTTGTCTTGTGGTTAGGTCCTTGATCTTTGACTATGTCAAAGTCACTCCGTCAGAGGGTGTCCACGGCATAGTTGGGGTTAAGCCACTTAGCCATGGAGGCAAGTGAATGCGCAACAAGGGATCTCTAACCTTCAAACTGTTTGAGGGAGAATACTCTATGATATGATTGAGAATCTCTGGCCAGAGTATGAATGAGATTTAGGAAGTCGTTCCAAATCACATTCAAGGTAATCATATAAGTATATGAATCACATTGGATAGTAGACATGAATAAACTATCAAACCAAACAATGTGGTCAAGAGTATTGTATTAGAGAAAGACCGTATTGCATTATAATCCTAAACTGAATAGGTTCTCCACCTCTTCTGATTAGCTTGGGTTGCCATGATACACTGCTAGGTGTCACTCATGGTTTGTGGAAGCCTTAAAGATGTATAATCATTTAAGGGAGAATTGAAAGTATGTTTCAATTCACAATCGATCGTTAAGAGTAACAATCGCCCACTGCCTCGCTAAAAGGAACCTAATGGATCGCACACCGTGTAAGGTAATGATTGAAGGATATAATGAAGATGAGTAAGGACAATTAAATAGTTTAATTGTATGTGGCAAGGATTAATTAAAAGTTAATTAATCTAGAACGAAAGGTTCGTTTTAGGCCTTAAGTTAATTTTGGGTTTCGGGACACAAAAGGGTTTTGGTCCACAAGGCACATAAGGTTTAAGTTGTGTGACAACTAAAACAAAATGGGCAATTAACCCACTAACAATAGGGAGGCCGGCCATGATTAGAGAGGGAGTGGGTTTTGGACTTATTACAAGTTTGCCACTCCAATGAAGGGAGGTATAAATATGACTTTATAGCTTTTTCTTCATTAGGGTTTTCTTTGAGGAAAGATGAGAGTTTTTGGCTCTCTCTTTCTCTCTAGGGAGGCCGGCCACCATGGGGGAGTTTACTAGCATCTAACTCCTCCATGGCCACTCATCTTCTTCCTCAACCATCCTTGGTGTCGAAACTTAGAGGTCTCTAACTTTGGTGACTTTTGGAGAAACCTATTCTTCCATCCACATCCAAGAAGGCATGGATCCAAGAAGCAAAGTTCTTCCACCTTCATCCATGGAGCCAAGGAGCAAGGTGACAAAGGAAGAAGGCCCTCACATGGGTGATTAACCTTTGCTAAGCAAAGAGGTACTTTAAAGGTATAAAGTTTCTCAACTCTTTTTCTTAGATCTTGAGTTGAGTCTTGGTTCACCATTTCAACTAGGCTTTGAATTTCATGGGTAATGTTTTTGTTTTGAGTGCATACAAGCATGATTCCGCCTTTAATTGTTAATTGCATGCCATAGATGTTGCTCAAATGAACATGTTTTTCACAAATTTTCCTTCAGAGCCTTGAAGTGAGATTGCTGTGAGGACCTTGGTATCAGTTTTCCATCTTTGGTGAACTTAGGCTTAAGTTCAGGATGGAATTCCCAACATTTCTCTTCTATATGCCTGATAGCATCACAATATTTGCACTTTAGGTGTGTGTTTCTGCCCTTGTACACCTTGACTTCTAAGTGCCAAGAATTTGAGGCATATGCTTGAGACTCCATCAATCTTGAACTGTGTTCAGCATTCATCACCTTCTTTCGTGCTTCTTCTCGTTGAATAGTAGCACAAACATTTTTAAAATTGGGCAACTCTTGACTCATTAGGATGTGACTTCTTAGATCTTCATACGCAGAGCTTAAACTCCCTAACAACCGATAAATTTTGTCTTCCTCAGCACGTTTTAGGAGAATGACAGGATCTGTGGTATGTGGAAGATAAACATCCAACTCATTCCACATGGTTTTTAGACTCCCAAGATGTTGAACAAAAGCTTCCCTCCTTGCTGAATACTTGCAATGCCTTTCTCCAATTGGAACACTCGAGCACAGTTGTTTTGATTTCCATACAGTCTTGCAAGGCCGTCCACAGGTCTTGAGAGGAATAGGAGTAACTGAAAATCTCATTAACATGTTTTTCCATGGTGTTGAGAAGCAAAGACATAACAAGTTGATCCTTGCACATCCATGCATCATACATGGGAGATGAACTGTCTGGAACTTCCACGCTTCCATTTACAAATCCTAATTTTCCTTTTCCACCGAGAGCTAGAGAAACAGCTAGCGACCAAGGCAGGTAATTGAATTCGTTTGGTAAAACTGAACATAAACGTTGATTGGAGTTAACCTCAATATCTGAAACATTTGAGGAAAGAACATGAGGAAAATCATGTGAATTCCCCCCCCCCCCAAAAAGATTCACAGAACTTTCGTTAGCCATAGTTCAGGCTTTGAAGAAACAATTCGCAGCAGAATAATGGCAGAGACAGGTTACAGAAGAACCTGCTCTGATACCATGTTGATTTTCTGATTTAATTTGGAATATATTTTCATGAGTAACAATGTACAAGGAAAAAAGTATAAATAGAAGAAAAAATGAGAGAGGGAAGGTTACAAGAAACCAACCGAGAAACCCTAGTGACCGGATAAACCTATGCTTAATCTAATCCTTAAAGCAAGTAGATTACACCAAATCCGAGGCTATGAAACTAATCAGTCAACTCACTTCAATTAAGGGAAGATGATTACTTTACACTTTGAGACAATGATGACCACCTTGATATCTAGGATTTGGTGGCTCAAGGCCATGTGACCGCAAGCATGTGACTGCAAGTCACATGGATGTATGGATGTATGGATGTATGGATGTATACTTCAACACTTTTGCATGTGCCTTCATGATTTCTCAGCAGATAGTCCTTGGATTTCCAAGGAGCGTTAGAACTCACTTCTCAACCTTCATCAACCTGCTAGATGATGCTTCTCCAAGAACACACCAACCTGCCGGACAATGATGCTGCCATATATCTCAGGAACCTGCTGTTGCTCAGCCCGATTACATGATCATTGGCGACGTGCTATGCGAGAGGAATATGATGCTGTGATGAATAACCAAACATGGTCTCTCGTTCCATACTCTCCATCCATGAACATTGTGGGTTGTAAATGGGTATGTAAAGTCAAGAGAAAGGCTGCTAGATCTCTTGATCAACATAAAGCACGTTTGGTGGCGAAAGGTTTAATCAACAAGAAGGCTTGGACTATGAAGAAACGTGTAGTCCCGTTGTCAAACCTGCCACAATCTGCATTGTCCTTTCCTTGGCTATATCTATGGGTTGGACTCTTCAACAACTCGACTTGCACAACGCATTTTTTAATGGAATCTTCAAGAAGTTTATATGAAGCAACCACATAGGTTCCTTAATCCTCTTCGGCCCAAATATGTCTGTAAGTTGCATAAGACATTATTACTTTAGTCTAAAGAAAGGTTTGGAATTGGTACTGTACAAATGAATAGTGTTTCAATCCGAATTTCAGATTAATTACAACCATGCCATTGACCTTTCTGTTGGTTTTGGGTCAGCAGCCCGGCCCTCAGCCAGTCCTAAATGTGTTCGTTTTGCCTGGGAAGCCCAGTCCCTAGTGAGGCCCAAATTATTCAACTAAATTTTTGCCCATCTAATATTACAGTCCAATGGTGGGGATGGTCTATTACGAAGGGCAATTTTGTCCTCTCCGTTTTGGGCGAGATAGGGGGTCACCGGGTAGGTATCATTTGTTGTTGTTCAATTAGGGTTTCGGGGAGGGTCTGCGAGAGAGAGAGAGAGAGATAGATAGATAGATAGATAGATAGATAGATAGATAGGTAGATAGAGGGAGAGAGACATAGAGACAGAGGCACACAGAAAGAGCGAGGGGGATGGGTATGGGTCTCGACACTATTGCTACAGATGAGAGGGTCTGTATGGTCAGAGAATACCATATGGGTTGTCAGGATTTCAAGGAGATGGGGTATGGGTCATCAACAAACCCTACTAAGGGTGGGGTGTGCCAGATCTTGCGCTGCATGCCTCAAATCCAAATATAAGTTCCTTTTTAAAATTGTCTTATTTAATGGTGCCTTATATTTTCTAATTGTTTAGTATGTTAGGTCCGGTTTTGGGGGATTTGTGATTTTATAGAGAGAGATGGATAGGGAGATAGAGATTGACAGAAAGAGGAGAAAGCATGGTTGTGTGCATTTTTTGGGTTAATTAATGGGTTAATGCGCAGGGTCAGTGAGGAGAGTAACAGAGGGGTGTATGAGAGGGTATGGGTTTTCACTTTTTTGCTCTGATTCAACAGGTTATGCACTGTTTGAAAATCATTGTTTATTGTTTTGTTTTCCGTTTGCTTTGTTAAAACCATATTTCGAATTTTTTGGTTTCACTATGCTCATTTATGTGCTTCTTGATAATTTCCTGGTGTTTGCTTTTCATCCCTCTGTTGGTAGATTTTTTTTTCCCCATTTCTTGGTTCCTTATGTATTCTTTGGTACAAATCTGTCTAATTTTTGGCTGTGTGATGATCCTTGCAAGTGAGCTATATGAACATTGTTTTGAAACACAGAGCTTCATCCCCTCGAATTTGCAATTCATAGCAGCAGGTTCATCCTCACCCTTTCACTATTATCTGCTTAAAGTGAAACATTTCTATTATGGCCTTGGTTGCTTGACATTTTTAGGTATATAATTTGCTATTTTTTTTTTGGTTTCTTTAGTTAGATGTAATGTCACCCAACATAGTATAATAGACGGAATCACCATCTCTATTCTCTTCAAGATAATTTATTTCGTAACCCAACTTGGCAAATGATATAGTTTTTTGAAGAGAGAAAGCAGGCTTTGTTTGCAGTAGTATGTATAAGTCAGGTCTCTTATTTTTCTGTAAATGAATAGACTTAATGCAATCCTCGGTCAAATCATTTATCACATTCAGACAAGTTCCCAATTATTTTGCATATGAAGAAGACCATCTTCACCAACACCAGATTTATCTGCAAACTGATTTTTTATTACCCCAAACTTATTAATCAAGAAGCCACTGTTTTAATAAAATTTGGCATAATCTTTAAAATGAATATAGAAGGAAAGAAGCAAAATAGGCCTCGAATGGATGTATATGTGTAGAAATTATGTTGGAAGGTTAGTTAAACTTAGGCTTATTCTCAAGTATAGTATAAATCCTTGGGTTATTTGGATTTCAGTATTTATCAAACTTTGCCTTGCTTGTGTATTGATCTCATAACTGTCGCTTTCGTACAACAACCCAAATATGGAAGTTGTGAAGCTTTTTTCCCCTAAAATTTTGGTCTTTTTGTTTTTGTATGTTGGTTTAAAACAAATAAAAAATTTTCGTATTGTTATTTTGCTTTTGTTCCTAAACAATGACAATTTTTTATTATGAAATGGTTGTCACCTTATTATTTGTTCATGTGCCAGTGCAAGTTATGATGGTGCTCATTGCTCTAGGAAAATTGGGAGGGGAAATTTTCATATGCTTTGTGGAATCTTTGATGCAATTAGAATTTTAAATTTGACTCCTCCCATTAGTTCTTTTTCTTTCTGATAAATTCTGTTGTGATCTACGTGTGTTGCTGATGAAAGAAGATAAAGGTTTAGCCATGATCCTTAATGGTCCCTGAAACTCATGGGTACTTTCACTTGTTATGCATACGGTGATAATTGTGGCTGACGCTGTTATGATTCATAACTAGGCAATTTCCTCTCATATTTCCTTTGGTTGGGTTACCCTTGGTAGAGCACGGTTAAACTTTGGGGAGGCTGATAGTTCCATTCAAAGTTTCGACAGAGCATTAGCCATCAAGGTATTATTTCACCTTTCAAGAAATTATAATCTGTACTTCTCAAAGCTTCTTACGCTGTTTTTTGATGCATCTTTGAGCCACTGACCTTAGGTGGAGTCTGATACTGTAATATTATGTACTAATCTAATAAACCTTACAGCTTATTCGTCTTCGTCATGAGTAAAATAACATGACAGAAAGGAGCAGTAACCGGCTCACCCATTCCCTTGATGATCATTATAATCTTCATTTTCTTAGTCTCCTTTATGCCCTCCTCATCGAGAAAGTTCTCAAACCTGTTCATGTGTATTGTTAAGTTGCTAATTTATAAATTAACCTGGTGTGATTCTGTGCTTGAAGTCAGGCATATGTTTAGACTTCCAAATTGATGCCTTAGTAGCTTCAGTGCTTGCCTTAAAATTACTATAGGCTTAACTGTTTCAGTTCAAATGTATGAAGGTTTTTTCCAAGGCATTTGTGATAGACCGCTGTACTTTAATCTTCTCCCAGGTCCCCAATTACAACAAAAATCAGGATTGCATAAATATTAAGAACACAATGAAACTGAAAAAATTATATGGTTCTAAAGTGATATAAACCGTAAATGGAGAAAATACTGGTGCATGTATTGGTGCATCAGAAGTACAAATTACGAAGATCCAGCTGAAAAGAGTATACAAGATAGGGAATTGGTATGCTGCTTTGTCTCTGTGTTGGATTTTTATGTTTATGTTCTGCTGCTAAGTAGATTTTATAGTGTTCTAAATCTGTTTTGAAAATGTGCTTAAAGATTGGACATGTTATTGTGCATTAGGTATTTAGTGATTGAATATTAGGTATTTAGTTTGAATTGATTTGGATGTGGTTTATTGAATTGAAATTTGGATATGTGCTAATTTGAATTGGATATGTTGAAACTTTATATATATCTCAAAAGAAAATAAAAGGAATTCATTCCACATACAGTCTGTTCAGGCAGTAATTTCGCTGGGAATGATCCCTGGCTCGAGCACACAGCTCCCCGCGGAGTTGGCACTTTGGTTAGTTGTCAGACTCTTGTTTATCCGGATGCTGCAATAGAAGAAAAAAGTTAGTCCTGAAAGGTGCCTTTGTGAGGCCTTAGGTGTAGGCCTTGAGGCTCACAATCAGAACTAGCTAAATGGGAGACGTGCCACTGCCATCTCTGTATGGAAGATGTAAAATGAGTGTATTTAAGCCGATTACTTGCGCCCCAAGTTATTTGGACTTCTTGTTATCAAAGGATTGTCGTAGATGGGTTAAGTCTACTTTAAGTTCTTTTCTATGCCTTGAGATCAAGGACTTTTGCTTATCTTGTATGCTTAAAAGGATGAAAGTTCAGATCTGGCTAAGTCATCAGTTTAATCCTGATTTAATCCTCTTTATAATGGCAGAATCACTTAAATGGACCATATCAGAGAACTAATGGAACTTTGGGTCAACATAAGACTGGAACTGACTTGAGTATATACTAGCAAAGAGATTCGGGCAAGGTTTCACCTTGTCAGGCAAGGTTACATGTCTCGCGGTCTCTTATCCTCGTAGTTACAAAAGATTAAATACTAAAAGGAATGGCCAATGAAGAGTTTACACAAGGAAAATCGATACTACAACATTTAGGAATGGGTAGTAGAGCTTTTACATAGACATAGGATGTCTTTCTAGGAGGGAACTACAGCTAAAAGGGTGCAGAATCTGGGCAGAGCTCGACTTTCTGGGTCTTTGGCTAGACTGAGAGGCAAGTTGTATGCTTGTTTATTTGATTGGTTAAGTGTCTTTATCTCTGGGCCCTCTTCCTCCTTTTATAGAAGAATTGGCCCCACTGTTGCATTTTACCTTTGCCTGAAAGCAGCTGGTGGTGATGAACATTTTATTTACACGTCCTGCCCTTCAGAAAGTACTTTTGGGCCGGAAGTAGGTTGATTTCCATCGGTTGTCACTTCCTGTGTAAGCAGCTAGCCTTTGCATTAATGGGGAGCCGTCAGTTGTCTTGAAATGGGTGACTTGGGCTTGGTGTTGGGCTTCAGGCAAACCAGTGCTTCTGGACCTCCTTTTTGGGCTTCTCCTTCTCTAAGCCCAAAGTTTAAATATTAGCCCAAACAGTGCCCCCTTCAATCATTGTCAAGCTTGCAAACCCGAGGCGCTGACAATGATTTAATAGCCACCGCACGCCATCTCCTCGGAACTTGTACCGTTTCAAAAGCAACCGTTGGGTTTATTGAGACACTTGCACTACCCCATGAATTTGAACCATCATACGTTCCTCCATTATAAAACTCTCTTCTTCGGCTAAATACTTTAACCAAATTGAAGCCCTTTTAATCTCCAGATTCTCTAAGAACCCCTTAGAGCCCTTAGTCTCTACCCAAATCATTCTGAATGTCCACTATGCATCGTCTTCTTAATGATGCATAGTGGAAACAACCTCAATTGCTGTTGGAAACAACCGTCTTAAGGAGCAACCAGCTCTTAAAATATCTTCAATCAGGTGCTTCACTCTTGGCTCTTGTTCCAGGAATTCCATGGTGTTGCAGGCTAGTCGAGTAATCTTACTCGCACTGGTACATTCCACTTGGGTTAATATTCGCGAGCCCAGGCCCCTCGTAGCTTCTGCTTTCTTGATCACTTCATCATCGTGGATGCAAGCTTCGGGCTCAATTATTGTGCCTCTTATTTAGCCAAAACATTTTGAAGGCGTAGAAGACTCGAAAGAGCCAAGCCAGCAAACAAAAGATGTTATGTCGAAATACCTTTAGCTGATGTTTAGGAAGAGCCGGGCAACATGTAGACCCACCATTCTAGGATAGCTGTCCTAGTTAGGGATGTAAAATTTTATTGAGCTAACTTTGATGTAACTTTCAATATTTGCTGAAATAAACAAGATTCCCTTACATAGCATTCTTTTGTATTCTTTATTTGAGACCCATATATAATGAGCACAAAAACTGCCCTCTGGATTTATGTAATATTCATGCTCCTTCAATGTAGCAATCCTTCAGATCCCATAAAGTTGGGTGATATTTCTTCAAGAATTTGACATTGATTGGGTGCTTCTGTAAGCTTCCTTCCATATCTGCTAAGTAATATCTGCCCCTACCCAACACTTGGTCAACAATGAAAGGACGTTCCCAAGTTGGGCTCCATTTTCCAAAGCCCTTGATCTGAGCTTCCAAATGAAGGATTGCCTTCCATACCAACTCCCCTTCTTTAAAAATTTTCCACGTAACCTTTTTATTGTAGGCTTGGGCAACAACTCTTTTTCCTTCCTGAATCTTATGTAGAGCATCAATTCAGCCTATATCGAGGTTTTCAATTCCTTGACACATAGCCTGAACGTACTCTTCACTGTGCAGTCTGAATTGATTTTGAATTCTGACCGAACTCACGTTAATTTCCCTAGGAATCGCAGCATCTTGCCCAAAGTCAGAGCGTAAGGGGTAGTTCCAATTGCTGTCCTTTTCGAAGTCCTGTATACCCACAACGTATCTCCCAACTTCTCATGCCATCTCTCTGGATCCCCAGCCACCATCCTTTTAATGATGCCTACCAAGACCTTATTGCTGGCCTCAGCTTGACCGTTCAATTGGGGATAGTAAGGACTAGACTGGATCATGTTTATCTTGAACTTGCTGGCAAAATCTTCTACTTCTTTTGAGATAAAAAATGGTCCGCGATCTGTGACAATTGTCTCGGACACCCCGAGCCTATGTAAGATCTTGGTTTCGATGAATTTCTTGACCGTTGTTGAAGTGATAGTTTTTACTGCTGAGGCTTCTACCCACTTGGTGAAGTAATATGTTACCACGATTATGAACGTGTGCCGTCTGCTAAAAGCTAGGTGAATTTGCCCGATGAAGTCCATCGCCCATCCTCTGAAATGCCACGGCTTGACCACAGGGTTTAAAGGTACTGAGGGCACATGTTGGAGCGGTCCATGCCTTTGACAGTCTTCACACCCTTGGGCATAAGCTTTGTAATCTTTATCTATCTCGGGCCAGAAATAATCGTATCTCCTAAGTAGCCACCTCATCTTGGTTCCTGCTTGATGTGCTCCACAGATCCTTTCATGTACTTCGGTCATTACCCTCATTGATTCTTCTTGGCCCAAGCATTTTAACATTAGTCCATCTGGAGTTTTTCTTATTAGATTTTCTTCCCACAAAACATACTTAGTCGCTTGCTGTCTATTCTTCTTACTTGTGGGGAAGGATGAATCTTTCAAATATCGAAGAACAGGTGTGCTCAAATCTTCGGTTTCCATTCCTTCAATCATTACATCTAGGCTGAATCCTCTTTCCAGGATGGAAGGGAGATCTCTTCTCTAAATTTTTATGTCTTTTTGGAACTTTCTTTCCTGAATTTGTACCCCAGAGGCCAATTGCGCCATCTCATTGGCAATCGTATTTGACCCTCTAGGGATGTAGCTGACCAATATTCATGTGCCCCAATAGCTTAATAATTGAATGGCTGCTAAATAATAATCGGCCATGGTGATGTGTCGATACTTGTATTCTCCATTTAATTGATTGATCACCAATTTTGAGTCCCCAAAAACCTCAACTTCCGTTGCCCCCAACTCTATTAGTAGTTTCTTGGTAATCTAGGAGGAATGAATAACAATGGTGGGTACCTTCGGGATCAATGATGGCAATTCCCTGGAGTGACCTAAAGGCTGAATATCCTTTTTACCTCCAGTCGAATCCACTTCTCCCTGCCCGAGAAGACTTTGCTTGGTGGAATCCATAGGTTAGCTACCTCCAGTGTTCCAGGGATGTTGACAAGCTCATCTCTCGTCTCTTGATGCTCAGCCAAGAAATCGGTTATTGCCTGTCCATTGACTGCCCTTTGGGGCACATACTGAAAACTGAATTCGGACAGTGCTAGAATCTATTTCCCAATTCTTCCCGTCAACATTGGCTTTGACAGCATATATTTGATTACGTCGGTCTTGGCAATGATGTGGATGTGGCAAGGCAACATGTAATGCCTTAGCTTGCAGGCAGTAAAGTATAAAGCTAAACATAATTTCTCCACCAGAGTATATCTTGTCTCTACCTCAGTAAGAATTCTACTAAGGTAGTATATGGCTTGTTCCTTCCCTCCTTCATTGTTTTGAGCTAGCAGGCTTCCAATCGACTTCTCTGAGGCAAAGATATAAAGCTTCAACGGCTTTCCTTGCTGAGGTGGCATAAGCACTGGCGGAGAGGCCAAGTAAGCTTTTATGCTGTCGAAGGCTTCTTGGTGGGGCGGGCCCCATTCAAACTCTTCTTTATTTTTTAATCTCAATAGAGGAGTTAGCGGCTGAATCTTGCCTGCTAAATTAGCAATGAATCTCCTCAAGAAGTTGATTTTCCTAGCAGCCTTTGAAGTTGGACATTGTTGGTGGGGCAAAGTGACTCCATTATTGCCTAAGCCTTGTTTTTATCAACTTCCACTCATCTTTGATGGACGAGGAATCCCAAAAAGTTGCATGATCTTACTCCAAAAGCATACTTCTTTGGATTCATCTTTAGCCTATGGGTCCTCATTCTCGTCAAGGCTTGTCAGGTCCATTAAGTGCTGCTCTTCAGTTTTAGATTTTACCACGATGTCATCAATATATACTTCCATGCTATGGCCGATTTGATCATGAAAAATGGCGTTCATTGCTCTTTGCTAAGTGGCACTGGCATTTTTGAGCCCGAATGGCATGACCAAATACTCATATGCTCCAACATGCTCCTAAAAGCTGTTTTATGTATATCTTCTTTGGCCACTTTTATCTGATTGTAACCAGCGTTCCCATCCATAAAAGATAGAACTTTGTGTTTAGCAACTGGATCTATGGATAGGTCTGCCATGGGCATGGGATATTCGTCTTTAAGCGTGGCTCCATTAATGTTTCTATAACCAACATAACATGTAACCGTTTTAGTTATAGCTTTTAAGATAGGCACAATGTTGGCCAACAACTCCACATATTGGCAAGCCTAAGAAATCCGGCCTTCACCAACATTTCGATCTCTTCCTTAACTTTTTCTTCAATTTCTTATGACATCCTCCGTGGTGCTTGCTTGACAGGTTTAAACCCCTCCCTAATAGACATCATGTGCTTTACCAAGGTTGGATCTAAACCTGGCATCTCGGTATAATGCCAAGCAAAACAATTTTAAATTCATGCAGAAGGTCGACAATTCTTGCCCGATCTTCGGTTTCCAACGGACCACTGATCTGTATAGGCCTCGGATCCTCCTTAGTCCCTAAATCAATGGTTTCCAAGGGGCCTTGTACTTCTGGGGATGGTTTGTCTGGCTCTGCACACAAAAATTCGACTAGTTTGGGACTGCCGCACAAGTCTTCTGGTCCGTCCAAGTCGTACACACATTCGGCCATCTAAATGGCTGCTTCTAACTATCTCCTAAAAATTTCTTCCCTGGTCACTTGGTTGCGCGAAACTTCTCCACTCCACCCTTCTTTTATCCAAGCTGAGTTCTCCCTTTCTTGATTTCTCTCTCTCCCACACACCAACAGTCTTTTTATTAAGGACCTGACTGCAACTACTTGGTCCTTCCTTTTCTGCTCTGACATTCAATGGTGTTGGGGGGCCGAGATGATATAAGGCTGATCCCATTCTTCTCTAGTAAGAGATAACCCTTGTTCCAGAAGCTTTTGGGCGGTCACCCTAGTTGGGCGGCCGTTCTTATCAGCTTCTGAACATTAGAGAATCCCAATATTGAGATTGTAGAAGTTGGCTTTTGCGATGTTGGCTGTAGGTAGGAATGGCCGTGATTCGGCATCCACCATTTCCCAAAATCCAGGTCCTACCTCTCATTCTTCATGGTAAACAGCGATTTGTTGGTGCAAGGTGGATGGCATAGAGAATGACTGATGAATCCAATCTCTACCCAATAAAGCTTCATAAGTAGAAGTGCTGTCTACGATAAAGAAAGCCAGCATGATTTGTTTTGACCCCAGATCAACCTCCAACGGTAGTATCCCGTGAGTCCGGGTGATGGCTCCTGAGAAACTAGATACTGTAAGATCCGTAGGGATAAGATCATCTTCAGTTGCTTGTAAGGCAGTATATTGACTGCAACCCCTCCATAGATCAAGACCCACTTGAAAGGTACGCCTCCCAGGTGAGCAGTTACGTATATGGGTTTAAGATGGTTGGCCATGGTCAAATTCGGGCGGACAAATACCATTTTGTCCAAGTATATTCTCTCAGGTTTCTTCCCTGACTGCTCGGGCAAGCTTGTATGGCCGGGTTCCCTTTGTCCGGCTTCTTCGATACTGACATGTGCCATCATTGGTTCTGCCGCCAAGTAATCACCTTCCATTGTGGGAGGTTGATCATTCTGGGCGTGAAACATGGCCGATAAAACATATGTCATGTTTACGCGAAACATGGCTGATAAATCTTTCTCCTTGCCCGCAATGCTATTCATAAACTCCTCCAACCAAGCCTGTGCCTCCTCAGGCAACATTAGCTCAGGCAAACCTTCTTCTTGGGTTATGCCCAAGCTTGGCATTTGTTCTGAAGCCTCGCAGATAGCATCCATCAACAATGGCACAGGTAATCCTCTATCGGGTGAAATAGTTCCAAAGCAGGTAATCATTACCATATCCTTTTGAGTTTTCCTCAAGATTTTGTATTTTCCAAGATGGGGATTTGGTGGCACATGGTCCCTTCTCTTTTATTTTTGCTGTTTGCCTTTTTTACCTCGCTTTTACTTCTCCAATGAGGTTGATTTCTTCCCTCATGAGGAATTTTTTAGGCTTTACATTTTTTGAGGTCTCCGAAATAGTGGGAATTATGCTGTCTTTGGACCCTCCTGATCATGGAGGCTCCCATCTTTTTGACATGCCTTCCATCCTTCCCGACTATATACCATCTTCGCACGAGACGGGCAAGATTCTTCTTAGTGACTGGGTTTTCAGTCATCCCTTTCATTCTGACATCTCCTCCAGCATAACCTGGCTAGGAGGACCTCACATCTATCCATCTTGGCATCTTGGCTTCCTCGTCTTCCACTTCTTCTGAAGCTTCATAGTTTCTGAATACTTCAGACAAGTTTTTAGGTTGGGAGTCCCCCCTAACCTCTAGAAGACGTTTTTTGAGGTTTCCCTCTCCGCTGCCCGCATGATGTTCACGCGGTTCCTATGTTTTTCTTCCACCATTCTCTTGATTAATTCCTGATCAATAATGGCCCCTGCTGCGGGTAACTCCAGCTTGCATTCACATTGGCATTGGTTGCATAACACTACCCCTTTGATTATGGCGGCCTTAGGTTTTTCGGGCAGCTTGATGGCTCTTTCAGTTGACCTATCACTTGGTCTTTTTTCTGCCTTTACTTCCCATGTGGCCATTCCTTTTCCTTTTTCAGCCCACATTAGGTTGATCATGTTGACTGGGTTTGTGTAAAAGGGCTAGCATTATTTGCTACATCAGCTTGTGATTCTTTTAGCGACTGCCTCATTTTTAGCCCGCCTTGCCCCCTGCTATCCAATGAAAACAACAAGGGGTCGGGCAACTCTGGCTTTTTTTCCAACAACGGCTGGGTAGCTTCGGATTCCTCCGTGTTTTTCATCTCACCCCCCTTTTCCTTAATCCCATGAAATGGAGGAATAACTGAATTTTCTACAGGGCTGGCCCTGCTTGTCATTTCTTTGGCATGGCTATTTTCTGGGGTGGAGTACTCCGGATCTAGCATTCCTTGCAGATTTAAGGAACAAAGTCTGCTTACTTCCTCATTTGTTTCTAGAGAGCTCTTTTCCATTCTCCTTAAAATAGCCATCATGGTGGCCTGTAGGTCCTCATTTGTGACCTTTCCTCTTTTTGGCATAAGAAAAAGATTACATTATAGACACACAATGCAATATGTTACCTATCTGTTTATATACATGTTATATTAATACATATAATGTTACATGTTAAACAAAGCAATAGATGCCAAGCCAAAAGTGAGAATGGGAACGACATGCCAAAATCTCGCATTTGTTTAGAGTGGTCTTGATGGAACATGGAACATATCACCAAGTGTACTAATTCAAGGTTCATTGTTCAAATTCTTAAATTAAAATTAATTTTGTCTTGACTCCAGTTCTTCATGCCTTTCTTAACTTCACATGCATATATATTGATAAAGAGCTTCAGGAAGGTCATTACTAAACATCTACAAATTTGTTAAGCCTCAAGCTTCCAATTATCAAATTACGGGTAACTACGAATTAGTAGATGTTTAGTAATGACCCTTCTGAAATGATGGATATATTGTCTATATTATTGATCAATTGAGTATGCATGAGAACTTGAAGTAATCATTGCCATAAAAAGTAGAAGTGATGACTCACACAAGGAATCAGTTATCTCATTAGTAGCTTTATTTTTATCTAAGATCGAATTTGATACCTGTAGGTATTTATAGGTTAAATCAATTGTTAAGATGGCAATTTAATCCTTTTTCAACGTCCGATATATCCATCTCCGTGTTCTGGATTTTTACTTACTTGAAATCAATAGATTCTAGGCATTTCATTTAGCAAAATGAGCAGTGGATAGTGCTAATTCATTTTTCTTACATTCACAGCAATATGGGCACTTTTCTTGGCAATATAGTGCTTAGCTTAAAATTAGAATGTGATTAAGTTGTATTGAATTTGTTCGATTAACCACTGGTCCATTTATAGTTCATTTAATCTTTCGAATTAGTAAGCTACTTTGTTGTGTCCTTTACATTTCTTGGTATGCTATTGATATGGAAAACATCATCTATCTGTTCTATTTATCGTATGTCATAAGAATCAAAGTAGACTTGGCATCCCTTTTGTGGCCTTTTTTGTGTTGGCAGATTCCATCAGATAGGTAAAATCGTATCGGCTACAAGGTGCAATGAATGCTACAGGTTACTAAGTTTCGCCATATGCCTTCATTGTGGCATTGCCCTCTCTATGACAAGTAAACATTCTAATTTCACTTTGTGGAATGATATTAAGTTGACTTATGGAATAATATAGAGTTGTGTCATGCATGAAAACTATGAATCCATTTCATCATGCATTTTTTAGTTAAATTACTATGTTTTTGTTCAATTGACTGCAACTCATGTCGCAGTTTGTTTCACAAACCTCTACGGCTAGCTTCCATACAGTATGTTACAAGTTTGAGGATATCTCTACATCTTAATTTTTGCTCTCTCTGGTTGCATCAAGTTTGTCATTTTACGTGCTACACTGCCACTTGATTTGATTATATAAATGTAAAACAAAATCCATCCATGATTTACAAATTTGTATTCGATTTTTGATGTTTTTCCAGTGTAAGGCATATGTTGCACAAGTCAGGTATGTAGGTTGCAGGGCATATATTTTACCGTCTTAACTATAGGGGCAAAATATGTGTAAACTGAAGCTTGCTTTTGTTTCTTGAGTTTCGTATGGAAACAAACCTTCTGCTTATTTTTGCCTTTGAATAGTTGTGGTTACAAAATTAGCTACTTGACCAAGTCCTCAACACTTTCTATTTTTAATTACCTGTTGAAATGGATGCCTACACTGCAAGACACATATTATGTGTGAACTAAATGTTTCTTTTGTTTCTCAAAGAAACAGAACTTTTTTGGCATTTGCCAACTCACTTTCTTCCCATTCATTGTACAATGTGTTTATATTTGAATGTATATAAAAGCAAAATTGCTTATAATTTGGTTTTAAGAAATTATTTAAGAAATTTGCAATTTTTTGGGTTTTTATATATTTTTTGGCATATAATTTGGTTTTTATATATTTTTTGGCCGTGGTCAATTAGTGATCCACAACGGTCATAGTGCGTGATGCTAGATGCCAATCTACCACGGGTTAGGTCCGTGATTATTATTTAATTGATAACATGTATTGTCCGTGGTAGAAATTTAGATTTTTTATCACGTCCAAATTACTAACGAGCACAATGTCCGTGGTGGATTGCAATCAACCATGAACATTCACCGTGATCAATGTGGGTTTTTCTTCTAGTTAATATTAATTTCATGTGTTCACATATAAGAATGACAAAATTCTATACATATGACGAGGCACCAAATCATAGTAACCGTAGATAGGGCATAACTCACATTTAAGCAAGACAACAATGAGTTAATCAAGGCACCTACGTTAAGAAACATAATGCATTTCTAGTGGCTGAAATGATAAATAATATATATAATCGGTTACCAGATAACCAGTAGCAAAGTCAACAAATACTTAGTCATAAGCAATTAAGCAGAGAAATTTGGAAAAATAACCAAAATTTAGACTCTTTATAGAGTTATAGCCACAACTTTAATTTTGTAATAATTATAACCAAACGTTGATATGAAATTACTGATATACCCTCAATGACTAAATACTTCCTCTTTTTTCCTAAACCCACCTGAATACTCGTTGTACCCGATCTCCATCCGATTCAGCTCCGAAGGAAAGTTGCGATCGAAAAGATGAGCATTTGATCATTCACTTCACAATGTCGTTTTTGCCTTTTTCTCTCCTTTCTAAATTCAATGATTGTTGAGTTGTGTTGGGTTTTCTTCCAAGTTTTTCAAATTTTTTCATTTGGGTTTTATCTCTGATTATCACTTCTGGTATTGGATAGTTGTTGTACTTGCGTTTTCATCATCATCATCTTCCTTTTATCTCCAAGATTTTCAATCTTTTATTAATTTATAATTTTGGGTGAGGAATTCTGATCAATTTTTCTAGCTGGGTGGAGAATAATTCAAGCAAAATGGGTTTGTGGCCACTTTTTGGGATGATATTATGGGCCACGTGGCCATTTGGAACCTTTTTTTTTGGGGGGGGGGGGAGAGCTAGTCTGTGTTGGTGAAAAAATTGAGGAAGGTGGGGAGACGTAATGTTCGAGTTTGCAGAACCTACATGGTGGTCACGCCAGGGAGAAAGCTTAATGTCGGCGAGGTAGCAGGGAGGAAGAATTGCGAGATTTAGGTAGACGAAGGCTTGCGGGTGGACGTTACCGACGAGTTTTTTCACGATTAAGAGGAGAAGAGGAAGTTTTTTTTAGTCATGGGTAAATTAGTAATTGTACACCAACTTTTAGTTAAAATTATCATAAACTTAGAAAAGTGGTTATTATTCTATTTAGGATCCAAATTTTGGGTATTTTTCCAAATTTCCCAATTAAGCATGCATACAACCGACAAAACATACTCATAAAGTAATTTAACTCTTTGCACACAAGCACAAGCTCAAATAACAGAAGGTAAGAAATTAATGTTTAGGTTTAAAAGATAATTGAATGATTAAGTACTTATCTGAAAGCTCCATATATATTGCAATCACACTTCCCTTCTTAAATTATCCATGCAGCTAACGTGGATAGAAATTTGCCATGTGATTGACGAGTAGTAGGAGTAGCAGCCAAAATCTACTCTTAAGATTGTTAGAAATACTGGAGATGCGGATGCTACTCCACCTACAACAAATCATATAAAATAAATATTAGCAAATCACAATTTTATCACCACAATAAACAAAATCAGATAAAATACCTATCTTTTTTTGTACGGTAGAAACCGCTTTTCGTCGATGCTTGATTAGAACAAGATTTTAGATTGAGACGTGTAAGTTCAGTCCTTGAGAGTAGATTTCGCCCCTCTATAACAATGTATCGGTGCAACAGGTTATGCGCCCTACTTTCTAGGATACAAGAACCTATGATCCTTATAAGCGTACACTGGCAATACTTGGATTGAGTGAACAGCTCGATTCTTTAATGGGTTAATCAAGTTGGAATCTTCAGAGATAAAATTTGATTAAGAGCCCCAACGTTATAACGCCTAATGCGTCAGTTTTGGTTTGCAAACAAAAATGAAATTAAAATTAAAAGAAATCATTAAGAATGATCATGACCAATGAATTGCTTTGACTAATGAGTTGTATTTTGAAATACCCAATCAGTGTCCTTCATACTCGCTATGTTCCATCGGTTCATTAGCTTGCATATAGGTTTACTAAGGGACTCTCTCGTGAGAGATTTTATTTTCCCAAGCTCAAACTCATACGTTTCGTCTCGCTTGAGGGGGGTGACGAGAATCATGGGATCTCACTTCAGCCACCAGCTCCTGAAATTATGCAGCCATCCTCAACAACAACTAATCACTCTCAAGCTCCTCGTTCATAGGGATTCCATATTATTCTAGGAGTTGACTGTATCTTATCATTAATTTGTATTGATTTGCATTTGTTATACTTTCTGTAATTAGGGTTCTAGAAGTCTACTGTTGTAAATATAAAAGACAACAATATACGATGAGAATATCACCAAGACTTTCAGCCAAACAGACTCTTATTCTTCAAAACGTTGGTCCACTTCTATAAAAATGACTGAAAACGCTTCTAAAGAAAATGTTTATGAGTTTCAAAAGTACTTAAGTACTTTGTGCAAGAAGTACATGTAGGAAGCATTTCAAGTGATTTTCCATGATTCACTTACATTTTACTAAAGATTGGTTCTAAAAATATTTGCAAAAAGTGTTTTCAGACATTTCAAAAGCAATTTCAAATGAGCTCTAAATTTATACAAAAATAGGACTAAAATAAAAAATAATAGGATAATTATCACTGTAGGTGGTATTTTGTAAGGAAATAGGGCAACTTATGGAGTCCCTTTACTTGATTGCTACCAATTTCATCAAATGCCACCTATTTGCATCGTCTTGTTCTCCTCCGCTTGTGTCCGCCTTCATCAGCCCCATTTCTTGACCCTGTTTCTCGAGCATTTCCAACGCCATTATTTGCTCTTCTTCTAGGTTGACTTCTTTCATCTTCTGAGAAGGAAGGGTTACACAAGATGAGGCAGCAGAGTCTCCGGTAGCACCATGGAGGTCAGGGCTGACGACAGAGAGATGAATCGGCAATTGAGAGGAGTTAGGAGGGACAAATGACATTGCAGAGTAAGCAAATAGAAAGATTTTCACACTCTAATTTTCTCTAGCCGCACTATTCTACTTGATCAATCCTTGATTCTCTTATAGGTTTTAGTTTTTATTTTATTTTATGTGCAACTCCAAAATGAAATTCCTCTTGAGGTTAAATTGTGAATTGTTGTTCAAAAAAAAAAAATTGTGAATTTGAAAGTCATCGAATAAAAGGCTGTGCAACAGTCTAACATTTTTTGACGATTTTCTCAAAACTGAGACTAATCTTTTGTGGTCACTTAGTACTGCGGTCTAGTAGTATTATTCTTCAATTGTAAGTGAAAGGTAAAGGTTTGATTTTCGCCAAATGCGACTTTGAAACACATTATTATCACTAGTCCAATGTAAGGCTTAGCTCACTCATTCACTCCCTTAGTGTAGATATAATCGTTTGTTAAAACAAAAAACAAAAGATTAATCTTTTGTGAATATTAGGTCAGAGTTCCAAGGCCGGTCCAATTATCCCGGAAATGGACTAGGCTCATGCCGAAAAAAAAGAGTTGAGCGGCTTGGGTGCAAGTTGAAACGTCCTAGATACCGAGACTTGAAACCAGAGTGAAATGCATGTATTGTGATGTAAAATTGGTGAATGAGAAAAGCTACAAAAATAATTGAAATAAAAAACAATTAAAAAAAAAAACTGAAAATTGGACTCTAATTTTTGGTAGTTATCAATTTTTTTTATTTCTTATTAGTTTCATTTCTTTGAAAACTAAATACTGAACTTGGTCACCAAATAACTTTTTAGTTTTTAAAAAAACTACAAATGAAATAGTTATGAAACGGCCTTTTAGCATTCATTCATCATGCATTCTGGTTTGTACATGCATAGTTAAGATGTTCAATGTTGATCTAATGTCCAAAAATGTCGATGTAGGATGGCAACCGGTTTTTGGCTTACAATCTGTTAAAGGCATTTGTTTTGGGTACACAGGGTCATAAGGTTTAAATCTTTTCATTGATATGGCAATAGAAAATAATGCCGGAGAAATTACACGATTAAGCAGACTTATTCTCCTAGGCCTTAGGGTTCAAGAAAATTGCAGTCACCCAAGATTCGATCATAATCTAACGGTAGGTGATTATTTAACTTTTTTTTGTTGTTCTTTCTCCTTCACGTTGGATTCAAATCAAATGGTGGGCTACCACATCTTTATTGGACGTTGAAATCTAGGAGAATGTGACTCTACGATTAAGGTGGGGAAGTGATTTTCCACACTATTAACCTCTTACAAACCCCTGTTTAATCATAGCCGTTGATTCTGCTTGACATACTCAATCTGATAATCATAAATAAAAGAATGTGCGTAAGAAGCTAATAAAGATGTGTGAAACTCACTTCCTTTAAGGTACTGGGTCGAATGTAGTCCTTTTTGTTTGGACAAAACTTGTCTGAACAAAACTTGTCTTTTAGACAATGGATGAAAGAGAGTCACTATCTATCCTTGTGGTTAGTGGAGAACAGCCATCTTATGCTTTGACCTTCAATGAAATCTGTTATTCTGGTCAGGGAGAAATTATCAAACGTCTAGCATGAAAGGGTGCAGAGAATGTAAAAGCCATTCATTTCCATCACGAAGATTGTCATTATTCTAATTTCTAAGGCAAATAAATCCATCATATATAGCTAAATCATAACTTGCATCGGATGACAACATTGCATAATCCACAGCAACCAAATTAAAAATGGGTTACATGGTCGGTAATATCGTTGTAGAATTAACAACAATAAGTCACGTATCTTTAGAGAATACTAATTTAAAAAGTCGCATCACTTCTTATTAGTATGGTATGTTATAATACCAGACTGCTAGTTAAAAAGTCACATACAGGCATGATTATATTTTTCTTAAGGTTGACGGGACGACACAGCGTATCAGACTATTAGATAAATAAAAACGCTACGAAAATATTAGAATGTACATGTCAATTGATCGTTGAGATTATGATCATCATGAAGGTTGAAGGGTGGAGGATGTAAAAGCCAATCATTTCCATCAATGTACGAAATGTCCAAGAAAGGAGCTGCTTCAGATTCATTCAGTTGCCTTCCATATGAAACCCTATACGTATAATTCGCACCGGACCCCATGCAATTGTACTCCCCAAATAATACTGTCCTGCATTCAAATAAATTTCTTCGGAATTAGAAGACAAAGAAAAAACGACTTGTTTGACATGGGTACACTGCCACAATGCATAACGTGTCAATAATACAAGACACACCAATGTGGCAGTGTACCATGTCATACAAGTTGCAATTTAACTTTTGGACATAAAAGCAATGAGGAAGAATTAAGCAATTAGTACTGACTGGTCTCTGGAGGGGTCTCTCCAGTCATTCCATCCATCTGAAGCAACAACATCAGACATGTATGTTTTCGAAAACACAACAGTCGCATAAGCTCCCCATGCTCGACCAAGCCACACTTTCCCACTTCCTCCAACGCTACAATTCACAAACGAAAACCCGCTCTGCTCCTGCATCGACTGCCTTCCTTGCGCCGTGATGGCTCCGCTTATCCCCGATTTGACTGCATTTGCTATGGAGTTAAGGATGCACCCCTGTTGGAACATTATGTGAAATGCCTTATAGTATCGAATGAGTGCTAATACCGTCGGATAGAATGAAATATCAGACATTAACATAAGGTGTGTGGAAGGTAATCGGGAATGTGTAGATAGTACCACCCCTATCAGACATATGAGATATTGACATGTCACGCCATTCGATGAATAAAATTTAAGAAAAAGTTTCCTTGTGATCTACCTCATATAGTGATCTAGCTTTCCCAAAAATGAAATCAATAGAGCCCTGAATGAAACATTCTCTAAAATAATGTCTCCCACGATCATCATTAAGCGTGTCTTGTGCACCATAAAAGCCACATCCATAAAATGCAGCTTGGTCTCCTGCAATTCTCAGGGCCACTGCCTGTGCTCCAATTCTTCCAGGAGCTGGCGGCGGAGCTGTGTTCTTCTCAAATAAAACCAAAGAAAATAATTCACAAACTGAAATACCACATTTAAAATTAAAATACGAAACAGTTTACATGGTCTTTACCTGAAAGCTAATGTTGTAGGCAGTGAAACAAGGAGCAAAGATGGCAACTGAAGAGCTAAAAGCAGTCCCTCCAGTAGAATTTGCAGTGTCATTCCATGCTATGATAGTGTTTAGATAACCCTGTCCTTGAATTATCAAGTTGGTCTTGTTAGCACTCACTGTCACCTTTTCCCTGCCATCATACATATTTGTCATCGTATAGTTTGTAATTTACATAAATGGGTCTTGAAATATTAATGAGATTCCATTTCGGGTTTAGGGTTTAGGGTCTTGAAATATACCTGTAAGTGCCGGAGTTGATTATGATGAGGGTTCTATTAATACTAAGATCCGGAACAGCATCAACCGCGTTTTGGACACTACTAAAATTTGAGCAACCTTTGAAGCCTACTGTCAAAACAAGGGATACATTGTATTCGGACACGAACCTAGAGTTTTTCCGTTTGGTCTGGTCACATGTATGCCTACGCTGACGGTGGTGGTGGTGCTAGACGCAATGCTTGTTAGGGTGGACAGTAAGCTCCCACCGGTTTGCTTGAAAACCCGATCAAATATGGCAAGCTTGAAGTTGTTTCGAGCACTTTCGGAAATAATGGAAGTTGGGGAAAGAAAGAGGATGAGGGGGAGACATTTAAAAGTGGAAAGGAATGCAATGGCAAAGGCTGAGAGCCAGAAGAAAAGGGTTGTTTTAGTTGTCATGGGTGAGGGTTTTGGGAATAATTAGTTGAGATTTTATTTATGTTGTTAGTTCATTACTTATGTAAAAATGGTTGTAAAGGAGGTGAGTGATGAATGGCGTGGGAGGTAAGAATTGTATGGGGCGGCTTTATATGATGTTTGCGCGTATGAAAATGATTACAAAATCTATACTTTTAACAGTGTTGGTGGTGAAGAGAGAGAGAGAGAGAGAGAGGAGGTCATGGTGGTTGGAAGATGCATACGCAAAGCTTCTGAGAGATTTTGGACATGAATCATGATGAAATGGGGGCAGATCAGGCATGTGTGTGGTGATGCAATGAGACTTGAACTTGAATTCTAATTTTATCTTTTGAAATATTGGAAGTGGTGTTTTGATTATTTTAGCAACAAATTTGGGGCGGTGGGATTCCTAGCTTCATTTGATCATGGTTACTCAAGAAAAAAGTGACTTGCAATCAATGGCATTGCCACTGCAATGTGAGAATTTCTGGTGTACAACCGCCGTTGGACCACTTGTTTGGGTGGCTACACATAACCGGAACCCGACTTTGTAATTTTATACCATCCCATGCGGTCAAATGTGTAGGCACAACAATGTTTAAAAAGGCGAAGGCGTGAGCGAGGCGTTTCATGGATAGTCCCACCTAGGCGAAATTTTTTAATATATATAATGTATAATATACATATACATATAAACTTCGTAAAATTATTCATTATCATTCAAAAGTGCACAAGTCAACAAATTTAACCAAGTTATCAAATGGGAGTTTTAACGAAACACTTCCGGTACTGTTCTAACAATCAAACAAATAGAGTCAGTTTTGTTTTTACCAAAAAAATAAAATAAAATAGTCAGTTTTGTTCAAACAAAAAACAAACAAACAAATAGAGTCTTGAGTGACTATTTATATGTATATTTTGAGTAATATTAGGGGTAAGATATGTAGTCTTAAAAAAGAGGAATAAGATAATATGATATCTCTTAAGAAAATAATATATAAGGTAAAAAACAATAAAAAGAAGGGAGATTTATATATAGAGACAAAAAATTTTACTATATTTCAAGAAGAGACAAAAACATAAGTTTTTAAACATGTCAAAGTGAGACAAAAATATAAAAAAACAACTAAAGTTCAGCCCAAAAACATAGACACAATGTTTTTAAATGTCAACCATACCCCTAAGGCTTTAAGGCTGTTAATATAACACAACCCTCACAAGTCTAACAAAATTAATATGTGCCTCAAAATCAACTCATCCTCAACTATTTCTGCAAAATCAGTTTTGAAACTATATGCAAAATCAATTTGTATCCTTTATTAGTATAATCAGTTCAACCCGTACTCGACTATTTTTGCAAAATCAATTCAACCCATCTTTGACCATTTTTGCATAATCAGTTCAATCAGTCATTGACCATTTTTGCATAATCAGTTCAACCCATCTTTGACTATTTTTGCATAATCAGTTCAACCCCTCCTCGACCATTTTTTGCAGAATAAGTTCAACCAGTCATAGACAATTTTTGCAGAATCAGTTCAACCTATCTTCAATATTTTGCAAAATCAGTTCAACCCATCATCGATATTTTTGCAAAATCAGTTCAAACCGCCCTCGACCATTTTTGCAGAATCAGTTTAACCCGTACTCGACTATTTTTGCAAAATCAATTCAAATTGTCGTCGACCATTTTTGCAGAATCAGTTCAACTCGTAACTATAAACTCACGTGAATGGTTCAATTTACCCATTATTAGAGAAAGTGGTTAAACAGGTTTTTTTTTCCCTACTAAGGCTCTTTAACCACTTACGATGCTTTATAAAGAGGGAATTGACTTCAACTTGTGTACGCATGTATCATTCCTTCCACATAAAAAATAACGATTTCTCTATTACGGAATGAAGATGTGAAGAACCTACACATCAAATTTTAAAATTCAATCAATTCAACCTCCAAAAAAAATCTAGAGGTCCTTACATTAGTTTAAAAAAAATAAAAAATAAAAAATAAAAAAAAAAAAAAAACCCTTGTGCGACAAAACATACATCGTCACGCATAGTCACTTTGTGCAACGAAATTTTGAACTTCGGCATTTGGGAGACGGAACAAAGATGTGAAGAACCTACACGTCAAATTTTAAAATTCAATCAATTCAACCTCCAAAAAAAATCTAGAGGTCCTTACATTAGTTTAAAAAAAAAAAAAAAAAAAAAAAAAAAAAAAAACCCTTGTGCGACAAAACATACATCGTCACGCATAGTCACTTTGTGCAACGAAATTTTGAACTTCGGCATTTGGGAGACGAAACAAACATCATCGCTCAAAATTACTTTGCGCGCGAAATTTTAAACTTTGTCGCGCAAAGTCTTTACAAAAATACAAAATAATATTTTAAAATCCTTTGCACGATGAAATCCAAATATTTCATCGCCTAAATCAATTTATTTTCTTTTTTTATTTAATTTTATATTATAAATTTTAAAATATAGTTATTTTCATAAGTTTTTATTATTTTTAAATAACTTTGGGGGACGAATGTCAATATTTCGTCTCCGAAACCCTATTTACTTGTTTTTTATTTAATTTTATATTTTATATTATTAAACTAATTATTTTCTTTGCGCGACGAATCAACATTGGGTTGCCTAAACCCTTATTATTTTAATTTACTTATATTTTAAATTGTAAAATAACGGTAGTTTTATATATAGAGACAAAAACTTTCACTATATTTCAAGGAACTCCACTAGTTTTTAAACATGTCAAGAAAAAACAAAAACATAAAAATAACTAAGGCACAGCCCAAAAACATGGAAACAATGCTTTAAAATATCAGTCATACCCATAAGGCTACGGGCTGTTAAAATCAGCTCAACTCGTCACCAACCATTTTTGCATAATCAGTTCAACCCGTATTCGACCATTTTTGCAGACTCAGTTCAACCCGTCCTTGATCATTTTTGCAGAATCAGTTCAACTCGTCACCGACCATTTTTGCATAATTAGTTCAAACCGTATTCGACCATTTTTGCAGACTTAGTTCAACCCGTCTTCGACCATTTTTGTAAAATCAGTATAATCATTCCTTGCAAAATCATTCAACCCACCCTCGACTATTTTTGCAGAATCAGTTCAACCCGTCTACAACTATTTTTGCAGAATCAGTTCAACCCGTGTTCAACCATTTTTTAAGAATCAGTTCAACTCATCTTTGATCACTTTTGTAGAATCAGTTCAACTTGGTCCTAGACTAATTTTGCAAAATCAGTTCAACCCGGCTTCGACCATTTTTGCTAAATCAGTTCAACCCGCTTCGACTATTTTTGCAGAATCAGTTCAGCCTACCCTCAATTATTTTTATAGAGTCAACCGTCCTCGACCAATTTTCCAGAATTAGTTCAACCCGTCTTCGATCATTTTTTCAGAATCAGTTCAACCCGTCCTTACATAATCAGTTCAACCCATCTTTGACCATTTTTGCAAAATCAGCTCGACCCGTCTTCAACCATTTTTGCATAATCAGTTTCAAAGACACATAGAATCAGTTTTGTATATTTTTTAATATATTCAGTTTATCAAGTTTTAGTAGAATTAGTTTGTTTGCTTTTCAACAAAACTACATATATGTCATCAGTTCAACCCCTCATCGACCATTTTTTTTTTTTGCATAATCAGTTTTGTATTCTTTTAATTTAGTAAAATTCAAGAAAATGGTTCAGCAAAAACCTTTTCCACGATACGTAGATCGAACATTTTAAAATCAAATAACAATTCATCTATCAAAAGCAGCAATCTAAATGTACTTGTTGCATGTAAGTAACACTAACATACTGCCCAGAACACTAAAATCATATTCTAGTGAATGCCTTCTTCCCAGTTCCAGATGAACCGGCTCTAAGTCACCTTCAACACATTATACCTCACTGTCTTTGACAATAGCCTGCACTGGCCAACACTAACATAACATCCCTCTTTCACACGGTAGCAAGATGAAACGCGAGTCAGAATATTCGAGTGCCTTTTCTCGTATCTAGAAATAAGTGAAAAATTAATTACATGTTGTTAAGAAACAGAACAAAACTCCACTTTCTCATGGTAATTTTGACTGCACCTCTAGTTTTTTTTTTTAATATAATGAAGGTACTTACGACAAACAACAATGGTTCTCGACATCTGGGCATTATGGCATATACCAAAGAGAATACCACCCTTAATGTTAGGGTTTCAAGGCATCTCTAATTAATAGTACAAGAAAACGAATTAAAACGATACTACAATCCCATTAAAAAAAAAATTACGAAGTATGATATGAGCATATTTATGCGAATTAGTTGGCTTGTTCTCGTACATTTATGTTAGTTATTTGTATTTAATTTAGTATTTTAAGCTATTTTCGTATGTTTGTAGGTTCCAAGGGGTAAAGTATCAAGAATGTGCATTTTGGAGCCTTTTGGAGCTGTTTTGGGCATGGAATGGATAGCTCATGAATGGAGCAAGGTGGATGGACGAAATTGAAGATCAAAAGAGCCTAGAAGGATGTTAGAAGTCAGTTTGGAAGCATAAAAGACACAAAATCAGCATCTCCTACAAAAGTGGCGTTTTGTCCCCTTTGTGTTCCCTCCTTGTCTCCTTTGGTGCAACAATTCCCCTTGCCATGTTTCCCTATCCTTAAACCAAGTAAAACACTTCCCTTATCCCTTTAGGATCCAGCCACACATCCCACACCACCTTTCCTTCCTTGCTTCACAAGAAAGACACAATCCCTTGCCTTCTAGGACAAAGCCGCACCTTTCCCTTTTTCTTTCCTCTTTGCCGCAAGTCCTTTACCTTTTCCCCTTAGGTTCTGATTTTAATTCTTCTTTTCCCCTAAGGTTTTGGAGTAAATAAGTTTCCTAAATAAATCCCAAACCGTGCCTTACCTATTCCCTATATATATGAACCTTTGCAGCACCCTAAACACACCATTCCACCATCCATTCACTTACCTATCCATCATTCACACAACCATTCACTCATTCACACACTTTCAGCCCAAAATCTCTCTTTGCCGCAACCTTTCACTCCCAAAAACTCACATTCCATCATCCATCCTTCACCATAACCTACCTACATCCATCCACCACCACAATTCACCACAAATCACCACCAAACACCCTTGTGCCGCAGCAAAGAAGAAGGAAGGAGACTCTTGGACGTGCTTGCCATTCAAGACGTTGGATTGTTAGAGCGTTTCTAGGTGTACTCTATTCTTTGTTTATGTTTAAGTTCAATTATCTTTGCTTTGCTGTGAACATGAGTGGCTAAAACCCTACTTAGCTAGGGGGAAGTTCGAAGCCATGAACATGCTTGAGATATGAATTGATTTCTTCCAATTGTGATTTGATAAATCATGAATGCAATTCGATTAACTGTTTTATTCATAACTTGTTCTTGTATGTCGATTAAGAGGGCCCGCTTAGTTTGCATGCTTGAATTTGATGCTAGAATATAAGGGAGTTTCACCTAATCGTTATGAACTTATATTCATGAGTAGTGAAGGTTGCTTGTCACAATCGCGTTAATTGGATTCCTGGCAAACGTATCATGCATTCATAGTTACGAATGCCTTGTCAACACTTATGATTTTCATGGAACTTAATGATCTCTAATTGTATCTCTTCTATGCATCATGTAGGGAACCGTTGGAGAATAATTTGGGTTGTCGTATGCATCATCCAATTCAATGACATAAGGAAAATCTTAGGGTTAATTAGTGCGTCACGGTTAATCTGGGGTGTTGAGGTTCATGGTTCATTGAAAAGCAATTGGAAATCGATTCATGTACAAGTGTGTCATGTGTGGAGAAGGACCCTCTAGCTAGCCCATCACCCATCCAAGTTTTCAAATTCGTTTTCAAATCTGTTTTACTTTACAAAGTCTTTGTTTTACTTTCAAATTCGTCCAAACCAAAACCCCCCTTTTACTTTCTTGTTTTAAAGTGTTTAAAATCTGTTTTGTTTGTGTTTCCAAGAGTTTTGAGTCAAACTAAAACCAATTTTCGTCCAAAACCATCTTTAGTGTTAGAATCTGTCGAAAAAGTGTTTTTAAGCCTTTTTAAGTGTTTTTAACTTGTTTTGAGTCTTGTGAACCTTTTCAAACGTTTTTTATTTTGTTTTTGTGTTTTTAGAGTCGATTAGCAATCCCTCCTAATCCCCGGTCCAGAACGATCCCTACTTATCCATACTACAATTGTCAAAAAGAGGGTTTAATTTGTGTGCTTAACTTTTATCACATCAAATTTTGGCGCCGTTGCCGGGGATTAGCAACTTTGCTAATCCCCTGTTGTTTTCTTTTTGTTTCTTTTCGTGTCTTTTGTTTTTATTTTCTGTTTTGTTTTGTTTATTTTACTTTTGATTTAGTTTTCTTTCTTTGATTTCAGGTACTAGAGAAGCAAGACATGGCAATTGCTAATATTCAAGCGCAAATAGTGAATCTTACTTCTTTGTTGTCGCAGCACATCGAAAAGACTTCAATGCAAAGTGTCCCTACATTTGATTGGCATGATCATTCAAACTCTATGTGGTGGGAACCTCAACAAGTTCAACACGAAGCATATTGGCAGCCATATGACGAGTTCTATTCTAGCCCTATGTAGCCTCCCCCGCAACAAATCCAACCAAACTCAGGTTCGTCAATAGATTGTAATCAAATTCTTGACGAACTCATTTCTTTGATGCAGGGCTCACAAACTCAAGCCAAGGAGGCTCAACACAAAGGATATTGGCAGCCATACGAGGAGTTTTATGCAACACCTATGCAGCCACCACAGCCTCCCCCGCAAGTGGCCCAAACAAATTCAGGTTCGTCGATGGATTATAATCAAATTCTTGATGTACTAACCTCTTTGGCACAGGTACAGGAAAATCAAACCAAAGAATTACAAAATCAAGCCAAGGAGTTGGGCGAATTGAAAATTCAACTTGGAGAAATCGTAGAATTCATGGGCCAAATCCAAGAACAAAGTGGCATGGAGGTTGGAGATGAACCCAAGACATCTGAATCGAGCCAAATAATGGATGAACAGCTGCTGTTTGAGGAAGAAGAGGAAGACACAGCCACGGCAAGGGAAAAACCACCCTTGCCGCAGCCCCCTAAGCCCTCTATGCCGTCCACTACAACCAAAGTGAGTCCAAATTCAATCCTTTCTGACCCCATTCCACTAAATGTGCAATTCCCTTGCAGATTTATGCAATCCAATGAAGAAGAGGGTGAGAAATGCATCTTCGAAACCTTTCAAACGATTCAAGAGAAAGAAGTGGCTGGGGAATGTCTAGAATTTGTCAAAGAAGGAATTGGAGTGGATCACAAAGCCACTGCCCTAAAAATATTCAATCTGGCCGAATGTACAATTCCTAGAACTTTTGAAATGGTGTTTGTCCTTGAGTTTTCGTCAGACCATACAAGTAAGCCACCTCCCCGAAGTTCAATTTCATTTTATACTAACAAGTTGTTAATGATTCAGGCACCTACTCTTGAGTTTAAACCGTTACCGGATCATTTCAACTACCATCCTCCATTCAAGGATAAAGGAGGAATCGTCCGGCTGGAAGACGTTAAAGCAAGCGCTTCATGGGAGGCAACCCATGCAAAGGAAGACTTAGGGAGCACTCCATTTCCAGATTTGCGTTCCTAAACCTTCCTCCTTGCTGCCTTTATCTTGCCATGTTTAATTGTTGTTTGTTTGCTTATGTTTATGTTAGTTTATGTTTGAAACATTGAGGACAATGTTTGATTTAAGTGTGGGGGGGTAAACAAGCTGTTTATGCATGATTTTCGTGGGTTTTATTCACCTATCACTTGCAATGTTGTTTCTCACTGTTTTTGTGTGTTTTAGTGTGTTTTGAGCAGTTTTTATGCATGTTGAAGAAAAAATCCGAAAATTTCTTAAAAATTTGAAAAAATTGTTTTGAAAAAGCCAAAAAGAGTTGTTTTTGTGTGTTTGTTTGTGTCTTAGGGTACCTTCCAACACGATGATGAGGATTTGGTTTTTAATTGCATGACTGTTAAGGAAAGTTGTAAACATGGATGGAAGTTTGATATACCTTTGGTTTATGCTTGGTTGTGGTTATAGCTTATGAATTCACATGTAATCACAAAGAAAAAATCAGTTTTTGTAACATGCTTGAAGGAAAGAACTCAACTTAACGCTACAACCCTGTGAGACTTGAGCCTAAACGTTCTTTGGAGAGTTAAAAATCTGTGCATTCATTGTTTTCTAAAGTCGTTGCATGATCTCATTATTCTTTGCTTGGTTACTACTTAGAAGGCGTTTCATCATTTTGTTCCAAATACTAGAACTCATATCCGTTTCATTCAAAACATGGTATTGAGTGCATAACACATAAACAAGATGAAGTTGTGTAGTGAACCAAGAGCCAAAAAGCCATCCCCCGTGCATGGTGTTTAGGTTTTAACCCCGTTGAGCCTTGTTTAGCCAATTTCTTTGTTAACCCACATCACCCTCACCTAGCCTAGATTAGGACCATCCATACCCTTGTTCTTGAAGCATAGTAAAGCATGACTTAGAGGGAATTCTTTTGAGTAAGCATGTTGCAGAAAACAAGTGTGGGGGAGTTAATTTTTGTGTATTTGTGTGCAAAAAGAGAAAATTCGTATGAAAAAGAAAAGAAAAAAAAGAAAAGTTGTGAAAGGAATGAAAAAGAGTGGAAAATATGTGAAAAAGAGCTCTAAAGTGTTGATTGTTGAAGAAAGGGTCCAAAAAGTTGAATTAGGCCCTAAGTGTTGCATGAATCTTCCCTTGTGTTTAAAAGTTGATTTCTGCATTCTAAAATGAATTCCAGGTGTCAATTTCATTACTTTGCTTGCCATTGCCTAAAGAACGTTTGTTTATCCTTACCTTTCTTTGTTAACCAATACCCCTTAAGCCCCGTTACAACCCTTAAACTTCAATCTTGTGTGTTGTGTGTTTCAATTTGTGGAGTTTGAAATTGGTATGAGCATATGGTGTCTCTGGTTCTCGCGTCTAAGTAGTAGCATTCCATTCATGAGATCATATCTAAACATGTTTAATAACTCCAGAAAATGCTTTCTTTGCTATAAACATATGTGAGTGTTCGTCTACATATTTACATCAATCTTCTCACATATAACTAGTGTAGGGTGTGTAGTCAGAAATTCTGTGTGAAAAAAAAAGAGTATCTTGTAAGGAATTGAGTGAATTCTCTAACGCATGTTACTACATTCAAATCATTGTTTTAATTGATTAAATGCGAGCTAGTAAGTGACGACTGTGATTAAGTATGTGCTCGAGCGTAAGGATGACTAAAATCTATGTGAATGATGATCTTTGATATGTCATGTGCGTTGGAAATCCCTAAGGAAAACGTTGGAAGGTTTAGATTGTGTTTTGTTTTGTTTACTTTATTTTGTTTTGTTTTGTTTCGTTTTGCTCGAGGACTAGCAAAAGCTAAGTGTGGGGGAATTTGATATGAGCATATTTATGCGAATTAGTTGGCTTGTTCTCGTACATTTATGTTAGTTATTTGTATTTAATTTAGTATTTTAAGCTATTTTCGTATGTTTGTAGGTTCCAAGGGGTAAAGTATCAAGAATGTGCATTTTGGAGCCTTTTGGAGCTGTTTTGGGCATGGAATGGATAGCTTATGAATGGAGCAAGGTGGATGGACGAAATTGAAGATCAAAAGAGCCTAGAAGGATGTTAGAAGTCAGTTTGGAAGCATAAAAGACACAAAATCAGCATCTCCTACAAAAGTGGCGTTTTGTCCCCTTTGTGTTCCCTCCTTGTCTCCTTTGGTGCAACAATTCCCCTTGCCATGTTTCCCTATCCTTAAACCAAGTAAAACACTTCCCTTATCCCTTTAGGATCCAGCCACACATCCCACACCACCTTTCCTTCCTTGCTTCACAAGAAAGACACAATCCCTTGCCTTCTAGGACAAAGCCGCACCTTTCCCTTTTTCTTTCCTCTTTGCCGCAAGTCCTTTACCTTTTCCCCTTAGGTTCTGATTTTAATTCTTCTTTTCCCCTAAGGTTTTGGAGTAAATAAGTTTCCTAAATAAATCCCAAACCGTGCCTTACCTATTCCCTATATATATGAACCTTTGCAGCACCCTAAACACACCATTCCACCATCCATTCACTTACCTATCCATCATTCACACAACCATTCACTCATTCACACACTTTCAGCCCAAAATCTCTCTTTGCCGCAACCTTTCACTCCCAAAAACTCACATTCCATCATCCATCCTTCACCATAACCTACCTACATCCATCCACCACCACAATTCACCACAAATCACCACCAAACACCCTTGTGCCGCAGCAAAGAAGAAGGAAGGAGACTCTTGGACGTGCTTGCCATTCAAGACGTTGGATTGTTAGAGCGTTTCTAGGTGTACTCTATTCTTTGTTTATGTTTAAGTTCAATTATCTTTGCTTTGCTGTGAACATGAGTGGCTAAAACCCTACTTAGCTAGGGGGAAGTTCGAAGCCATGAACATGCTTGAGATATGAATTGATTTCTTCCAATTGTGATTTGATAAATCATGAATGCAATTCGATTAACTGTTTTATTCATAACTTGTTCATGTATGTCGATTAAGAGGGCCCGCTTAGTTTGCATGCTTGAATTTGATGCTAGAATATAAGGGAGTTTCACCTAATCGTTATGAACTTATATTCATGAGTAGTGAAGGTTGCTTGTCACAATCGCGTTAATTGGATTCCTGGCAAACGTATCATGCATTCATAGTTACGAATGCCTTGTCAACACTTATGATTTTCATGGAACTTAATGATCTCTAATTGTATCTCTTTTATGCATCATGTAGGGAACCGTTGGAGAATAATTTGGGTTGTCGTATGCATCATCCAATTCAATGACATAAGGAAAATCTGAGGGTTAATTAGTGCATCACGGTTAATCTGGGGTGTTGAGGTTCATGGTTCATTGAAAAGCAATTGGAAATCGATTCATGTACAAGTGTGTCATGTGTGGAGAAGGACCCTCTAGCTAGCCCATCACCCATCCAAGTTTTCAAATTCGTTTTCAAATCTGTTTTACTTTACAAAGTCTTTGTTTTACTTTCAAATTCGTCCAAACCAAAACCCCCCTTTTACTTTCTTGTTTTAAAGTGTTTAAAATCTGTTTTGTTTGTGTTTCCAAGAGTTTTGAGTCAAACTAAAACCAATTTTCATCCAAAACCATCTTTAGTGTTAGAATCTGTCCAAAAAGTGTTTTTAAGCCTTTTTAAGTGTTTTTAACTTGTTTTGAGTCTTGTGAACCTTTTCAAACGTTTTTTATTTTGTTTTTGTGTTTTTAGAGTCGATTAGCAATCCCTCCTAATCCCCGGTCCAGAACGATCCCTACTTATCCATACTACAATTGTCAAAAAGAGGGTTTAATTTGTGTGCTTAACTTTTATCACATCAAAGTATCACAATTGTAAGATATTATTCATCATCTAGGTATCTCAACTTTAATCTCATCTTAAAAAAGAAGAAAAACTTGTAACGATTACATGATTTCAATCAAAATAGGAGTCCATGGATATAATTAAACATAGGCCAAATGCTTGACAATGCAAATAATGTAATAGAAAGTAAGAAAAATGGCACTTTACATAACAATTTAAAGCAAACAAAACCCAAAAAAAATGAATAACTACAATCGTAAAAGCAAAACAGTAAAAACACGAGATTAAAATATACCTTCGATTGCCGCACATTTGCCACTCCAACACAATCATGCCTCATGCTTGCATCTGCAGACCACAAGCACTTACAAAACCCATTTTAGCCTCTAACGCTAAGAAGTTGCAGTCAACAACAATGTGAGTGTTGCTTCCTACTCACCTCGTGTTTATATTTGCTTCGTAAAGCCAGACACCAAGTGAGACAAATATGGAGTATATATGAGAATTGTTGAATTGTAATCTTGTCTTGGTCCAAGACAATTGATCCGGCCCATACGCAAAGAAATATCCATGCACATGCTAGAGAGTTCTAGCAAATTCAAGTTGGTGGAATGCATGCATAAATATCTAAGGCTTTTTTTTGTAGAAAGATCTAGAATCTTGTAAAATTGTAAAATTGTAAAATTGTGTGGTTGTTAAGCATTCGCTAGAAAGTTCTAGCAATGTCAAAATTGGCAAACCTTGCCTATAAATAAGTGAGGCGCTAAGCTATGTGATGTAACAACCAAGAGAGCAAGTAGTGAAGTGAGAGTGCCAAGTGAGAAGTGAGAAGAAGCAACAAAGCTTCTAAGAGTGTTTGAGTGTTTCCTCTTGTACTAAGTTTGTGAGTGAATAAAAATCTTGTGTAATACTTTGAGTATTCTTTCTTTCTCTTGCCTATCAATTTCTCTAAGTAGTGAAGTCTTTTTTAAACCCCAACAAGAATATCCATCTTTATTTCTTTGGAGATTTGATTGCCAAAGATATACCTTCGATAGCCTCTCACAGGGTCTTGAATCCCAACCCAACACTCTTCCAGAAGTGACTCCTCCCTTCCCTGTCTTCTTTGAGCGGAGGAAAACCTTGGGCTATTCCAAGAAAGCCTTCTGAATTTATTCCGCCATTTTGATATGGTTCGAGGAGAGTGGTGGAAGTCGCCGTAAGCAGAGAGACTTAATCTGGATGAGCAAAAAACCCACACTTTTAACTTTTATATAAAGGGTATTTTTGTGACTTACTCTATAGAGGAAAAAATGCAATGAAGTCATCTTTGACATGTATTAAACTTTATCTCTCATTAAAATATTAAAAAAGTGTTGTCTCAATATGGAAGTAAGTACTTAAAGTATACTCTATGTGTAATTTTGTCCTAAAATAAAATTATTTTCTTTTTTACTTATAAATTTTTTTTTTAAATTTTGCGAGACGAACATATATTTCGTCGCGCAAAATCCTTAAATTTGGGCGGGCGCCAAAAATAGGATGCAGGAAATTTTATTTTTTAAATATTTTTTGAAACTTTGCGCAACTAATATTTCGTCGCACAAAGTGATACGGTTTTTAAAACGAAAATATATCCTTCACAATTTTCTCAATGTCTTTCTCTATTTCTGACCTCTCTCCAAATCTGACCCTCTCTCTTACACTCACTCCTCTCACTTAATCTCTCTTCTCTCTCTCTCTTCTCTATCCCTCACTCTCACTCTCTCATCTCTCTCTCACTATCTCCTCTAACTCTCTCGCACTCACTCCTCTCTCTCATTCTCACTCACTCTCAACTTTGCCAAAAGGTATTTTCTCCCCAAATTTTAATTTTTTTTCATTAATATGTGTTTTTGGAGTTAATTAATTGGGTTTTGGTGTAGGGTGGAGTTTGGGGTATGCCAATTTTAGGGGAGATTATGCCGATTTTTTTGTATTATTTTATGTTATTTTTTGGTTATTTGACCATGTTTGTTTTGTTTGTAACGAATCATCGAGACTTTGACGGCGAAAATTGAGGATTAGGACGCTATTGGACCATATCCCCCGCCACTACCACCATATTAGACTTGTATTAGGATTTTATTATTGTACTTTGTTAATTTATGTGTACATTTTTAATATAATATATAGGATCAATTACAATTTACCACCTCGGGTTTGAGGTCTATTGCAACCTCATACAACATCTTCAAAACATTTTACTTTTATACCTCATGTACTATTTTATTTCAAAATAATATCTCCGTTACATTTTTCATCCATTAATCTGTTAAGAGCTAACGTTGCTGTCACATTTATGCAACGTGGCTGCCACATTTATGCCATGTGGCTAAACACTTAATAAAAAATTAAAAATATTAAAATAATTAATTAAAATTAAAAAAATAATAATAATAATAATAAAACCCAGAAACCCATTCCCATCGATCTCTCTGCAACTCCAACCCTCTCTTCCTCTATCTTCACCTCCCTCCCATGGCCAATTCACCCCAACCCCACCACTGACCCAAAAGCATATCAACACAAAATCCATACCTCCCCTCCCATTTCCTCCCATTCATCCACCCACCACCGCTATAAACCGCCCAAAAAACACCACCATGTCGATGTCAGTGTCCATGGATTCCTCCAATTAAACAACGTGAAGAATTTTTCTTCACCAAAACCCCAGAAGGACCAACAGATCTCACACCTTCGTCCATCTAAATCAACCACCTGAAACCAAAAAACCCTAATTTTCAAAACCCTGCCCCTAATTTTTCAAAACCCTGTCGTCCAATTGAAAGGGCAAAGGAAGATTTCACAAAAACCTTACCTCGCCGGAGAGTTTGAGGGTGGGGGAGAGGGAGAAGAAGAAAGTGGAGGAGAGGGAGAAGGTGGGATGGGGGGTTGCGGGGGAGGTAGGGGGTGGAGGAGAGAGGGTGGGTCACGAAGGGAGCGAGGGGGGGATGATTTATGGGTTTGATTGTTTCTTTGTTTTTTTTAATAGGATAAATATTATAATATTTAAAATGCATAATTTTTTTTTTGCTGCGTGACACAAATTTGGCAGCCACGTCAGCACAAATGTGGATCCCATATTTGCCACATCATCACTTAACGGTTTACTTAACAGATTTTCTAACGGATGTATGAAATTGAAATATTTTAAAGATGTTGCAAGGAATTGAAATCGACTCCAAACATAAGGGGGTAAAATGTAATTTACCCTAATATATATTATGAATAATTTGATCACTATTTTTCATATGTAATTTTATTTTGTGTGAGATCCCACATCGACCAACGGAGAGTGGGTGATGTTCCTTATATGTACATGCTCCCCTCCCTATAGCACGAGGCCTTTTGGGAACTTACTGGCTTCAAATTCCATCGGAACTCCGAAGTTAAGCGAGTTTGGGTGAGAGCATTCCTAGGATGGGTGACCCACTGGGAAGTTCTCGTGTGAGTTTCCAGAAACAAAACCGTGAGGGAATGGTAAGTCCAAAGCGGACAATATCGTGCTACGACAGAGTCGAGACTGGGATATGACATAATGGTATCAGAGCCACTCTGCTGTTCGGTACAGATGTGCCAGCGAGGACACCGAGTTCCCCTTAAGTGGGGTGGATTGTGAGATCCCACATCGACCAACGGAGAGAGGGTGATGTGCCTTATATATATGTACATGTTCCCCTCCCTAAAGCACGAGACCTTTTGGAAACTCACTGGCTTCGGATTCCATTGGAACTCCAAAGTTAAGCGAGTCTGGGCGACAACATTCCTGTGATGAGTGACCCACTGGGAAGTTCTCATGTGAGTTCCCAGAAACAAAACCGTGAGGGAATGGTAAGTCCAAAGCGGACAATATCGTGCTACGACGGAGTCGAGACTGGGATATGACATAATGGTATCAAAGCCACTCTGCTGTTCGGTACAGATGTGTCAGCGAGGACACCGAGTTCCCCTTAAGTAGGGTGGATTGTGAGATCCCACATCGACCAATGGAGAGAGGGTGATGTGCCTTATATATATGTACATGTTCCCCTCCCTAAAGCACGAGACCTTTTGGGAACTCACTGGCTTCGGATTCCATTAGAACTCCAAAGTTAAGCGAGTTTGGGTGACATCATTCCTGTGATGAGTGACCCACTGTGAAGTTCTCGTGTGAGTTCCTAGAAACAAAACCGTGAGGAAATGGTAAGCCCAAAGTGGACAATATCGTGCTACGGCGGAGTCAAGACTGGGATGTGACATTTTGAATATGCCAATTTAAATTTTTTTTAAAAAAAAGATACAATTAAATTAAATAAAAAAAGTAAAAATTCGAAAATCTTGCGCTATCAAATATTTTGTCGCGCAAAAAATTACTATAATTAAATTAAAATAAGAGAAATAATAAAACAAAAATAAAATACTTTGAGCAACAAAATATTTCGTCTCGCAAACAATTAATTTCATCGTGCAAAATATTAAATTAATTTAATTTAATTTACGGTCCAGATAAAAAATGCCAATGATGTCATCCATTAACTTTTGTCTCCTTGAAATGTTTAAAATGTATTGTCTCAATAAAAAATTAAATATTGAAAGTATCATCTATGTGTAAGTTTTCCTAAAATTAAAAAGATGTTTATCTTCTTTTTTTTTTTCTTTTTCTTTTTCTTTCTGTTGGGATGTTATGAGAATAATAAAAACAAAAAGATGTTTATCTATCTATCTAAAAATAATATAAAAAATAAAAGTAATAAAAAAAAAGAGTTAGTATGGTAATAAATGTCAGCAAAGTGGAGTCTATTTAAATTTTAAAGAGAAAACAATTGTTAAAAAATGAAAAATCAGGGAGATAAACCCCTCGCCATCTATCTTGTTCATCTTCTACCTTGGGCACGGCTTTGGCATTTTACGAAAAAATAAAATAAAATACAAAGCAAAAAATTGAAAAAAACAAAACAAAAAAACACCTGGACGCCTTGAGGCGCGCTTTCGACATCTAGGCACGCGTCGGCGACGTCTTACCCCGACTCCTGGAAAATAGATGCGGAAAACCACCCCCCAGCCTTCGAGGCCGACTAGGCGCACCCCAAGACAAGTCTTTTAAAACATTAAGGCACAACCAAAACCCTACTCTGTAATTTTATGAGTCTGTTCCGCCCGTGCTCCCACACAGAGCGACCATGAGGCCATTTGTACGCAATAAAGAAGAGGATTTTCTCCCCCTTTCCCTCCCCTCCTACTTGAACGGTTATGATTAAGCCACATCGTCTTATATTAATTTTTTTGTAGAGATAATAATACAAAAAGCAAAGTATGAGAGAAGGGGAGGAAAGGAAATAGAAATAAGATGGAAAAAAAAACCCTACTCCTACAATACCAACTTCCCCTCTTGCAATCTAGGATTTCTTGGTATTAGTAGTTGAACAAATTTATCACCTTCATATCGTTGAGAGAAATTTAGATTATTAAGAAATATATTGGTAACGACATATTACTTGAAAAATTTATATATTTTTAGTGCCTTACTACGCTAAATTATCTATACTCTTATTAAGAAAACTCTCCTCATCAACTTTTTTTCCTATTTTGGCCCTCACTTTTGATGCACACTATTGACAAAAAGAAGGGCAAAATAATAATTTTGTACCTTTTGACAAAATGACCATTATATCCTTATTTTTCCTATTGTACCCTCTTTTTTAGAAAATGACAATCATATACTTATTTTTCCAATTTTACCCTCACTTTAAATACACAATATTTACATAAGGAGGACAAAACAGTAATTACACAATTATTAAGAGAAATTGTACACACACAAAAAATATGTGCTCTCTGCAAATAAAATTTAAGAAAGGAGGAAGAGTTTGAACCAAGATGAAGTAGGTTGAACAGAAAGCCCCAACCACCAGAGCAATCCGACCAAAATTGCACAGAAAGAAGAGAAAATATACGAGAGAAGATTACCAAAGGCATGCAGAATGTGTATTATAGAAATCTAGCTATTAAGATGATGTTCAATAACAAAAAAATGTTGATATGAACAGCAGAGGCTTGACAATTCCAATTCATAAAATTTTACAAACATGAACTGGAAACAAAAAGCTTGCTAATAAAAGATCAGAAAACAAAAATTGAAAAATCTCCCATCGCTCTCCCCTTCCCTCATGTGCTTACAACCCGGCACTCGGGAACCCTTTTGTGTAGCATGGACGTTCCTTTGAATGTCACCATTTGGTAGCAGGTTCTTCGGTAGGTGGTGAGCTGCAGCACGAGGGACGCAACCGTAAGTACCGGGGCACAAGAAAAGGTACGACTAGAATTGAGGCATCAATTAGACACATTTAAACATACCTGCTCCGGCTTCATTTTTGTAAAACCAAATTTATCGGTCCATATGGATTCTGCTTCTTCCGCAGCCGGCAGCACAATACTTTTCACATTCAAGAAAGCTAGCAGCTTTTCAATGCAGGAGAACAATAGTTGGAAGTAGCCCTGTGAAGTTAGGTGATTAAAGTTAAACCATATCAAATTGAAAACTGCAGTGATCCCGTTGTGGGTGGCATAATGAAAACTACCAATAATTAAATATTGTATCACAAAACCGCCAAGGAAAAAAGAAAAGCAGGGCAAAAAAATACAACTTTATATCTATATAGTCTCACCTTGCCATGGTTACCATTACTAGTGGCGACCAAAGGAAGTTCAGCAACTTCATGACCAAAAACACGTATAATTCCAGCTGATACCACAGTTGAGCTGCAAGAACAGACAAGTTCTATCAATTATACTACACGGAAGCAAGTCCACGACCAGAAATCAAAAGAATTCTTACTTGACCATCAGTATTGCACAGTACATATTCCCAAATTCTTGGCTCCTAACATTCCTTCTGAGAGAGAGAAGAAAGTAATGTTAGAAAAGATGGACATGTAAGACTCTCAAAAATGAACCAACTACAACATAAGGTATAACATATCCTTATGCTTACCCATAAACCATGGCGGGAATAAGGTCTCGCCCAGATTCTGCATCAACTATAGGATCAAAGCAATCCTGAGACACAAATATTGGAGAATTTCAATTAGTCATGATGATTGCTCCACTTGTGTGTAACAAATGCCTCAATATGCTTTTCTTTAATGCAAGAAATGATAAATAATAAAAAATAACCCTAGTGCATAAAAGCATAGTGCACTGTAAAATTCTTGTCTATCAAAATCAACATTTCAGTCATACAAAAGGGGGAAAAAGAAAATCACTGTAACAAACAAACACCAACTGCATCAAGTGGGTCCTAAAGAAGTCATCTTGTTCAAGGGGATTGTGCTGCCTATGTGCAATTGTAACCAAAGAATTTCCGTTTTTTTTTTTTTCGTTTTTGCTTTCAAAAGAATTATAGCTAGTTATCAAACAATGCAGAAACTAGACTTCTTTCAGTTCATTACTTTTTTTCCATTAATTATAACAAATCGTCTAAGATATTCAGTTATCACAGAATTTTCCAGAAGGAAAATGTGGAGGGACATGCTAACAGAAAGGTTATTAAATAAAGACATAGGAAATTCTAAGAACATGACTAAACTAATGGATATTGAATCATGAAAATACAATTGAACGAAAAATAAAAATTATATGAACAGCCCTCCAGAAGATAGTGAAAAACTGGAACGATCATAAATTGTTGTAGGCAAGCACAACGTTTTCAAAGCAGAGAGGGCAGCACTTACATGGAAGATAGCAACAGCCTTTGAAAGTAAAAAACGACATTCCTGAGAAGCAATTTTGCCACTAATAAGTCTCCATCTCACATCAAACCCACTGACAGTCTCCAAACCGTTTGCCTCCATCTTCTTCTTTATAACATCCAAATGAGAGTCGGGAAGCTTCTCAGCTCCTCTAGTCAGCAACCTTTGCAAAATAGAATGAATTCTACTGCAGTCTGCGCAACAAAACCACTTCCCCTTTGGCAATTCCTGTTAAACAAGTGACGTCAACAGTCTAAACTGAAAATTAATTTGCAAGGCCACAGGATAAGGAAGATTTTGCTGATGTGAGTTGTCAAATATGTCCTTCAATTAAGTACTCACCTTTAAATTTGCCATTTTATGTTTCTTCAAACAGCCAACATGATATTCCTTCTCACACTGGTACACAATAAGAGAAGAGTACCATTTGGACATTTAGATAGAAGCAAAAGTAGCATTTCATGTAAAATGCACTTCAAATGCACCAACTATGGCATGAAAAAGAAGAAAATACCTGATCACAAAGTATAATAGTTCGTGGACCAAATCCTGATTTGCTAAAATCATAACCTCTGCATACAGAACCAACAATAAAATGAAAGCAACATAAAGAGAAGTATATTGACAGCTATCCCCCACAACTGCATCAGGAATATGTCTAAGAACATAGAATTCAACAAAATAGGTTTCTGACATTACCTACATAAAACGCATCCAGTTAGTTCAGCTTCTATGTCTTTGACAATACGAATGCATCTTTGGGTTATCTGTTCTATAGGATCAATTCCATCAATCCTTCCAGCAGCGACAGCATTTTCATTATGTTCCACAAACTTTTCTCTTTGAAACATATTTTGACAAAACTTACAGTACCAGTCACCACGAGGAACACTTGGTAGAGAAGCACAGTCTGCAGGAGGCAAAATATTCACACAAAAACTAATTTAAGGCAAACACAGTTGCAGAAATGTACCAGATAAAGAACTCAATGAGTGTTTTCAGATACAATGCATATCTCCAATAACTGAAATGCAAGATTCAAACTACAAATGAAATGAATTTCAATTTACCCCATTTACAAAAACTCAATATTCTATACAGACAACACACGAATCAAACAAATTCTAAGCAAATTCTGTCTCCACATCATGAACTTGAAATATAATTAACCAAAGGTTACAAATAAAGCAACTGCCCTTTTTAGTTCATAGATTCAGTGTAACAACTTGATCTCATCCATTCAAATAGCATATCCTATTGAGCTTATAGAGAAAATGAAATGTCTTAATTTAAAACGAAAACAAAATTGAACTAGCTTTACAGTCAATTAGTAGGAAATTAACAATTTTTTATCGTTCTCCAAAAAAAAAAAAAAAAAAAAAAAAAAAAACAAGAAATCTTTGTTTCACCTCTGTGGAAGGCCCTAGGGCATCCATCACAAAGCACAAGATTCCCACCATCGGCACAAATGATGCACAAGTCATCATTATCCTTGGCTGCATATTTCCGACCTCTTGACAAAGATATAGCCAACTCGTGGAGAGACACTCCGTTAGATGTGTAAATGTATGCATAGCTGCCAAAAATAAAAATAAAAGACAACCATAGAATTATCAAGTGTTTAAGGTAAATTGTGACATAGTTAGCCACTGAATATCTCACAAAAGCTTACGGTTTCCTGCGTGTGGCCCAACCTGCATGGGCCTCAAACTGTGACGGGCTGACCTGCAGATTTTAGATAATAAAAAGGTTAAAGGCTCCAACACAGTTCAAGTACAGTGAACTCCAAATGCTAGCACACAAACCTCACTGTTGCAGCAACAACAAAATATTCCAAATCCTTTCTTGTAACCAACTAGCAATTTCTGTCCAACAGAATAAATTATTATATTTCAATAAGCCTATATATGGCATGTAAAAATGACCAATCTTTTTCTAAACGACCTGTCCGCGTGCATAATAAGCTACTTCTGTTCCGTCAGGCAATCCACCTTCCTCGAAAACCAACTTATGCAGCCGCTGATCTCTTTAGAAAGATACACCAAAGAATAAAGAGATTATTCACATGTCAAAAATGAAACTGAATACTTCATCCAGGATTATGCTCCCCAAAATCATAAACTTTTTAATAATAATCAAAAGGAGGGGAAACCTACTTTGTTGTAATCCTCCACTGACTTTTCTTCTGCGAAGAAAAATACACTGAAGAAGTACTGGGGGACCTTGAGATCAGAATTGATTTTGAAGATCTGTAAAAAAATGATGAAGTACATACAGATAATGTTTGTATATTATTTATTTATCAAGACAATTCACATATCGAATAGGTTTCTGGAAAGAATCAGTTTTCATGGATTGCTTTTAAAAAAGATTTCTAGTTGTAAATTCAAAGGAAACCTAAGTAGATACCAACTTTGGTGTTATCTTCCATCCACTCTTATAATCTGAACTCTCTGGAGAAGAACTTTTTGAGGGATCCGAGATCAAAACTGGTGTTGATGACCTGCAATGAAGGTAGAAGCATAAAAAGGGAAGGAAAAGAACCTTCTAAAATCTCAACCAAAACTATGTCCCTTCAATGATCCAGCTGTTATTTAGAACAAAATAGTCATTTAGGTTGGTTAATTTAGTGCTTCATAACTTATCCATCCAATATATGCACTAACAATACAACAAAAGGATATGGGACGCCATCAAAGAAAGTGACTTACTTTCTTGTATTCAACTGGGTCTTCTTTTTCAGTGACAAATAGAGTGGAGCACTCTTGGGGCATTTTGACACTGCATTTTTCAGGGGAGTTGAGATTGCACTTCTCAAGGGTTTTGAGATTACACTTTTCGAGGACTTTGAGATTGCACTTTTCAGGGACTTTGAGATTGCACTTTTCCGGGACTTTGAGATTGCACTCTTGGAGGACTTTGAGATTGAAACAGGTATCAAAGATCTGAGAGAATACAGATGCAAGAACATATGAAATGTTATTTGCATATCTATATAACAAAAACTGAAAGGACACAACAGCTAAGCAACATTCTTATACTTTACATATGATTTCAGAAATATAGTATTGTGACTTATGATATAATGTCCTCAGACTTTGTAATCCCGACAAATGTGAAAACACCGGAGCTGATCCATGTATAATGGCCCAAATATTAGATCCAACAAACACATTAGACTTTTTTTAAGATTCTTTCAATCGGAAAATATCATGATAGATTGTTAAACAATAAATTTGAGCCTCTTGAGTGCACCCAATGGAACTACGGTTTTTCAGAAACAGTTAGCAAACTAGAGTCTCAAAATCTCAGAAAGAATACAGCCAATTCCCACCCTAGGACTAAGTAAACACATATTGTCAAACTAATACCTATGAAACAGTAACGGCAGTAATATGTTACTATCAACTTCCTTATAGACAGCAAACATGAATCATTTGAATCTATGAAACAAAAGCATAACATACACTACACTGAGTTTAGCAATGTCCCAATACAGTCCTAGAAGGGTTAAAAACAGCAAAATATAATACTACCTAATCATTGACCTTATAGAACGAAAAAAAAAATTTGACACTGATATCTTGATGCTTAAGAGACAAGGTGCAGATAAGATTCCCACTCACATAAAATTACGAAACCTTTTCTTTTTATAGCCAATGTCCCAATACAGTCCTAGAAGGGTTAAAAACAGCAAAATATATTACATCATACACTTGCTAATTAAGGGGAAATCAAAGGCTACAATCTGGAAAACCAAAATCAACATATTCCAGAGCATAAGTTGACAAAATGACAAAGTTGAATGAGGTAGCTCGTCAAGATACCGTACCTGAGACTGTTGCCTATCTCATGAGTTAGGCTGCACTCAGGCTGCTTCGGCTCCATGCAAGAATAGCAAAGAGATCCATCACCCAGAGCACAGTATGGAGGAAAAGACACTAGAAATGATAGGGAAAAATAGCAATAAGAAAACTTTTAGAAAATCTCTATAATCAATACGATTAAAATTTCTTAATGCAAAAGAATATTGACTAGATACAAAAACGAAAAACAAAAAACAAAAAAAAACAACTCACCACTACACTTTTTACAAGTAAAATACTTCTCCATGGGTGAAGAACTGATGAACTTCTGAATTGTTGTTTCCAATGTATGCAAAGAAGCATTTCTGCACGACTTCAAAAGATCAAGCAGACTCCTTCCATTCTCAAAACAAATATACTGTGCTGCTCGTCTGTATGTTTTACAAGCATGAATCTCAAATTGGGACGGTGGAATAACCTACATTGATTGGGAAAAAAAGTTAAATACACAAACCAAATCCCAAAACAGTTTATAGCATGCTAAACCATATTAGGGTAACAAACATTACTCACTCTGCCGCCGTTGCACAGTATGCATGAACACAAAATTCCACCATCCTTTATTGTGCCCCGCAGACCGAATGCCTAAATTATAATGTGCCACTTTTAGCTCATGACATATCTTAAACGTATTGAATATGCATATATATGAACTTGGAATTAAATCTACCTTCTTGCTGCCCATGTAAATCACTTGCACCCCATCAACCAAGCCAGTGTCAAAGAGCTCTTTGACTGTTGTAGGTTTCCTGTCCACCACAATCTTCTTTGACATTTTCAATTCTAGCTTATTCTTCAGTGGCGATGTCAGCATGCTGACTCCAACAGCATCTTCCCCGTCTATATTTGAAATCACTTCAACAGGCACAGACCCTGATGCATTTTCCACAGTAGGCTCAAACTTGGGTCTCAATGCTGATCGAGTAAACCGCCTCAACGCCCTGCCTTTCATATCAGTTTCCCCCTCATGATAATTGGGCTCATCTTTAACTACAATTTCAACCAAGTCTGCTTCCATATCGTGCTCCTCACACGAAGGCCCTGACCGCTCACTGCCACCCTCATGTCTACATCTGGGTATCTCCAAATTGCAATTTGACTCATCTTTAACTAAACATTCAACTAATTGATGAGAAGGGGTTTCCTCAATTCTCAGCTTCTCCGAGCCCTTCTGCCCATTTATCTCCGCCCCCTCCGAAATCCCATTACCGCCATTGATCCGAGCCCTTCTCTCTCGGGTATAAACAATCACACCATTCACAACCGAACCCTTACACCTCTTACGATTAAGTCTCTCATAAACAACACACGGACTCGTCTGGGACTCGGCCTGAGTCCCAGCCACTGAATCAGCGAGCGGAGTCTGGCCCTCCAAAACACAAGCCAATTCCCGCTTCATGCCGGTTCAGTCCCACAAATCGTCCCCAAATTCTGCAAAACCCTCCAAAAAAATCGCACACAAAATCAAACAAAATTTCGAAACCCAATTACTAAAACCCTAAAAATCTAGAGTCCAAAACAAAAATTGGGGGAGGAAGACTGTACCGGATATATCAGATGACGGCCATGGAAGTGAAATCGGTTCGAACTGCGACTCTGAGATGGCTAAGAAATGTGAGAGATTGAGATCGGATGGATATAAATTAGAGTTTATGAGGGACTTTCACTTCCTGTTTGTGCAAATTCGAATGGAGATTTGATAGGAGGGAGGCGGAGAGGGCCACGATATCGCCGTTATTGGGGAAGGTGAACTGACTCGACTGTCAGCGAGGAGAGAGAGGAGAGAGAATCAGATAGACAGCAGTCGCATGATAGGAAGGGTGGGTAATGGTGGGATCCGTAAATAAGTTCAGTGAACAGGTGAAACGACCAAAACACCATCACTCCTAGTTAGGGATGGGCAATGGTTATGGCGGGCGGGTAACCGCGGTTATTTATCCATAATCGTTTATTCTCATACCCGCATAACCGTTTACCCGTTGGGTAATTGCCTAAACGGTTATAACCATACCCATAACCGTTTATAAACGGTTAACCATACTCATAACCGTGTACCCATTTAACCGTAACCGTTTAATACCCGTTTACCCATTTATCCTTTTTTAACCCGTTTATCCTTTCTTTTTTTACCATTTACTCATTTTCACCCGTCTACGTGTTTTTTTAACAACTTGAAAATTAAAAAAGAAAAATTTGTCATAATTTTCTTTTTCTAACAATTAAACATCATTATAGGTACATTCATCATACATTTTTGCATTTTAATTTTTTAAGTCCTTATATCATTCCAATAATTGAAATAATAGTTTACAGACGATATTTTTAACTGTTAACAATAAAGGTAATATAAAATTGGCTAAGTATTCTTGGGCTACGAAAATTATTAAAAGACAGTAATCTTTGGTTATTTAACTCGGAATGTAAAGTATTAACATAATATATATATATATATAATGGACCATGAAATCATGCACTATAGTCAATAACATTGATATAAGTTTTGTCCGATAGGGAATATAGTTTGTGTTAATTTTACATATATAAAATAAATGGGTAAACGGTTACCCGTTTATAACCGCGGTTAATACCCATAACCGCCCATTTAAATTTCGCGGGTAAACGGTTATACCCATAACCATTTATTTATCTAAACGGTTACCCATAACCGTAACCGTTTAATTTAAACGGACAGGTAACCGCGGTTATCCATAACCAATGGGTATTTGCCCATCCCTACTCCTAGTTATCACGCCAACCCACAAAAAGTCAAGAGTTTATATTTCACTGTAAATTAACTAACGAGTCCCAATGCACCGGAAAATATTAGAGCCGTACATGACTTGGTTGCTATATGCAAAGTCATATTTGATTTTGAATATAACTCTGGAGTTAAGGGTGTGTCTCCACGTTAAAATATGCAAAAGTTATGGAGTATTTATTATAAATAGTCAAAATTTAACACTCAATTTCATGAATATCACTTTTTCTAAAAATTTATAAATATAACAGAAAACTTAAAATCCAAAACCATGTACATAGAAGTGCTTCACTGCTTCCCGAGAATTCTTAGGACCTCAGTGTAAACCCTAATGTCGTCGGTGACAATCCCCACAACCACAGCAAACTTGTTGTCCTTTCCTTGCATATACTTAATCAACCTCGAGAGAGAAAGTGGTGCCTTGTTGACTTTGCTCATGAACAAACATCATCAAGGTGACATGATTCGAACCTATGGCCCTCTGTACCCGAAACAGAAGATGGCCGGGCTGTTCCATTCTCAAACCATTTAGCTAGGGGCGTCACCTCACTCTTTCTTCTTTTTTTCGGTATGCGGTATGCCTCTCCACAAGCAAGGAGCTTTAGATCCATCTTGAAAAGTTCTAAAGAACGACTGCATTCAACTTGCTTCTAGTCCTCCGGACAAGAAAACGGTACAACTGGCGAGAAGCTTGAGATAGATATCATCGGACCTGGGCGTAGTGCGCTTCATCTTCTTACTCTTACCTTCTGCCACAAGATTGATCCCCATTATTGCTGCTAGCGTTGAAGCTCGGTTGCTCGGGACGCCGCTTCGAAAGCGTTAGGCCTTTATCTGGCCAATTCATTGAACAAATATGGATCATGTACTTCCATATGGTTGAGCCAATGATGAAGACAGTTGCTCCCACGGGCTTGTACCCATGAGAAGGGCTTTTATTGGTACCTTCATTGTTGGCAGCAATTTTTGCTGGTCGTGGGTACGACAAGGAAGTTGGGAACAATGATATGGTTGAGAGCTGTGCATATCTTATTGCTTATGGTCCTTGGTTCTTTACTTTATGTTTATTTGGTTTTAATTTTGAGGGTATTTAAGTCTATTTAAGTGGATTTTTTGTTCTTTTTGAAAGATTTTCTAAAAAATGACATTTATGAAATTTAGTGTTAAATTTTGGTTATTATCGATAAAAACTCAAAGTTATACTTGACTCTAGAATTGGTGGTGTAATCTCTCTCTAATCCATAAGAGCTAGGTAAAGTTCAAATTTAACCCCCTATGCTTTGAAAATATTGTAACTTGCACCATAACATTTGAAGTCAAGTACGACTTTGTTTTACAAACAATATCCTTAGTGGGTTAGGAGGAGAATCGATGGAGTTTAAACCTGTATCATAGTGCATAAGCATGGTTTCTTTTTTTGCCATTACGGCATGCGTCATCTGCAAGTCAAATATGACTTTATAATTGTAACTTTTGCCTTTGCAATTGTAAATTACCTTAGTAGACTTGGCAATATTGCACATGACTTGTCGACATGAAACAAAGTATTTGGAATGAGTAGATTCCGGTTGAAACAGATGAACCGCTTACTATCAGCCATAAATATTCGTTTCGATCCGTTAAGAACATTTATTATACATATCTAGGGGTAGATTTGTTTGCCAAATTATCATATCAATCGAATTGTCAACCATACCATACCAATTTTATGCCAAATTTTTTGTGCCAATAAATAATGGCACGGTATTGTACTGAATTGAAATTTTATGGCACGATATTGGAATTCGATACCATTATTGATGGTATTACCGTACCATCCTGAAAAAATATAAATACATGTTATATAAATTATATATATATATATAACAATTCAATAATAAACGGTATTCAACTTTAATTCTTGTTCTAATTGTTAATAATATGTTTTCTTTATTTGTAATGTAGGCTTGACACAAGCTCAACCTCAACCTTCTACAAGTTCAAATTCAATGCCTCTTCCAAATGATTCTTCTACATCTCAAGTAAGAAGAATTGATCAATGAATTTTTATTTTTTGAAGTTTAGATCCACTTGGAATTTTCATTTGGTTTGAAATTTTAACTTCTGTTTGGATTGTAAACTTAACTTCCATTTTTGGTTTGTAACATTAATTTCCATCATGAATTTTGACGCATCATTTGACTTATTATTATGTGTGTGAATTGTAAATAATGAATAATCAATGAATTTGGGCTATAATATATAAGATAAAAGGCACCAAAAAAAAAAATCTTGCCCTTGAATTGGGTAGAAAAACAAAATCAGGTTTTGGCCCCAAACAAAGTGGCAATTACCATTACCATATCATGTCAACCGAATTATTTGGCATACCAAAATTCGATTCACAGATAATGCCAACTGGCATACCAAAATTCGATATACCGAAAGTTTGGTACAGTACCGGTAATAGACTTTGTCATATCAAAAATTTGGTATAATAATTGGTATGAGAGTTTTGGTACGGTAACCATACCAAACCTACCCCTATACATATCTCCCTAGGTTTTCTTCTTAAATGCAAAAACAACTTTCTCTCCCTCCTTTGAATTCGAACCACCCATCATTACTATCATTTATTTTTGTAACAGAAGAATAAAAATTGAATTTTTTTAAGGAGAGAAATAGAATTAGTGAGATAAATAGTTTGTTATTAGGGTGGAGGGGAATCAATCGAGATTGAATCCGCATAAGATGCATACGCATGATTGTGTTTCTGTCACTATGATAAAACGCCACTTGATTTTGTTTAAAAATCTATTTATCTTTTTTATTATTATTATTATTAAGGAAAGGAGAATGAGTTTGAAACTACTACAATAATTTAGGGTTGAGAAGCTTTGAATTCAGGATACATGAGTAGAAACCCATCTTATCCACTAGACTACATACATCTATTTATCTTGTAACTATATTTGATAAATAGATTGAGCATTTGTTCTTTTGAGTTGTAAATTTATTGATACTTTTTTAGACTTGCAATTATTTTTTAAATTCATAAACAAACTACAATCTGTTTCAACTTATAGATTTTTTTTTCAATCTAGTGGTAGTTACATTCTTATTTCAATAAATTTGTTTCAAGAGCCTAACTTTTAGATCTCAAAAAGTTATTATTCTATAGTGCATGATTAGAAAATTACCACGAGATTTTTGAACGACTCCACTCAAAGTTGTTTGGAAGCATATGCTCCTATCAACTTTATACAGGACTCACAAAAGAAGTACTTTGATCTTAATAGACGGGGGAGGGCGAAGAAGCTAGGACATAAGGGTGGAGTTCAAGAGAGTAGAATGCGTTTAGGAACGTGGAATATAGGAACCTTAACGGGAAAATCTATGGAAGTAGTGGAAGTTATGGTGAGTAGAAGGATAAATATTATGTGCCTACAAGAAACCAAGTGGGTTGGTCTTAAGGCAAAGGATCTAGAAAACTCAGGTTTTAAACTTTGGTATTCAGGCACAAATAGAACGAGAAACGGTGTTGGCATCATCGTGGACAAGACCTTGACACAAGATGGTGTAGGTGTCAAGAGGGCAGGAGATAGAATTATGGCAATCAAGATTGTAATAGGACAAGAACTCATCATTGTGATTAGTGCGTACGCACCTCAAGTAGGATTGGATACGAGTGTGAAGGAGAAATTTTGGGAAGATCTTGGAGACTTGGTGCAAGGAATTGCTCAGACGGAGAAGGTATTTATAGGAGGAGATTTAAATGGACACGTGGGCAAGGAGACAGGCACCTATGGAGGTTTTCATGGTGGCCATGGTTTTGGGTAGAGAAACGAGGATGGGGAAGTCATCTTGGATTTTGCAATGGCATATGATCTCTTCATAGCCAACACCTTCTTTAAGAAAAGAGAAGAACATGTGATCACCTACAAGAGTGGGTCGTCAAAAACACAAATAGATTTTCACCTAATGAGGAAGGGGGATCATATAACTTGCAAGGATTGCAAAGTTATACCGGGAGAGAGCTTGGCTAACCAACATCACTTGTTGGTGATGGATGTGCATATCAAAAGAGAGAGAAAAAAGAACAAGACCTTGAAGTGCCCAAGGACTAGATGGTGGAATCTAAAAGGAGAAAAACAAGCCATTTTCAAAGAGAAAGTAATCACCCAATGCGTGTGGGATAAGAGGGGGAAGCTAGCCAAATGTGGGATTTCATGGCTAGTTGTATCCGAAAAGTAGCAAAAGAGGTATTATGAGAGGCCAAGGAAGAACCACCTTTATAAACCACCACATGTGGCAAGGCGAAGCCACAAAATCTGACTCGTCAAACGGTGCTCCGGCCACCCTTTTCAATTTTCCGGCGAATCGGCAAAGCGATGGTCGATGCCACCACTTGGACTTTGTGGCCCATCATCCCAGGAGAAAATCTCAACCAACCTTGACCCCGTTGGACCACCGTAGAAGATGGATCGACGCCGGGAAGCTTAAGGCACCCGCCGGCTTTGTGGGCAAAATTGACCATCTTCCGTCTACTTTTGGACTTTGTGGCAGGTATGAAAGTTGTTCCTCTCATTGAGTTCTTCATTTCTGTGAAATTTGAGAATTTTTAGAAATAGTGAAATTTTCCGGCGAACCGTGGCGGTCAGCCACCACGTGCGGCGGCGCATGGGACCCCATATGACATTCCTAGGCTAATTTGGATGCCCTAATTCCATATTTGACATCCGTTTAGTGAAATTACAATGTTTTAATGTAGTTTCGAAGTTGACCACCTAGTTGGCCGTCACAGGTCTGTGCATGAATTGACGATCCGACCGTTGGATCGTCACCAAACCTTGATACCTTATAGTACGTAATATTTAAGGATATTATGAACTGACGGATCGGGAATCTGAAGTACGGATCTTCTCAAATTGGAATTGTTAGTTCATAAAATAAAGTGTTAACCTCTACTTGAATTTGCAATTGGCAGAGATCCAACCGTTGGATCGTAATGAAACTTTAGTATGTTGTTCTACAAGCTTAATGTGTATTTATGGAAGTTACGGATCAGAAAGTCGAGGTACGGATCTTCCGGATCGAATTACTTAGGGTTGTACCTTTGACTGACGGTTGACTTTTAGTCAATGGGTTTCAAATCATTCTAGAAAATCATTGGGGACGTGTTTTATGTCAGCTGCATGTTCTATCGATAAGAATCCTGAGTTGCGATTTGATATTTATTCAGGGCGACGTTTGTTCGTGACGTCTTGATATTCGTGCTAGGGAGTTGTAGCGCGGACTCCAAGTGAGTGGGCAGTTTATTTTATACCTATACATATTTATAGTTTCCCTAAATGCGTATTTACTTCACTTTTATGCTTATATTGCCAAGGATCGTTATTGTGATATTAATTGTGATAAATGCTGCTATATGGTTGGGATATTATTGTCATGACATTCATACATATTTGTACATGCTCATCTTGTTGCACCCCCGTGTTAGTACTCTGCCTAGGGCCAGGGCCAGTCCTTCACGTGTATGTTCACATCCGCACCATTCGCTCGCCTTGGATCCAAGTTAGGTGTCAGTCATGTCGGGTAGATTGCATTAGGCAATCTGACTTGTATGTGACCGTGCTTCTGCACTAGTCTTCACATGATCGTAGTACTAGAGCGTATTGATTACACCCAATCCTGTCAGGTAGAATTGCATTAAGCAATTCCGACTCGTGTGCTAGCATAGATTGATGAGCAATTGATTATACTTGATTATCACATGATTATTATTGTGGCATTTGATATATCATGACTTGGCATATTTCTGGTTATATTGCTGTTGTATTTTTATTACATACTTACGTAGTATGTTTTACGGAAACTATACTTGTTTTACGGCGAATGGTTAGTATATTTGAAAATAAAGGTTTTCTTATAAACATTGTTTTGCTGACCCGCTCAACTTTGTTTTTCGCCCCTCCAAGTTTAGTAGTTGTGCTTACGTGTAAACGAGGGTTCTGGCAAATCTCAGGAGATGGTTACCATCAATGGTATAACGCTTATCCTATTTATTATACTGTCTTATGCTTTGACATCACATGTGAAATGGGTGCAATCCTACTCACCCACGCACTCTTTTGTTTAGAAACTTTTAGGTTTAAATTTAGGGAGTTTTAACGAAAAGCCCGCGGTACTGTTCACTTTAACGAAAAACCACATTTTTACACTAAAAAGTCAAACCTGGTACTATTCACTTTACCCTTTATTTTGTCCTTATCGCTAAAACTAAAAGTTTTCAAGCCCTTTTCATTAGTTTTCCTTTAAATTTATTCACATTCTTTTTCCACTACACTACACTTTATGGTTTCGTCACCCTCCAGGTGTTGGCCAGCACAACTCAGTTAGGAGTCCAAGTGGACTTTCCGGGTCGGGGTGTGTCAATGACTCATTAAGATAACAAGTCAACACAATAAATAGAAACGTTTTGTGAAGTCTAGAGTATTGTGATTGATATTCACTAATCTTTTTCTTTTGGAAAACTAATGAAAACAACCAAAAATTGGGCCATTTTACTATTAAGGACAAAAAAAAATTATAATGCCTCATTTATCATTGGACATAAAAGTTAAAACCTTCCTCACACTAAAGTAAGTGGTCCAATACAAATAAAAAAGGAAAATTGCCAAAAACGACTCATTTTTTAATCTTATGACTGAAATAAAGGCCATGCACAAAAGTAAAATGAGAAAAATACCCACATATAAAATGTAAAAACTCACAGGTGATGACGTCATTTTTTTATTTCGAAGATAGAGTTGTGAGCTCTGAGTTTTAGAGTTGGCTCAGATCTGTGAGCATATCATATGCATGTCATGTAATGCAGGGAGTTCGATGGAAAAACTAGGCTCTTCTCCTTCCTCACCAAACTCTTATTGTACCAGACTTTCTTCTTCACTTCCCATCCTTCTCCTCTTCCCCCTCCCCCACCTCCCTTTGAATCAACATCCCATATGGATTAATCTTTATAGGAACAAATTACGTCTTCGAAAAACAACCCATCTGGATTCACACTTTTACGAAGAAAAGGGAAAATTAAGAAAGAGATAGAGAGAGATGAGAGAGATGAGCAAAACCAATTTTTTCCTTGCTCAATGTTTGGAATTCACCCAATCAAAAATTTGTACTACCAAAAACCCAAAAATTGGGGAACGTCAAATCCAAGAGCTCTCGCAGCCACCGGAGATCAACAACGATAGTCGTCACTGCCTCTTCCGCTGTAGCCAAACCCTCCCTTCCTTAAACGTATCGACCAATTCTCCGCCTTCAAAACTCACCCTCACCCCAATCAGTACAAGTACTGCCCTCAGGCTCTCAAGATCTTCAAAGGAAAGCTCCAGATACATGACCATATCAACCAAGAGTTCGCTCAGCTACATGTCTTTGCTCTCCTGGTTTTTGTCAATTTCCCACTATAGAAAGAGTAGGGAGAGGGAGAGAAATAAAAAAATAGAAGGAATTAACCCATTTATATATGAGGGCAATTAGGTCAATTCAAGGTGTAGGAAAAATCATATTTCTATTCTATTGTTGTATATGGCGGGTACAGGCTCTGAGCATATTTGAAAAATCATATTTCAATCCTAAGATTAAGAAAATGAGTCATTTTTGGCAATTTCCCAATAAACAAAGACATGCAGCAAGTGTGATCCCTGAAAAAGCAGAAGGCACTTAATGACAATTTTCCATCTTCACGTTCAGAAACAGCTAATAGGGACGACCATTTTAAGAAACTATGACATTGACAATCACTTTTAGAAATAGTTGTAAATAATTATGTACTTTTTAAAAGCATGTTTGTAAGATAATGGATCAATTTGTGTATATAAGAAAGCATTGTCTTCTTCATTAGATGACACCACAAGTCATAGAAACTCAATGCATCCAAAGAAAAGAAACCTCCAGCCTCCAAAGCTTTCTAGCATCCTTTGTAAAGACTCATTTTTGTAAATTTCCACCCTTTTGTATGTCAATAATAGGGTAAGTGTACATATTCAAGCAATTCTCCAGTCTTAAGTAAGTTTTTCTCTTTTTCTTAGTGTGTTTGTTTATTTAGACTTCTTGTCCAAAACAGGAAAACATCATTATAGTTATATTATTATATTGCTAAATTGACGATCATACTTTGTTTGAGTACACTGTTATAGTTGAATGTTTGCCCACAAATAACTGGACATTAACGGAGGTGCTTCTGAGCTCAGCACATCTGAGTGCAACCTTTGTGGCCTTATACCTCCATTGTGAGTGGCTGACCTGTTGAAACATGTCAAGCTTCATGCGCAAGATTTTATGTCTGGTTGTTATAATGGTCATCCAACTATTTTCCATAGCGAAGAAAATCCTCAAGCAAATAGTATTGTAGATCTTATTATTAGTCAAGATGAAAATAATAAGGATTATAATTTATTAAATTAGTTATTAAATTATTTTTAGAAAAAAATCTATAAAAACTATTAGACACAATTTAGATAATATTATATCTCAATTAGAAGATAATAACAAAAATAATAAGAGATATTTAGTAAGAAAGAAATAAAAGTGCTCATTGATGTTATAGATAGTAAGACCAAGTAAGTAGAAATTAGATCACTAGAAATAGTTGAACTAGAAATTTAAAAAATTCTATTAGTACAAAAAGGTTTAAATGAGCATGGTAAATAAATTACAAAGATAAATTATTAGTTTAATGATTGATCCCCGAACCAATAGGAAAAATATTCAAGTTATGAAAGAAATTAATAAGTTCGATGAAGAACCAGTTGGTTTATAAATTTTTAACACATGTAGCTAAGACTAATATTCCAATTAGACAAAATAATTTAATTATCCAATTAGTTTTAAATTTAGCCAAAAAATTAGACCAAATTGAAGAGCAATAGTACAAATAAATCAAGTTCTACAAAACACATCTTCATCACTTCCACCACCTTTATTACAAAACTTGGAAAATTTAATTTGAACACAAATAATCATAGCAGAACATCTTAGATTCATCATTTTGATAATAGAAAATGGAATTCTTTAGAAGAAAACAAAAAGAAATAACTAGAGTAGAAGATATTTATCTCACTAAGGAAGAATTAAAAGAATTTAGTAGAAGCAGATTTGAGAGAGCCCTAATAAATAAATATAATTTGTATCAATTAGATAATTGAGAAGATGATGAGAGTCAAATTGTGAGTATTTGTGAAAGTGGTCATATATCTTTTGATAATTTAGATATTAACTAGGCAATGCTGCCCACGAGTTGCAGAGGGATTAAAAACTGTGTTGAAATTTGCTTGAAAAACGCAAAGATTGTCGAAGAAAACAATAAGATAAATTTAGATATACAAAACACTCTAATCATTCACTGTGGTTCATTGCTTTCAATCAATTTTCAACTTGGACCAGCATTTGTACTCAAAAGATTAGAAAATGCTGGACTATGTACATGCATAAAATATTGGCAACCTAGATTACACATTTTTGCTAGCATTTAGACAGAAAGCATTATAAAATGTTGGCTTATGTACATGCAAAAAATATTGTTCAACCTAGCTAGATAACAGATCAGGACCAGCATTTGTAGTACATGTAAAAAATATTGTCTAACCTAGATTAGAGAGAGTTATTTACATACCAAAAAATAAGAGAAACATTGTTTGATGCATATAGATTAGAGGTGCGAAAGAAACATCTGTTCAAAAGGAAGATTCAACGTTCTTTGTGCAGCAGAATGGACAGGATAAAGTTGATAATGATCTGAAATAAACAATATAAGCAAGAGTTGTTTCAAGTAAGAAGCTAGAAAAAGACAGTGAGATAACAACATTTGACAACTATTTTTCAGTTAAGGCAGAAACAGATAAAATGTTTTGAAGGAAAATTAAATGAACGATAGGGTACTAATTGAAAACAAAGCATGTGCTAAGAATCTTAATTTTCAACTGTGTAAGTTTGATAGACAGCTTATTAAAAAATTGAAAAATAAGAATAGATTTGTTGAATTTACATATAGATAAATTAAAACTTGTATAAAAACCAAGTATAAAGAGTAGTTACCTAATCTTTTTTTGAAGAACCAGAATCTGTTTTTGCAGCAGTTGGAGACGACTTATTTTTTCAATAGCTTGATAAGAACTTGGTCAAAGTCGTGCACATTTTCTGCTGAGATATCTTCTATATCACTGTTTGAAATTGGTGACAAAGATTGGCAAACATGAGTATGCAATAGTTTAAGATTTGGACATTGGTAAATTTTTTTTTATATAATTAGGAATATACTTTGTTCAGAACTGGCAAAAAGCCATCTTGTAACTGATTCCTTTTTTCTTTTGTATGACTGGGCACTTGTGTTGGGCGGTGAAGCAGAATATGAAACTGTAGTTGATGACATTGTGATGTCTTTTAGCAAGCTCTGTGGAGTTGTTGGTTCCATGGTTGAATCTTCTGAAACGTTGTAATCAAGACATCGTTTGTGTTGAACATATTTTTCCTCAAGGACCAAGTTTAGTTTGTACCTGCAAAACAAACGAATCAACCAAAAAAACCAAATCATAAATCATAAATCTCAAAAAGGCCAATGAACAAAATTTCAAAAATAGAGAACAACTTGGTACAAAAGATACACTCTTAGTTACCAAAAACCAAGCAGGACTCTTCACCTTTAAATAGAACAACAAATCAACTTGGTTGCCTCCTGTTCAACGTTTAGCCAAATTATTCAATTCAACGGTGCATAATCCCCAAATCCAAACAAAACCCCAAATTAATTTTAAAAAAATTAACATAAAACAACCCACCCCCATTCCTGTCTTCCATCCCTTTTATGCCTTTTTTATCTCCTTGTAATCTTCATTTGTGCGCACGACACACCTCCATCTCTCTCTCTACCCTCCATGTTTGCCTCACTAAATGAAAACCTCTAAATCCAATTTAATCACTCATCAAAACCCATAACACGATCTGGGTTAAAAAATTCAAACCCGTAGTTTTGAACCAAAGAAAACTGAAAAGTTAACCTTACATTGATTCAGTGCTTTCTGAGCAAACCAAGAGCCGAGAATGACGGAAAGTGGGATTTAAGAGCGACAGAACAAAAATTTGCGACCAACGGAAGCAAGGGTTTGAGAGGGAAAGAAAGTGAGGTCTGAAAGTAATAGAAAAGCAGAGACTAATATGGGAAACAAAGGTAAAAGTGGGAAGAATATAGGGGAAACACATTTTGGAAACAAAAACTTGAAACTAAAAACCAAATGGTTATCAAACGGCTCCTAAAGGAATATACATTTTGGATTTATTAAATGGAGTTTTTCAAGACCTTAAACTAAGTGAAACTAATATACAAATACAATGCATATATAGGGATTGTCCAGAGATCACTAAAAACTATATGCTTAACAATAAGGAACACAGTAAGTTAAGGGTTTAGAAGAAAAATATTATTGGAATTATTGCATACTTTTGCTTTACATGTACACTGAAAGCTCTCTGACACTTGGTTAAAAATAATATAAACTGAGCAAGTATCAGCACCAGAAACAACAGGAACAACGAAGAACATTTTCAAAGGAAACTGAGAGCAAGAGATAAGCCGAGAAGCAAATGACCAAACTTTCTTAATTTCTTCTTAAGCTATAACAATACACCACACCCGCAGCCACAAACAACAAAACCAAAAACCAAAAACAGGTTCAACTTAAATTTCTTTTTCTACCTTTAACGGAAAAGGGTTACTCATACCTTTACTTTCTTCAGTTCCAAAAGCAACCAAATGCCTGTGAATCGACTCGTTATACACCTAGACAATGAAAGTGCAGCTTCTATAAGTGAATCCATAATGTAAAACATCTTAACAGTTCAAATTAAATAAAAAAAAATTGAAAGAACTTGAGCATCATACTTAAAAGTAATAAAAAAAGGCATACCCAGATCAAAAAATTTCAGATTACATTAACAGATCATGATTTAAAAACCAATAAATTCAAGAAAATTTTAAAAAATTGAGAACGCTCTCTTCATTCATTAGAATCCCAATTCAAAACCCCTCATACCTTAAAATTTAAAGTTGGAAAATGAAAGAGGAAGGCAAGTTATGGGTGGTGTTCCTTGAGAAAGAAAAAAAAAAAATCAGAGGTTACCTCTGTTAAAAAAAAAAAAAAAAAAAAAAAAAAAAAAAAAAAAAAAAAGAGGTTAAACCGTGCCAAATTTGAATTAAAATTGTTACTGTGAAAGAAAAGGATTCATGGGTTTTTCTTGTTACCTCTGTATTTTATCACCAAGTGGAGAAACTTTAGAAACAAAAGCAGACCTCAGAACCTTTCCTAAACAAAGAAATTAGAATTTAGAAACTCCTGAGTCTGAAAACAAAACCAAATCAAACACCAAGATATACGATCCGAAGATAGAAACAAAACCCCCAAAATCACAAAAACGAAATTCGAACACAAAACCTATTTTTAAAACATAATATGCAAAACACAAAATTACCACCCAAATCGAGCGAAGAACTCACAGAAGACCACGAAGCAAATTTTGACATGTAATAGGTGTAGAAGGTACCTGTGGTGATGAGGAATAGATGATGATGATCTGGGTTTTTTCAATTGGAAAGATCTGGAGCAAAGTTGCTGGTGAAGAAATCATGGAGGAAGTACGGAGGAAGAGATGACGAAGCAAAGATTGAAGAGCACGAAGCAGAGATTGAAGAGAGCAGAGATGGAAGAAAGATGGCGAAGCTGAGTGCGGGTTCTGAAGAAAATGAAGCAGAATGGTCCAGAAAAGAAGAAAAGAGAAAGGAAGCACAGATGAATGGTCCAAACGAAATAAACAAAGCAAGCAGGGTTAAAATCGGTATCACACTGCTATATGAACAGTGTTTCAGTTCATTTTCTCTTTTAGTATATATATAATTTAGTTAAGCAAAATTTTGATCATATTATAGATAAACTTATAGAAGAGATTGATAACTTAGATGAAGACCAATATTTCGAAAACAAATATAAGACATGATTCAGTACCACACAAAATCTCAAATGAAGAAGTGAAGAAATTAATTTTAGACATACAAGTAGAACATATTTTAGAAGCAAAAGAATACAGTAGTTTATTAGAGTTAAAAATTGAATGCAATCCAGCAGAAGAAAGTGGAACATCAAGAGTAGACAGTAATCCAGGAAACACAGCTAGAATGAACCCACAATTTTTAAGACAAACAAAGAGGAGTAGGTTACATGGATGAAAATATGGTTAGTCCACATAGAAAAAGTAGAATATCATTCTTGAAAGGAATAAAGCAAATTAAGTTAGCATGTATTAAATTTAGATCATATAGATCCATAAGATTGGAAAAAACAATAGAGATATGAGAAAAAAATTGTGTGCATGTAACATTAATGTTACATTTTAGTAATTTACCAAACATGTTAGATTATTTTAAACATACTTTAGATGGTTTAGGATTTTATTATTTTCATTCATGGAAAGTACAAAATATAGAAAAGCATCGGGTAACTAAAACATATTTTAATATAGATGGTTTTGTTATTTCAATTGAACAAGAATTTTTTACCATAATAGATTAGATGACATAAGCGGGTAAGAACAAATAAGACCTATTAGAAGTGAGTAAGAATTTTTTGTTACTTTATTGACATCTCACATTTTGTTGACTTTACCCTACCTACTAAAAACACCTTATATCTACTTTTTAAATTGAAAATTGTCTTAGTACACCTCACATACTTTCTCACACTACCTCACACCCACACTCTCAATACACCCCTTTTATACTCTCTAGTTTTTACATACACGTTACATCAAACTCGCGTATTAGTCTATCTAAAAAAAAAAAAAAAAAAAAATTCCAACTATCATATTTGTGTTAAAAGTTTGAAATGACTGATACACTAAATAAACTTGCCAATTTTCTTCTATATATTATCTTATTTTTTACAATTGAGTTTCAAATGAGTGATACCCAAATTATATTCGTATGAAAATGGATAGAGTACAAATGAAATGACAATTGAATTTGACTGAAGATATTGAAGCATGTTTGATGTTTTCGAGCTGAAAAAAAAAAAAAACTGATTCTTAATTAGTGCCAGTTCATATTCTAATCGCCACTAAAACAATCAATGTAGAATGTGCAGAAAGTAATTAAAACGTCGAAGTTATCCGTGGTTGACTCACAAAACTCTTAGGGCTAAATAGTAATTTCATGTTAGAACATATAATTATATTTTTATGTGGGGTGCATTCAATAAAAACTGGGATGTTAATAATATAACAATTACAGATTTGTGATTTACAGTACATAACTGTTTATACTTCATTTTTTTTAATATTTAAGAAGAACGGGTGATTAATGATATTAATTTATATGATACTTATATGACAAAGATAAAATGATCAATAAGTGCAAAAAATGGAATGAATGGCAAAAACGTCCAAATAAAAATGATATTGCAATAGGACCTAAATTTCAACATGTATATAATATAGTTAGACAAAAGTATAGCCAAATAAAAGCAAAATGATAGATTAGGAAACAATTTTACATGAGTTGTAAAAATATAGATTTACCACAACAATATGATTGTCATAAAATAATAAGATTAGTAAGATTAGACAAAAATATTTTATTAGTGAAGATATTAAATTAGAATATTTTAAACAAGATATTATAAAGCTTAAACCATTAACTTTACCATTAGATAATAGTTAGAAAATAGTTGAAACAGATGCATTATTATTAGGATGGGCATGAATATTATAACAGAAACAACATAAGAATTCACCAAAGTCTGATGAAGAAGTTTGTAGACATGTGTTTAGGAAAATTTAGTGATATACAATCAAGATTACCAACAACAGATTTAGAAATTTTAAGAAGGCTAAATAGCCAAAATGGTCCCTGAGATATGCATAACACATCACTTTGGTCCCTGAAATTGAAATCAATAGAAATGGTCCCTGAGATTGTCCAACATCCATCATTTTGGTCCTTCCGTTAAAAACTCTTTGGGCAATTTTCAAAGCTTCGTAACTCAATCGTTTCTTAACCAAATTCGACCTATAATATATCCAAATGAAGATAGGAAAGTGTAGAACAAGGTTATACTTATTTAGAAGCCCAATGGTTTCCGGAGATGGCTGGAAAATAGTCTCAAAGTTGACTGGTCCGCAAAAAAATGGAAAACTAGGTAAACTTTAAATGTTCATAACTTCTTCAATACTCAACAAAATTGAGTGATTCAAAAAACAAAAATCATACTTCTCGATGAGACGAAGAGAATGGTACCTTTTTTGATGACTAACTCATCGTGATTTGGCCAGAAAACAGCTCGAAAGTGGCTAACTTGAAAATGGTTAGCCAACTTTGAGTCATTTTTCGGCCAAACTATGGTGAATTAGCCGTCAAGAAAGGTACCATTCACTTCTTCTTGTCGAGAAGTATGATTTTCATTTTTGAATCACTCAATTTCATTGAGTATTACAAAAGTTGTGAACGTTTAAAGTTTACCCAGTTTCCGGCGAGTTTTCCAGTTTTTCCGCAGACCAGTCAACTTTGAGGCTATTTTCCGACCATCGCTATTAATCATTAGGCTTCAAAACAGGTATAATCTTATTCTACACTTTCCTATCTTCATTTTGATATATTATAAGTTGAATTTGGTAAAGAAACGATTGAGTTACGAAGCTTTGAAATTGCCCAAAGAGTTTTTAACGGAATGACCAAAATGATGGATGGTGGACAATGTCAGGGACCATTTCTATTGATTTTTAATCTCAGGGACCAAAGTGATGTGTTATACATATCTCAGGGACCATTTTGGCTATTTAGCCTTTTAAGAATAATTAACTCACCTGAAGTATTTTCTTTATTTACATAATGAAGTATTTACAATAAGGACAAACTGTCAAAATATCGTTTCTCATTACAATAAAAAACATACTAATAAGCAAGCAGCCCGAAAATAGGTCAATTTTATTAATTTAATTACATAAATGGTTTTAAACTAATTTTTGAACATATTAATGGTAGTGATAAGACATTAGTTGGCATCTTATCAAGACTTATTCATTGAATATGAATAGAGTATCATGGACCATCATCCTCAAATAGCAAAAGACCACAACGCAAAAGAGCACCGTTCAATAGGATAATGATGCACCATGTACGTTCACCATTCAGTGGATTCCACAATAGTACGAACCGACTAACATCACCCCCAGTACCAGTCTTTAATGGTATTATAGTTGAAGGAATTAAAAATCTCACTTTGAGCTATAGGCCAATGGTATCAGGACTCATTGATGGGCATATGAGGTTAGGACATGAAAAACTAATTACAGTTTTAGAACAGGAGTTTGATAGTTTTAATTTTAATTTTTCATCAAAACCAGCATCATCTCGCTCTCTTGAAAATAGCCTTCAAACACTTTCTAGGGATCATAAGGCATTGATCACTCAATTTACTAAGATGAACCAAGAACTTCAATCCCTTGGAATGCAGAAGAAGACAAGTAATACTCTAAAATAAGAATTAAAAATTGGCATAGAATATGATCACTGTTCTAAAAATCCCCAACTAGGCGCTAGGCGGCTAGCCACCGCCCCGATTAATGTCTAGGTGTTTGAAAATTAAGAAAGGGCGCCTAGAGCTGCTGAGGCGCCAGCCTAGACCGCGTAGGCACCCCGCCTAGCCCGCCCAGACCCATTTAGGTCGCAACTCACTTAGATAGAAAATAGATGACTTCATTTTGCATTTTATTTTTTGCCAATAAATTGTAAGAAACTTGTTGCATACTTAAATGAACACACATTATATCCTTATTTCACATGTTTTCATTATATTCCAATACTTCATAATATATATGCATTCTATTTTGTAGTTTATGATGAAATTATATATATTTTAAGTATAAATAGACACTTATTTACATGAAATATGATAGATTTACTTATATCCACCTAGTTCGCCTAGGCGCCCACCTAGCGCTTAGGTGCCTAGCTCTAGCCCGCCGCCCGACTAACACGTAGCATATTTTAGAACCTTGAATATGATCAACATAAGAATAAGGAAAAAGATGTAATTTAGTCTTCTAATAGAGGACAAGAAACTAATGAGCCCATTGAAGAGAGAGAGAGATTAATACTGAGCTTTTAAAAGATACTAAAATGGAGTAGCACAACACCAAAGAGGATAGAATAACTAGCACAAAACAACAAAAACATGAAACATTTTTTAGGACCATGCCATTAGAAATAATAACCGATAATATCTTGTTGGAAGAAATCTCACAAGAAAAATTAAGAATATTGTCATTGAACATGCAATATGAAATAGGAATGAATGATATTATTACAGTCCATGCAGGAGTTGCAATTACAAATTACAATGTGCTTTCGAAATTACAGTCCATGCAGGAGTTGCAATTACAAATTACAATGTGCTTTCGATTAGGCCATCTTTGATCCAAAACTAGGAATGAATGTTATTACAAAGATATATCTATCATGTCTTTGTGATAGTATAGAGAGTTGTAGTTGTAAATCAGAGATTAGCATAGCTTTTGCCAGAATTAACATGAGAAATTACCAACCAAGGGATTTTAGTTGTAAGCATAAAGAAAAGCATAATAAAGTAGAAGTTACCCGAGTTTGTTATTAGATTTTGGTTATCTCGATAAGATTTTTACTAACCATAATTCCCAATCAAGAATGCTCCCAGTTAAGCTAAAAAAAGTAGTAGAAGATTACTCAGAAGTTTGAAAGGAAATTTGTATAAGTTTTATCAGTAGTTCTCCAAATTGGTACATACATATGCACAAGGAATAAGCAAGGCATATAACCATGATAAATAAAGAATCTTTTAGATTGTCCTCTCTATCACCCACATATGGACTCATATACAACAAAAATTCTAAGATATTGAGGAGGCCAGATGTTAGATGAGTTCGAAGATTTTAAGTATGATATGTTATTCGTAGTAGAAAATGAATTTCATTAGCCCTACTGGAAGCCTCAAAATTTCAAGGAAAAAACTACATTAGCCTATTACAAGATCAAAGTAGATATTGAAAGAGAATCAAAACTAGAAGAATGAGATTTATCAATACTAGAACAACATGACATAAGAATAATTACACAATATCAAAAACATGATAGTAGCATAGAAGAGCTGGCATCAGATAAATAAAAGATGAAAAAGTAGCACAATAATGTAACAAGTGGAGAATATTTCATAGTAATACTATGCAAAGTAACCTACAATAATTCAAGCATCAGAAAAAATGCAAACATCATTTCAGAACCTGCCATGATGAAAAGAATAATGATATAAGAGTAAATAAAAAGAGCTTGACCCATTATAGACTTCCATACAAAAAATGTCTTTACGATTAAGATTGAATAGTAATAAGAGCCTTCATTAAAACTCATTTTTATTTTTTTATTAAAGAATGATGATATTCACTAATCAATATACACAATTCCAAAAATAAATAAATAAATAAATAACAACGAATACAAAGTTGTTCGACCTTTAATAAGAACTAGCATATGGGCACACACAAAGTGTATGAGAAATTTTTTTATTTTTGTTTTGGAAATAGAAGGAGAGAGGAAGAGAGTGGTGATAAAGAATACGGGAGTGGGAAGATTTTTTTTTTTTTTTTTTAATTTATTTTTTAATTAGAGATATGTCAGGATTACATGTAGGTAAGGCTTTGAAAAAAAAATCGCAAAATTTGGTTGTGTGAAATTACATTTCTGTCCCATATTTCTTATTCATGTTCTTTTTTAATTAGAGGGTTAAACTGATAATTCCATAGGATTTTGGTTGACAATGAGTGTTTTATTAATTAGTAGAGATTATACATATACTAAAACCCAACACAAATTTACTGTTCATTAACAGTGAACGAACTAAAACTGTGACGACCTTTCCCAAAAAATTATAATTTTTATAAGTGAATTTATGAAAATGCCCTTCGAGGCAAATGCATTGACCATTGTTGCCTGTCGTGTCGTGTCACGTAGGACTCGTTTTCTTGGCCTCATAGTATTCGTCGCTACGAACGTGTGGGCACAAACGGAACGTAATTTGGAGTTATAACGAAGGAGATATTAACGTTTGAAGTCGAGGGCAAAATTGTCAATTTATTATTTTGGAATGCTTCAAATTTTTGGTGTCAAAATGACCCTTACCTAGAGGCAAATCGATCCGTCTTCCATTTTCATTCGAAAATTTAGTAAAACTTTGTGGATTTCGAGAGAAAACCGTATGGAGGGACGCACAGTTTTGGCTTCAATTCACCATGATCTGAAACTAACTCCTCCAATTACCACCACCAAAACACTCCCCTCAACCTCAGGAACAAAGCCCAAGCAGTGGAGGAGGCGTCGGAGCAAGTTTGGAGGTCGAATTGAGGACACCCTTTTTAGAGTTTCCAGCGGGTTTGTGTAAAATTGAGGTGTTTCCCAACCAAATTGGCCTTGGCCACAGGTATGAAAGTTGTTCCTCTCATTGAGATCTTCAATCCTATAAATTTTGGTAATTTTTAGAAATAGTTGAATTTTCTGGCTAGTCGGGACTGTCGATCGCCACCCACGGCGGCGCGTGGCCAGGGGGTCGTCAATGCTATTTTTAGGCTAAATTAAATGTCCTAAATTCTGTTTTGATATTCGAATGACGTAGGTTGATCGTTTAAACCTAATTTCACTATGATACGTGGCTTGGTTAATATATGAATCGACAATCCGACCATTGGATCTTCACTAAACTTTGAAACATTATAATACATAATATTTCAGGATCTTAGGAACTTATGGATCTGGAATCCGACATACGGATCTTTCCGAATTGGATTTGTAAGTTCATAAAGTGCTTTAAGTCCAATCCTCTAGAGCCGTCGAACTTGAGGAGTAAAGCTTCCCAGAATCGAACGATGGAGGTAGGGGAGGGGGAATGGTACGGGCCGAGGGCCTGTTTCTTCAGATTTTTGGACCAGCTTCGCCCCGCTAGTTTCGTGGACACGCTTCGTCCCGCCCTGTTTTGCCTTAAAAAAATTTAGATCTAAAGCATGCCCCCGAACCGCATGAACCAGCCCTGACTTCCAAGTCCAGGGTCTGTTTGCCCACCCAAGAGAAATAAAAGATATCAACTAGTGGAGGGAAGAGAGTATAATAGGATGGACACACAAAATGAAAATTAAAAACAACAAACTATTTGAAGTTGTTCCACTTTCTAAATGCTAGGGAGGCTATTTTGTAAACCACATGATATAATGGTAGATGGCTGGATTTATTTTTAATCATTTAAATAAGGAATCAAACTATCAACTGTTACATCATGTGATCTACAAAATATGATCTAATAATATGGTGTTTTCTCTATCATCACCCTCAAATTTTGTTCTCATTTAGTACTTTTATTTCGCCCCCACTCTCCAGTCTGATATTCTTCTTCATCCCTCATTTCTCCCATATTTTCTCGTTTCAAAAACACAAAAAATGAAAACTACAAACTAATAGTCTGCTTGATAACTATTTTATTATCAATTTTTTATTTTTAGTTTTCATTTTTTAAAGTAATTACTTTCACATTTTAATTTTCAAAATGTTGAAAACTCTGAAAAAGTATCTTTGAGTTTTTGGTTTTTAGTTTTTATTTTTTATTTTTAAACTGAAAGTAATTAACAAATGAAATGGATATCAAACAGAAAAGTTGAAAACTTTGAAAAAGTATCTTTGAGTTTTTTTGAAGTAATTACTTTCACATTTAAATTTTCTAAATGTTGAAAATTCTGAAAAAGTATCTTTTAGTTTTTAGTTTTTAGTTTTTATTTTTAAACTGAAAGTAATTAACAAATGAAATGGAAACAGAAAAGTTGAAAACTCTGAAAAAATATCTTTGAGGTTTTGGCTTTTAGTTTTTTTGAAGTAATTACTTTCACATTTAAATTTTCAAAATGTTGAAAACTCTAACATTTAAATTTTCAAAATGTTGAAAACTCTGAAAAAGTATCTTTGAGTTTTTGGTTTTTAGTTCTTAGTTTTTATTTTTTGACACGCCCCGACTCGGAATGTCTACTAGGATTCCGAATCGAGCCGTGCTGGTCGACACCTGGAAGGTGACGAATAGACCCGGTAGTTTCTTACACGAAACGGTGACACGACACGAAAATAACAGGTTTCGGGTCAACACGATAACTAATCGGGTCACTATCAGGTGACCCATTAAGAACCCGTTAATAACGGGTATACACACGGGTAACACGTGGGTAACCCGTTTCAACCCGTTAAGAAAAATAAATTATAATTTTAAAGTTTAATTACTAAAAATTTATTATAAAATACAATAGTCATATTGTATATATTGGTATATTTTATATTAAATATATATTTTTGTATTATTATTATTCTATATAAGTTAAAAAAAATAAGTTTTATTCATTTATTTATTTTTATTACGAGAGTTTCTTATTATCATTAATAGGATAATTTTACTTAACATGTTGTTGTCCAAAATTAAAATCAACTAGTACAGTATTAGTATAGGCAATAAGACATCCCTACAAGTATGAAAATGTGAAAGAATATATAAACACTCGTGATTCATCATTCCTCCACGAGTAGACAATGGTTACACTTACATTATCGTTTAGATTTTTAAAATTCTCCAAACCGTCATGAATAGTGTTTTTTATTTGAGTGTAAAAGTAATAAAATTAATAATAATTATTGTAGAAGTGTAAGAAATGTAAAAAAAATATATACAATCACTCGTAGTGACAAGCTTTACAACTTTTGTATAGGGGTCAACTTCGAAATCCAACACTATAATCCATAAACCTTAAATTTGTATTTAACCGTCGATTGTAGTTTAGGCTTTATTCTTTATATTGAATTTCATTTTTAAAATTTTCTTTTTTTGAAAACATGATCTTCTGGGGGATGTAGGAAGATGAACGGTTCGGATCTTTAATATCGCATCCCGATATTTACGGTTAATTGAAATATGAGTCGATGTTATATAGTTTGTAGAGACTTTATAAACACCGAGCAATATTTTCACTAACGGTAAAACTCTGAACATAATATCAACGATCCAAACCGTTCATCTTCCTGTATCCTTTAATAGATCATGTTTTCAAAAAAGAAAATCTAAAAGAACAAAATTTGGTGAGAAAAATGAAGCATAAATGTAAACAATAATCGACGGTTGAATTTTGATCTATGATTTATATGATTATAGTGGCACATTAGCCCTTCATGAAAGTTGTAAAGCTTATCATTATGAGCGTTTATATATTTTTTTTCTAGATTTTTCACACTTCTACATTAATTAAAAAACTATTAAAAACTTTACTTAAACAATAGTCATATGATAAATGAGAAGAGAGTGCTAATGTAGAAAGCCTCATTGAAAATATCATCAATATAACTCTTAAAGACAATATATCAAGCCAAAGTTCCAATACCGTTTCCCATGGTGATTGATGAAAATTGAAGAGTTTGATTGTAAGAAAATGTGCAAGGTTCCAAACCTTGAAACATAACTCCCTTGATTTTGCAAATCTTTTGAACATTTGATATTTTGTAATGTTCTAATGTTTTTTTATTTTTTATTATGCTCTTATTTTGGGTATGTAAATATGTAATACTTGAAAGACAAATGTGTTTTTATGTTTTGAATGTGATAATATGGTATGTATATATTTATTTAGTATTATGTTTTTTATTGGATTATTTATTGGTTTAAAATATATTTTTCTTAACGGGTAACGGGTCGGGTCATATTACCTGTTAATATTATCGGGTCGATTTAGGGTCGGGTCATTTTACCCGTTTATTTTAACGGGTGTTACACGACACGACCCTTTAAGATATCGGGTATGACATGAAAACGACACGAACACTGGAAACACGACACGAATGCCAGGTCTAGTGACGAAGCCATAAAGTGTGCTGATGTGTAAAATGTGAATAAATTTAAATCTAAAGTGTCTAAGAGTAAAATTGCGCGGTGAGCGAGATTGAGCTCATTTCACACGCGATGTCAGAGTATAAGTAAAGTACAGTAGCATGGGTAAGAGTCATACCCTCAGAGGTAGCCACCTAAACTTAAGTATGCCACTAATCCTCGCCGATACGAACCTTTAGCAGTTAATATCTGGAGGGGCGCAAAACAAGAAAATGTGAGTGGGCGAAAACAAAGCTTTTCAAAACCTTTCTACATTATCAAAGGTATAACCCCTCGCCGTAAAACCTGTATAATTTCCCAGAAAATATAATATACACAGTATATATGTCTCAAGATCATATCCATAATCCAGAAATCCCAACATGTATATCCAGCAAGATACCACATAAATAATCAAGTCAAACAGCTGAACTAAAACAATGAATAATAATGTAGTGGCCTATACGGCTGAACCTATAACTCATCACATATGCCTGCAACTATGTCTGAACCACCTCTAGTGGTCTGTACGGCTGAACCTATAACTCATCACATATGCCTGCAACTGTGTCTGAACCACCTCTAGTGGTCTATACGACAAGATTATGTCGGAACCACCTCTAGTGGTCTGTATGACAAGATTGTGTCGGAACCAGCTATAGTGGTATGTACGACAAAACTGTGTCGGAACCACCTCTAGTGGTATGTACGACACATAAATCAATCTATGATATCACATGAGTCGGAGTTGCCTAATGCAACCTGTACGACTCATAAGCAACCTGTACGACAATGTCGGGGTTGCGTAAAACACAACATAATCATGCCATAACCTAATCATTATAAATAACACCATAAACTCACCTGCGCGTCCCGCGTTCACCTTAGCACTTCCAGCATTCACAACAAATATAGGTAGGTAATATGCATATGGGTTTGCCATAATGCAATCTAAAACTCATTCGTATCAAAGTATGTGCAACTAATAAAATACATAATCTAACGTATAAATACTTAACATAATATTTCAAAGCATATAACCAATTATATGACTTTTCTGGGAAAAACACAAGGCATATACATATATAGAAAATCAAAATGCCCACTCACTTGGAAGCTGTGCTACGATTCCCTAACACAAGCATCGAGGCGTCCCGAATGATCGGCGCCTGTGACCAATTATCGAATCAAATCTCAGAACTCTTATCACTAGAATACATAACTCATAATTAACATATCCTCCAGGACATTTTAGAATGGTTTAAGACCCATTGACCAAAAGTCATCCATCGATCAAAATTCGACGGTAAGGTCACAACCCTACATAACTCGATCTGGAAGATCTGCATTTCAGATTTTTGATCCGTAACTTCCATAGATCCACATTATACTTCTAGAATAACACACTGAAATTTCGTTACGATCCAATGGTCGGATCTCTGCCAATTGCCAAAACCAAGTGGAAGTTAACATTTTATTTTTGAACTTCCAAATCCAATTCGGGAAGATCCGTGATAGAAGCATATTTATGCGACTTAGTATGCTTGTTCTCGTGCATTTACGTTGTTATTTCTTAGTTATTCTAGTATTTTGAGTTAGTTTCGTGTGTTTGTAGGTTTAATGGGCTTATGAAGCAATAAGGTGCATTTTGGAGCCTTTTGGAGCATATTGGAGCTTTGAATGAAGGACATATGAATGGAGCATAAGGAATGGACGAAATTGAAGACTTGAAGTGAAGGAGTCCTAATTGAAGAAGGATTCCTAATTGAAAGAGGATTCCTAATTGCACAAGGATTCCTAATTGCACAAGGATTCCTACTTGGAATAGGAAAGTTAAGCCTAAGTTTCCTATTTTGGTTGACCTTTCCTAAACCAAATTTCCTTAAGTTCCAGCCACAAAGCATGGGCCCTAAAGACTTTTGGACACCTAATTCCCACCCTAAGTAGGGTGCCGCACCTTTTCCTCTTCCCACACACCCTTGCCGCACCAATCTTCACATTCCCCTTTTAATTTCACCCAAAATCAGCAAGGAGAGCACATTCCTCTTCCTTGCCGCAAAAGCCAACCTATTTCCCTTAAGTTTCTGACCTTGGGCCCTATTTCCTCTAAGTTTTGGATTTAATTCTCTAACCTAATTAAATTCTGAGCCTTGTTACCCAAAACCCTTTAAATATACACCCTTGTTGCAGCCACAAATAATCCATTCACTACCATTCACGCCAGAAAACTTCACCCATTCTCTGCAGCCACCATCCTTCACAAAACACCATAGTTTCTGACCAAAAACCATCCTTGCCGCACCATACATCCATCCTAAACACAATTCCATCCTTCTACACCATCCATAACCCCCAAATTCCATCATCAAACTTTGTGCCGCAATCAAGGAAGGGAAGGAGAGTTCTTGGACGTGCTTGCTGTTCACTTTGAATCGCTGGAGCGTTTAGGTGTTTTCTTTCTTTTGTTTTCAATGTCTAAACTTTATATTCTTTGTGTTGTGAGTATGAGGAACTAAACCCCCCTTAGTTAGGGGGTGATTCGAAACCATGTACATACTTGCAATATGAATTGATTGCCTTTGGTTGTGATTTCATAAGTTATGAGTTCAATTCGTTTAACTGCTTGATGGATAACTTATTTGTGTATGTTGATTGAGAGTGCACGCTTAGTTTTCATGCATGAATATGATGCTAGAGTATAAGGGAGTTTCACCTAATAGTTACAACCTTATATTTCACAAGTAGTGAAGGTCGCTTATAAACGATCGCGTTAAATGAATTCTTGGCATTAGTTTCATGCTCATCATAGTAACGAAGGCCTCGTCAACACTTATAGTTCTCATGTTGCTTAATGATCTTTGATTGTATCTTTGTTGTGCTTTTCACGTAAGGAACTTTTGAAGAATGCTTTGAATTGTTGTATGCGCATTCCCATCCAATTCATTAACTTAAGGAGAACTTGAAGGTTAATTTAAGCGAACCTAATTAACTTGGGGTGTTGAGTTTCATAACTTATCGAAAGAACAACTGAAAATTGGTTTGTATGCAAGTGTGTCATGTGTGGAGAAGAACCCTCTAGCTAGCCTTCCATCAATAAGTTTCATCCAAAATCGTTTTTACAATCTGTTTTAATTACAAAGTTTGTGTCTTGTTTTCAATTTCGTCAAAACCAAATCCCCCTTTATTTTGAAGTGTTAAATTAGTTAGAATCTGTTTTGATTTGTGTTTTTAAGTGTTTTGATTCAAGTTAAAACCCAAATTCGTCCAATTTGGTGCTTGTGTCCAAAACTGCCCAGAAAGTGTTTTTAAGGCAGTTTTGAGTCTTTTGGTTGCTGTTTTGAGTCTTTTGCTTCGTTTTAGTGTTTTAAAGTTTAGTCTTGCATTCTTTGAGTCTAATTTAGTGTTTTAAACTTTGTTTTTACGTTTTTAAGTCAGTTTTCAAGTGTTTAGCAATCCCTCCTAATCCCCGGTCTAGAACGATCCCTACTTACATACTTTACTACAATTGTCAAAAGAGGGTTTAATTTGAGTGCTTAACTATTTTCGCATCAATCCGTACATCGGATTCCCGATCCTGTAAGTTCCTATGATCTTCAAATATTACGTATTACAATGTATCAAAGTTTAGTGACTATCCAACGGTCGGATCGTTGATTTATATTTTAGCCTAACCACGTATCGTAATGAAATTAGATTCAAACGCTCAACCTACGTCAATCAATTATCAAAACTGAATTCAGGGCATTTAAAATAGTCTAAAAATAGCATTGGCGGCTCAATAGCCAGTGCCACCGCACGTGCCACAGCGGGTGGCGGTCGGCCGCCCCGACTCGCCGGAAAATCCAACTATCTCCAAAAATTACCAAATTTTTCAGAATTGAAGATCTCAATGAGTAGAGTAACTTTCATACTTGTGACTAAGGCCAATTTGGCCTGGAAAAAGCTTCAATTTTGTCAAAATCGTACGAAACCCTTGTTTTTGGGTGTCTTCGATCCGACTCCAAAACAACTCCGCCGCCCCCAAACTTGTTTGGGCTTTGTTCTAGGCCTCAAGAGGATGCTATGGGTGGTGGTTATTGGAAGAAATTATTTTAGAAATGAGAGAATCGGCGACATGAATCCACCAAACCCACCGGTGCGTTTTTCCTAATTTCAAGATCAAAACTTTCCAAATTTGGGATGGAATGGATAGAGGGAAGGTCATGGATTTGATTCTAGGTAGTTGGATGGTGCAATTTGCCGGAAAAATGGGTGAAAAGTCATTGAAATTCATGAATGTGGAGGGTCGGGTCGCGGGTCAAGGGGAGATCCGGCCGTTCCCCCGTTTCTTTTCCTCCCTCCTTTCCCTCCTTTCTTCTCTTCCTAATTGGTCCTTCCTCTCTCTCTCTTCTGCTTATTCCTCCACTTATTTCCCATCTTTCTTCTTTCCTTTGCATCTCCACCATCCATTCTTTCTTCCCTTTCATCCTAGACACACACGTGGCTTTCTTAGTTTAACTCAAAAATCTGAAATTCTCTTGTAATTAGTTAATTACTAAAACACCTCAAATTTCAAACGTTAATAACTCATTCGTTATAACTCCAAATCACGAACCGTCTGCGCCCACGCATCCGTAGCGATGAGTACTACGAGGATATGTCAAGAAAATGAGTCTTACATGACACGACATTGCAGTTAACCCCAGTCAACGCACGTGCCTCGAAGGGTATTTTTGTAAAATCACATATTAAAATTATAAAAATCATAATTTTCAGGGACGGGTCGTCACATTTTTTAACTGAAAGTAATTAACAAATGAAATGGACGGGTTCCTAATTTATCCATAGTGTAATACTTGCAAACTAGTTTTCTCCATTTTGGAATATGAAAAGATGCTTGTTTATTTTGGTTACATGGGTGTTAATCTGACAGTAAGGCTGAACATTGCTTGCAATGAGGTGCAAGAAAAGAAAAACCAACAACAACAAAGCACAAAAATTCAAAGGAAAAAAAGAGAAGCTCATTCATGCAGATGACTGATAAGGTTCAGCAGAGAAAAGCAACATAGTTTACTGATAACATGTAGAGAAGTACTGAAACAGTAAAGTACTTGGCCATTGGCCAGCTGCATACACGAACCTTAAGCATGGGCCAAAGGCCTACAAAATACACAACCACAAGACACTTAAATTCCATAACAGGAAGAAGACACAGCGCCTGACTCCGACCGGCCCTCACGTACGATAGTTTTCTGGATCACGAACACACGCGAAAGCCAAGAGAGACGCTGCAGAAGCCAAATGCCAAAGGATTGAAGTTGCCCTTTTAGAGAATCCAACCTTCCAATTAGGAGAGATTCAGCTAGTTTCAACATTCTTTATTTATTCCTCCCATTCTGCCTTGAAAGCTGAAGCCTAGGCTAATGGGAAAGTAACTAAAACACACAAACTGACTTGCTAAACTAACAGAAATTATTAACTAAAACAAACAACATTACCATCCAATCCAACAAGCAAATTAAGACCTGACCAGGCCACCCTCGCCACGCACTTCAATTCAAGTATTTGGCTGCCATTGGTGGCGGGGTGGCCGGGAACGAAACGGATGATGGATTGGAACTGCAGTGAATCGTACTAAAGGGGGTTTGATCAGAAATGTTGGACTGGATGTTATAGGAATTGTGGGTTGGTCATGAGGGCAATAAAAGGGAGTGATGACTTCGGTGCTAAAGGAAAACCAAAAGGAAAGTAGGGAAAAGTGAGAAATGGAGGTTGCTTATTCAGCATCTTCCAAAGGATATGCCATTGGCAGTGCCACCTCTCCACAACTGATATCCATGCATGACACCTCCTCCTCTTTAATTTTTCTTTTTCATAAACACCTACACACACACACACATATATATATATATATATATATATATATGCACACACATTTTATAAATATGCACACACATTTTATAATGTCAATCTGACGATGCTAACTAATATATGATTTTTGTTGGTTGTTTTGTGCATTAGAGAGAGGTTTTGGGAGTGCCATGCAATGGGATTCTATTAAAAGATTTCATGGGCCTATCAAGTGGTAAATTGTTGTCGTAGGAGAGTTACCCTCTTTCTAATTAACAATTTGATCAGTAAGTATGATATATGTAACATTATTCATTGGTTATAACCTAAGTCATGAATTCAATGAGTGAATGCATAATTTGGAGAATGTTCATATTTTTATGATTGAAATCGCTTTTGATGAAAGTTCTTTTGAAACCAATCTTTAGTAAAAATGCAAGTGAATGTTGGAAAAACACTTGAAGTCCTTCCTACAAGAAGCACATAACTGGTGCTTCTTCCAAAATGTACTTGAAGTGCTTTTGGAACCCAAAAACACTTTCACCAAAAGCGCTTTAAATCATTTTAAAAACGCTTTCATACGAGCCCATAACACCTCACTAATGCGTTATAATATAGATAAAAGTGACTGATCTACACTAGGGCAACCATAGGCTATTGCGTCACCAGTTGTCCAACATTTCATTGATGTAACTTCACAAATTGTCTCCACGATCTCTTTTCGCTTGCTAAGAGAGAGAGCTTCTAAATCATCTTTTAGTGAGCTATCATCCAGCAATAAACACTAACTGAAAGCGATCGGAAGTGAGTAGAAGTTGTTCGTTTTGTTTTGTTTCTATATGCAAATCAAGAGCGAGGTAGGGCAAGGAAGGAAAATGGTATGCAGGCTTGGGCATTAAAGGTAGATTAAACTTCTTATTAGAAACTAGAAGTTTTGGTAACTAATTAATAATTAAGACCTTTCTCTTCACGATCAATGTGTTCATAGCCTCATGATCTTGCTCCCACCATGAAAATGATTGGATCCGCTACTGCATAAATGGGATACATACATAACATATTTATACTTAAAGGTATAATTAAAATATATAAAAAATGTTATAACATAAGCGAATTGGTAACGCCACATGCTAGTGGCATAGTTACAGTTACAGTCACAATTTAAAAATTACTTTGCAACTCAGCGTGATTACACTATGGTTGCCACATGGCGCCCAATTATGTCATGCATACAAACCGATGTTTGGTTGTGTTTACATGGAATAGTAGCATCTGAAGATGTAGTGGCGGATCCATCATGCAGTCAGCATGATATTTTTTCTAGAGTGTTGTTTGGTTGATATGTTGAGTGATAATGTGAAAGATTTTCATGCTCACTTAGTGATCTGTTCCCTTGTTTTATCAACCGCGAAAAAGTTTGAAACTCTTTGAATCGCTTGCGTAATGCCTTGTGGAGGAAGCTTCCCTTTTCCTTTTCCTTTTCCAATCGGCCCTTATTATTACTCAGACTTGAAGCATAGCATATATACCCTCCACTACCCTCAAAAGTGATTGTCATTTCTATAGTGATTTATACATTTGTTCCATTTCATTGTACTGATTTTTTATGTTGCAGCAAGATTTTCACACTTCATTTGCAGACGAAGAAAACGAGTGTGCATAATCATATCCGTTTTTATAAAGAGCCAACCAATGCTCTTCTTTTTTATTCGAACAATATTCTAATTAATCTAATATAAACTACGCAAAAGAAAATTCAAATTTAGGTGCAGTGAGAGAGAGAGAACGTAAGTGTTCTACTTACTATTTATATTTGGTAAAGAACTTAGTGCTTTCAGTCTCACAAGTCACAACCATGAAGAGCGCCATACTCCTTTCCCCATTCACATTAAGTTTTAGCATATAGATTGTATATTCATAGAATATCCATAAAGATTTGGAAGAATATTATCTGATGCCTAACCAAAGTTTCACGGCAGATTTCCAATCCAAATTAAAAAAAAAATAAAAATAAAATGTGCAAGCAAATAATCTGGTATATTATTTTATCAAAATGTTGATTAGGTACAAATCATTAGTTAAGTATAATCACATTATTTGAATTCGTACTTGTAATTAACAATTTGTGAAACTTTCCACCTTTGGCTACGATGTATATTCTCCTCTACTCACTCACTTGAATATTCGTGCAGACGAAAAATTGTAATGTACAAAGTTGCGCGAAAAAAAGCTACCTGAGATTGGTAAACTCAAGAAAAAGACAGCAATGGAGTCATCACCTTTCATTAGAACCACCTTTTGCCACCCTTGGCTGCTTTGAGCTTCATCACAAGTTCCTCTCGCTGAGCTTCTACCTCCGCGTATCTCAGGCTCATGTCTAAGTAGCGCTCGCGAATGTCTTTCAGTTCTGTCTCTAGAGATGACCTTGAGCGACGAGCATCTGCTTGACTGTGTCGGGCCTCAGACAAGTACCTGCGGGGGTGATAACATATATCTGTTAAGACTGAGTTGTACAAAATAGATTTACCGTAAGAAGAAAAATGATACTTAATGTGTTTTGAAGGCATAATGTGTTTCCTCTTACACTCACCTATCAAGCTGAACTTTGTAAGTGTTATTTGCTTCCAATGCCTTAACAAGTTCATCTTCAAGCAACTTAATCTTTAAGCCAAGTTCTTCAACGTCATTTGGATTTTCATCATGAAATTGGACTTCATTGTCATCCTGTAATGGCAGAGAATAAAATGAGAAAAACAAAATATAAGATTTGTAGAGCTAAATGAAACCAAAAACATGTAATCATACACACTACGTCATTATGTGTATGTCTTCTTGTACTCCGACAATTTAAATACAACGAGAACAAGATCAGCTGTAGAAGCAGGACCAAATTAAGTTTTAGGATATCTAACCTCTCTTTGATGCTGGTTTCTATATGGATAATTCTGATCTCTTGCATGTCCTTGCACCTGACCATTCTTCAAAATTGGCTTCCTTCTAAAATCACGACGGGGAATGCTGTTCTTCCCCATTTCATTCTGTTTGGAGAAAAATCAAAGAACGTTAGAAGTCAATACCTTTACAGTCTTGAAATCAACTGTTAATAAGTAGATAACATAAAAATGGTACTTGCTTTCAGGACCTTCATATCTTCACCAACAGGAATAGCTCTGGTGCCGCCTTTTGAGGAGCTGGAAATCTTTGGACTGCTGGAATCCCTCTGTTCCTGTTTATCTTCCCTTGTTAGTTTCAATTCTTGTTCAAGGGCCTGAGACTTTCTTCGGAACTCACTTCTCTCCTCCTCAAGTAGCTGTATTTTCAGCTGATACTGCTCGTTGGCTCTCCTGATCTGGTTGAGCTCGTTCTTCAGCTCAGCATACTGTGCATATAAAGCCTCTTTTGCAGTTAGATCACCTTCCATCTGCAGAACTTTTTCCTCCAAGAGAGCATTATTACGTTTGCAATCCTCCAATTCAAATAAGGCCTTCTCCAATGTTGAGATCTTCTCGTGGAATGAACTTTTCTCTGCCTTTAGATCTCGACATTCCTCAGAAATTGAATGCAGTAACGCTTCCAATTTTTCTTTCTCGAACTTGGTTGCATCCAGCTCATTGTTGAAAGCCAAAGCTTCCTCCTGACAATGAGTTAGTTTCTCAATCTGAACCTTCATATTAATAGATTCTTCCACCACTTGTTGACGTTCATAATCAGAAACTGTAAGCTTTAGTTCAAGGTCATTGACAGTGGTCTTCAGTTTTGCTTCACTCGATTTGTAATTCTCCAACAACTTCAATAGTCTTTCATGGTCAGTCATCGCTACTTCCTGGTTTTGTTTAGAAGCGGCAAGCTCAGCGACCAGGCCTTGTAGCTTTGCTTCAGTTTCTATTCTCATAAAATTCAATTCTTCCTCAGTCTGTATTGCTTTAGATTGAACCTCTCGAAGAGCAGACTCAAGCATTTCGTTCTCAGTTTGTAATCTGGATGCTTCCTGGACAGCATCTGAAGCTAGTTCTTCTCTTTCTTCTTGAGTTGCAGCAAGTAGCTTGGTAAGTCGATCTATCTCTTCCTGGAGGCTCTCAACTTCAACCGTCTTCTCCAAATACATCTTGTTGAACAAACTTTCTTCCAATGTAAGCTTCTCCTTATATTTCATGTTTTCATCAAGAAGTGCATCTAATTCTAAATTCAGGCTCTCCTCTTTGGAGGTGATGTTTTCCAGCATTAAAGAAAGATCATTTTCCAGCACTTCAACTCTTTTGGAGCAATTTGTAAAGCTCTCGTGTGATTGATTCAACTTTGTCTCCAAGATGGAACAGAGCTGATGCAACTCCAGCTTTTGTTTCCTCAACTCGTCATTTGAATTCTGAAGAGAATTGCACTCTTCAATGAGGCTCTCAGCAGTAGCTTGTAGCTCCGGGTTTGCCCTTTTCAGAAATTCACATTCATCTCGAGCTTCTGACCACTGACTCTCCAAGTCCTTTAATTGCTGTTTCAGTTCAACTTTATCAGACTCCATCTCAGTTTTCAATCTACTGATCTCATCTTGGAGACTCAGAGAATAAGATTGGGAATTCTCTAATTCTAATTGACTGGCCTCTTTTTCATCTGTCAAACATCTTATTTGAGCTTCGAGTGCAGAAACACTTGCTGACAACTGTATGTTTTCTTGCTCAAGCTCTGATATGTGACGGTCCAGTTCACATTTATCAGCTTCTAGCTCCGCAGATTTCCTTTCAAGTACCCTATGTGTGGAAACGTGGGAATTCACACTTCTGCTAAGCACCATTAATTCATGCCGCAAATCATTCAAACATTTAGAGCTGATATCGCTTTCCCTTAATACAACTTCCATGTGTTCCTCTAGCTGTATTTTTTCCTTCTGAAGATCGGAAACCTTAGCTTCTAATTCATTCTGGACCCCTTTTAGAAGATTGATTTCTTCTTCATTGGTTAGCAAGTTTGCCTCAAGTTTTTCTATTTCGAACCTCTTCTCTGTCAATTCTTTACCAAGCTCTGTGACTTTACTTTCTAGTTCCATTTTCAAGCTGTCAAGTACTTGAACTGAAACATCATTATTATTTGTAATCTCCCCAAGAACTTTCTTGTTAAGCTTCTCCTCCACATTTTGTATTTGGGGTTTATTTTCGGTTACTTTGGACTCAAAGCTGGTAAAAGAATCGAATAAAAGCTCACTGGATGGAAGTTCACCAGGTGCGTGTCCCCCTGAAGATTTTTTCTTCGCTGCCTTAAGCTTGAACAAGAGCTCTAAGTTTTCTTCCGTCAACTCATTACAATCTCTTTCTAGCTCCTGCACCTTTTCTTTCAAGTCCTCAATTTCTCTGATCATATCTGCTTCACCTCCACTCACAGTGATGGAATCCATTTCTGTGGAATGCCTTTCTTTGAGAGACTCGGATACCGTTGCTTTCAGTTTAACAATTTCCTGTTCTTTCAAAAGCAGTTTAGTTTTGTATTCTGTTTCAATGACCAAAACCGAGTGTTTGTTCAGACTCGATCCATTCTCTATCTCATGGTTTTTCTCTTCCACAGCTTGTTCAAACTGTTGCACCGCGACTTGCAACTTGTTCTCTGATTCCTGCAATTGTTGCAGCTGAAGCTTTAAATTTCTGTTTTCCTCTCTGGTTAATTTGATCAAATTTTCCATATCACCAAATGTCGACTGTAGTTCTGAAAGATTCTCCAACTCCACCTTTTGTTTTTCAATTGTCTCTTCCAGCTCCTGGAGAACCGAAACCAGCTCAATATTTGATTCTTGACTTCTCTCCAACTGCAGAGCCAGATTGGCAACGGATTCTTTTTGAAACTTCAGCTCATCTTGCAACGCCTTCTCAATCTCTGGCATTCCTTCATCCTGATAAGTTAAATCCTCACTGGCTGTTTGTTTAACCACTGAATTCTGAAGCAACAATTGCAAGTGTTCAACTTCTTTCTTCAAGCCATTGCGTTCTGCATATGCTGCTGAAAGCTCCACATTCATATTTGCCTGCTTTTTGGACTGATCAGAGAATTCTGTCCTCAGTATATCCAAATCAAGCATTAGCTTCCTGGCGTTCCTCTCCCACATCTTAGCTTCCGCATGTAATTCTTTAATCGTAAATTCTGCCGCATCCAGAAGGTTTTTAGAAGAATCAGTGGCTATTAAAGATGATTCTTTAAAATCTTTCCGAGAATTCTGAGAATGATTTCCTGAACCATTAATCCTGGAATTAAATGATGAATTATTTGATGGAGAAGGGATATCAGCAGGAAAGTTTCCATGAGTTGTACTAATTAGGGAGGTGGTTGAATCTTGTCTTCCTATCAGGTGGTTGCCTTCAACACTAAGGTTGCTTCTCGGGGACATATTATCCCTTCTTATGGAGCCCTCTGCTGAGTCATAGCTGCGATGTGAACCTGATGCGGAGAAACTGCTACCCTACAAAAATGAGGAAGACATATTAGTTTCATGGTAAGGATACACCAGTGCACAGCTTGTTCATAAGCATTTTAATCCTTCGGCAGGTTCTGCAGCATGCAAAATAGAATGTTAATATGGTCTAGATATCGGCAACATGAGTACTAGACAATTGAATTAAATTTCGATGAAATCTTCATTAGCTAAATCGATGTGTCAACAAACAGAACGTTCTTAAATCCAAGATCATGCTCTGGATTGAATGAAGCAAACACAATAAAGCCACCAAATGAAGCAGGTAGTGCTATATAGTATGCAAAGACGTGATTGAACAGTACATTGGAAAGAAATATTATTACGGAAAAGTGTAAACATACTCGACTCCCAGGCTCTCCAGGATTTGAGATCAAGCCAAAATCTTTTCCGAAGGAAGATCCAGCACTGAGTACAAATGAGGTATTAGATCCATCTGACTTGCTGTCTGCATCATGACCATTTGCATTTGCTTCTTCCAAATGACCGCTTGTCTCTTTTGACTCTTCATCACTGAAAAAAGTGCAGAAAGTCTTCACCATCAAGTCAAAAGCTAAATATATAAAGACTAACGCAAGCAATTGTTTAATACTAACCTGAGCCTTTTTCTTGGTGTGAGGCAATTAATTTTTACCTGCAAACAAGAAAGACAAGCAAACACCGCTGAAAAGGCAGCTCCGAGGTGAATTTCTAGTGCAATGAGCGGGGAGAGAGAGAGAGACGTTGAGAAGAAAATAAGTACTCAAATCCTTATATTCATGTTCTTATGTAAATAACTTCAATATACACTTGCATCCACCCTCCTAGGTGTAAAATACAGGCCGTGTGGCCAGCATCCTCATATCGCCAAATATAGTATAAATTCGATAAGAATTATTCATAGAAATTATCTAAGTATCAAGCTCCTGCATTCAGTAAAAGAGAGGAAACACGGCCATGCTTTCTAGATGATAAGCATCAATGTTCTTTAAAGATATAACAGAAACATATTCAGGTACTTTCAAGATTTAGGTAGATGGCAGAGACTGTTATGAATTACGCATACTATGTACATTGGAAAAACCCAACATACAGCTTTCTCATACCGAATGAATGAAAAGGGCTTTTTGTGCAACTTGTCAAACATCCACTGAATATAAATAACAAAAAAAAAAGGGTAAAACACACCTGCAGAATTGTCCCGAAACTGCATTTTTTCAATGGAAGAGAAACCGGAGCAGAAGAGGTTGAACTTATGTAATCCGACATATTGACTGAAACCTCTCCAAGGATACCGGATCTTGCTGATCCCTACGATAAAAATTTCATTTAGAACCGATAAGCAATTAACAACAGAAAAACAAAAAAAAATCTGATTGCGAAAATGAGTCATCACATCAGCAAGTAGATAAACCAGATTCCTCATTGATTCACATAAAAAGGAAAATTAATTGTCAAAAACAGCATAGTGTGATAAATCAGTTACAATGACAGTACCATGGAAATAACAAGCTTGATGAAATAATCTTCCATCTCCTTCGACGATTCATCTTGGTAAATCCATATAGATTCGCAGAGAGTCTCAGTCCATTGACAGTTTCCATTGCGCACCACTGCTTTGCTTGATTTCGCAATTGGTTTCCCAGTTTCTACAGAGACGATAGACACAAACAGCTTGTCCCATCCTCTGGGGACCTGCAACCACATACATCATCAGCAAGTAAGCAAAAACTCATATCCACTTGCTGATAGAAATACATCAAAAACTCCATCCACTCAAAGAACAAATCGATACAACACAACATCATGATACATTCCTAGATATCTGACGTGTTATGTTGCACGAATTAGGTTAAGATTAACACATGATTCCACACCCGATCAACGGTCTTGATTCACAGTCTGGCAACATAATTATCCCGGAAGCACAAAATATGGTTCTTATACAATCCATATATAGAAATCAAACACAATAATCTATTGTTAATGGATCATTTTACACTTTCCAATTATAGACCTTGAAATAAATGCTACATTTTACACTAAATTGTCAATAAAATTAATCAAAATATAAGCAATTAAAGAGAAGGAATTAAATTAATACCTGGAGGGCCTTAAAGTGGGAGAACTTGAAATCCACCCTCTCCCCTGATTTAGCAGGCCTGTTCTTGTGCACCCTGAACATTTTCTCTCTCAAAATCTCTCTCTCTCTCCACTCCTTGTTGCTGATAACTAATTGATTTCTCCCTCTCTCTCTTAATTCATTCTCTCTCTCTCACAACCACCATTACCAGCTAGAGAGAGAAAGCAAAGAATGTCCGATTGATCACTTTTTCAATGAAGCGAGAGAAACAAAGAAAGAAGAGAGAGAAAGCAATGAGAGACAGAGAGAGAGTGCGTTAGCTAGCTGGTCATTGTTGCGAAACTTGCTGTTTGTTTTCCTTCCAACCTTTTGGCGTTTCTTCAATTTCTAGAGAGAGAAAGCGTAGACTCGAATTAATGCGGCCTGAAACTCCAAATCCGGAAACAGCTTTCCCTCGTTAATTGCATTTCCTACTACACTACTAATACTGTACCCAGTAGAACCCCTCAGTCTCAGTGCACGCGCTCAGGGATGATGATCCTCAGCGAGAATTCCGGAAATGGTCTATACATCATACATCGTGCGCTTAGTTTTCATCGTTGAAATTCAATTTAAATAAAAAAAATTCAAAATACATTTTAATTGCAGAATGACAAAAGAACGGACCAGATTTCCGCGCGGGGTCACACGACATGTTGGACATACAAGTCAGCGATGCATTCGGTTGTTAGCGTGTCAGGCGTTCATTGGTTAGGACAAGAAATGTACTTTCGTGTTTGTAACGGCAAATAGGAATACAAGTACGAGTGATGAAGACTGAGAATTTGATATTAATGTAACGGAGGATTCAGAGCTTCTTTGTAAACAGAGATATTAAAATTAACAAATTTAACATTTTATGCGTTATAATTAATGAGAATAATATAATTAATATATCTCATTTTTAATCTGGCGTCTTCCACCGCGATCCTATCGACGTCCGGATCTTTCCCAGACGTTGCTGTGTTGTACTCCTTCCGGTGGGCCCAATTATGCGAACAATGCTTTCACTTGTGAAGAGAGAGGACAAAACATGCAACTACGGGTATTTGGATATTTTCTTATGTTTAAAGGTTCTGGAATGGAATTTGGAATGAAGATGGAATCAAGCAACGGCTTCAAATTATTTTATTGTTCTGGTCAGGCACTCTGAGATTGTAGAGGCACTGTGCAAGAGTGAGACAAAGGCCCTTATAAAATCTAGTATTTTGGTTGCTGTATTTTTTTTTTATATTTTATATTTTTTGAATTGTGTATAAATTGATTTAACGTAAAAGAAAATCAATAAAATGATGCGTGGTGTGATGGCTAAGTACCTATCTGCATCCTCTGTATTTTTGGGTTTGGAACTCCTTGCTTTTAAATACAAGAGTAAATTGTAGTAACGGTCCTTCAACTTTAACCAAATTTGAGCAATGATCCCTCAACTAAAAATCCATTACTATCCATTACTACAATTGGGTTAAAGTGGAGAGACTATTTCTCTAGTTGGATAAAAGTTGAAGGACCATTGATACAATTTTTCATATTTGCACCATGATCCAGCCTCACATGCATGACAGGTGACTCGTTTCGATAAGTTGAGGGACCAATGATACTGGACTTTTAGTTGAGGGACCATTGCTCCAATTGTGTTAAAGTTGAGAGACTATTGCTACAATTTACTCTAAATACAAAAGAACTTTAAATAAAATAAAAAAATGTGCTGCAAAAGGTATTCGAACCCAGTTGGAACTACAGAGATAAGAAGCGAGAGAACACTTATGCTAAGAACTTAATTTAGTTATTCGACCTTTAAGTAGATATACTTTATATACATGTAAAATAAAATCGTAAATCGATGGCTCTCTTGAACTAGGGATCTGTGCGGTGGCACCACTTGTACACCCTCAGAGTTGGCTCTGATTTTGGTCAAACACTCAAATTTGAGACTTTAGAACCGTGAGATGTCGAGTGTTGTAGAGATGAAAATATGTAGTTAGGTGGATATAATTTTTTGAGTACTGCTAGGGAGACTAAAATTTAAAGACGAAAATTGCAAACTAAATGATATGGCACCAATAGAAATGAGCATGTCTATCAACGTTTAAATAACAAACCAATCATCAACTTACATGTCCTTTAGTCTCTAAATTTAATTTCCTTAGCATTACTCTAATTTTTTTAGAGTAATGTTAGGGAGACTAAATTTTGTAAGGTAAATGGAAATTTATGAGTAAATTATTACTTAAACATTGATAAACGTGCTCATTTTTTATTAGTAGCACATCATTTAATTTACAAATTTAGTCTATAAATTTAATTTCCATAACATTACTCATTTTTTTATGGATACTTGATTAGCGTCCCAACTCAGATGCGGCACCAATCACACGAAAGGCAGACTTTATTAATGGTCCGACGGTTCAACTGCGATTAGACAAAATAAATTTTATTTTCTTCTTCAGATTAAACGGTTCTTGGTTCTTGTTTTCTACCAACTCCCCACCGGTAGTTGTGCATATACCTATTATATACGTTTGGCCTGTACAAAAATCTAATAGGATTCGAGTCCGAAATAAATGAGAACCAACCCTGCCGAATAGTTGGTCTAGTTTGTTTTGGAAATGAATGAATTTTTCTTTTGCACACCAATACGAGGTAGTGACTTAAATGCTATGTAATATTTAATGTTACAGGTGCTTTCTTTGGGCCACAAATAAAAATTAGGTAAGCTACGAGGCTCAGTGGTTTTTATTTTGTCAAAGACGTGCAATCTTAGGCTTAGTTTGGTATTGCTGTGCTTTAAAAAAAAGTTGCTTCTGCTGTGCTGTGAGAATAATCAGCTGTGAAATAAAGCACCAGAGTGTTTGGTAAACTTTTTTGTAAAAGTGCTTTTGGAAAAAAAAGCAGTATGATAGTGTTTGGTAAACTTTTATGTAAAACAGCTGTGACTGTGTGAAATGACCAAAAAAGGTATAATACTATAATATTATTATGATTTTTTATTTAATATTTTTATTTTTATGTGAGGATTTTGTGTGGCCGTGGGGCCCACACCCCCATTTCCCTTATCCTGTGTCTTCCTTTCCCTCTACACTCTCGAACTCTCTCGAAAGCTCTCAGCTTTCTCTATCTCTCTCTGCACTCTCTCCTCCACCGAGACAACCCCACACACAAACCTTCGATCTCAGACCATCTCACCTCAGCTCTCTCTCTCTCTGCGATTTCCGTTCAGGACGTTCTTCGCCATCTCACTTCAGCTCTCTCTCTCCCTCTCTCCGATTTCCGTTAAGGACGTTCTCCGCCAGCTCACACTCTATCCGATCCCGGTAAATGGCGTCGTCAAGGACCTGGTCGGCGAGCTTCGCCCAGTCCTCGAAGTCGCGAGCGCGGAGATTTTTGGAGACCCACTTGAGGTAGGTTGAAGGGAGGGTGCCCAGCATCTTGCCCTTGTATTTTCCGAAGTCGATGACTCTGTCTCTAGCAGGCGGCGGTGTTGAGGCGGATAGAGAAGGTGGTTTGGGGGGTTTTGTGGTTTTGAAGGAGCAGGAGAGGCGGAGGGGGTGCAGAGAGGTGTGGGAGAGTGGTGGGTTTGACGGAGGAGTGTGGAGGCGGAAGAGAGAGCTCATGATAGGATTGCCAGGTCCGCCGATGTTGCTCCGGCGAGATCGAAGCTCAGGTCCGACGACGAGGATGGGGATAATAGCGATGATGAAGTTGCGGGGAAGAACGTGAAGGCCGAGGAGGAAGAAGGGTAGGATTGCCAGAAACTTTCATTAAAGGGTTACTGTTCACCTGCGTTTTGAGGTTTGCGTAGAAACTGAAAAGCTGTTTTTCAAAGCTGCAAAATGCTGCTTCTGTTTTTTGGCTTTTTTTTCACCAAAAACTGTGAAAAAAAGCTGAAGTTGGAAGTTTACCAAACATCAAAAACCCTCTCAGCTTTTTTTCATACCAGCTTTTTTTTTAAGCACCTCAATCCCAAACTGCACCTAAGCCTGTCGGTAGCAAGTTATCTCTCCGAGGCTCCGCCCTCGGGCACTAAGATCATTTTCGAGGCCGATACCACCTCCTCGAGACCGAAGAGTTCACGTAAGCGACCAAGCCCCGAGAATCTTGCACTCGATTAATTGCCAAGGAATGCATCCTCTGACTAAAGAGACTAAAGTTAGTTTTTTTTTTTTTTTTTTTGAGAACAAGAGACTAAAGTTAGTTAATTTAGACTAAAGTTAGTTAGTTTGTGTAGCTGTTAAAATAGTTTGTTGCAATAATTTTGTAGTTTGTTATATCTGATAAGAGCATATTTATGCGACTTAGTTAGCTTGTTTTCTTGCATTTACTTAGTTAGTTTCTATTTATTAGAGTGTTTTAAGTTATTTTCGTGTGTTTTCAGGTTCAAATGCAAAGTTGGCAAGAAAGTGCATTTTGGTGCAATTTTGGGCCTAGAATGGATAGCACATGCATGGAGCAAGGTGGATGGACGAAATTGAAGACCAAGAGAGGCTAGGAATGTGCTAAAGAGTAGGAGACATTAATTCAAGACAAATAAGATAAGGAGACAACAAGAAAGAAGGAACATTATCTCTAAAATTATCCAAACAACCTTATCTTATCCTAACCTTATCCTAATCTACCTTAAATCCAGCTGCAAGAAAGACTCCTAAGTACATTTAAACACCTAAATATATGGTTCTAGAAGCCCTAATCTGTTCCTAAGTTTGTGCCACACCTATCCCCTTCTAGAAGGCCAAATACCTGCTGCAAGACCTATTCCTTATCCCTCATGGTTTTTGCCATTTAGTTAACCTTTTTCCTTGGGGATTTGGAGTGCCAATCCTTCTCCAAAGCTACATAGGACGTGCCCTCCTTGCCTATAAATACATATATCTGTCGCACAAATCAATATACCACCCACCCATCCACAATACAATTCGACACACAACCATCTCTCACCAAAAACCACCACCACATCCCTCATTGTGCCGCAGCCTTGCAAGGAGAAAGGAGAGGAGTCCCTTGGAGCCGTGCCTTGCCATTCAAGACATTGGATTGTTGGAGCGTTTCTAGGTGTATTCTATCCGTTGTTTTCAATGTTTAATTTAAGTTATCTTTGTTTAATTGCGAACATGAGGAGCTAAACTCGTTTTAGCTAGGGGAGAATTCAAAGCCATGAACATATATGTTTGATATGAATTGATTACCTTCAGTTATTGTTTCATAAATTGTGAATGCAATTTGCTTAACTGCTTGATTGATAACTTATTCTTGTATGTGGGTTAAGGGTGCACACTTAGTTTGCATGCATGCATTTGATGCTAAAATATAAGGGAGTTTCACCTAATAGTTATGAACTTATATTTACAAGTAGTGGAGGTCGCTAGTCATGATCGCGTTAAGTAAAATTCCTAGCAGGAGTATCATGCTGTTCATAGTTACGAATGCCTTGTCAATGCTTATGCTTTTCACAGAACTTAATGATCTTTGATATGTATCTCTATCATGCTGTTCGTGTAGGGAACTTGATTAGAATAATTTGATTGTGATGCGATGTCCAATTCAATGAACTTAGGAAAATTTGATGGTTAATTAGTGTTGTTCACGGTTAACTTGGGGCATTGTCATTCATGGTTTATAGGAAGAATAACTGGAAATTGATTCATATGCATATGTGTCGTGTGTGGAGAAGGATCCTCTAACTAGCCTTTCACCCCCATAACTCACCCAAATTCGTACCCTTTAGTTTGTGTGTCTTTAATTTGTTTGTTTAAGTCTTAAATTCGTCAAAACCAATCCCCTCTTTAATATTTTGTGTTTACTTAGTTAGAACTTGTCTAAATCTATTTGTTTTAGTGTTTTTGAGTCAAATTTGAGTAGATTAGCAGTCCCTCCTAATCCCCGGCCTAGAACGATCCCTACTTACATATTTACTACAATTGTCAACAAGAGGGTTTAATTTGTGTGCTAAGCTTTTATCACATCAATATCAGTTAGGGGCTTTTATGTAATTGTCATCAGTGGTATAAACCTATTTATACCAAAGATACATTGTAATTATTGTGTAATGAAATGAAGAGGAATATTCAGTATAACAAACTTTCTCTGTGTTCTTGAGCTTCTATATGGTACCATCGCCACTTGCCTCACGACTTCTTCGATTATGTGAATTTCTTTCGCTGATCTCAGATCTTGATTTCTTGTTCTTCTCCAATCTTGATTTTTCTCTTGTCAACCTTGATCTGCAATGGCTACGCCATTGGACTCGTCTTCTCCGATTGAGTCGGTTCAACTCCCAAACCCTAATTCTTCTTCCCCAAATCTCAATTTGTCCCAATCGTATACTTCTCTTATGATTTAGAACATTAGAAGCATGGTTCCAATTAAGCTGAAGTGATCGAACTATCTTTTATGGCAGGCTTTTTTTGCACCAATTCTCAGGCGTTAAAAACTTCTTGGAATCATTGATGGAAATGAGCCATGCCCGTCGCCATTTTTGCCTGATCGCTCCATAAATCCGGCCTTTGAGGTCTGGTATGAAAATGATCAAAACCTTATGATTTGGTTCAACTCGACTATCTTAGAAGAGGTAATTCCCTTCACTGTTGGCGTTTCTTCGTGTTGTGATCTATGGACAAAGCTTGAGTAGCGATTTGGTGGTGTTTCTGATTAGGGATGACAATTCTAACCGTTAAAACTGATAATCGTGGATAACTGCTCGAATTGATTGGATTTGGGTTTGAAAATTCGGGTATATTTTGGATATGGGGAAAAACCGTGACTAATATTCGGTTATGGTTTTGGATATGGTTATAGGGGTCCCCAATCCGTATCCGTCCCTGAATCCGAACTGAATTATATATAATTGTTTGGACCCGATTTTACATTTTCGGCCCAAGTGATCGAAGCCATTGGATGATAATGAAAATTAAGAGATTTTTCTTGGAATTACTAATTATTTTAATCATAGTAATTATCTTGAAAATATCCTTAAAGCTTGCAGAGAAATGCGTGGGATTCTTTTGCAGATAATCAAGAGTTTTATTGGATCATGGATAAATTAAAAGAGATTGCGCAGCTGGCTGCTTACTAACCCTTTACAATTGATGTGCAGTAAGGAGAGTTCCGTGCAGCTTGGTATCTAGTCAGTTGCATGGGTTCCATATTTGAATGGATGCACATGCAGAACCACGTGGAACAATGGGATAAAGGTGAAGTAAAAATGGTGATGTGCTTCAAAGATGATTCTACACGTGGTGGTGATAAGATGGCAACAATTATCTTGCTGATTATGTTAAATGATTTAGCATATTGGTATAAGCTTTTGCATCGTGGGCCAGCATGTGGTTGTTCATGGAGCCAGATTTACTCAACATGGATATTTGGGATAATGAGCAATAAGAAGTCTAAGTAGGCTTAGGCTTTTGAGAGTTTGGGTCTCGGTTGGTTTCTATGAAATCATCAAGGCCACGCCAAGCGGGATCATGCATATTTGAGAGAATATTCCTATTATTTCGTAACTTACGAAGACAATCCTAGGGTTACTAGGGAGTTATAAATACAGAGGCAGTGGCAACATTCAAGACCTCTCCAACTTAACACACAAAACTGCCATGCACAAACTCTCGCTCTACGCAAAACCTCGCAACAACCTTGAGATTTTTATTTTCTTTTTCGCCAACATATCTTCAGTTTGGATAAACAGCACTGTGAAGGCAACCAGTGATGTGGAGCCAAAAATAATCACAAGGCGACACGTGGACTTTCAGATTAAGAAGACAAGAATGCCCTTGAGGAGCATCAGAAATCCTACGCGCGAGCAGCCGGTAATTATCATCGGTCAAGTCAAAAGCGCCCATAAAAGGTAAACAAATCCGAATTATTTCATCCATCCACATTTAAGACAATTATCTCATAAATCCACCAATTATCCCACATAAATGGAGATAATTGGCCAATTAATGAGGATATTCCTCATTAATTGGCCAATTAACTTAGCCTTAAAAGCCAAAAACACCTTAAATGGCCGGTCCTCCCTTCTCCAAAGGGGGCCGGCCACTTCCCCTTTTATTGCCCACATTCCTTTCTTTTTTTCTCCTTTTTTAGCCAACAATACAATTACTCCTTATTATCTTTTTTCATAAATATAAATCCTTTCCCTATTTGATTAATTAGCCAATAAATGGGCTAATTAAACCTAGATCACACCCATAAATTCCCTCTAAGGGCCGGCCACCTTTTCTCCAAATGGCACCGGCCATCTCCTATAAATACTACCTTATTTCTCACAAAACCTAATTCCAATCCTTCGGCAAAAACACTCTAAACACTTTTTCTCTCTAATTCTAACTTTGGCATCGGAGGTTCTTCGGCCAAAGCCCCCCCCCCCCATTCATCGTGGGCGCGTGAGGCTTTTGGCCTTAACCTAAGGTGTTTATTATTTCGTAGGTGCAAAATCGTCCAAGACCGAAGAGGAGAAAATTTGCATCCACAAATTGGTGCTTTCATTGAGAGAAGAAATATACGCTCGAAGAAGACTCTCGCACACAAAGGTTTTTCTTCAATTTCTAGTCCATCTGTATTCTTTCGTACGTTTTTATTATTAGAATTTTTTACTTGTAAAAAGTTCTTTGGTAAAGCGTATAAAAAAAAAAAGAAAAATACATAATGGTTAGAAATGTAGAAAATTCGACGAGTAACAATTCAAACATTCAAGACGTGGGACCGCGGTGATCTACGAGATTGAATGTGGCTCTAGGGGAGATGGCGCCACTACCACGAGGCTCCACCATGGGAACCACCGCGGTGACCACCCGCGGCGAGGTCCATGGTACCACCGCTGCAGTCCAAGCCTCGCATTCGCGCGCACCTTATGTTGAGCAGCCTGCTCCTGCCTTCGCAGCCTAACCTGCTCCTGCAGCGCAGCCTGCCCACGCAGCCAAGCCTGCCCACGCAGCGCAGCCTGCCCCCGCAGCGCAGCCTGCCCACGCAGCCAAGCCTGCCCACGCAGCCCAGTCTGCCCCTGCAGCCAAGCCTGCCCATGCAGCCAAGCCTGCTCCTGCAACCTAGCCTGCCCCTGCAGCCTAGCCTGCCTCCGCAGCCCAGCCTGGCTCAGTGGTGTCCCAAGCAGTCAATCAACCAAGCCGAGCAGTCGGGCGGTGTGCAATCTCGACTCGGCCCCCGAGATAGCGTGGACTCCCGTCTTAGCGCGAGGAGGAGCGTGCATTCTCGGTTAGGCCCACGAGCGAGCATACAATCAAGGCTGGGGCCGCGTTTTGAAGAACCACATGATCATCCTTCCAGGCAGAGCATTCACTCACGCTTAGGCCCTCAATGAGCATTTTCCATGTCGCTTCGGAGAATACAGCGCGAACGCACGAGGGGAAGCAGCCACTCGGTCCGCTTCAAGTTCAACGGGCAGCCCACGAAGAGATCCTTCGCCAGCTAAGAAGACGAGGACTCCACCGCCCCAGCGAAGACAAATTCGTGTCAAGCCTAGTCCTCAAGTTCGCGATCTCTTGGAGAGCGATCTCAAGTTGCAGAGAAGTAGGAGCAGAGATGTTAGACCCCTTTCAAAATAGCAAGTTCAGACTCCAAACTTTTAACTTTCTCGACCAAGGAGTAAGCTTCAGCAGCCATAGACCTCGCCACCCCCTGGGCAGCCGTGGTATTCTCTTGAACAAAACCATGGACTCGGCAGCCAAAACCGCCGTTTTTGCAGCATGGTCAGCGGAGCAGCCCTCCTATACTCAGGCATATGCTTCAAGAAGGGGGCATGGACCAATAATCCCTTTGACGCCGTCAACAAACTCAGCGCACGCGCCCATATCCTCAAGAAGAAGGCAACCTGGCCCCAGCAGCGAAAGGGATAAGTTTTGGCGCCGCTTTAACAGACGAGGATGTCTTGCCATTCTTCATGGTAGCAAGCCTTTCCGAAGGAGAACCCTAAGTGGAGTGGCAACACCACCACCATGAGTTTCCACCGCGGTGGCTACCACGGTAGCCCACCGCGGCGAGGTCCGTGGCTCCATCACCACGGCCCGAGCCGTGCCATCCAAGGTCCCGGCCCAAGCCATGTTATTCCAAGCCCAACGCGAGCCCAATACGTTGCCTAGCCGAGCCCAAGCCTCGCACCCACGTGTGCCACAAGCTAAGCAGTCCACTCCCGTGGCCCAGCCTGCTCCCGTCGAGCAGCCCACTCTCGTGGTCCAGCCTGCTCCCGCTGAGCAGCCCACTCCCATGATCCATCATGTTCTTGCCGGGCAGCCCACTCCCGTGGCCTAGCCTGCTCTCGTGGCCCGACATGCCCTCGTGATCTTTCAAGCAACACAAGCCTGCTACACCATGGGAACCACCGCGGTGACCACCCACGGCGAGGTCCATGGCACCGCTACTACGGCCCAAGTCGGCCCAAGACCATCTCAGCCTTCCTAACTCAAATCTCGCGCCCGAAGTCTACCACATTTTTCACTACTCAAGGAGGCACATTCCTTACAAGCTCTTCCAATCCAAATGGCGAACAACACTTGTCTCGACAAGTCATAGAGTTGACAATCGCCCTAACACAACGGACGACCTTGGTGAACCAGCTCTTGCAGCGCACCACGATGCAACGTGTCCCAAACGACGTGTCCCAAAGAAGGACAAGGGCAAATGAAGAACCTCTCCAGCAGCGTCCCGACAAGCAGCCACCCGACCAGCCTCTAACCAAGCGTTTGGGCAGAGCACACTCCTAATTGGGCCCTCGAGATGGCGTATACTCCCGTCTTAGCGCGCAGAGGAACGTGCACTCTCGACTAGGCCCACGGACGAGTATACACTCACGGTTGGGGTCACACTCCGATAATCAACATGAGCAGTCTTCCAAACGAAGTGTTCATTCGCAGCTAAGTCTGCAAGGAGCATCCTTCACATCGCATCGGAGTAGGCAGCATGACGGACGGAGAGAAGCAGTCACTCAATTCGGCTCAAGTTCAACCAGCAGCTCGCGAAATCCCTCGCCTGCTAGGAATCCACCACATGCACTGCTACCGCGGCATAGACGAGCCGAGCACATAGAAGAGCAGCCTAGACCAACAGGTCAAAACTAAGGGCAGCCGAAAGCTCCATTACCTCAACTAAGGAAGAAGTAGAGAGAATCTTGACCAAGCGATTGAGCAAATTCTAACGCAGCGAGGTCACCGACGAGGCACTACGGCGGGAGATGACCAACACAAGCCGATCACCCTTCACAGATAAGATCGAGCAGGCGGAGCGTCCACACAAGTTTAGCATGCCATGTTCCACATCCTTCAAAGGAGATGGAGACCCGGAGAGACACTTAAAGCACTACCGAAGCATGATGATCCTCTATCGAAACAATGACGATCTCATGTGCAAGATATTTGCGACTACTCTACAAGACGAGACGCAAGATTGGTTCTACACCCTGCCGCCACAATCCATCTGGAGCTTTGACGATCTTTCCTTGGTCTTCACCAAAGAATACTCATCTTACCGCTCGATCAAGAAAAATCCGATCACCTGTTCAAAAACCCGAAGAAATCACTCCGCGACTACGAAGATCGTTGGATGCGACAACTCAATAGCCAGTGCAGCTTTTCAAAAGGGCATCCCCGCAGATCACCCCTATTTGGAGAAATGATCATGAAAGAAGACTTGACTCTAGCAGATTTCTTCACCCTAGCAGAGAAGCATGCACTTTGGGACGAAGCCCGACGAGCAGATATGGCTCCTGAGCAACCTAAAAAAGAATCGGTGATGGCTCAAAGAAAGGAAGATGGAAAGCGGCCCAGCAAGAGCAGACAGGAGGTCAAGCGGAGGGACAAGCCCATGACCAATGAAGGCTCCACGACCAGGAATTACTCGAAGTTTTCAATTCCGACCCATCAAATTCTCCGCGACGTGAAGAATGAGCCGTGGTTCAAGCTACCAAATGTTGCGCATTTCACCGAGGACCAAGTCACGCCACCGAAAGCTGCTGCACTTGGAGGAATTATCTGGAAAAGCTCGTGAAGGAAGGCAAAGTCGACAAGTGTTCGGACAAGCCGGTAGCGCAGCTAAGAATGAATGCTGAAAAGGAAGTTCCAGCAGGCCCCATTGATCCCTCAAGTCCAGGCAGCCGACGCACTACCAGGGCCCATCATCGGCTTCACACGAGAGGTAACTTTGCTCTGATACCATGATCGAGAAGATGGCACTCAAGCAGATCCGAGAAATTCTGGAAATGAAGTCTCCCACAACCTTGAAAGAGATCCAAAGCTTGACTGGACGAGCAGCCGCCCTCAACCGTTTCCTCTAGCGGTCTACTGATAGATGCAAGCCTTTCTTCAAAGCCATCAAGAGGGCGCAACGTGATGAGTGGGATGAAGAATGCGAAGAAGCCTTCCAAGACCTGAAGAAGTATCTCACATCGCCTCCATTACTATCCAAACCGGAAGCAACGGAGGACATAGTCGCATGTTTGACGATATCTGAGGCAGCAATAAGCTCTACCATCATACGAGAAGAGCTGGGGGCCCGACTACCTGTATTCCACAGTTTAAAAGCTCTCCTCGATGCTACCAGAAATTCAAAAAAATGAACTTTGGCGATAGTTGTTGCAACCTAGAAGCTCAAATCAGACGCACGTAGTCATCTTCATGACGCGCTATTCCGCCCAATCTAGACGCTCGACGATAAAGGCGCAGACACTGGCGATGCAAAATTTCCTGACGAACATAACAACTCAGCCCAAAAGGTGTGCCAAAGGCAGACGAACACTAGAAGGACGCACTCGGAAGCAAGCTTTGTCGTCTTCGCCCCAAAAGATTCTACATAGGAGCATCATGTACCAGCAGTTGAGCACTACCTCCTACTATGTGTCACACGGCCCCAGCCGACCTTTGTTCCATAATTCAACTCTAGAGTGGCCCAATACCCGCAGTTGAGCACTTCCTGCTACGTGTAACATGGCACCAGCTCTACAGCTCCCTACCGCGCCTTCATGCCTAGCCTAGGCAGCGCAACAGAGCAGTCCAACGACGCCCCGGAAGCAGCCGAGCACACCTTAGCCGCACCGGAAGCAGTCGAGCACACCTTAGCAGCACCTGCTCCCTCAATGGAGATTTTCAGCATTTGCATGTTGACGACACATCCAACTACAAAGGTTCGGGAGCAGACATGGTCCTTGCCACCCCAGACGGTTCAATGCTCAAGCAGACGATCACTCTAGGCTTCAAGGCATCTAACGATGAAGCAGAGTACGAGGCCCTACTGGCAGGCCTCCGCATGGCGAAAGACTTAGCGGTGAAGAAGCTGGCGATTCATTCTGATTCTCAGCTGATTACTAGCCAAACCGCAAGGGAATACATGGCGAAGCATCCAAGGATGGCGCAATATCTAAAGAAGGTACGCAAGCAGCTGGAGATATTTCAAACTTACACGCTCACTCGAGTTCCACGGACGAAAAATGCCCATGCAGATGCGCTAGCCGGCCTGGGCTCTGCCCTCGATCACCAGCTCAAGCGTTCAATTCCGGTGGAGTACCTAGATAAGCCGAGCATAGAGTCCGAGCCAGTAGCCGAGGTGACACAGGTTAATGCAACTCTGAATTGGCAAAGCCCTATCATAGATTACTTCGTCAATGGCACGCTCCCCACAGAAAGGTTGGAGTCAAGGAAACTTCAAACCTGAGCAGCTCACTACTACATGTGGAAGGACATTTTAGTTCAAAGACCCTACGCCGGACCGCACCTCCGATGTTTGGCACATCCCGATGATTTGAAGGTCCTAAGTTCAATCCATGAAGGCGTTTGTGGGAACCGTTCCGGAGGACGATCTCTGGCGCAAAAGGCTCTCAACGCAGGCTACTGGCCAACTACGCATCAAGATGCCCGGGAGTTAGTGCAAAAGTGCGACCGCTGCCAACGTTACAAGCACGTACCAGCCCTGCCCGCCAGCGAGCTACACCCACGAGCAAGTCCCTGGCTGATTCATGCAGTGGGCAATCGACCTAGTAGGACCTATGCCGCCTACTACTGGGGGCAGAGGCATGATGATCGTGGCAACCGACTACTTCACCAAATAGGTAGAAGCATAGCCCACGACAACCACGACTCAGACGGACATAGAATGCTTCGTATGGAGGAACATCATTTGCTGATTGTCATCCCTCAGTTCATCGTCACCAACGACGGCCCGCAGTTCGCGGACGAAGATTTGACGAAGTTCTTCCAAAAGTAAACATCAAGCAGCACATGTCCATGCCAAGACATCCTTAAAGCAACGGGCAGGTCGAAGCATCCAACAAGACGACCCTCGACTGCCTTAAGAAATCCCTCACCAACAAGAAGGGAAAACGGCCAGATGAACTCCCCGGATGTCTATGAGCATATCGTACCACCAAGAGGCGAGCAACCGGAGAAACCCCTTTCTCTTTGGCGTTTGGCTCGGAAACAATCATTCCTCCTAACATCATCAAGCCAAACATCACCACCCTACTGTCAGATATCGAGCAGAACAGTGAAGAGACGGCCGCGAACCTAGACCTAGCGGAGGAAAGGCGCAAGCAGACCATAGCTCGCATCCCATCCTGCTAGCAGCACCTCTTCTCTAATTACAACAAAAGGCCCAAAATCCGGTAGTTTCAACCCGGAGATCTAGTTCTGAGGAAGGCTTTCATCACTGCTCAAAGGGAGGGAACGAAAAAGATGGACCCTATTTGAAAAAAAAAAAAAAAAAAAAACCTTACAAGATCAGCAAAGTAGGCGACAAGGGGAGCTACACCCCCGCCACCATGAATGACAAGGAGATCGAAAAGCAGTGGAACGCCTACAACTTGAAGAAGTACCACGTATGATCTCCACCGACGCCCGAAGGCTCAAGCAGCTCAGACGGGCACAATCCTCGCAAGCCGAGGACTACCAGTTGTTCCGCAATCTTTACAATTAAGTTATTTGTTCACTTGTTTTTCAACAAGGAACGCTTCAACTTGATTCCATTGCGGCAACTGACAACTCCTGCGCTTCGAAAGAAGCTCGCGCCCTTCTTAGGGACTCACTGCAGGAATAGCGCCCCCTGAGGGACCAATCTGCTCTCCAACGCGGGAGGATAAACTCTTCACTCCGAATATCCAGACGTGGATGAGCCTGGCTGCCCTAGTGTAACTAGCTGCATGATGGCTTGCGCCGGAATTCCTAGAAGTAGCCACAATGGTCTTTTTCAAGGCTTAGCTAACTGAAGGATTTTGGGTCTCTTGGCCTAATCCGCGGGAACCGGGCCCTAGAGACGGGGGGGGGGGGGGGGGCACACTATCCCTGGAAACCCTAAAGCTGCTACCGGACATGCTAAGGTAGCCTACGGATCCCGGAAGACTGCCTACGGCTTGCCCCTTAAGCAGTAAAGCCACACTAGACTTATACAACCGCACATTCTTATGAAAGGTTAAAACAAGCTGGCAGGCATATGTGAAGTTTTATCCACTACCGACATGCTACGTAGTCGATAAGCTTCACCTGTACCAAGTCCTAAAGTGTTGTGACACTAGCTGCGCAACCTACGAAATTGGGAAGAACCAAGGTTGAAAGCCTAGTGGTTACGCGGATTAGCCTGCTTCTGTAAGTAAGGCGTCCGGCTGCCAACCCTACGGCTGACAACTTCACAAGGCAACAGCCTAAGGATCGCCCGGATGCGGTTGCTGCAAATAAGTAAGGCGTCCGGCCGTCGATCCCGCAGCTAACAACTTTACGGCAACTTGCGCCAAGTCCTAAAGTGTTGTGACAATTGCTGCGCAACCTACGGAATTGGAGAAAGCCAAGGTTAATGGCCTAGTGGTTACGCGGATCCGTCTGCTTCTATAAGTAAGGCGTCCGGCTGCCAACCCTATGGCTAGCAACTTTGCAAGGAAAAGTTCTACAGCAACACCTACGACTATGTAGGCTACACGGCCTGTCTGCTTATAAAAAAGTGGCGCGCCTGCTACTGGCCTATAAAGTCTAAAGGTTAAGGCATGAACAAAGGAAGCGAAGATGGAGAAAAGCGAAGGAGACAAGTTTATTAAATTTTCTAGCAAAATTGATAAGCAACTGACAAAGACTGGAGGAGTCCAAGCACAGCAAAAGCAACAAGGAAAAATAAATCCTAAAGGCTACCTAGAAGACTACTCTTCAGCAGCTTGGCCACCCGACGACTGCTCCATTGTCACACCTTCGGCAGCCACGACAACCCTAGCAGTGGTACTATTCGGCGTTTCACTCCCGGCTGCCCCGTCGTGGACACTCCCATCTCCAACTACCTCACCGATGGAAGACTTGAAAGTAAAGGCGAGGAAATCTTCTGGAGAAATAAAGAAGGTCTGGTCTTGAGAGCACACATATCTTATCAGCCTCCCCAGAAGCAGGCTTAGTGGAACTCTCGCAGCTGCCCACGCAAGCAGTCTCTTCCATCCCAGCAAATTTCGGCATTGGGGGCATATCTAGCAGCCTCATTTCTCTTCCCATTGGAAGAATTCATGCCAATCACAGACCTCTTGGCAGCAGGCGGACCCTCACAAGCAGTGGATAAAGTCTTCAATTTTTCCCAACCGGCATCTCTTGAGCAGCCTACCTTTCTCCTGACAAAGAAGACTAGGCAGCTAACGCCATTCATGGTACCCGGCAGAGAAGCTCAACCTAACATTCTAGCAGGCATGAGGCCTACATGCCCGGCACTCGAGCAGCCCATGAAGCCCGCAACCTTCTCATTTCTCTCGATCGCCAGCTTGGCCCGCGTCAGGTCCTAAAGGATGTGAGCCGCGCGACTACCCTAGCACTGCGCCCCAGCGCCTCAGTTCGCTGTCCCAGCCGCTCAAGCTGCCCTGGGCTCTAGGCAAGCCGAGCTGCCCAAGCAGTGGTCCTTGCCACGACATCTCCTCGGCCCCTGCCGAGCCAACTCCTGGCCACTGCCAGCCGACATGCCGCACCACCCCAACGGCTGCCCCGTAATAGCACTATCCAAGAAGAAGGCAAGAAAAATTAAATTTTTCTTACATCAGTGCGGCACGGAGAAGACGAAGAAATCAACGAAAGACGGTCCTTTTCACGGGCAAGATGTAGAAGATTGCTAAAGGAGAGGGAACAAATATCCTCTAGCTTTCTCTCTCTTGTAGGGTAGAATAAATTGCTCTTCAAAGTTGATTTAATAACCCACTTAAGGTGGACTTAAATAGGCTTTGAGAGAAGTTTATTTCCCTCTCCTAGAAGGATCTAATTTCCAATTAAAGAGAGGATCAACATCAAGATAGGAAGCAATCCTATGGTTCCTGAAGCAAGAAGATCTCTACACCTGCTGCCCTTTCCTGCGAGCAGCCCAACAGGTGTGGGGGCATTTGTGGAGCCAAAAATAATCACAAGGCGACACGTGGACTTTCAGATTAAGAAGACAAGAATGCCCTTGAGGAGCATCAGAAATCCTACGCGCGAGCAGTCGGTAATTATCATCGGTCAAGTCAAAAGCGCCCATAAAAGGTAAACAAATCCGAATTATTTCATCCATCCATATTTAAGACAATTATCTCATAAATCCACCAATTATCCCACATAAATGGAGATAATTGGCAAATTAATGAGGATATTCCTCATTAATTGGCCAATTAACTTAGCCTTAAAAGCCAAAAACACCTTAAATGGCCGGTCCTCCCTTCTCCAAAGGGGGCCGGCCACTTCCCCTTTTATTGCCCACATTCCTTTCTTTTTTTCCTCCTTTTTTAGCCAACAATTCAATTACTCCTTATTATCTTTTTTCATAAATATAAATCCTTTCCCTATTTGATTAATTAGCCAATAAATGGGCTAATTAAACCTAGATCACACCCATAAATTCCCTCTAAGGGCCGGCCACCTTTTCTCCAAATGGGACCGGCCATCTCCTATAAATACTACCCTATTTCTCACAAAACCTAATTCCAATCCTTCGGCAAAAACACTCTAAACACTTTTTCTCTCTAATTCTAACTTTGGCATCGGAGGTTCTTCGGCCAAAGCCCCCCCCATTCATCGTGGGCGCGTGAGGCTTTTGGCCTTAACCTAAGGTGTTTATTATTTTGTAGGTGCAAAATCGTCCAAGACCGAAGAGGAGAAAATTTGCATCCACAAGTGACATCTTCAGTTTGGATAAACAACACTGTTGCCGTAGAATCAGCCGATTGCGGAGCACCTTCAATTTGGATAAACAACACTGCGTCGAGGCCGACTGGTTATCTATCCAAGTCTCGGTCAAGAAGGATTTTCGAGTCCTTATTGGCAGAGGTCATCTCATCATGGCGAAGTGAGGTGTTACAAATTACTATATTCGGCACATTGACAGTCGAATTTGATATTGAACTTTGCAGAACTAACAGCCTTGTCTTCAGGCTCTAGAACTCGAAGGCCGAGACGTGTTCCTTCCTTGGCCACAGTTGCAAGATCAAGAAGTCAGCAGCGTGCCCAACGCAACATCAACACATTTTACTCACCGGCTAAGCTCGGCCGTTGAGTTGGCACGCCCCGCACACAACAGAAGAACGTAGTTGGCTCATTAGTTACTCGGCCTACGCGCCATGTAGGCTTGGTAGTTTTTAGGGTCAACAATAATATAATTATATATAATTAATAGTATTTATATATAATATAATTGTATTATAATATATATATATATATATATATATATTATTCACTGAATCCATTACCTTGACAATATGAAAGTTGCATTTTGTGGGCAAGTTAAAAAGCTTGATATGAATCATAATCTATGAGAATCTAGACCAATAGTACTTATGGGAGATATCAAAGATCAGCCAACATTATCAATGTTTAGCTTTAATTTTTATGCTCCACAAAATCCATTCATTAAATCATTTTATATATCAAATATTTAATGACAAAATTAATATTTACTAAATTATCATGCATCAATTGAACGAATATATTTTTTATATTGACGAAGATGGGCATAACCGTTAACCGATGGGGAATCCGTTACCTAGTGGGTATGGTTATGGATAATACCCGATGGTTAATTGGCGGTTATGGATATGGTTAATTTTTGTGGTTATGGGGATGGATATAGCATTTTCGTCCCCAAACAGAACCGTTGCCATCCCTAATTCTGATGCACATGTCCATCAATGACGTTCTCGTCTTCAAAACATTCAGAAAGGATCTATGTAGATGGTCGATTATCTTCAACAAATCAAGGAGATTTCTTACTCTTTCACTGCCGCTGGAGCTACAATTTCTGATCGTGATCATATTGCTGGTACTCTTGTTGGTCTCTCTAATGAATTTGAGTCGTTGACTCCATTATGCTTCGTTTTTCCCTCACTTCGTTGGATGAACTCCACGGCCTTTTGTTAACAAAGGAGTTCTTCATAACTCGTCGCAAGAAAGCTACTTCCTCTGGTTCTACAGAACCTTTTGATGCGTTATTCTCTGTGCAATCGCAACCACCTCTACTCCCTACACCACAAGCTTTTGCTGCTCAAGGTCATAATAATCATGGATCTTAATTGCTTCAGAATTCTTTTCGGTTCAATTCAAATAATCAGGATAGGAACAATTATCGAGGTAATAATTCAGGTAATCGTGACAACAATTACAACTCTGGATTCAATCGTGGCAACAATCAAGGTTATCGTGGTGCTTTCTCTGGTCACAAAATCACTTGTCAAATTTGTGGTTCCACTAGTCATGAATTAATTAACTGCTCTGATCACATGAATCCTAAAATTTATGGTAAAATTCCCCTTGCCAAACTTGCAACTGTGTGTTCACTACACCTCGAAGCTATCTCCTTCCTGGCTTATCAATTCTAGTACCACATTACATATCACCAATGACATCTCCATCATTCAAATTCATGTTCCTTATCACGGTGAAGAAAAAGTGTACATTGAAGATGGTAAATGTCTGTTTATAGATCATGTTAGTTCTTCAGTTTTACATACTTCCTCAAATTCTTTTAAGCTGCACAATGTTCTTTATATGCCCCAAATGCAGCATGATCTTTTTTCTGCATTTCAATTCATCAAAGATAGTGATTGTTCATTAACCCTTGATATTGATGGATCCTCTATTAAGGATCATTCTACAGGGAAGATGCTTTAGTGGGGACCAGATAGAGATGGTTTATTTCCTCTTCAACGGTCTTCTGCAACATGTAAAGGTTTCTTCTCTCCTTTTACTTTAATAAGTGCTACTGCTACTGCAAGGGTCTGGCACAATCGACTCGGTCATCCTTATTTTGTCATATTTTGAAAGGTACTCTCTTCTAATAAAGTTGTTGTCAAGGGTAAACACTGTGTGGATATTTTCTACTTAAATTGTGATATGGCAAAAAATCACAAACTACGTTTCAGCTCTACCAAGTCTGTATCTTCCAAATGTTTAGAATTGTTGCAATGTGATGTATGGGGACCCTCACCTGTTGTTTTAGTGAGTGGTTATAGATACTATTTTCTTATGGTTGATGATTACAGCAAATATAGTTCGTTTTTCCCTTTGCAATCTAAATCTGGAATGTATTCAGTTTTTGTTGAGTTTAAGTGTTATGTTGAGAACACTCTTAGTAATAAAATAAAAGTTGTTCAATCAGATTCAGAGAGTGAATTTACAAGCAATATTTTCAAGAGTTTTCTTAAGTCTCATGGTATTATGCAACAATTTAGTTGCCCCCATACTCCTGAGCAAAATGGCTGACAGGCATTTAGTTGAGACAACTAGAACTCTTTTACTTGCATCTCAAGTACCACACCTTTATTGGGTAGAAGCATTCTCAACTGCAGTCTATTTGATCAATAGGTTACCTATTGGGGGTTTACTTAAGTCACCTTGGGAACTACTCTTTCTTACTCATCCAGATTACTCAAGACTAAAAATATTTGGGTGTAGCTATTTTCCTTGGCTTAAACCCTATACTACTTCAAAATTAGATAGCAAAAGTAAGCATTGTGTTTTATTTTTTTGGGCTATAGTCTTCATCACAAAAGGTGTCGATGTCTTGATCCTATTACACAAAGGATTTATATCTCAAGGATTTATATCTCAAGGCACGTGGTTTTTTGATGAACAACAATTTCCATTTCAAAATAAGTCTCAAGATCCTGCAACTAAGTCTCAACTTGATTCATCTCAAGCAAGTCCTCCCATTGATTTGGCATTCTCTGTACCACCTTATGTCTCTTCATCGAGCTTAAATCAAACAACAAAGCCTACATCATCATCTTCTGTAATTGATTCAAGTCAAGTGCCTCCATCTCCCATAGTGGAGTCATCCAATGCAGCAACTTCAACACCACTCCCTGCTATCACTAATATTCATTATATGATAACAAGATCAAAAGCAGGCATTTCTAAACCTAAAGCTTACTTAGCTGCCAAGCACCCACTTCCAAGTTATATAGACTTTGTTCCTACAACCTATCTTCAAGCTTCAAAGTGATGTGGTAAAAACTAACACACAAATTAAACCTTATAATTTAGACGATTGTAGTATGAGCAAGTAGGGATCGTTCTAGGCTGGGGATTAGAAGGGATGCTAATCAACACAAATTAGACTTAAAAACTGAAAACTAGGCTAGACTAACACAAAATAAGAACTGAGGGGGGGGGGGGGTTTGGACGAATTTTAACTAAAACAAGTAAATTGCAGCAACGAATTAAGTTTTGTACGAAATATAGGTGAAAGGCTAGCTAGAGGATTCTTCTCCACACATGAAACATATGCATACAAATCGATTTCCAGTTATTATTTCTACAAACCATGAATGACAATGCCCGAAATTAATTGTGAACAGCACTAATTAACTCTCAGATTTTCCTAAGTTCATTGAATTAGACTTAGCGACGCAACCAAATTATTCTTCTCAAGTTCCCTAACTATGAAAAGCATGATAGAGATACATCTCAAAGATCATTAAGTTATTTGAAATTCATAAGCATAGACAAGGCATTCATAACTATGAAAAACATGATACTCCTGCCAAGAATTTACTTAACACAATCATGACTAGTGACTTTTACTACTTGTAAATATAAGTTCATAACGATTAGGTGAAATTCCCTTATATTCTAGCATCGAATCCCTGCATGCAAACTAAGTATGCATCCTTAATCAACACACAAGAATAAGTTCTCTATAAAACAGATAAGTAAATCGCATTCATGTTTTATGAAACAATAACTGGATGAAATCAATTCATACGAAACATATGATCATGGCTTCAAATTCACCTCTAGCTAAAAAGAAGTTTAGTTACACATGTTTGTCATAACTAAATAAAAACAATCTAAATTAAACATTGAAATCAAGTAAGGATAGAAAGAACTCTGAGACACTCCAGCAATGGCAGATTCGGCTCCTCCTCTAGATAGCAGATTTGGCTCCTCCACTTCCTCCAAAGCTGCGACACACTTCTGTTTTTTCTCTATATTTTTCTCTCTTTTTCTCTGACTGAAAGCTGCGGCAATAACTTGTATTTATAGGGCAGATAAACGGCACAATCCTTTGAGGAGAAGAATTAGGTTCTTAGCATTGTTTTAGGACTCCTAGAAATCAGATAAAAGGTGTTGAAATATGATAAGGACTCCCCCTTGCAGCTGGAGATAAGGTAAGATAGGATAAGGATAGGATAGGATAGGATTAAATAAGATAAGATAAGGTTAGTTTGGATAAGGTTGGATAAGATAAGGTTTCCCTTCCTTTTCTGATTCCTTGCCTTCCAAGCCTCAGTTTTAATTCCTCCAGATTTGTAGCACATTTTTAGCATCATTTAATACCAAAAACGTCCATCCCTTGTGCTCTCCACATATGCTATCCATCCCAAGTCCAAAACTGCTCCATTTTACCATTTTTGTCACTTTTACCAATTAGACCTACAAAAATACGAAAATAGCTTAAATTACTTCAATAAATGGAAATTAACTAAGTAAATGCAAGAAAATAAGCTAACAAAGTCGCATAAATATGCTTCTATCAAATTCCCCCACACTTAGCTTTTGCTAGTCCCCGAGCAAAACAAAGAAAACAAAACACAACCTAAACCTTCCAACAATTTCCTCAGGGATTTCCAATGGAACACGACATGTTAAAAATCACTACTCACATAGATTTAAGTCATCCTTACCCTCGAGCGTATACTTAATCGTAGTAACCACTCACTAGCTCGCATTTAATCAAATAAAACAACATTTTGAATGTAGTAACATGCCTTAGAGAATTCACTCAATTCCTCACCGGATCTACTCTCTATTTTCACACAGATTTTCTGAATACACTCCCTATACTAAGTATATGTGAGAAGATTGATGTAAACATGTAGACTAGCACTCACATATGTTATAACAAAGAAGGCACTTTCTGGAATTATTAATACAAACATGTATATGATCTCATGAACGAAATGCCACTACTTAGAAGCGAGAACCAGGGATTCCATATGCTCGTACCAATTTCAAACTTGACATATTGAAACACATAACAATCAAGAGAAAAGTCTAAGGATTGTAATGGGGCTAAGGTATTGGCTAACAAAGAAAGGTTAAAGTTAAACAAATGTTCTTAAAGCGATAGTAAGCAAAGTAATGAAATCAACACTTGGAATTCAACTTTTGATTGCAGCACCCAACTTTAAACACAAAGGGGAGATTTGTACAACATTAGGGTCAAATTCACATTTTTGGACCCTTCTTCAACAACCAACACTTGTGAGCTCATTCTCACTTTTTTTTTCAACTTCTTTTTTAGCACAACTTTTTTTCTTTCTCTTTTTCTCGTTTCCTCTCTTTTTTTTTCAACGTTTTTCTTTTCTTTTTTATTTCTTTGAAACACAAAACATAATACTTCACCAAATTTACAAGGACAAATTCTTCCCCCACACTTGTTTTTCTGCATATTGTAGATCAAAAGGAATTTCCAACAAGTCATGCTTCGCTATTCTTTAAGAACAAGGGTATGGATAGTCCTATACTAGGCTTGGTAGGGATAATGCAGGCTAACAAAGAAAATAGGCTAAATAAGGCTCAAAGGGGTTAAACCTACAATACATATGCTAGGGATAAGACTTTTTGGCTCTGGTTCTAACTAAACAACTTCATCTTGTTATTTGTTATGCAATCAATTTTATGCTTTGAATGAAACGGGCATGAGTTCTCGTATTTGGAACTAAAATGATGAAAAAGCATTCTAAGTAGCAACCAAGCAAAGAAATAATGAGATCATGCAATGACTTTAGAAAGATCATTAAGCATTGATTAGATCATTAAGCAAAGAAATAATGAAAAACATGATAGAGATACATCTCAAAGATCATTAAGTTCTGTGAAAATCATAAGCATTGACAAGACATTTGTAACTATGAAAAGCATGATACTCCTGCCAAGAATTTACTTAACACAATCATGACTAGTGACTTTTACTGCTTGTAAATATAAGTTCATAACGATTAGGTGAAATCCCTTATATTCTAGCATCAAATCCCTGCATGCAAACTAAGTATGCATCCTTAATCAACACACAAGAATAAGTTATCTATAAAACAGATAAGTAAATCGCATTCATGTTTTATGAAACAATAACTGGATGAAATCAATTCATACGAAACATATGATCATGGCTTCAAATTCACCTCTAGCTAAAAAGAAATTTAGTTACACATGTTCGTCATAACTAAATAAAAACAATCTAAATTAAACATTGAAATCAAGTAAGGATAGAAAGAACTCTGAGCACTCCAGCAATGGCAGATTCGGATCCTCCTCTAGATGGCAGATTTGGCTCCTCCTCTCCCTCCAAAGTTGCGGCCCACTTCTGTTTTTTCTCTATATTTTTCTCTCTTTTTCTCTGACTAAAAGCTGCTGCAATAACTTGTATTTATAGGGCAGATACACAGCACAATCCTTTGAGGAGAAGAATTAGGTTCTTAGCATTGTTTTAGGACTCCTAGAAATCAGATAAGAGGTGTTGAAATATGATAAGGACTCCTCCTTGCAGCTGGAGATAATGTAAAATAGGATAAGGATAGGATATGATTAGATAAGATAAGATAAGGTTAGTTTGGATAAGGTTGGATAAGATAAGATTGGATAAGGTTTCTGATGTGAAAATTAACTTGACACTCAAATTAAACCCTCTTGTTGTAGATCGTAGTATAGATGCAAGTAGGGATCGTTCTGGACCGGGGATTAGGAGGGCTTGCTAAAACCTTTAAACTGACTCTAAAACATAAAAACAAGGTTAAAAACGTAAGGAAAGACTCACAAGACTCAAAACAAATTCAAAAGACTCAAAATGGGCTGAAAACACTCAAAACTGCCTAAAAACACTAGTTAGGCAGTTTCTGACCTTAAATGAACTTTGCACGAAAATATGGATTTGTTTTGACTCAAAACCACTTAAAACATCAACACAACATATTTAAGACACTTCAGAACAAGAAAGTAAATGGGAGGTTTTGATTTGGACGAAATTAAAACTAAAACAAACAAGAATGTAAAACTGGCAGATTTGAAGTGAAACAACTTAAAAACGTTTGGAACTCAGATGGTGGATGGATTAGCTAGAGGTTCATTATCCACACATGACACACTTGTATACGAATCGATTTCCAATTGCTTTTCGACAAATTATGAAGCCGAACACCCCAGATTAACCGTGATGCACAAATTAACCCTCAGATTTTCCTTATATCATTGAATTGGATGAATGCATACAACAATCCAAATTATTCTCCAAAAGTCCTCCACATGAATGCATAATAGAGATACAATCAGAAATCATTAAGTTTCATGAAAATCATAAGTGTTGGCGAGACATTCGTAACTATGAATGCATGATACGTTTGCCAAGAACTCAATTAACGCGATTGTGACAAGCAACCTTCACTACTTATGAATATAAACTTGTAACGATTAGGTGAAACTCATTTATATTCTAGCATCAAGTTCATGCATGCAAGGCCTCCTTAATCAACATACAAGAACAAGTTATGAATAAAACAGTTAATTGAATTGCATTCACAACTTATTAAATCACAATTGGAAGAAATCAATTCATATCTCAAGCATGTTCATGGCTTCAAACTTCCCCCTAGCCAAATAGGGGTTTAGCCACTCATGACTACAACAAAATCAGAGAATAAGAAATTGAACATAAACATAAAACAAACTACACCTAGAACGCTCCAACGATCAAGCCTTTGCATCCAAGAGTAGTCTTCTCCTTCTCCTTGCTGCGGCACCAAGTGATTTTTGGGGCTTTTCTGGGCTGTTTGGGGTGGTTATGGAGGTGGTTTGAAAAGGGTGCGGCTGGAATGGTTTTGGGTGAATGAATGGGATGAATGGTGAAGGAATGATGGAAGAAGATGTGGTGGTAATAGGCTTTTATAAGGGAGGGAAGGTGCAGCTAGGTTTAGGAAAGAAAGGAATGGAAAAATCAAACTAGGAGACAAGAAAGTAGAAAAGTGGGAGAAGTTTGTGGCAGATTTTGAGGAGAGTTTTGAGGCTTTTCTCCATGTTTTGAGGCTTTTTAGAACCCCCAAATTTAGGTGATAAAGTATGATAAGAAACCCCCCTTTTGTGGCTAAAATCATGGAAAGATAAAGGTGACAATGTCCCTTGTTTCTTGGCTTTCCTTTGTCTTTGTCTTTAACTTATTTCTTCCACCTTCTTAGCTGATTTCTAGCCCTTAAACCTTCAATTTCGTCCATTCCTTTTGCTCCATACATATGTCCTTCATTCAAAGCTCCAATATGCTCCAAAAGGCTCCAAAATGCACCTTATTGCTTCATAAGCCCATTAAACCTACAAACACACGAAACTAACTCAAAAATACTAGAATAACTAAGAAATAACAACGTAAATGCATGAGAACAAGCATACTAAGTCGCATAAATATGCTTCTATCAGTTTCCCTTCCTTTTCTGATTCCTTGCCTTCCAAGCCTCAATTTTAATTCCTCCAGATTTGTAGCACATTTTTAGCATCATTTAATACAAAAAACGTCCATCCCTTGTGCTATCCACATATGCTATCCATCCCAATTCCAAAACTGCTCCAAATTGCTCCATTTTGCCATTTTTTTGTCACTTTTAGCAATTAGACCTACAAAAATATGAAAATAGCTTAAATTACTTCAATAAATGGAAATTAACTAAGTAAATGCAAGGAAATAAGCTAACAAAGTAGCATAAATATGCTCTTATCACAAAGCATGCACACTGGAGATCTGCAATGCAAGCTGAGAGCTCAATGCTCTGGAATCTACAAGTACTTGGACATTGGTTCATTCTACTCCTCATCAAAACATAGTTTGTTGTAAATAGGTATTTTGGATCAAGAAAAATCCTGATGGTTCCATTGATAAGTATAAGGCACGGTTTGTAGCCAAGGGGTTTCATCAACATGAAGGCCTTGAATTCAAGGAAACCTTTAGTCCAGTTGCTAAGCCAGAAACCATTCGAATTTTATTATCATTAGCACTTCAATACAATTGGTTTGTCAATCAATTAGACATCAGCAATGCATTTCTTCATGAAGATCCTCAAAAATGAGGTTTTTATGCATCAACGACCTGGATTTTGTGATTCAAATTACACTGCTCATGTTTGTAAGCTCAAAAATCACTTTATGGGTTAAAACAAGCTTCCAAGGCTTGGTTTGATATCATTTTCAAGCCTTGCAGTCTTTTGGCTTCACTCAATCCTTATCCGGTGCATCACTTTTTGTTCTTAAGGCATCTGTTCCAATCATAGTTTTAGTGTATGTCGACGACATACTTGTGACATGACCTAATCCTTCTCTTTGTCAACACTTCATTCAAAACTTAAGTGTAGTCTTTATCTAGGCCTTTTGCACTATTTCTTGGGTCTTGAGGTTCAAAGGTCTTCTAAGGGCATTTTTCTTCATCAAAGCAAGTATTTACTTGACTTGCTTCAAAAGACTAACATGGAGGGTGCTAAACCATGTTCCACTCTTTTAAGTATACAAAAGCTTAATTACTCAGGTCCACTTCTCACCAATGTTACTGAATATAGGTCAATTGTTGGCGCTTTACAGTACCTAACTTGGACATGCCCTGATATCTCATTCGCTGTCAATCAAGTATGCTAGTTTATGCATGCTCCTAGATAACCTCACCTTTAAGCTGCTAAATGCATACTCAGATTTCTTAAAGGGTCAGTCACACATGGTTTATGGTTCATGACAGGTGTTATTGATCTTACTGCACAATATGATGCAGACTGGGCAGGATGCACATTTGACAGGAGGTCTACTAATGGCTATTGCATCTTTCTGGATTCTAATCTAATTAGTTAGAGTGCTAAGAGGCAACCAACTGCCGCTCGATCCTCAACAGAAGCAGAGTATCCTGCTTGGCTCACATTTCAGTAGAAATAACTTGGATTTGTAAAGTGTGCAAAGATATTGGTCTCTCTCTATCTACAATTCTTGAGCTTTGGTGTGATAACATCTCTGTTATTTCCTTTGCTTCTAATCCTGTTTTTCATGCTTGAACTAAGCATATGGAGATAGATTATCACTACATCTGGGAATTAATACTTGTTGGTCTTATTAAAGTTCAATATGTGTGTAGTGTAGATTAGTTAGCAGATATTCATACCAAATTCCTCACTAAAAACAGGTCTATGTACCTTCAATCCAAGCTATTTCTTGGACCATTTGATGCTACCAAGTTCAACTTGAGGGGGTGTAAAGAGACTAAAGTTAGTTAGTTACTGTTAAAATAGTCTGTTAGAGTAATTTTGTAGTTTGTTATATCTGTTATGGGCTTTTATGTAATTGTCATTAGTTGTCTACACCTATATATACCAAAGATACATTGTAATTATTTTGTAATGAAATGAAGCGGAATATTCAGCATAACAAACTTTTTCTGTGTTCTTGAGCTTCTATACCGACAACGGGAACGACAACGTGACTTTGTATGAGCGTCATAAAATGCAGAGATGAGCTACCCCACTCTAATTCTTGTTAATGATAAGGAAAGATGATAGATTTACCTCCAGTCCAGCTCAACAATAATATCGATAAGGCTCTCCACCGAGCCCTATAAATACAAGTAGAAGCCTCTAAGCTCAAAATCTTCATCAAATTCAATCTTATGATGATCAACTTTCAAGTGATTCTTCAATCAACTAAACACTCAAATGTTCTTGAGCACCAACCAAAGCTCTTCAACTCAAATCACAGCTTTCTTAAAAACACAATAGGTTGTAACACAAAGCTTACATATGGGTGAATTAGCTTAATGCAATTTTCAAACATTAATTTTTAATCATGTTCATCAAGTATGCATAAAAAGTAGAAATCATGTTGTGATCAACAAGTGCAACGAGCGAATGCAATTAACACTAAGCATTAGGATTAAAAGTGGATATCAATCATGTTTCGTAGATAAATATATTGCAGAAAACTAAATCACATTATACAACGATTTAGCAAGGTAAAACTCTAACACATGGAGAAACATCATTGATGTGATATGAATTAAGCACTCAAATTAAACCCTCTTGTTGACAGTTGTAGTAAAGATGCAAGTAGGGATCGTTCTGGACCGGGGATTAGGAGGGATTGCTAATCAACTCTAAACTGACTCAAAAACACAAAAAAAACTTAAAAACGTTTAAATAGACTCAAGGGACTCAAAACAGGTTTAAAAGACTCAAAACAGCTTAAAACAACCAAAAAGACTCAAACTGGACACTAAGGAAGATTTTGGACGAAAATTGATTGTGACTTGACTCAAAACACTTAAAAAACACAAGTTTGGACAGTTTCTAACTAATTTGACAAGACAAAGTAAAGGGGGATTGGTTTTGAACGAATTTAAGTAAAACAAAACAGATTTTAAACTTACGAATTTGGGAAATTGGATGGTTGATGGGCTAGCTAGAGAGTCCTTCTCCACACATGACACACTTGCACATAAGTTGATTTCCAGTTACTTTTTCAATAAACCATGAACCTCAACGCCCCAGATTAACCGTGATGCACTAATTAACCCTCAGATTTTCCTTAAGTCATTGAATTGGATGATGCATACGACAACCCAAATTATTCTTCACAAGTCCCCTACATGAACTGCATAATAGAGATACAAGCAAAGATCATTAAGTTCCATGAAAATCATAAGCATTGACAAAGCATTCGTAACTATGATGCATGATACTTATGCCAGGAATTCACTTAATGCGATTGTGACTAGCAACCTCCACTACTTGTGAATATAAGTTCATAACGATTAGTGAAACTCCCTTATATTCTAGCATCAAATTCAAGCATGCAAACTAAGTAGGCATCCTTAATCAACATACAAGAATAAGTTCTGAATCAAACAGTTAAGTAAATTGCATTCACAATTTATGAAATCACAACTAGAAGTAATCAATTCATATTGCAAATATATTCATGGTTTTGAATTCTCCTTTAGCTAAAACGAGTTTAGCTCCTCATGTTCACAAAACAAAGACAATTAAATTTAAACATTAAGAACAAAGAACGAATTACACCTAGAAACGCTCCAACAATCCAACGTCTTGAATGGCAGGCACGTCCAAGGGTCCTCCTTCTCATTCTTTGCTGCTGCACAAGGGTTGGGTGATGGTTTGAGTGGTGAATTGTGGTGGTGGATGGATGTAGGTAAGTTATGGTGAAGGATGGGTGGTGGAATGGTGCCCATAATGGTGCAGCAAGGTCCTTTATTTATAGCGGAAGGTAGAGCACGGTTTGGATAATTTTAGGCAATGTTTAAGTCTCCTACTCTTCCAAAAAAAAGGGAATTAAATGTCCAAATCCCAGAGATAATGGGAAGGGATAAGCGGCAGGAAGTAAAAGGGGTAAGGAAAGAGCCTCCTTGCATGACAAGGAATGATTCATTAAAAGGGGAATGCGGCTGTGACCTAAATTGGATGGGAATGCCCTTCCTTGTGCGACAAGGAAGAGGAATTATAAATGGAGGTGCGGCATCCTCCTTGAGCTGGGATTAAGTCTTCTAGAACTTGTAATTAAGGTTCCTAAAGTGTTTAGGAACCCTTCTTTTGGCTGAATCCTTGGTGAATTTTGATTAGGAAAGTCAAAGGTCAAAATAAAGAAACTTTGACTTAGTCAATCCTTCTTCTTCTTGAATTCCTTTTCTTTCCTTGACTTGAATTTATTTTCTTCCTCTCTTTGATAGATTCCTAGCTTGCTTTGGTCTTCAATTTCGTCCATCTACTTTGCTCCAAGCATATGCTATCCATTCCATGCCCAAAACTGCTCCAAAGGGCTCCAAAATGCACTTTCTTGCTACTTTAACACTTTGAACCTACAAACACACGAAAATAGCTTAAAATACTAAATTAACTAGGAAATAACAACATAAATGCCAAGAAACAAGCTAGCTAAGTCGCATAAATATGCTCCTATCAATCATCGAGCACGACCATCGAAACAAATCCACAATGAGAAAAATCATTACAAGACTTACCCAATGAACTTACGCAAGCACCATGACTCAAACTCAGCCTAACATGCAATCAATGGTGAAACTACATGAGAGTAAGGAGTGGCACCCAGCCCTCCCCTCGTCGAAAAACATGCCTAGGAGGCGCTGTTTCAGCCCCTCTACTCTCGCTGGAATTAAGAAATCTCGCTTGGACCGACCAGTGATCTGGTTTTGTTACTACGCAGTAGAGCTGGGTTTAATTTTTTTTTTCTCAAATTCAGGCCAAAATAACGTTGTTTTGGTCCTGATAATTTTTTTTTTAAATTTCCTAATGAAACGACGCCATTTTGTTTAATGGTTTGAAAAACAAATAAAAAAAATATAAGGGGACCACTGTCCCCCGTTTCCTCCTTCCAATCCCGTTCCTTTCTTCAATTTCCAATCAAAGAGCAACAAAGTGTGTTACTGCCCTTATCTCCCAGTAATGGAGCCCCCAAACCTGTTAGCCCTTTGCAGCCTTCAAGCCAGTCTAGTCACAGTCAGCCTTTAACCACTCCAACCGCTGCTACCTTCAAGCCGCTCTAGCTTCTAACCTTGAAGCCACTCCCAATTTTTAGGTAAATATTTTAATTTCTAATCTATAGTCCCTAACCCTAATTAATTATTTAATACAAATTTTTGTTTAATTGGTTTAGAATAGAAATATAATCTTATGGTAGTACACTAATATGGTTATTGATTGTTGATATGAAATCTATGATTATTGGTCAATAAAATTATTGTCTAGGGTAAAAATTGAATTCTTGATTATTGGTTTAATTAATTGAATTATTGAATAATGTATACGATTATTCATATGATGAGTTGAATTGAATTTTTGTTTATTGAATTTTTTTCTCTAATTATTAGTATTGGTTAATTGAATTGTTGGTTGGATTAGTTATTAGTCATATATGTATAGTCTATTATACGATTAAGAGTTTAAGAAATTTTTTTCTTCCCATTTTACAGTTATATAATGGAACGAGACTATAAGAAACAATGATTAAATCCCCCACCAAATATTTCGGGTAGTCCTCCTCCTTCTTCAAATATTCCGAGTAGTCATCCTCCTCCTTCAAATATTCCAAGAAGTCCTTATTCAAATATTCCTGGTAGTTCACAACAAAGTGAGGGCAATGAGTTGGATGAAATATTAGCTATTCTTCACGCAGACCCTAGACATAGAGGTTGAATGCTTGATTATCCACATAATTATCTTAAAGCATTTCATAGACCCTATCTCCAAACTAATCATTGTCAACTTAAAGACTATATCATGCTAACAAAAACTAGCAACAATCGATGTTTTATCACCAGTTGGTTTGAAAAGTTTAAGTGGCTGGAGTATAGATAGTAAAAGATGATGCATTTTCCGTTATTACTATCTTATTTTCAAATGTGATTTTGATAAAACGGGTATAAGAAGTGATGCCTTTACTGAGAAATGATTTATAAATTAGAAGAAAGGAACATAAAATTTTTGAGTCCATGATGGAGGTGTTGGAAGTCTTCATAATAAAGTTGTACAATAAGCTAGAGATTTGATGAAGCAAAAGCAACACATTGAAACATGTGTGATTAAGCAAACCGATGAATCTCGTATTAATTATCACACTTTGTTGAGTGCCTCACTTGAGTGCACAAGATGGTTGTTGGGACAAGGTTTACCTTTTTGTGGTCACGATGAATTGTTGAAATCAAGCAATAGGGGTAATTATTTAGAGCTTATGCAATTTCTTACCGTTCATAATGACAAAGTTAGAACGGTTGTGTATGAGAATGCTCCCAAGAATCTTAAGGATACTTCTTTCAATATTCAAAAAGATATTGTCTATGATTGTGCAGTTGAAACTATTGATGCAATCACTTAAGATATGGAAGGTACATTATTTTCTCTTTTGGTTGATGGATCATGTGATGTTTTAACTAAAGAGCAAATGACGATGGTATTGCGTTATGTGAACAAAAAAGGAGAAGCAATTAAAAAGTTTTTTGGTGTGCAACATGTCTCATCTACAACTAATAGCTCACTTGGAGATGCCATTGAGAGATATTTGCTACAACAAATTTGAGTATGTCCAAATTACGTGGATAAGGCTATGATGGAGCTAGTAATATGAAAGGTGAGCTAAATGACCTTATAACAAAGTTTTTAACAAAGTTTTTGAACAAATATCCTCAAACATATGTTCGTTGTTTTGCATACCAACTTCAACTAACTCTTTAGCCGTTGCAAAAGGAAGTGAGGATGTTGTCATTTTCTTTAAAAATGCTAGTATTTTGGTCAACACTATTGGATCATTGTGTAAGCGTCGTGATGCATTTAGAGAGAAACAACAAGAACAAATTAAGAAAGCTCTTGATATTGGTGATCTTGAAATGGGAAGACGGTTCAATCAAGAGAGTAGTCTCATGCATCCTTATGATATATGGTGAAACTCACATTATGGTACTATAGTTACTATTATTGTATTATTTTTATGTTTGGAGCTGTGGTGGATGTGCTTGAATGGATTAAGGATGATGACAACTTAAGACAATTTAAGTGAAGCAAGTAAGTTATTCCATGACGTACAAACTTTTGATTTTGTGTTTCATCTTTTTATGGTGAGAATCATAGTAGGAATTACAAATGAGTTATCACAAGCATTACAAAAGAAAGATCAACATATTGTGAATGTAATGGAACTAGTAGAAGTATGCAAGCAAAGGTTACAATCTTTGAGAGATGATGACTTTAGGGACTTACTTGATAATATACAAAATTTTGGTGGAGAGAATGATATTATTGCTCCAAACATGGATGATTTGCAATTCGTACCCATAAATCAAGGCGTAAAGCTCTAAACTCACAAACTTCTATTTTCAAGTTCCTGATATGCAACTAAAGGAATTGAATGACCGCTTCAATAAGATAAAGATTGAGTTGCTTCTTTGTATGACATGTTTTGAGTCTGGTAAATAATTTTGCATTATTTGACAAAACAAAACTTGTTCATTTAGTCCAACTTTATCCTCCAGATATATTAATTATATTGACCTCATGAATCTTTCAATTCAACTTTATAAGTTTCTTACATTGGTTTTGGTGTTACCGGTTTTAAACACCTTGGTGGAAAAAAGTTTCTTTTGCTATGAAGATTGTGTTTTTACAATATTACGTAATAGTGTTTTCACAATCTTCAAAGTAGAAAAAGCTTTTTCCATCAAAGCAATTGCAGCCGGTAACACCAAAACCAATGTAAGAAACTTATTCACTAACATATAGCTTGCATACCTCCCGGTCTTCACCTACTCCTTTGCAAGATCACTAATTCCTCTCAATAAATAGAACTCATTATGCATCTTCATATCATAAATGTAATTATCAAGTTGAATTGGAAGATTCAGTAGATTCATATGATCAAAATCTTGAGAATAAAGTTAGGCTAAACGAACAATTTTTGCTTTGTCAAAAGATGCAAAATTATTCATTGGACTCAAGCATGTCATACAAAGAAGCAACTCGGTGTTTAGCTCATTGAAGCAAATATTCAATTCCATGACTTCAATCATAACAATAATACTAATTATAGTATCATAATGTGAGTTCCATCATGTATTACAAGGATGCATGAGCCTACTCTCTTGATTTATCCCTCTACCTGTTTCAAGATCACCAATATCAAGAGCTTTCTTAATTTATTTTTGTTGTTTATCTCTAAATGCATGACGACACTTACATGATGATCCAATAGTATTGACTAAAATATTAGCATTGTTGAAAAAAATCACAACGCCCTCACTTCCCTTTGCAACAGCTACAAGAGCTAGTTGAAGTTGATGTGCAAAACAATGAACATAAAATGCTCGATAATACTTGTTCAAAATCTTTGTTATAAGGTCATTTAGCTCACCTTTCATATTACTAGCTCCATCATAGTCTTGTCCCCGTAATTTAGACATACTCAAATTTGTTGTAGCAAATAATCTCTTAATGGCCTCTCCAAACGAGGTACTAGTTGTAGATGAGATATGTTGCACACCCAAAAACCTTTCAATTGCTTCTTTTTTGTTCACATAATGCAATACCACCGCCATTTTCTCTATAGTTGAAACATCACATGATCCATCAACCAAAAGAGAAAATAATGTACCTTCCATATCTTAAGTGATTGCATCAATAGTTTCAACTGCACAAAGCATAGACAAGATCTTTTTGAATATCGAAAGAAGTATCCTTAAGATTCTTGGGAGCATTCTCATACACAACCGTTCTAACTTTCTCATTATGATCGCTAAGAAATTGCATAAGCTCCAAATAATTACCCTTATTGCTTGATTTCAACAAATCATCGTGACCACAAAAAGGTAAACCTTGTTCCAACAACCATATTGTGCACTCAAGTGAGACACTAAACAAAGTGTGATAATTAATACGAGATTCATCGGTTTGCTTAATCACAAATGTTTCTGTTAACACGAAAATTTCCTGAAACGAAACGCGACACGAACACGTGTACAAACAAATATTTGTATTTAATTTTGGGTTTGCAATCTCTCTTAACCTTATCCTCTGATTCGATCTCCGTAAGGTGTTGATTTGTGGATGTGTGATTGATCCAAGGGCCGTCGAGGCTTGATCTTGGATGAACGGTTGGAAGTTTCTTCAAGGGGCTTTTGGGCTTGATCTTGAAGAACGGTTGTGCGGATTTCCTCAAGGGCTTTTGGGCTTGATCTTGAAGGTTGATGAATGAACGGATTTGTTGATGTTGATCCAAAGGGCCGTTGGGGCTTGATCTTAGGATGAACGGATCTTCAAGGGCTTTTGGGCTTGATCTTGAAGAACGGTGAACGATGAACACTTTCTTCAAGGGCTGTCGGGGCTTGATCTTGAATTGGTGGGAGGTCTTCAAGGGCCTTGGGGCTTGATCTTGGATGAACGGTTGGAGGTTTCTTCAAGGGGCTTTTGGGCTTGATCTTGAAGAACGATTGTGCGGATTTCCTCAAGGGCTTTTGGGCTTGATCTTGAAGGTTGATGAATGAACGGATTTGTTGATGTTGTTGATCCAAAGGGCCGTTGGGGCTTGATCTTAGAATGAACGGATCTTCAAGGGCTTTTGGGGGAATTCTCTTCCAATTTGGGAGTAGAGAAATGTATTTGTGAATTGGTGATTTGATACCTTGATAGGCCTATTTATAGGCTTTTGGGAATGAATTACCACCACAAAATTTTCCCACCCAAGCACCATTACCTAATTTTCCCACTTAATGCAATATTGAAATTGAAGTGGTCTAACATATGGCCTAATTTCCCACTTAATAACTTTTTAAACTTTGAAGTGGTAAATTTATGGCCTAATTTCCACTTAATACAATTTTAAACTTGAAATGTGCTTACTTTGTCATTTCCCAAATGAGAAAAACTTGTTTTGATCCGTAATGGATTGAAATGTGTTTACCTTGTCATTACCCAAAATGAGAAGAAAAACTTGTTCGGATCCATAATGGATTGAAGTGTGCTTGCCTTGTCATTGCCCCAAAATGAGAAGAAAGAACTTGTTTTGATCCTCCAAGGGTATTTCTTCCTATTTTGTTGAGTCACACGTCATGTGTACAATTTGTACGACCCGTGGCGTTTGCCATGTATGCCCTGACACGTCAAAACTTTAATGCGTTGGTGAACATTTGTTTCATCGAAATTTCGATGTCTACAAATGCCCCCACTTCAAGGCGCATCGTATACATGTGCTTGTCACGTGTAGAAGATGTGTTTTGAAGTACCTCAATTTAGATGTTGATTCAAGGGCCGTCGAGGCTTCATCTTGAATCGGGCTGGAGTTTTCTTCAAGTGCCGTTGAGGCTTGATCTTGAAATGGGTTGCAAATTTCTTCAAGGGCCGTTAAGGCTTGATCTTGAAATGGACTGCAAATTTCTTCAAGGGCCGTAGAGGCTTGAATCTTGAATTTTGTGCTGCAAGTTTCTTCAAGTGCCATTGAGGCTTGTTCTTGAATTCGGCTCGAAGATTTTCTGGTTTCCTCCAATTTTTAACTTTCCACAAGCTTATTCTTAAACTGGGTTGGAGGATTCTCTGGTTTCCTCCGTATGGATCATGCGGTTCTGCAGGCAAAGGTGTCATGCTATAGTGATCTGTTTCAGCTCACCATGTTGCATTCTTCTTTGCTTGTTTCTTTTGCCTGGAAGAAGTGGTGTGCAACCTTTTGCCTTTAAATGGTCTTTCAGAGCACTTGAGCACTTGAGAGCAAGGCTAGGTAAGCAACCAGGCAAAAGGTTTCGATCAATCAGCCCCAAATTGGACGTTTGATTTCAGGTTCTGACTGATTGCTTTCTTTCTCCCTGTCTTGCAGGTAAGAGCAAGGGTGAAGGAAAGAAAAGGGAAAAGCATGATATGAGATACCTTTGCTTTTGACCCTGCTGATATGAGATACGTTTGCTTTTGAAGAAGTAGCGGATGAACCAGGACATATATTAGTTGCGCTTGTCTCCACATGCTTCGATGTATTAATTACACCTGCCTCATCTGTTCTTCAGGCAGATGTGGTATTCTCCCTAGTTTTTTTTTTTCCATGCAGGTTTGACATCTTTTCTTGCAGTATTTGCCCCCTGATGCAGGAGTTGAATGCAAACCTTGCATTTGAATGGTCATTCATAACATCACTTCTCAGCGGCTCATCATGCAGAAGTTTGAGTGGAAGTTCCGACATATTGCTTTTCTTTATACTTGTCTTACAGGTAAGAACAAGGACAAAGGAAAGGACAGGGAGATTGCATGATATGAGATACTCTTGCTCTCGTCCCTGATGATATGAGATACGTTTGCTTTTGAAGAAGTAGCTTTCCACAGGTTTAATCTTGAACTGGGCTGGGAAGTTTCTTCTGCTAGAGTGGCTTCAAATGTTTTAAATTTACTCATTTTACCTGGAGCTGAGCTCGATTCAAGGGTGGTGGACACTTGATCTTGAATCGGATTTGTGATTTCTTCAAGGGCCGTTGAGGCTTGATCTTGATGAATGGAAACGGGCCCACGAGCGGTTTCAGGATTTGAACATCTGGCAAGCCGACACGAGGTGGAGATGATGGCCTGTTTCTTTGTTCAATCTCCCCAATTCATATTGAAGAGGGTTAGGAGATGAATCTTCAAGGTTGATGCTTCATTGTCGCTCGTCTTGTCTGTTATCCAGGCAGATGAGTACTCGAGAGCAAGACTAGGTAAGCAATCAGGGAAGGAATGGAGCAGTTCGTTCCTGATTGGAAGCTTGGTACCAAGTGCCGCCCGATTGCTCTCCTTCTTATTGTCCTGTAGTGAAGAGGGAGGACAAAGAAAAGGATAGGGAGAAAGCATGATATGAGATACTTTCGCTTTCGACCCTGATGATATGAGATACTTTTACTCTGGTGTGACTTGTTTGCAGAGGCATTCTTGGGGAGGAAGAAGACTGAGTATTTCAAGAGGTTTTGCTGGGAGTGTTACTCTCGGAGGTGAGAAGGGTTTGGGCATTTTTGCAGGTCTGCCTTGCTATGGAGGACGAAGGTCGACATATATAGGAATTTCCAGACCCCAAGTAGTGGCACTATTCCTTTACTCTGGTCGGCAACCGTTGGGTAATCGAAACAGTAAGATTCACGGGTTTTTTAACTTTGTCAGAAATCTTTGACAAAGTTGCCCGTGATTTACGCAAAGCTAAAATTGCGTGTGAAAGGTGCCGACAAACCTGGAAAAGCTGATCTTTTGAAATCCGTGGAGCGGCCCCTCTTCGATCTTTGAACCGGTGGCCTCGTTGCCTCTTCCATTTTCGAACAGGCGGCCCCGTCGCTTCTTTCCTTTTTTTTTTATAGAGGCGTTGATTATGCGCCAAAAGCATGCTAAGAGAGTTGTTGCCAGCAAAGAATTCGCCTCTTTTGTATTTTCTGAGAATTCGATTTACCTGACCTCTCATTCCTTCATCATTTTCGCAAATGGCTTGCCCATCTGATCGTCGTCTTGACTTGAATGTTGGAGAAGATGTCGATATGTCTTCTCCAGACAATATATGGCACCCATCCTTCCTGTCCCCCATCGGTCATCTTACAATTGGGGACTCTGTGATGAAGAACGACATCACCACTACGGTGGTAGCTAGGAATTTTCTCACCCCTAAAGACAACAGGATCCTCTTCAAGCGGTCTGATGACCTGGCTGTTCAAGACTATTTGGCTTTCAGTATTCAGTGCGCGGGCTCCGTATCGAATATGGGCCAACGTCTTCTTGCTCGAACTCGCCAGGTCGAATCCTTGATGGCTGAGGTTGCGAGCCTTAAGCTGGATATTAGAGGGCTCCGACAAGAGAATAGGGAGTTGCACATGCTTGCCAATGGTTACTCGACGAGCATGAAGAGAAAGCTTGACCAGCTGCAGGAATCAGAAGGTCGGATTCAGAGTGACCATCAGATGTTTATGGCTTTACTTCAAAGGCACCTATTGCCTTCGTCCTCTGGAGTTTCACCGAGTGTTGAGGCTCCAAACAATCAACTTCTAGTGCCTCTTCTTCCTGGGGTTCCGCCGAGTGATGAGGCGCCACCTGATCAACCTTTGTGAAGGCTCCCTCCTGTTTTTTTTTTTTTTTTTTTTTTTTTTTTGCACATTCTTGTAAATTTTGTTTTTAATGGTTTATTCTGTTTGTATTTGTAATGGAATTGACTCTTAATAGTCAAATGTTTAATAAAAACCTAATTTTTTTTATTTTGATGTGACTGAACTCAAAGTTGAATGTTTGAGCTGCCTACGTGTCACATCCCGACCCGGGGTGGACCACTTCCCGGGCCAGCTCCACTACCGTAGCACGATATTGTCCGCTTTGGGCCCCGACTACGCCCTCACGGTTTTGTTTCTGGGAACCCACACGAGAACTTCTCAGTGGGTCACCCATCATGGGAGTGCTCTCGCGCGCTACTCGCTTAACTTCGGAGTTCCGATGGAACCCGAAGCCAGTGAGCTCCCAAAAGGCCTCGCGCTAGGTAGGGATGGGAATATACATATAAGGATCACTCCCCTGGGCGATGTGGGATCTCACAATCCACCCCCCTTAGGGGCCCGACGTCCTCGTCGGCACACCACGGCCAGGGTTAGGCTCTGATACCAAATTGTCACATCCCGACCCGGGGTGGACCACTTCCCGGGCCCGCTCCACTACCGTAGCACGATATTGTCCGCTTTGGGCCCCGACTACGCCCTCACGGTTTTGTTTCTGGGAACCCACACGAGAACTTCCCAGTGGGTCACCCATCATGGGAGTGCTCTCGCGCGCTACTCGCTTAACTTCGGAGTTCCGATGGAACCCGAAGCCAGTGAGCTCCCAAAAGGCCTCGCGCTAGGTAGGGATGGGAATATACATATAAGGATCACTCCCCTGGGCGATGTGGGATCTCACACTACGTACCCTTCCAAAGAAGAGATCAAGTCATAACGTAGTTCAAAATACCTTCTTTTTTTTTTGGTTGTGCCGTATGCAGTTTATGCTCTTACGGGTCAGGAGCTTTGGTGTCGCCTTTTAGGCTCGTGCGAATGAGGAGCATTTGGTGCCATGATGCAGTTTCAACTCGTGCAGGCAAGGAGTGTCTTCACCTCAGGCATAGTACCGCTTCAAGAACTTGCCATTTATGGGGCCAATCCTCAAGCTGTCTTCTGCCATGATCAAGTAGGCACCGTTGGTGTAGACCTCTTGTATTATGTATGGTCCATCCCACTTTGATGCGAACTTGCTTTTTGTCTTGTGAGTTGTGATGATAGGCCTACGCAATGCAAGGACGAGATCTCCAGCTTGAAAAGACCGTGGGCGGACCTTCTTGTTGAATGCCTTGGAAAGCCGTGCTTGGTAGCATTCTAAGTGTTGTTGAGCTTCGAGTCTTCTTTCATCAAGTGCTTCCAACTCTTGAAGTCGTAGCTTTGCATTTTCCTCATTAGTCAGGCCTTCTTGTATAGCCATCCTTAACGAGGGGATTTGACTTTCGAGCGGCAGAACAGCCTCTACGCCATATACGAGAGAATAAGGTGTAGCTCGGGTAGGAGTCCTATGTGTCGTCCTATAGGCCCAAAATGCTTCACTGATTCTTTCATGCCAGTCTCTCTTCGTTTGGCCGATCACCTTTTTCAGGAGGTTGCACAATGTCTTGTTGAATGCTTCTGCAAGACCGTTGGCCGGGGCATGATACATAGAAGACTTGTCTTGCTTGAACTTGTATTTCTCGCAGAGCTCATCCACGAGTCGGTTGGAGAACTGTTTTCCGTTGTCTGTGATAATGTAACGGGGCACACCGTATCGATGAATAATATGCTCTTTGATGAAACGGACGACAGTTTCCTTTTTGACTTCCCTCAGGGGTATGGCTTCAGCCCACTTGGAGAAGTAATATGTTGCAGCTAAGATGTAAGCTTCTCCTGCAGATGACTTTGGTGCAATTGGCCCTACAACGTCCAGTCCCCATGCATCGAACGACCATGATGCAACTGTAGGGTGCAACGGCTCGGGCGGTTGATGTATGAAGTTGGCGTGGAACTGGCAGACTTGGCACCTTCTGACGTGTTCCATGCAATCCTTCACCATGCTTGGCCAGAAGTAACCCATTCTTTTGAGCTGGAAATATAGCTTTGGTCCAGATTGATGCACCCCACATACACCCGAGTGTGCTTCTTCCATGGCTTGATTGACTTCTTCTTCACCTAGGCATCTCAGAAGTACTCATTCAAAAGAGTGTCGGTAGAGTGTTCCTTTGTAGTAAAGGAAGCGGTGTGCTCGTCGATGTATTTCAGAGCGGTGTCTGGGATCATCTGGAAGCTTCCCATGCTCCAAGTAGTCGATCAGCGGCTGTCTCCACTCTTCCGCATCGACCGGAAGTACTGAGATGACATTTGTATCATCCAGTGGCATTTCAGTAACCAGCGGGATCACCCATCTTTGGCAAACTGGCACATCTGTAGCTTCGTCTTCTCTTAACGTCATACTCGAGGCTAGGTTGGCGAGAGCGTCTGCCATTTGATTTTCTTTTCTTGGCACATGTTCTAGTGTCACGGCCTCGAACTTTTGTAGCAATTGAGTTGCCAGCCGAAAGTATGGGACGAGATCATCTTTCCTCACTTCATATTCAGTTAATAGTTGATTAATTATGAGTTTGGAGTCGCCATATACCTCAAGGGCTGTGATTTCCATTTTGATCGCCATCTGGAGTCCGATGATCAGTGCTTGGTACTCAGCGACATTGTTGGAGCACAATTCGCTTAGTTGGAAAGAATAAGTTAGTATTTGCCTTTGTGGTGACATGAACACTACTCCTGCCCCCGCTCCGTCTGCTCGTGCGGATCTGTCGAAGAACATCATCTATGTCAGGAAGACATCGAACACCTCCTCGTCAGGCAAGACATCTAAGATTTTCCAGTCAGCTGGGATTAGATGATCGGCAAGGAAGTCTGCTAGCGCTTGTCCCTTGACGGCTTTATCTGAAACGTAGATGATCTCGTATTGGTTGAGAAGCAATGCCCATTTAGCTAGTCGTCCCGTCAAGACTGGTTTGGACATAACGTATTTGACCGGGTCAGCTTTAGCAACCAGGTGGATGGTGTAAGCATGCATGTAGTGCCTGAGCTTCTGGATGGCGAACACCAAGGCAAGGCACATCTTTTCTATTGGGGAGTAGTTTAACTCAGCGCCAGTGAAAGTTCGACTAAGGTAGTAAAATGCTCATTCCTTCTGGGATTCATTCTCTTGTGCCAAGAGCGCTCCAACTGAACTTTCCTGAGCTGCGATGTATAATATGAGCGGCCTCCCGGGCACTGGTGCCCTTAGGACAGGTGGACTTGATAAGTACTTCTTTATGCTTTCGAAAGCGTTGTGGCATGCTTCGTCCCATAGAAATGGAACATCTTTCTTCAGGAGTCGACTGAATGGTTGACAACGCCATGCAAGGTTGGAGATGAAACGCCTGATGAAAGCTAACCGTCCCTGTAGACTCTTCAACTCGCGCAAGTTTTTTGGCTCAGGCATGTTTTGAATGGCCTTGATCTTCGATTGATCCACTTCAATACCACGGTGCTTGACAATGAAGCCGAGGAACTTTCCGGAGGTGACGCCAAATGCACACTTTAACGGGTTCATCCTGAGGTTGTATTTTCTCAGCCTTTCGAACACCGTTCACAGATCCTTCAAGTGATCTGATCTTTTCTTTGTCTTGACCACCACATCGTCTACGTAGCATTCTACGTTTTTGTGTAGCATGTTATTGAAGATTTTCTGCTCGTTGATATGTAGCTCTAGCGTTCTTCAGACCAAAGGGCATCACCTTGTAGTAGTAAATACCTTTTGGAGTGCGGAAGGCTGTTAGTTCCTCGTCTTCGAGAGCCATGCGAATTTGATTGTATCCAGAAGATCCGTCCATGAATGACAGTGCCTCGTGGCCAGTGGTTGCATCCACTATGATTTCGATGATTGGCAAGGGGAAGTCATCCTTCGGGCAAGCATCGTTGAGGTCCCGGAAGTCTACGCAAACACGTATTTGTCCAGATTTCTTGAGGACAATGACGATGTTGGAGATCCACTTGGGGTATTGCACCTCCCGAATGAAGCCTGCTTTGATTAGCTTGTCCACCTCGGCCTCAATTTATGGGATGAGCTCGGATCGATAGCGTCTCTGAGTTTGCTTTATCAGCCACGTTCCTGGCTTGACTGTAAGATGATGTACAGCGATGACAGGGTCGAGGCAGGGCATTTCTTTGTAGGTCCAAGCAAAGACGTCTTTGTACTCTAATAACAGCTGGTAGTATTGTTTTATCTCATCCGCAGTTAGTAGTGCACTTACATAGATAGGCTTTGGATCCTCGCTCGTGCCTAAGTTGAGTTCCTTGAGGTCATCAACCGTGGCTTGTCCCCCATCTTCGAGTTGTGGTGGCGCAGCAGCCACATCTTCTTCAGGGATTTCATCTTCTTTGTCTTCTTGGATAGTGATGTGGAAGACATCTCGAATTTCCCCTTCAATGTTGTCCTCTCGAACTTGTTGGCATGAAGATTGTCCAGATTTCTTTGAAGTGGTCTTGGAGAGGTGTTCCTCACAATCTTCATAGCAAGGAGCCTTGACCGAGTATTTGAATAAGTTTTCGAGGAAGAACATATGGCGCATGAGCGATCTTTGTGTTAAAATTTCCTCATCTTCAACACTTTCACATTGCTTTGGAGGTTGGTGAAAGCTGTTTTGCCCCTTTTTCGATTGGTGCACTTGTGGAGAAGACGTATACTTCTCGTGTAGTTTCTTCGGAGTGACATGAGTCCATCCTTCAATTTCACTTGACTTGGAGTATGCCCCCAACGGTTGAGGTGAAGACTTTGAGTTGAAAGAGCCAAAAGTGACATCTTCCTTAGGGATTTCATCTTCTTGGATCGTGATGGGGAAGACATCTTGGACCTCATTTTTATTGTCATCCTCTTGGGCTTGTTGACGTGAAGATTGGCCAGTGTGGATGATGGTGCGCCTCCTTACCTTTAGTGGTCCTTTTGTGTCAACCTCCAAGATTACTTGGCGCTTCATCCTTGAAGGAATCAAGCTTCGAACATCGCATTTTTCTGCTAACCCGTCGAGCTTTTCTTCCTCTGGCGTTGTCTTCCTCTTTCTAGAAGGTTTCTTGCTTTCTTCAAGTTTGTCCAAAGCCGACCGTCGCGGAGGAGAGCTAGCTGTGCCGCTTTGTTTCTTAGGTTTTGATAACCTTCCGAAGACAGAGCTTTGAGGTGTTGGCGTGCTAAGCCGCTTGAAGACGGAAGTTCGATCTTGACTACCAATGCGATCAAGTGCCGAAATTCTGGGTTTTGAATGGTTCAATCTATCGAAGACTGAAGTTCGAGGGGCGGGTTTAGGCTCCTTTTGATCTTGTTCAACGCTTACACTAATGTGTTGAGTGCTAGCATTTTTCGCCTTGCTTGAAATCTTCACGGGTGCATTTGGTGTGAAGCCAAGTCTAGCCTTGTTGTTGTCAACTCCGTAACCGTGCTCCTTCAACTTCTTTTGAGTCTTAGTGAGGTCACGTTCTTTATCGTTGACGGTGCTTGAAACCTTCTTTCCAGGATTTGAGGAGGAAGAGAAGTTGTACCCAGCCTTCGCCATGAGTTTGTAGGCGTTTGGATCAAAGCCTTCTGCGGTCCTCTTAGTTGGAAGAAAGTTTGGTTCCACTCTATCTAGAAGAGCTTTTATGAAGCCTTGTGGTAGTTCTTCAACCTTAGCGTCGCCCAGCTGTGTCAAAGGCAGAACTGCATTTGTCTTGAGCAACTTCACATTATCTTTGTGCCGCTGTGCGTCGGCTTTGCTTGCTCCATTTTCGAATGGGGATTGACAATCATTTCTTCTCGACATCGGGATATAGCGGAAGATGGGTGTGTTCGGTCCTTTTGAAGGCGCCATACTCCCTTTGGTTGTTGCAAGTCTAGCGAGCTCATCATCGTTTTTGCTTGAAGATGGCATGACTTCCCCTTCTTTCTTCTTGGGCACGGCTTGCCACTCTTGTTTTTTAGGTACTATTTTGCCTGTGGATTTAATCTCTTTTGGAAGGGCTTCGGGCACCATGTCTTCATCCATGTAGAACTTGACATCTGCGGAGTGTGAATCGGCTTCGGTGAATGGTTTGGCATCACCTTGGATTACTTTCACTCATTCCCGGTAGAATTTTAAGCATTGATGGAGGGTGGACGGCACTACTCCATTCTCGTGGATCCAAGGCCTTCCTAAGAGCATACTGTAAGAAGTTCTCGCATCATTTACATGGAATATCGTGCTTGACTTAAGTTCACCAATGGTCATCTCCACTCGGATCATGCCCATCACTCTTTGTCCTCTTTGGTTAAAACCTTGGATCAGCAGACGACTGGGGGACAGTTCATCCACTTTGATGCTGATTGCGGTCATTGTTGATTTCGGCATGATGTTTATGGCTGACCCACCATCCACGAGCATGCGGTTGACCTTACGCTCCTTTACGTACCCCGAGATGAAGAGAGGACGGTTGTGAGGCTTTGATCCCAGCATCAAATCCTCGTCCATGAAGTTGATTGCGTCTTGGGCGACACAGCACGTGCCTCTTTCATATGGCCGAAGCTTCGAGTTTTTGTTCTTGCTTTCTTGCACTTCGTGGTCGTCAAGAGTTGCTAGGACCGCTGCTAGTGCTCTTTGCATCTTCTTTGCATCTTCAAGCGGGAGGGTCTCTCCTTCCTCAGTGGCGATAGCTTTGTCTTTCGAGGGCCTTTTTATCTCTACTTTGACCATGTGACAGGCGACGGTAGTGCACTGTCGGAAGAAGTCATCCGGGAAATACTCGTGCAATGAGACAGGATTGCGTGGCTCTTGCTGCATGAGTTCCCCCACTGTATGTTGGCTTATCGGCTTTTGCATTTCTCTTGGATTTTCTATTGTTGCGGCGGCGGTGTTTTCTCCCTTGCTCCACCTTTGGTTTTGCAGCTTGTGGTCTTGGCTTCCTTGTCTTTTGTAGGTCACCAATGTCCACCCTTTTTCCTCATTGGTAGGTGCGTACTGGTCGCTTGCCCCCAACGGTGGTTGTGTGGAAGGTACTGTGTGACTTGAGCCTTGGCGGGGACGGTCATGAATCCTTTAGAGGGGAATAGGATCGAAGGATCCAAACACGATCGTAGTGGTGTGCGTTGCGGCCGTGTCCTCCAGATCGAGTTTAATCCGCCCTTGTTGCGCCAACTTCATGATGAGCTCTTTGAGGATGAAGCATTTGCCGACAGGATGACCTACGATACGATGGTACTTGCAGTACTTGGGATCGTCGCGGTGCATCTCTTCGGGGTGCTTGCATTCTGGCAACTCGATCACCTTCTTTTCCAGCAAGTCGTCTAACATTGCCGCCATATCCGAGTCCGAAAAAGGGTACGTCTTTTTCTCCAACTCCCTCAAGGTGTTTCTGTACCTGTCTTGGGTGCGGAAAGGCTCATCTCTCTTTATCTCCTTCGCTTTGTTTTTGGGGGAGATCTTGACGGGCGCAGATGAGGCTTTGACGGGCACAGTGTTAATAGTGAAAGCTTCCTTGGCAGGCTTCTTCCCGTGATTGTCCACCTTCGGAGCAAACGCCTTGTCCTTCTTGAAGTCGGAGATCGGCTCCTTCTAAGTAAAATTGGCAATGGGGTGGAATGGGCCGAATCTTCCATCTCAAGTACATAGAAATCAGCCGGGAAGATGAGATGATTAACCTGCACTAAAACATCCTCCAAAACTCCCTTTGGATAGGCATTAGAACGATCGGCCAATTGAATAATAACCCTATCATTTTTAAGCTCACCTAGGTTCATTGATGCATAAATTGAATATGGCATGACGTTTATGGATGCACCTAAGTCTAACATGGCATGTTCGAACCTCGTATTGCCAATTACACAAGGGATAGTAAAGCTACCTGGGTCTTTGCATTTGGGAGGTAGTTTTCGTTGCAAAACCGCTGAAACATTTTCACTTACCCTTACCACCTCCTTGTTCGAAAATCTCCTCTTGGTTGTGCACAGCTCCTTCAAGAATTTGTCATATTTAGGAACTTGTTTGATTGGATCCAAGAGTGGAATATTGACTTGCACCTTCCTAAATGTGTCCAGAATGTCCTTTTCGGTTTCCTCCTTCTTTGATTGCATGAATCTGTGAGGAAAGGGTGCATTGGGTGGAATAGGGTTAGAATTAATCGAATTTGGACCCAACTTACCTGTGTTGGACGTTTTAGAAGGTGTAAGTGCTCTAGAAGGCTGCGGCAAAGGTGTATCATCCTTTGTCGTGGCTTTCTCCTTTTCTGCCTCTTCTTGTAACAACTTTTCGTCCTCCTTTTGGGCAGATTTGGACGTCTTTGGATCGGTCCCAACTTCTTTGCCACTTCTTAGGGTAATGGCCTTGGCAGATTCGAATCCTCCCTTCAGATTTACAGTGGTTGAACTAGGGAGTTTGCCATGCTCTCGAAACTGTCCCATGAACTCAGCCATTTGTCCCATTTGTTTCTTCAATTCATCCACCTCCTTAGCTTGATTTTGCACTCCCTGCGACAAAGAGGTTAGTAATTGAATAACCTTTTCATTACCAAAAGATGAACCTGAGTTATTTTGGGCAGATTGTGGTTGGGATTGTATTGGTGCGTATGGCTTTGGAAACATCCCAGGGGGTGGCTGGCAGAATCCTCCTTGTTGTTGAGGTTGCTGGGGCTCCCTCCACCTTATATTTGGATGATCTCTCCAACCCGGATTGTAGGTATTTGCATATGGATCATATCTGGGCTGATTTTGGTTTTGGAACCCAACAACGTTGGCACTCTCTCATCCTTCATTCTCTATCAATTGAGGGCATGTTTCAGAGGCATGCCCTTGTATGGTGCACATGCCACAGATTGGGGGTGTTTGTGATTTGGGTCCTTCGACAACCTGAGACACAAGGAGAGTGAGATTAGCCAATTATGATTGAATTTCAGAAATTGCACTTACCTCATTGACATGTTGCTGCCGTGTGCTCTCTCTCTCTCTCCAACACCTTCATATTGTTGTGCATTGAGGGCTCGGTTCGCAATCAAAATCTTGGCAGCCACCGGAGTCTTATCAACCAATGCACCACCCGCTGATGCATCTAACATTTGGCGTTCAATGGGGAGGAGTCATTCGTAGAAGTATTGAATGAGTAGCTCCTCCTTCATTTGGGGTTGTGGACAGGATGCTACAAGGCCCTTAAAACGCTCATAATACGCAGGGAAAAACTCTCCTTGATTTTGCTGAATACCACTAATCTGTTTCCTCAAGAGAATGACTCTTGAAGTTGGGAAAAACTTCTCCAAGAATGCTCGTTTCATACTTTCCCAAGATGTGATAGTTCTGGGAGCCAATTCGTACAACCAATCTTTAGCCTTCTCCAACAATGAGAATGGAAAGGCTTTCATCTTCAAAATGTTCCCATAGACATTAACGGGTGTCATACTTGAGCAAACCACTTCAAATTCCTTCAAATGCTTGTTTGGATCCTCCATGGATAGCCCATGGTATTTGGGAATGTGATGCAATAAGCTAGACTTCAATTCGAACTCGGCGGTCTCATCTGGAGCTGCCCTAGGATATTGGATGCATAGAGGTACTGCATTATCCAATCCTGAGGCTGAAAGCTCCTTAATGGTTCGATTATCTGCAGCCATAACCTCTTCAACCTCAGCCTCCTCTATCTCCTCAGATTCGGCCTCTTCTTGTTCCTCAACCTCGGCTTTAGAACTTGAACTAGATTGCACAGGTTCTGGGTTCTTCCTTTTCCTTCTCAAAGTTCGCTCAAAATCGTCGTCGAAGTCCAAGATATTCTCACGAACAGTCTGAGAACTTCGAGTCATACACTAGTACCTGAAAAACAAAGAAAACAAACTAGAATCAGAAACTAAACTAAAACACACGAAAATAAACAAAAAGAAACAACGAGGGATTAGCAAAGTTGCTAATCCCCGGCAACGGCGCTGATGTGATATAAGTTAAGCACTCAAATTAAACCCTCTTGTTGTGAATTGTAGTATAGATGCAAGTAGGGATCGTTCTAGGCCGGGGATTAGGAGGGATTGCTAATCGACTTTAAACTGACTCAAAGACTCAAAAACAAACTTAAAAACGTTTGGATAGGTTCAAAAGACTTAAAACAAGTTCACAAGACTCAAAATAGGCTAAAAACACTCAAAACTGCCTAAAAACACCAACTAGGCAGTTTCTAACTCTAAACACAATTTTGGAGGAAAATAAGGTTTGGGCTTGACTCAAAACACTTAAAAACACAAACAAAACAAGTTTAAAACAATTTGAAACAAGAAAGTAAAGGGGGGTTTTCTTTTGGATGAATTTAAAATAACAAAACAGATTGTAACTTAAAAACAGTTTTGAAAACGATTTTGGGAAATTGGATGGATGATGGGCTAGCTAGAGGCTCTTTCTCCACACATGACATGTATGCAAACGAGTCGATTTCCAGTTACTCCTTCATTGAATTATGAACGACAATGCCCCAAATTAACCGTGACATCACTAGTTAACCCTCAGATTTTCCTTGTGTTATTGGATTGGATGACATCATTCGACAGCCCAAAGCATTCTTCAAAAGTTGCCTACATGACATCATAATAAAGATACAATCAAAGATCATTACGTTCAATGAAAATCATAAGCATTGACAAGGCACTTGCAACTATGACATCATGTCACTCATGCTAGGAATTAAACTTAACGCGATAGTGACCAGCGACCTTCACTACATATGAATATAAGTTTGTAACGATTATGTGAAACTCCCTTATACTCTAGCATCAAATTTATGCATGCCAATTAAGTGTCGACCCTCAATCAACAAACACAAATAAGTTATCAATAAAACAGTTAAGCCAATTGCATTCACGATTCAAGAATTCATAACTGGAACTTATCAACTCATATTGCACACATAATCATGGCTTTGAAATCACCCCTAGCCAATAAGGGTTTAGCCACTCATGTTCACAGCAAAACGAAAGAAAAAGAAATTAAACATTGTGAATAAAGAACGAATTACACCTAGAATGCTCCAACGATCAAGCTCGAACATCCAAGAGTCCTCCCTCTTTCTTCTTGCTACGGCACAAAGGTGGATGGAGTGTATGAGATGTGTTTTGGGGTCAGGTATGTGTTTAAGGTTGATTGGGGCTGCGGCAAGAGTGTAGAGATGGCTGGAATTATGTAGAATGGTGTAAGGTTGTGTAAATTGGTGAATGAATGCCTAAAGGGTGCGGCAAAGGCTGATATATATAGGGAAAAGAAGGAGCACGGTTTGGGATGATTTTAGGCAATGTTTAGGACTCCAAAATCCTCCAAGAAAAGGTAAGAAATCAGAATTAAAAGGAGAAAAAGGAAGGTGATGTGCGGCAGGAACAAAAAGAAAAGGGAAAGGTGATAGTTTGCTGATTTGGTGCGGCATTGAAGAGGGAGTGAAGGGGAAGGTGCGGCTCCTTGTTGTGGCTAGAATTTAAGTCGTCTAGAACCTATATTTAAGTGTCCTAAAGTGTTTAGGAACCCTTCTTGTGGCTGAATCCTTTGTGGTTTTGGATTAGGAAAGCCAAAGGTCAAAATAAGGAAACTTTGACTTAGTCAATCCTTCTTCTTCTTGGATTCCTTCTCCTTCTTTGACTTGAATTAATTTTTCCTTCTCTCTTTGGCTGATTCCTTGCATGCTTTGGTCTTCAATTTCGTCCATCCCTTTTGCTCCAAGCATAAGCTATCCAATTTATGCCCAAAACTGCTCCGAAAGGCTCCAAAATGTACTTTCTTGCCTCTTTAACACTTGGGACCTACAAACACACGAAAATAGCTTAAAATACTAAATTAACTAAGGAATAACAACATAAATGCACGAAAACAAGCCAACTAAGTCGTATAAATATGCTCCTATCAAATTCCCCCACACTTAGCTTTTGCTAGTCCTCGAGCAAAACGAAACAACAAAACAAAACAAAGTAAACAGAACACAATCTAAACCTTCCAACATTTGCTCAGGGATTTCCAAGCAACATGACATATTAAAAATCGTCATTCACATAGATTTTAGTCATCCTTACATTCGAGCACATACTTAATCACAGTCACCACTTACTAGCTCGCATTTAATCAATTAAAACAATGATTTGAATGTAGTAACATGCCTTCGAGAATTCACCCAATTCCTTACAAGATACTCTTTTTTTTTTCACACAGAATTTCTGACTACACACCCTACACTAGTTATATGTGAGAAGATTGATGTAAACATGTAGACGAACACTCACATATGTTTGTAAGAAAGAAAGCATTTTCTGGAATTATTAATCTAACATGAATATGATCTCATGAATGGAATGCTACTACTTAGATGCGAGAACCAGGGACACCATATGCTCATACCAATTCCAAACTCTACAAATTGAAACACACAACACCCAAGATTGAAGTTAAAGGTTGTAACGGGGCTAAGGGTGTTGGTTAACATAGAAGGGTAAGGATAAACAAACGTTCTTTAAGCAATAGTAAGCAAAGTAATGAAATTGACACTTAGAATTCACTTTAGAATGCAGAAATCAACTTTTAAACACAAGGGAAGATTCATGCAACACTTAAGGCCTAATTCAACTTTTTGGACCCTTTCTTCAACAATCATCACTTTAGAGCTCTTTTTCACATATTTTTCAACTCTTATTCATTCTTTTCACAACTTTTTTTTTTCTCTTTTCTTTTCATACGAATTTTTCTTTTCTTTTTGTTTTTCTAGCCGTGAACTTTGGCATACACACACACAAATCCCTTCCCCCACACTTGTTTTCTACAACATGTTACTCAAAAGGAATTCCTTCTAAGTTATGCTCCACTATGCTTCAAGAACAAGGGTATGGATGGTCCTAATCTAGGCTTGGTGGGGATGATGTGGGTTAACAAAGAAAATAGGCTAAACAAGGCTCAACGGGGTTAAAACCTAAACACAATGCACAGGGGATGGCTGTTTGGCTCTTGGTTCACTACACAACTTCATCTTGTTCGTGTGTTATGCAAATCAATATCATGCTTTGAATGAAACGAATAGGCTCAATACCAAGCAAGGAATAATGAGATCATGCAACGACTTTAGAAAACAACAAATGCACAGATTATTAACTCTCCAAAGAACGTATAGGCTCAAGTCTCATAGGGTTGTAGCGTTAATTTGAGTGCCTTCCTGCAAGCATGTTACAAAACTGATTTTTTCTTTTGTAATCAAATGTGAATTCATAAACAACAACGACAACCAAGCATAAGCCAAAGGTATATCAAACTTCCATCCATGTGTACAACTTTCCTTAACAGTCATGCAATTAAAAACCAAATCCTCATCAGTGTGTTGGAAGGTATCCTAAGACCCAAACAAACACACAAAAACAACTCTTTTTGGGTTTTTCAAAACAATTTTTCAAATTTTCGGATTTTTATGTCAAAACACACTAAAATGCTTCAAAACACACTAAAAACACATAAAAGTAGTGAAAAACAACAGTGTAAGTGATAGGTGAATAAAACCCACGAAAATCATGCAAAAACAGCTTGTTTACCCCCTCACACTTAAATCAAACATTGTCCTCAATGTTTCAAACATAAACTCACACAAAAACAAAAAAACAAACAAACAAACAAAACACAATAAGCATGGCAGAATAGAAACAACAAAGAGAAGGGTTTAGGGACGCAAATCTGGAAATGGAGTGCTTTCTAGGTCTTCCTTTGTTGATTGCATGGGTTGCCTCCCAAGAAGCGCTTGCTTTAGCGTCGTTCAGCCAGACGATACCTCTCCTTCTCTTTGAATGGAATATGATAGTTGAAATGATCCAGTAATGGTTTAAATTCAAGAGTAGGTGCCTGAATCATTAACAACATGTTTGTATAAAACGAAATTGAAATTCGGGGAAGTGGCTTACCTGTGTGATCCAACAAGAACTCAAGAACAAACACAACTTCGAAAGTTTTAGGAAGCACATCCTTGCTGCACCATGGAGAAATTGAGGGACTGTTGCATTTGGCCAGATTTATTGTGAGGGTTGTGACTTGTCCCGTGTCATAGAATCTAACTTCTTCGGGAATTGTTGTCTCAAGTACATCCTCTTTGACGAATTCTAGACATTCCCCAGCCACTTCTTTCTCTTGAATGTTTGGAAAGGTTTCGAAGATGCCTTCCTCACCCTCTTCTTCTTTGGATTGTATGAACCTGCAAGGAATAGGGACATTTGGTGGAATAGGGTCAGAAAGTATTGAATATGGAACTACCTTACCTGAATTGGATGGTGTAGGGTCCTTGGGGGGTTGCGGCAAGGGTGGTGGAGCAAGGGTAGGCTGCGGCAAAGGTGGTTCCCAACTTGCCGTGGTCTTGTCATCTTCCTCTTCCTCAAGCAGCTACTGTTCATCCATGTGTTGACTTGGTTTGGACGTTATGGGCTCATCTCCAACCTCCATGCCACTTTGTTCTTGAATTTTCCCCATGAATTATGCGATCTCTTCCATTTGATTCTTTAGTTCGCCCAATTTCTTGGCTTGATTTTGCACCTCTTTGGCGTAATTGTGCATTTTTGTGATTTGATTTTGTTGCCCCTACACCAAAGTGGTTAGTAATTGAATAATTTGATCATTATCCATGGACGAACCTGAATTTGGTTGGAATTGTTGCGGGGGAGGCATAGGCTCTGAATAGAACTCCTCATAGGGCTGCCAATATGCTTCGTGTTGAACTTGTTGAGGTTCCCACCACATAGAATTTGAATGATTGCTCCAATCTCGTTGATCAGCTTCATATCCTCGCGTATAGGACGCGCCAAATGTAGGGATACTTTGCATTGTGGTCCTTTCGAAGTGCTGCGACAATTGAGATGTAAGATTCGCTATTTGAGCTTGAATATTAGCAATTGACATGTCTTGCTTCTCTAGTACCTGAAATCAAAGAAAGAAAACTAAATCAAATATCAAAAGTAAAATAAACAAAACAAAACAGAAAATAAAAACAAAAGACACGAAAAGAAACAAAGGGGAAAAACCGGGGGATTAACAAAGTTGCTAATCCCCGGCAACGGCGCCAAAAATTTGATGTGATATAAGTTAACCACTCAAATTAAACCCTCTTGTTGTGAATTGTAGTATAGATGCAAGTAGGGATCGTTCTAGGCCGGGGATTAGAAGGGATTGCTAATCGACTTTAAACTGACTCAAAGACTCAAAAACAAACGTCAAAACATTTGGATAGGTTCAAAAGACTTAAAACAAGTTCACAAGACTCAAAATAGGCTAAAAACACTCAAAACTGCCTAAAACCACCAACTAGGCAGTTTCCGACTCTAAACACAATTTTGGACGAAAATAAGGTTTGGGCTTGACTCAAAACACTTAAAAACACAAACAAAACAAGTTTAAAACAATTTGAAACAAGAAAGTAAAGAGGGGTTTTGTTTTGGACGAATTTAAAATAACAAAACAGATTGTAACTTAAAAACAGTTTTGAAAACGATTTTGGGAAATTGGATGGATGATGGGCTAGCTAGAGGCTCTTTCTCCACACATGACATGTATGCAAACGAATCGATTTCCAGTTACTCCTTCATTGAATTATGAAAAACAATGCCCCCAAATTAACCGTGACATCACTAGTTAACCCTCAGATTTTCCTTGTGTTATTGGATTGGATGACATCATTCGACAACCCAAAGCATTCTTCAAAAGTTCCCTACATGACATCATAATAAAGATACAATCAAAGATCATTACGTTCAATGAAAATCATAAGCATTGACAAGGCACTTGCAACTATGACATCATGTCACTCATGCTAGGAATTAAACTTAACGCGATAGTGACCAGCGACCTTCACTACATATGAATATAAGTTTGTAACGATTATGTGAAACTCCCATATACTCTAGCATCAAATTTATGCATGCCAATTAAGTGTCGACCCTCAATCAACAAACACAAATAAGTTATCAATAAAACAGTTAAGCCAATTGCATTCACGATTCAAGAATTCATAACTGGAACTTATCAACTCATATTGCACACATAATCATGGCTTTGAAATCACCCCTAGCCAAGAAGGGTTTAGCCACTCATGTTCACAGCAAAACGAAAGAAAAAGAAATTAAACATTGTGAATAAAGAACGAATTACACCTAGAATGCTCAACGATCAAGCTCGAACATCCAAGAGTCCTCCCTCTTTCTTCTTGCTACGGCACAAAGGGGGATGGAGTGTATGAGATGTGTTTTGGGGTCAGGTATGTGTTTAAGGTTGAATGGGGCTGCGGCAAGGGTGTAGAGATGGCTGGAATTATGTAGAATGGTGTAAGGTTGTGTAAATTGGTGAATGAATGCCTAAAGGGTGCGGCAAAGGCTGATATATATAGGGAAAAGAAGGAGCACGGTTTGGGATGATTTTAGGCAATGTTTAGGACTCCAAATCCTCCAAGAAAAGGTAAGAAATCAGAATTAAAAGGAGAAAAAAGAAGGTGATGTGCGGCAGGAACAAAAAGAAAAGGGAAAGGTGATAATTTGCTGATTTGGTGCGGCATTGAAGAGGGAGTGAAGGGGAAGGTGCGGCTCCTTGTTGTGGCTGGAATTTAAGTCTTCTAGAACCTATATTTAAGTGTCCTAAAGTGTTTAGGACCTTCTTGTGGCTGAATCCTTTGTGGTTTTGGATTAGGAAAGTCAAAGGTCAAAATAAGGAAACTTTGACTTAGTCAATCCTTCTTCTTCTTGGATTCCTTTTCCTTCTTTGACTTGAATTAATTTTTCCTTCTCTCTTTGGCTGATTCCTAGCATGCTTTGGTCTTCAATTTCGTCCATCCCTTTTGCTCCAAGCATAAGCTATCCAATTTATGCCCAAAACTGCTCCAAAAGGCTCCAAAATGCACTTTCTTGCCTCTTTAACACTTGGGACCTACAAACACACGAAAATAGCTTAAAATACTAAATTAACTAAGGAATAACAACATAAATGCACGAAAACAAGCCAACTAAGTCGCATAAATATGTTCCTATCAGGCGCCAAAAATTTGATGTGATTAAAGTTAAGCACTCAAATTAAACCCTCTTTTTATCAGTTGTAGTATATGTATAAGTGGGGATCATTCTAGGTCGGGGATTAGGAGGGATTGCTAATCTAATAGAAACTGACTCTAAATTATCAAAAGAAACTTTAAAACACCTAACTAGACTCAAATAAGCAAAACAAGACTCAAAAGACTCTAAACAAACTTGTATGACTCAAAACAGGTTCAAAACACTCAACACTGCTTAAAAACACCAATTGGACAGATTCTAGACACTAGACACAACTTTGGACGAAAATTGGTTTTGACTTGACTCAAAACACACAAAAACACAAACTAAGACAGAATATAACTAATTTGACTCAAACAAGTAAAGGGGGATTGGTTTTAGGGTGAAATTGAACTAAAACGAACAGAAACTTAAAACTAGGCAGATTTGAACGAAAATAGGTTTTTGGGATGGATGGTGGACTAGCTAGAGGTTTCCTTATCCACACATGATTTATATGCATATGAATCAACTTCCAGTTACGTTTTCATTGAATTACGAATGACAACACCCCAGATTAACCGTGTCAATCACTAATTAACCCTCAGATTCTCCTAATTTCATTGAATTGGACGGACAACTCATCTACAACCAAATTATTCTCATCAATTTCCCTACATGACATCATAATAGAGACGCAATCAGAGATCATTACGTTCAATGAGAATCATAAGCACTGACGAGGCATTCATAACTATGACATCTTGTTACTCACACCAAGAATTGAACTTAACACGATTGTTCCAGCAACCTTCACTACTTTTGAACATAAGTTTGTAACGATTAGGTGAAACTCACTTATATCCTAGCATCAGATTTATGCATGCCAATTAAGTGTCGACCCTCAATCAACAAACACAAATAAGTTCTAATTCAAACAATTAAGCCAATTGCATTCATAACTCAAGAATCTGTAACTGAAATTTATCAACTCATAATGCACATAAAATCATGGTTTCAAAGTAGCCTCTAGCTAAAAACGAGTTTAGCCTCTCATGATTACAGCAAGAGCAAGGAAAATTAATTTAAACATCGAAAACATAAAGTAGAATACACCTAAGAACGCCCAGCAGTCTAGATTGGGTGCAACGCTGTCCAAGGCTATTTCTCCTCTCCTTCCTCCTTGCTAGGGTGCGGCACAAGTGTATGGTGGTGGTTAAGGGTGTATGGAAGTGGTGTGGATGGGTGGTGGGTGCGGCAAAGGCAGGGAGATGTGTATAGAATGGCAAGGAATGAGGAGAAGGCTGCGGCAGATTTGGAGAATTCTGTGTAAGGTGTGTAGAGAGAGAGGCTAGGGTTTGCGGCACAATTATGTATATATATGAGGAGGGTAGGGCACGGCTGAGAAGGCCTTTTACTTAGGTTTTGGGCTCCCAAATCTCTCTAGAAATCAGATTAGGATAAGTAAATGACCCAAATCCCTCCAGAAAAGGGAATTAGGTGCGGCAACCTCAAAGGATGTGGAATTGGGACTCCTTGCACGGCAAGGAAGGTTCTCCTTTGCTGATTAATCTGGGGCATTGAGGTTCATGGTTTATTGGAAAAGCAACTGGAAATCGATTTGTATGCAAGTGTGTCATGTGTGGAGAAGAACCTTCTAGCTAGCCCATCACCCATCCAATTCACCAATTTCGTGCCAAAATCTGTTTAAGTCTTTGATTTACTTGTTTTTAATTTAAATTCGTCAAAACCCAATCCCCCTTTTCTTTGTTGTGTCAATTAGGTTAGAATCCATCCAAACTTGTGTTTTTAAGTGTTTTGAGTCAAGTTAAAATCAATTTTCGTCCAAATCACTCATTCATGTCTAGTTTGAGTCTATTTGATTATTTTGTGTTGTTTTGAGTCTTTTCAGTTTGTTTTGAGTCCTTTGAGTCTATTTAAGTGTTTTAAGTTTGTTTTGTGTTTTTGAGTCAGTTTCAAGTAGATTAGCAATCCCTCCTAATCCCCGGCCTAGAACGATCCCTACTTATCTATACTACAATTGTCAAAAAGAGGGTTTAATTTGTGTGTTAAGCTTTTATCACATCAAATTTTTGGCGCCGTTGCCGGGGATTAGCAACTTTACTAATCCCTCGTTGTTTCTTTTTCGTGTGTTTTTGTTTTTGTTTCTGACTTTGTTTTGTTTCTTGTTTTTAGGTAGTAGTTTATGACTCGAAGTTCTCAACCTGTTCGTGTGCACATCTTTGACTTTGACAACGATTTTGAGCGGACTTTGAGAAGGAAGAGGAATCACCAAGAGTCTACTCCACCTAGCCCTGAACCTGAGCTTGAAGAACAAGAAGTAGAAGAGGAAGAAGAAGCCACAACTCAGGTGTTGGAGGAAGCACAAGACATGGCAGCGGACAATCGGACAATCGAACAATCAAGGAACTTTCCGCCTCGGGAGTGGACAATGTCGTGCCCCTATGCATCCAATACCCCACGGCAGCTCAAGGAGACTGAGGAGTTCAAATTGAAGTCCAGTTTGTTGCATGACATTCCAAAGTACCATGGGCTCTCCATGGAGGATCCAAACAAGCACTTGAAGGAGTTCGAAGTTGTTTGTTCAAGCATGACCCCAGTCAATGTCGATGGAAGCATATTGAAGATGAAAGCTTTTCCATTCTCTCTCTTGGAAAAGGCTAAAGATTGGTTGTACGAATTGGCACCTGGGACCGTCGCTTCATGGGAGAGCATGAAAAGAGCATTCTTAGAGAAATTCTTTCCAACGTCAAGAGTCATTCTTTCGAACTTAAACGAACCGTTTCAAGCGCATCGTCGTGCAATTGTTCAAAATGTTCCTGCGCCATTGAATCAATAATATCAATTGAAAAACAAGAATAATCATCATTAGGATATTTCATAGATTCAGAAATTTTAAAATCAATAATATCCCCATCAAACTCCATCGTCAAGGTCCCTGTGAACACATCAATCTTTGTGCGGGCTGTTTTCATGTCCATGGTGGGCGATGCTTAGCTCCATGTCATGGGCGCGCGTGGCCAGCTCTTCGAAGGTCCGTGGTTTGATGCCTTGAAGGATTTAGTGTAACCCCCATTGCATGCCCTGGACGCACATCTCGATCGAAGAAATCTCTGCGAGCCTGTCCTTGCAGTCGAGGCTAAGATTACACCATCGGTTTATGTAGTCCACCACCAGCTCGTCTCTCCATTGCTTTGCGCTTGTCAGCTCCAGCATGCTCACGGTGCGGCGGGTGCTGTAGAAGCGGTTGAGGAATTCCTTTTCTAATTGCTCCCAGTTATTGATGAACTCGGGCTCCAGGTCTGTGTACCACTCAAATGCGTTTCCTTTCAGTGAGCGCACAAACTGCTTGGCGAGGTAGTCTCCTTCCGTCCCTGCATTGTTGCAAGTTTCCACGAAATGGGCGACATGCTGCTTTGGGTTGCCTTTTCCATCGAACTGCATGAACTTTGGCGGTTGGTAACCTCTCAGCATCCTCAAGGAGTCGATCCTCTTGCAATATGGCTTCGAGTACAACACGGAGGTATAAGAGCTCCCTTCGTACTGCGTCTTGATAGTGTTGGCGATCATCTCTTGCAGCTGCTGGATAGAGAGAGATCCCAAGAGCGCCGCTGATTGGTCTGGCTCCTGCTTCTCTTCGACCTTCTCCACCGGAGGCTCATCTTCTTCAGCGACTTATTTCTTTATGCCAGAGCCGTCTCCTTCCTCATGTTGTGCTCCCAATCTGTTGGTGAGTGAGGCGATCTGCAAGTCTTTCTCTTCCACGGTTCGGGTGAGTTTCGCGATCGCTTCATTCATCTGCCCCAGCTGGTCTTCGACCGAAGTCGCTCCAGTGGTCATGACCTGCATAGTTGTGCTGCTCTTCGAGTCCGCGTCGGAAAGCAGGGACTCAGAGTACTTTCTCGGACTTTCCTCCCTTGGCGCTCTTAGCGAGGCTAGGGTGATCACAGGCTCGTGCCTCGGGTGTCCTTGTTCCTCTGGCAGAGCTGGCACAGGGATGGAAGAGGCGGCATAAATAGCTTTTGCCTTGCTTCGGGTTGTGATGCCTGAAACGTCACCACCTGCAACGAGGATGTTCTTGTTCTTCGCTTTGATTACGGGAACAGCTTGATCCTTCCTTGATGCCATTTGTGCTTTTGCAGTGTACTTTGATTTTCTTGAACGGAGAAAGAGATGAGAGGTAGAGATTATCCCACCAAGCATGCCAAATTTGTGAACACGAAAATTTCCTGAAACGAAACGCGACAAGAATACGTGTACAAACAAATATTTGTATTTAATTTTGGGTTTGCAATCTCTCTTAACCTTATCCTCTGATTCGATCTCCGTAAGGTGTTGATTTGTGGATGTGTGATTGATCCAAGGGCCGTCGAGGCTTGATCTTGGATGAACGGTTGGAAGTTTCTTCAAGGGGCTTTTGGGCTTGATCTTGAAGAACGGTTGTGCGGATTTCCTCAAGGGCTTTTGGGCTTGATCTTGAAGGTTGATGAATGAACAGATTTGTTGATGTTGTTGATCCAAAGGGCCGTTGGGGCTTGATCTTAGGATGAACGGATGAACGGATCTTCAAGGGCTTTTGGGCTTGATCTTGAAGAACGGTGAACAATGAACACTTTCTTCAAGGGCCGTCGGGGCTTGATCTTGAATTGGTGGGAGGTCTTCAAGGGCCTTGGGGCTTGATCTTGGATGAACTGTTGGAAGTTTCTTCAAGGGGCTTTTGGGCTTGATCTTGAAGAACGGTTGTGCGGATTTCCTCAAGGGCTTTTGGGCTTGAACTTGAAGGTTGATGAATGAACGGATTTGTTGATGTCGTTGATCCAAAGGGCCGTTGGGGCTTGATCTTAGGATGAACGGATGAACAGATCTTCAAGGGCTTTTGGGGGAATTCTCTTCCAATTTGGGAGTAGAGAAATGTATTTGTGAATTGGTGATTTGATACCTTGATGGAGAGGCCTATTTATAGGCTTTTGGGAATGAATTACCACCACAAAATTTTCCCACCCAAGCACCATTACCTAATTTTCCCACTTAATGCAATATTGAAATTGAAGTGGTCTAACATATGGCCTAATTTCCCACTTAATAACTTTTTAAACTTTGAAGTGGTAAATTTATGGCCTAATTTCCCACTTAGTACAATTTTAAACTTGAAATGTGCTTGCTTTGTCATTTCCCAAATGAGAAAAACTTGTTTTGATCCGTAATGGATTGAAATGTGTTTACCTTGTCATTACCCAAAATGAGAAGAAAAACTTGTTTGGATCCATAATGGATTGAAGTGTGCTTGCCTTGTCATTGCCCCAAAATGAGAAGAAAGAACTTGTTTTGATCCTCCAAGGGTACTTCTTCCTATTTTGTTGAGTCACACGCCATGTGTACAATTTGTACGACCCATGGCGTTTGCCATGTATGCCCTGACACGTCAAAACTTTAATGCGTTGGTGAACATTTGTTTCACCGAAATTTCGATGTCTACAGTTTCAATGTGTTGCTTTTGTGTCATCAAATCTCTAGCTTGTTGTACAACTTTATTATGAAGACTTCCAACACCTCCGTCATGGACCCGAAAATTTTATGTTCTTTTCTTCCAATTTATAAATCCTTTTTTAGTGAAGACATCACTTCCAATACTACCAGGTTTATCGAAATCACATTTGAAAAGATAGCATTCATGGTAAAATGCATCATCTTTTTACTATATTATACTCCAACCACTTAAACTTATCAAACCAACCGGTGATAAAACATCGATTGTTGCTAGCTTTTCTTAGCATGATGTAGTCTTTAGGTCGACAAGAATCATTTTGGAGATAGGTCAACGAATTGCTTCACGATAATTAGGTGGATAATCAAGCATTCGACGTCTAAGTCCAGGGTCTGCATGAAGATTAGCCAATATTTCATCAAACTCAGTGGCTTCACTTTGTTGTGAACTACCATAAATATTCGAAGGGGACTTCTTGGAATATATGAAGGACGAGGAAGACTACTCGGAATATTTGAAAAAGGAGGACTACTCGAAATATTTGGAGGAAGATTTAAGCATTGTTTCTTATAGTATCGTTCCATTACGTAACTATAAAATAGAAAGAAAAATAAAATTCTTAGACTCTTAGTTCTAGAGTAGACTACACTAACTTGACTAATAACTAATCTAACCCATAATTTTATTAATCAATACCAATAATAATATACAATAATTCGATTATTCATATGATTATCAAGAATTCAATTTTTACCCTAAACGTAATTTTATTCATCAATAATCAGAGATTTCATATCAATAATCAATAACCAATAACCAATAACCAATAAACATATTAGTGTATTACTATATGATTCTATCTCTATACTATACCGATTAAACAAAAATTCATATTAAATAATTAATTAGCGTTAGGGATTATAGATTAGAAATTAAAATATTTACCTAAAAATTGGGTGTGGCTTTAAGGTTGGAAGCTGGGGTGGCTTCAAGGCTGGCGACGATTGGTGTGGCTGAAGGCTGGCGACGGCTAGAATGGCTTGAAGGCTGCAAAGGAGACAAACGGGGTTGGGGGTTCCGTTGCTGGGAGATGGGGAGCAGTAGCACACTTTGCTGCTCTCTGATTGGAAAATGAAGAAAGGAACAAGATTGGAGGGAGGAAACAGGGGACAATGGTCCCCATATTTATTTTTTTTTTCAAATCATTAAACAATTTTTAATATTTTTTTACTAGGACCAAAACGATATCATTTTGGCCTGGATTTGAAAAAAAAAAAATTATAACCCTGTGCTGCGCATCAGCAGAATGGTCGACCTAAGTGGGATTTCTTAATTTCGACAAGAGCAGAGGGGTTGAACTAGCGCTCCTAGACATGTTTTTCTGAGAGGGGAAGGGCTGCTGCCACTCCTCGCCCTCATGTAGCTTCGCCACTATCTATACTTAATAATCTATATGTCATTCTATTTTGCAATTTATGTATCTTGATACAATTAGGTATTTTCTTAAGTATAAGTGGACATTATTTATATATTATCCAATATACTTAATTAAAGTAAATAAAACGCCTAGATTCTAGACTCCTAGGCGCCTAGGCACTAGACCCTTTCCCTTGCCCTTGCCCGACTAGCACCTAATGCCATTTAGAACCTTGTCTTTACCTATTTAGCTTTCTTGTTCTCAAGCACAATCAAATTTTTGGACATCTTCACATTCTTCTTTAGTGGTAGACCTATTTGGGAGGCCTCCAATATTGGTAGACCTATTTCCCTACTTTCTTTCAGCCACTCATTGGCACTAAGATCGAAAGAAAAACTCGGGCCAAATCATGAGTGGACATAAATCGGACTCTATCTGATTTTTGACTCCAACAACTTTAGCTATTAAATTTAATTTTGACAACTATTTTTTTTAACAAACGATATTATCTACACTAAGGAGATAGGTGTGGGCTTAGCCTCACAAAATGAGCTAGTAATAATGTGGTTCAAATTCAGCTTTGGCGAGAATCAAACCTAAGACCTCTCATTTACAAGTGAAGAAGAATACTACTAGACCGTAGTACTAAGTGGCTTCACAACTGTAATATCTTGTACTTTCAATCTTAGACATTTATGTTTCTTACACTTTTATTTGGATTGAATAATGTCTAACCGCATGGTAAACCAAACCAACCGGGTATATAATAATTTAATAGAAAAGTAATTTTACATTACACACGTCACCCTCTTATTACAATTTGGAATAGAATTTCTGTTACTGTTACTAGGTTGATTTGGTTAGAAATTGCTAATTTGAAGCCCAATAATCAAGCATAGGCGTTTGGCCTATTATTGTCGGTCATGAATAGAATTAGCAATTTAGTATGAATGAAATTTTTTTTATTTGAACAAATAATATTATCTACACTAAGGAGGTGGGAAAGTGAGCTAAGCCTCACAATGGGCGAACTATAATAATGTGATGGGAAAATTAAGTTCACATCCTTCTTTTTGTTACCCATTGATTAAAATCCTATTCATTTTCAATTTTTGATCAAGGTGCTTGGGTATTAATAACATCATTAATTATTTGAATAATAAAATATTTTTATTTTTAAATATATTCCTTTAGTGTTAAAAATGTTACAATTAGTATATTTATATTTATGGCTAAATTTTTTATCATATATTTTTATTTTTAGTTTGTACCTATTTTTAATTTGCAAATATTTTTTAATTTGTACCAATTTTCTTTTCATTTTTAATTTGTACCCATATATTAGTTTCTTTTTGTGCCCATATTTTTTAAAGTTTTATTTGTGTTTGTACCCATGTGTATACCGTCACGTGACATTGTATATTTAATCAATGATAGAAAAATTACATATGGTATATTTATGTTTTATGCCTAAACTTTGTATCATATATTTATATTTTTAGTTTGTACCCACTTTTAAATTGCAACATTTTTTTTTTAAATTTGTAGTATTTTCTTTTTAGTTTTATTTTGTACCCATGTATTAATTTCTTTTAGCGCCTATATTTTTAAAAATTCATTTGTACTCATAATTTTTAATCTTTTATCTGTACCATAATTTATTTATAATGTACCCATTCTTCTTTATTAATGTATTACTTTGTTATATGTGAAATGTACCAATTTTTTTGTAAAATGTACTAATTTTTTTACACTGTGGATACATTCTTTTGCCATTTATTATTTCTTATCTTTACATAGTTTTATCCATTTATTCAATCAAAGTGTTTGAATTTTTTTTATTGTAACCGTTTCTAATAGTATTATAATGAGGGATTTTAAATTTATAGGATTATAAATCTCATAAAATATCAAACAATTAATGTCAAAACTATAAAAATATATATATTAATAGTAATATAATGAGGTGTACAAAGTCAAAGGATCTTGATCAAACTTTGAATACTATTAAGGTTTTAATCAAAGAATGTTAAGGATTACGGACCGTATCAAAAGTATCCCTGATACAAATTTGTTTTTGGCGAAAATCAAACTAGGACAATTCTTATTCTTCTTAATCAAAAGAAGCAAAGCACAACAAAGTTGAATTTAAGCCAAACGAAACTTCACTTTTGGAATTCTATGACGGTGTAGAAATAATCGATGTAGAATGGTTTGAAATGGGAGAAACCAGCGGAGAGACCGAGCTGCCGGAGTTCATCTTCGCTCCTATTCTTGCCCTTGGCCCTGTAGATGGTCATCACGAATATGTCGTTTTCTAGGAGCGCACGGGTCCTATGACTCTCGTCTGATTTCTTCGGCAATACCGGCTCACAAGCTATAAGCTTCCCTCCCTCCGGAAGTGCTTTGTAACAATTCTCCAGTATCACCTTGCATTCGCTATCCGTCCACGTTGATAAAATCCACTGCCAAGTTTTGACATATATTAATTAGTCAAGCCTATCAAGCCTAATTAGTGCATATGTTTGAGCAAATTAGGACAGAAATTTCAGTTTCTAATTCGACATGCTTGCTAGGAGACCATAAATGAACTTAAAAAAAGGAAAAAGAATGGTAGTGCGCATTTGGTATTGGTTTTAGAGGAGCTAAAAATGTTTACTGAACTAAAATTACTTTCGTAATGCATTGGACATTAAAATCAAAATAAGCAGTTCTACGTTGTAGAAGCCCTTGTAGATCGTAAAAATGCCTTGTAGAGAAACACTTGAGATTGAAGAAGAACTTACAATTGAGTGATTATTCAGGACACACTTGATTTTCTAATAAAAAATTCTACATGTTTATAGTAGAGTTATCAATTCCGAAAGGGGTAGTATATGCAGCTTCTTTTTCTTTTTCTTTTTTTTTTTTCGTTCTTTTTTTTAATTTTTTAATTTTTAATTTTTTTTTATACAACTATTAGTATGAACCCAATTTAAACAATAATTTGTAACTGAGGGGTGTGTATGTTACAAGAATTGAGGAGCCAAAAATAATCACAAGGCGACACGTGGATTCTTGGGTAAAAGAGGACAAAAATACCCTTGATGCATACTGGGATTCCTACACGCGAGCAGCGGACAATCATCCCTAAACCAAGTCAAAAGTGCCAAAAAAAGGTAACAAATTCAAAGTTATCTCATCCATCCTCATCTTAGGTAATTACTTCATAACCTACAAAATATTTCATATAAATAGAGATTAATTGGCTAATTAATGGATTAATTCCTAATTAATCCATTAATCACCAATTTAATCACCCATTATATCAAATAAGTCACCCAAATTAATCCCAAAAGCTAGTCAAAACCGGCCACCTCCCTTTGCTCCTTACCTTTCTTATTTTCTCCACTTTATTACCCAAATAAAGTTAGTCATTCAATTTGATAACCCCCCATTTATTTCTTTCATATTTAATTAGCCAATAAATTGGCTAATTAAACCACAAATTCAACAAAAAATCCACAAGTTGGCCGGTCACTTTCTCTCCTAAGTGGACCGGCCTAGCCCTATAAATAGGCTCCCATTTTCACCAAACACTCATTCCAACACTTTGGCAAAAATCCCAAAATTCTCTAAACACTCTTTCTCTCTAAATTCTAACTTTGGCATCGGAGGTTCTTCGGCCAAAGTCCCCCCATTCATCGTGGGCGCGTGAGGCTCTTGGCCTTAACCTAAGGTGTTAATTGTTTTGTAGGTGCAAAATTGTCCAAGATCAAGTAGGAAGAAATTTGCATCCACAAATTGGTGCTTTCATTGAGAGAAAGAAATCCACACTCGTAGAAGACTCTCGCATAAAAAGGTTTTTTCTCTATTTTCTAGTCCACTTGTATTTTTTCATACGTTCTTATTATTAGAATTTTTTATTTTGCAAAGATTCTTTGATAAAACGTACAAAACAAAAGAAAAAGAAAAAAAATACAATGGCTAGAAATTTAGAAAATTCCACAAGTGAAAATTCAAATATTCAAGAAATGGGACCGCGGCGATCCACGAGGTTGAATGTGACAATAAGTGGAGCGGCACCACCACCACGAGTTTCCACTACGAGAACCACCGCGGTGGCTACCACGGTAGCCACCCACGGCGAGGTCCATGACCCCATCACCACGGCCCGAGCCGTGCCATCCAAGGCCACGACCCAAGCCATGTTACTCCAAGCCCAACGCGAGCCCAATACGTTGCCGAGCCAAGCCCAAGCCTCGCACCCACGTGTGCCACACGCCAAGCAGCCCACTCCCGTGGTCTAGCCTGCTCCCGCCGAGCAGCCCACACTCGTGGCCCAGCCTGCTCCCACCGAGCAGCCCACTCTCGTGGCCCATCCTACCCTCGTAGCCTTTCAAGCAGCCCAAATCGGCCCAAGATTATCTCAACCATCCGGACCTACCATCGAGCCGGGGGCATTCTCACCATATTTCTCCTCAAATTTGGCATTTCCCAACTCAAATCTCGCGCCCGGAGTCTACCACCCTTTCACTGCTCAAGGAGGCACATTCCTTCCAAGCTCTTCCAATCCAAATGGCGAACAACACTTGTCTCGACAAGTCATATAGTTGACGAGCGCCTTAGCACAACAGACGACCTTGGTAAACCAGCTCTTGCAGCGCACCAAGATACAACGTGTCCCAAACGAGGTGTCCCGAAGAAGGACAAGGACAGACTAAGATCTTCTCCAGCAACGTCCCGGCAAGCAGCCACTCGACCAGCCCTGAACCGAGCGTTTGGGCAGAGCACACTCCCAATTGGGCCCCCGAGATAGCATATACTCCCGTCTTAGCGCGCGGAGGAGCGTGCACTCTCGACTAGGCCCACGGACGAGCATACACTCACGGTTGGGGCCACATTCCGATAATCAACATGAGCAGCCTTCCAAGCGAAGTGCTCATTCGCGGCTAGGTCTGTATGAAGCATCCTCCACATCACATTGGAGTAGGCAGCACGACGGGCGGAGAGAAGCAGTCGCTCAATCCGGCTCAAGTTCAACCAGCAGCTTGCGAAATCCCTCTCCTGTTAGGAATCCACCACATGCACCGCTACCGCGGCATAAACGAGCCGAGCACGTAGAAGAGCAGCCTGGACCAGCAGGTCAAAACTACAGGCAGCCGAGAGCTCCACTACCCCAACAAAGGCAAATTCAGGAAGAAGTAGAGAAAATCTTGACTAAGCGATTGCGCGATTTCCAACGCAACGAGGTCACCAACGAAGCACTACGACGGGATATGACCAACATAAGCAGGTCACCATTCACGGACGAGATCGAGCAGGCAAAGCCTACACACGAGTTTAGCATGCCACATTTCACATCCTTCAAAAGAGATGGATACCCGGAGAGACACTTAAAGTACTACCGAAATGCAATGATCCTCTATCGAAACAACGACGATCTCATGTGCAAGATATTCGCCACCACTCTACAAGGCGAGGACAAGATTGGTTTTACACCCTGCCGCCACAATCTATCCGGAGTTTTGACGAACTTTCTTTGGTTTTTACTAAAGAATATTCATCCTATCGATCGATCAAGAAGAAGTCCGACCACTTGTTCAACGTCAAGAAGAACCCAAAGGAGTCGCTCCGCGACTATGTGAAGAGGTCCAAAGCAGAGAAGACAAAGATAGTCAGATGCAACGACTCGATAGCTAGAGCAGCCTTCCAAAAAGGACTTCTAGCAGATCACCCGCTGTTCGGAAAATTGATCATGAAAGAAGATCAGACTCTGGCAGACTCTTTCACTCTAGCAGAAAAGCATACACTTTGGGACGAGGCTCGCTGATCCAGATTTAAGGACCGGAAGGAGTACCTGACATCACCTCCCAACTATCTAAATCGGAAGCAACGGATGACCTATTCGCATGTTTGACGGTATCTGAAGTAGCAATAAGCTCTACCATCATACGAGAAGAGCTGGGGGCCCGACTACCTGTATTCCATAGTTCAAGAGCTCTCCTCGATGATACCAGAAATTCAAAAAAGCAAACTTTGGTGATAGTTGTTGCAACTCGAAAGCTCAAGTTTTACCTTCAGACGCACGCAGTCATCATCTTGACGCAATATTCCGCCCAATCCAGACGTGCAACGATAAAAGCAGAGACACTGGCGATGCAAAGTTTTCTGACGAACGCAACAACTCAGCCTAAAAGGCGCGCCAATGGCAGACGAACACTAGAATGACGCACTCGGAAGCAAGTTTTGTCCTTGTCACCCCAAAAGGTTCTATATAGGAGTAGCATGTACCAGCAGTTGAGCACTACCTCCTGCTATGTGTCACACGGCCCCAATCGACCTTTACTCCATAATTCAACTCTAGGATGGCACAATACCTAGAGAAGGTACGCAAGCAACTTGAGGCATTTCAGACCTACACTCTCACTCAAGTTCCGCGGGCAGACAACGCCCACGCAAATGCGCTAGCCGTCTTAGGCTCCGCCTTTGACCATCAACTCAAATGCTCTATTTTGGTAGAGTATCTAGACATGCCGAGCATAGAAACGGAGCCAGCTCCAAATTGGCGAAATTCCACTATAAGACTACCTGGTCAATGGCACATTCCCCATGGAAAGATTAGAAAGCTCCAAATAAGGGCAGCATGCTACTACATGTGGAATGACATTCTCATCCGAAGATCTACATCGTACTACATCTCCGCTGCCTAACGCATCTCGATGACTTAAAGGTTTTAAGCTCAATCCACGAAAGCGTTTATGGAAACCACTCCAGAGGCCGATCCTTAGCACAGA